>CAMZMU010000122.1:22363525-22963525 GCA_947311845.1 Poa pratensis
TATTTACGCAGGAATAACCAAATCCGGGTTACTTTGGTGAAGCACGCCAAGTCTGAAGTGGAGTCCGGATTAGGGCCAAAGCCTCTACCCGGCCAACCAAAGTCAAAGCTTACCTCTGCCAAGATAAGGGTGGTGGTTACAAGCCTACGTCATAAAGTGAAGAGGAGCCAATAGAAGCTCGCCACTTGGAGACAGGCCTTGTGCAGTTGTCTCCGAGATGCCAAGAAATGCTCCCAAGATGCTACACGCTTCTACAAGCTTCTACGGTGTTCTAGCGAAACCCTAACAGCTGTGCCCTAGTATAGTAACCTGGGTCTCCATATATAAGGAGACCCAGGGGCTCCTAGAGCCAGATCTTGAACCTTTCTTCCTTGGCCTCCTCCATAGAAGAGGAGAAGCCTTCTCCCTCCTCAAGCAAATCTGCTTGAGGTGAGTATTGTAGCCAAACGTGCTCGTGATAATAAGAAACACAGATCTAAGCCCGATCCATCCAAGTTCTTCTTCTTCCTCCTTCCTTTCGTGTGATCCAAAGAGGATCGCTTCCCCTCTCCCGAATCCACCAACAAGCGTTTACTGCCCACCTTAAGCCATCCCACGGCATCTGTCTGTTCACCACGACGACAGTTGGCGCCCACCGTGGGGCAGAAGGCGTTGGCTGGTGTCTTAATCTGGCATTGGCGTCCGACTATTGGCCTTTTGGAGGGGTGCCGGAGCGTGTAGTGCGTATCGGGGGGCGCCGGTTCCCACTCGTCGCCCCCATACCAAAGCAAATTATTATAATTTTTAAACATAAATTCAAATAAACAACATATATTTAAAAAACTACTCATAATCCTGCCTAGGCCTATAGTAGGCATCCTCGTAGTCGTCTTCGTCGTCGTCTTCGTCGCTCGGTGCTCGTCGCGGCTGGATCCGGGCTGGTGCTTCCGGTGGCAATCGGTGGCCGCAATTGCTGCAGCCCTGCCGAGAGTCGCCACGGCGGGCGTGGTAGGCCGCCTCCTCCTTCTTCCACCAAGAATGGGCGGAGCCCGAGTCAGGGATGGGCATGCACTCCAAAGAGGCGCGAACGGTGGCACGATGGCCTGGAAACTCGTCAGGATCGTCGGGGTTCCTGAGCTATTGAGTGGCGATGGCGTATTCATGGGTCACCTGCCAGGCCAGCCTCGACAGAGCAACGGGAAAACGACCGAGCGGGGGCGAGCCTCGACAGTCGGCGGTAGTCGATTGAAGTGCGGGTAGAGAAGGCGAGGGAAGCCACCCCACGATGTGCGCCATGACTCCGTTGAGCGTCCTGCTCCCCCACCATAGGCGACGACCGGCCTCGTTGTTGTTCACCGGGGGTGAGCCGTCCCCCCAAACCTTGCGATCTCCCTCTCCTGCCGATTGAGGAAGAAGGCGTCCCAGGTCTCGACGTTGTTCGGATCCCATCGGGCGTCCACCATGCCCACTCCAGAATCCAGGCGGCCAGCCACAGCAGCGCCATGGCCGCTGCCGCGCCGGCTAGGCTCCACGGAGAGGCCTCCCGCGGCATCTGGAGAGCTTGGGTCGCCATCTGGTCGGTGAACTAGAGGAAAGCAGAGGCTCTCAGGTTCTGCAGTACAGCAGGTCGTACTGTATGATCGTATCGCGGGTTCGCAGAATGTAGGCCGGGTGGCCTGCCACATATAAGCAACTTGTTGAGTGCTGTTTTGCTTCAATATTTTAAACTCACAGCATAATCACATACCCATGCCCGCCATGCCCTCGCTCTCTTCTCTTTCCTCTGTTTCTTGACAGAGGACACTTCTATATTTGACTTCATTCACACGATTTACACTAGTATTAAGATGTAGTACCGTTTGCTCCTAAAGGAAAGGCTGCTACCCTTTGAAAAAGAGTCATGTGCATCATGTTGTCCAAGTATAATTTCTAAATTTGGTGAGAAAATAGGAGTACATATGCGTACATGTGCAGTGAGCAGGAAAAAAAATATACTATCTCCGTTTCAAAGTAAGTGTCTCAACTTCACATTGTGTATCTAGAAAGGTTGAGACACTTATTTTCAAACGGCAGTATAGTCTTAGCACATTTCTCACAGCTTCTATTGTAACATGTATGTGGATAGTCTTTGATGCTCTCATAGAAATCATGCATGGTCAAACATGAAGAATCAAAAGGTGAAACTAGAGCCTTGGAACAACTTTTAGTTGTGTCACAATGTTCATTTTTTTTGTTGGACGGATGTACTATATTGAATAGTTGATCATTGTACTCTGACGTTTGCTAAAAATTATCTCATCACTAAGTCTAATGATGACTCAATTGCAACAATAAAGCAAAAAAATTGCATGCAAACAGGGAAGGAAACATTCTTGCATCATACAACGTAATATGAAATATATATACCATCATGCCAACAATTCAGAAAATGTCAACTATATTTGTCGATCACATAGTTAGGCACAAAATGTATTCAACAAAGTACAAGTACACTTCTATAGTGATAGTTCTATGTTCATATTAGGGAAATGTAGTAAGACTATAAATATGGAGGACTTTATCTTAATTAATCTTGTAGCAGTGATTTGTCCCTCTTGTTATCCTTACCTCATCTAGCCATCCATTTTATTGACCCCACTTTGTATCTGGTATGTATAGTTCTATGTAATTCAATGGCCGAATACAAAGCCTGGCCCAGCCAACTACCCCAGTCGTACACAGTGGAGCCAGGAAACGACAATGTGCCAACTGCCAGATGCACAATAAATTTCTGGACCCAGCGGTTTAACACCCGTCTCTATAAGCTCGACCACTAATCTGAGAAACGAGTTCATCGATGAGCTCGTTCCCCTTGCCGTAAGAAAATTCAACATTTGAATCAGTTGTCACTCAATTATTTCATAAATGATGAACTGGGGGTAACAGCTACAGTGCCTCCTCCCCGACGCGTACCCACCGGCTCAGCTAAAAACATTGTTTACCTTGTACAAGATGGGCTGGTACTTGGTTATGATACCATAATTACTAGACCCTTCCCAAAATTGTGGTCCATAATGTGCGACGGGAGATTTATCCCAGCCGGTATAGGTACAAATTGATTAACCAGGTGGATGAATTAAATTCAGATACACCTGCCAACTAGACATATTAAATTTCATACAAAATTCTTGGACAACGTACACCAGTATCGCAATTTTCACTACGTTTCTCTCACCTGCTATACTGATTCATTAATTGCGCTAGAGTGGACCTCAGCCGCACATACAGATCGTTGATACCGAGTGTGAACCAGCTCAGGTGGAACTCGTCCGCGCTCCGTGAAAAATCTAAAGTCCTCCCGAGCTGGGTCTCCTATTATCCTTACCTCATCTAGCCATCCGTTTTATTGACCCCACTGTGTATCCGGTATGTATAGTTCTATGTAATTCACTGGCCAAATACAAAGCCTGGCCCAGCCAACTACCTCAGTCGTATACAGTGGAGCCAGGAACCGACAATGTGCCAACTTCCAGAGGTGCATAATAAATTTCTGGACCCAGCGGTTCAGCTGTCACTCAATTATTTCATAAATGATTAACTGGGGGTTACAGCTACTGTGCCTCCTACTTTGATTGCTATCAGTATTACCTTATTAATACTTGTGGCCCACCTATTTAGTAGCGTAACTGTATTCAGTACTCCCACGACGACGCCCTCTCCCTACTTTGATTGATGTCATTATTACCTTATTAAAACCAACTACTTTGATTTTGTTTGCTAATCACGGAGCTACCACAGCCGTCCAGATTCCGTCTCCGCGCGCCGCTCGGTTCCATAAGAGCATCTCCAACAGAAGCGCTAAAATAGCGCGCGCTAAAAGTCGTTTACAGTACCGTTTTTAGGCCCAGGCCGAGCGCGCGCTAAAATTCGGCGCTCCACGGAAGTTCTATTTTGCGGCGCGGCAAAACAACGCTCCACCGGCCGCTCGTTGTATTTTACAGCGCGCGCTCGGCCGCACAAACACAAATCTCACATCCATCTCCAAAATAGAAGATCAAACACACACAAATAAAATCATCAATAAATAGTTCAATTATTATTACAACACAAATAACATCAACAATGAATAGTTCAAATGAATAAATTCAACAACACAACAATACAACAATACAACAAATGGTAAAACAAACACTACAACACACCCTTCAAAGCGCCACAGAATGAGACCGTCAGTGAATGCCAAAATTCCGTCAGTGAATACCTTCCCCGACGTTCTTGGAATCCGTGGCCTATCTCGCGTTGTAGAATGAAAGCCTGATGGTTCTGCAAGCGCGTCATGGATCCGTGACGACTCTCACCCGCCAGCCCGAGCCCGGAAGCCCGCTCGGCCCAATCCGTCCTGACGAAAATAACCGTCACGGAGGGTGAGCAGTAATAGCGGCGGCTTGTCAGACCTGTCGGGAACACAATGATTGTGTCCCCTTTTGTCGCTTAGCGTGATGTCATGCATGACGCGTAACTTGACATCATGCTAAACGTGGCGTATTTCCCTGCCGACACACGGTAGACTTGAAGGACGACACGTGGATACTTCGAATGGATCTCGATCGAACAATAATACACACGCGTCGTTCTTGGATTTTCACACGTGGGGGATAGCCAGCATGACACGTGGCACTTCACCAAAGAACCGTGTGACCCATTAGCAAAATGCCGCGTTGTCACTTTTCCTGCGGCCCAGTTTCTAAAGCTTGCGCCCATAAAACGGCTACTGCGAGCCAGTGTAACACCCTGAAATTTGGCTCTTCAAAATTTCTTTAAAAATATTGCCATCAACTTTGCATTTAATTTTTTTCCTCGGTTTGACGATCTTTCAATTTGCAGTCTTTTGCAAATCCTTAGCCAAGCTTGGGATCTTATGTTTTGGATTCTCTCACCACTTGGTACACTTGCCACTTGACCATTTACCCAAACATCTTTTCTTAATATTTTCTTTTATCTTATAAACCAAAGTCCTTTTATTGGAGCTTTACAAAGGAAGTATATTAAATATCTTCTTGAAAATTCTACAAAAATTAGGGAATGATCCTTAGGCATTATGCAGCCTATTTGTGCAAAAATATTTGATACTTTGTTAAGAATATAATTGAGATTTTTCCTACTCAAGTTTCTGCCCTAAAACTCAAATGTTTTCAAAACCCATTCAAATGATTTTTGTAGTGGGCAACCAGGACCTAGATGCTAGCACAAGGGAAGGGTACACCTCTGGACAAAGTCTTGATCAAACCAAAAATCGTTTGCTTCTCCAAACAACCAATTTCCATTTGGACCAGTACTGTTTTTCAAAACTTCTAGTCGCACCAACTTTCGAATTTGCAAAAACGTTAGTCAGCAAAGTTGTTGGATTTTGAATTTGGCGCACAGTGACGCAAACCCCGTCTCATTTGGAGCACGGAGCTGAGTGATCGGTGCTGATGCCGATATCGGCATGGTCTGGACCATGCCAGGAACGGCATGGGCACGGCCGTGGAGCGCCGCCCGTCTCTGGTCACCGGAGTACCGCACCCCATCGCGCCCAAGCATGCCTCCCGCACCCACCACTCTCCTCTCCACCTCCCTGAGCCCACGCGTCGCCGGAGGAGAGCGGACGGCCGCCGCCGCATACGCCAGAGGCGCTAGGCGACGCACCGTCCAGTACAGCACCGCGCGGGCCCTCTGGTCAGCGACCCTCCGCCGCAAGAGCTTATCCGGGCGTCGAGGATTATCCTCGTGCGTCTCCTGTGCCACCGGCCTCGCGACGCACCGCCCAGCGGAGCTTCCACGCCATGGAGACACCTTGCCGCGCCATTACTACGGCCACCTCTCAGAAAGTGTATAAGAAGCCACCTCGGGGCACCGAGCACCGCACCACCACTCACACTCTCCCTAGCTTCCTCCCCTCAGCCTCGAGTCCAGTAGAGCACCATCTCGCCGGAGCTGAACCCTCCATTGCCGCACTGACCCAGCTCGATTTCCTCACCTAGAGCCTCTCCCCCGTCGATTCCTTCCACCCACAGACTCCTCTGATCACCACGATGCCGATGCCGTGCTCGCCTGGGTGAACGGTGGTCGGAATCGTCGTGTTCTTCATCGACAGAACGCCACCGCCGCCGGAGAAGAGGCTCTGGTGCCACGAGCTCGCCGTCAAGCTCAAGTGCGCAGACGAGCTGCGCAGGACCTCCCCGAGCCGCTCTGCTTCCTCTCCCACCCCTCTCCCTCGCCCTGCCGCCGCAAAGCCTCGCCGGTGAGTTCGCCGGAGCCGGCGACCCCGCTCCCCTGATTTCCCGCGTTTAAGAAAAAAAACGGTTTGTTTAGTGGGCCACTGACTGGTGGGTCCCGCTGGTCAGGATTTTAATCTTTTCCAGAAACTTTCTCTGTTTTATTTTCTAATTGAAAAAGGCAGAAAATAAACCAAACATTAAAATGCAATATCTCTCTCAAAAATGATCAGAAAATATGAGACCAATTTTGTTGGCTTTGTTTTAAAATTGTCTTTCCAATGGAATTTATTTTTTGGCATTTATTTAAATGACCTAGGAGGAGTATTTGATGCATATTTTCATTACTTTAATAGATTCAAACCTCCCCGACGGAGTAGAAGTTGTTCCCGAACCCTACCCCACTGCTGAAGGCAAGCCGTTAACCCGATCTCAAACCCGGTCGAACCTTAGAGAATTTCTTGATGATTTAAGTTGATTGTTGTTGCATCTCATCTGCCATGTTGCATTTAAATATTGTCGCATCTATTTATATATCTGTGGATCTTTGCAACACCCTTTCTTTTGTCGAACGAGAAGGCGCTGGTCGGAGGTAGCTCCGCCGTAGTCATCCGGTTGACGTTTCTTTTCTTTTGTCGAACGAGAAGGCGCTGGTCGGAGGTAGCTCCGCCGTAGTCATCCGGTTGACGTTTCTTTTCTTTTGTCGAACGAGAAGGCGCTGGTCGGAGGTAGCTCCGCCGTAGTCATCCGGTTGACGTTTCTTTTCTTTTGTCGAATGAGAAGGCGCTGGTCGGAGGTAGCTCCGCCGTAGTCATCCGGTTGACGTTTCTTTTCTTTTGTCGAACGAGAAGGCGCTGGTCGGAGGTAGCTCCGCCGTAGTCATCCGGTTGACGTTTCTTTTCTTTTGTCGAACAAGAAGGCGCTGGTCGGAGGTAGCTCCCCGTAGTCATCCGGTTGACGTTTCTTTTCTTTTGTCGAACGAGAAGGCGCTGGTCGGAGTAGCTCCGCCGTAGTCATCCGGTTGACGTTTCTTTTCTTTTGTCGAACGAGAAGGCGCTGGTCGGAGGTAGCTCCGCCACAGTCATCCGGTTGACGCCACTTTCTATTTTGTTGCTAAATTTGAATGTTGATACGTGGAGGTTGATACGATTTTTACTGCTGAAATTATTAGATGTATATCATGTGTTGCTTGGGTCATGTTGGAGACTGAAACTAAAATTTGACTAAGAAGATAACCACCTCACTCGACTAGATTGTGTCACATAGTGCCACTCACCAAGCACCACCAGCACAACCCTGCGTCGTTCATATGGGCGGACCATGGCCGAGTATTCTATCTAGCCTCCTTTGACGCCACCCATTTGGCAAGTCTAGTCGGTTACCTTTGTGGTCGGGGCTAGTCTTGCGAAGTTTCCGGAGCTAGGCGTCGCTCATCTGTTGGGGCGTGTCGGATTCACTTATCATAAGACTTGGTCCCTTGGACGTGTCGGTGGCTACATAGGGAGTGTCCGGGTAGGATAAACGGTTGTGGAAGTGTGGGTTTGTGCTGCCGCCATGATCGGTTCTAGTACTTCGGTACCGGCGGTACAAGCCTAGACTTCAGGGGTGGATAAAAGTTGCAACCTCTCAAGTGTAAATCTAGAATCTAGCCTTGTCCCTAGGTTACGTGACGATGTTTGGGTCAAGTCACGCTATGAGTCAGTCCAGTCGAATATGGGAAATAATTAATGTGAAACCCAACGATCACGGGAAATTTGAGAGTCTAGCCAGAGTTGGCTGAGGACAGTGTGAGGGCTGGGGTTGAGAGTTAGAATAAGCCCAGAGTTGGCTAGAGGCTTGAAAGCCTAGTTGTGGTTACGATTGTTGAGTGAGAAACATGATCTCACTTGATAACACGAAACGTCCTACAAGTAAATAGTAAGTTAAGTCCAACCGTTAAGCTTGGACTCGCACTTAAATACCCGAACTCATGCCATGCTACTTTTCTGAATTTATGCCACGCCATATAGATACGCCTTGTTGATTTAGTCTAATGTCTTGCTATAATCAATGTAGTCCACCTGGCTTTTCATGAGGCCAGACACCGCTGACCTGTCGCCGAGTACCCGCTGTACAGAACTAGGAACCCGTATCCCAGGCAGGACCCCCGTGGAATAAGGCCGCTGTCGCCACGCTACTCCCTACGTTTCCACTACAATCTCGCTAGAGGCTCGATGTTGGATAAATAATGTACATACTGTTGTGTGCGCATGTTACGCAAGCGCTGGAGCCTCACCCCGTGTTGTAATATTGTAACCATCCGACTCGGAGCCATAAATATATATTTGGTTATGTCTTTGTTTATCAAGTTGTCATATATCCAGTGTTTCAGGACTGGTATATGGGGTAGCTCGATCATTTGCATCGGGGTGCCACAGCCAGCCATATGAAAGGCCTGCCCAGGAGCTCCTTTGTGAGACGACCCAATGTGTGAAAATTCCGGCCCAGTTACTGTGTTGTCAACGCGGCCTATTAAACTAACGGGCGGGCCCAGATACGAATATATTGAGCCGACCCATTGAATTATGGGTCGGCCCGAAGTTTACACGATGAGAAGGCCTAGTGTTTTAATGGCCCAGCCAAGCAGCGGACTAATTGAGTTGGCCCATTAGTGGAAAAGGTCAACTCAGCCCATGCTGAGTTGGCCCAACTCACGATATGAAAGGCCCATTAGCTCAAACACCTATTTGGCCTGCTATACGGAAATGATGATGGCCAATTGTACGAAAAATTGTACGGACCCGAAAGCAGGCCAGCAATTACACGACAACATTACTAGGCCCACTGGTGTCCCAAAACAGCACACGAAACACGGCGTCGCGAATTAAACGACAAAATCTCACGATACGAACTACAAAGATAATAATTACAGCATATAAATACATCGATAGCAGATACCAATAGCACTCTCAAAACACTTACGATCACACCTAAACGTGCAGATCCGTGCGATCAGGCATGCAAAATACCAGTTCACTGTTGACCATTGCACAGCCCGGTTCGCAAACTGGAACTGATCATATCGCACCACCAGTTATGTTGTTGAATTGGAACGCTGCTTTTCTTGGGCAATTTCACTGCGTAAAGCCTCCATCTTTGTGACCAAGCTAGTATGTTTATCTTTACTTTCCTGTAGCATGCTAGTCAGGACACCGATTTGATCACGTTGGGTGTGGAAATATCCTGCAGGTCTGGACTGCCCCTCCTCTGTCGAGAGATCTACCATGGTGCTAATATTGGATTGAGATGGCTGATGTTTAAGCCCACATTATGAAGAAACATTGGTTTCTTTGTTTTCTTTGCAAGGACGTCGGATATAGCCTGGGCCTCAGTCTTCCATTCTCCATGCTCTGTAGGTTCAGACAGCTTTGTTTCTATCTCATCCTTGTTTTGCAATAAAGGACATGAATGTTAGAATAACAAGATAAGACATGTTTTGGAATGAATATACGTGGTTGATAGAAGCAGCAAAAATATAGGCTTCACACAGTAACGTGGACTCTTTTTTTTCGACTTGTAGTTGTTTTTCAAATGAAGCACGACAAAGCATCAGGTCCTTGTGGCATGCTTGTTGAGTTTTACCAGCATTTTCCATTTAGTGAGTCGGGACTTGCTGTTTATGTTCTTCGAATTTTTTCATGGTAGATTGGATATTTCTATACTTAGTAACCATGGTGTGTTAACTCTTCTGTCTAAGTAGTGTGGTGCATATACTATTCAACAATATAGTCATATTTGTTTATTGAACCTTCTGTTCAATTTTTTAAAAAGGTACTTGCACTAGTAGAAAACAGGGCTTTGGTTCGGCCCATTTGTCCCGGTTGCACTAGTAGAAAAAGCTTATAAGTGAGATGCTATCAGTGGCGCACCAGGTTTACGGTGCGCCACTGATAGTCTCTCACCTCTGTTTTGGGATTTGCCAGAAAACACCAGTGGCGCACAAGATATTGGTGCGCCACTGGTAAATATTTACCAGTGGCGCACCGTATACCTGGTGCGCCACTGGTAAGTTCCATCAAAATTTTGAAATTTTCGGGGTGGAGGAGAGAGACTACTAGTGGCGCACCGGGTTTGTGGTGCGCCACTGGCAATTTTCTATCTGTGGCGCACCGAGCATGGTGTGCCACTGGTAAGTTCTGGACGATATTTTCCCAACTGTGGAGAGAGATTACCAGTAGCGCACCATGCTCGGTGCGCCACAGATAGAAAATTACCTGTGGCGCACCATGCCCTTGGTGCGCCACTGGTAACCTTTGCAGACAGCTTAAAGTCGCCCCACCTACCTCCCCCTCTATTATTGCAACCTCACTTCCCCCTTTATCTTTGCTCGAAATCTCTTGCTTCGTACCTCATTTCCTCCCCATTTTACACCAAATTTGGTGAATCTAACCACTTTTAGTTGCTAAATCTCCCTCACACACACATCTCCTACGTCCATGGCATAGATCTAGCTTCTAAAATCTCACCCACACCAAGATCTATAGGTCTACTATTTCTCTCCCTTCTCCAACAAGCTCGAGCTCGTCGACGTGTCGTCTCGCGGTCATCTCTTCTCGTGTGTAAGGTGACTATATGGATTGGATGATGTAAATAAATGAAGTTGTGAGATTTGGGCGAGAATGTGATCACTAAATAAATGAAAATGCGAGATTTGGGTAGATGTGATGCGTTCTCTCCGTCCGAAAATGATGTGACATGAAAATGAGTTGCCAAATGTTGTCGAAACGTTGATTCGTTTTTGTTTTGGCAAAACTTTGGTAAACTTCTCGGTCCCATTAGTAGGGAGGTCATGCCGAAATTTTGCGTGACAACAACTATTGAGATGGTAATTCTACCTAATTATTTTGCTTATATGTGTACCATCGGACGTGCAGGTGATAATGGTCGTCATGAGCGAAAGGAAAGTGGACAAATATATGAGACATGCATAGAGGACATGTACAAAAATAAGGAGGAGGAGATAAGATGTCCGTGCCGAAAATGCAAGCTAATGACATTGCACCACCCCTATTCCGGTGTAGTGCGGGATCACCTGCTCATGCGTGGTTTCATGGATGGCGCCCCTTGGATGAATGATGAAGATGATGTGGAGGTCCATGCGGCGCCGATGGCAGTACATGACGACGAAGGGATCATGACATGATGATTGTTGAGAATAACAACGAGGGGGAAGAAGACAAAGAGCCTACCGCACATGACGATGGAGAACTGGACGTTGTTGATGCGGAGACGCAGTCGACGCCGCTAAACTACATTCTTGCAGGACCCTCATTTGCAAGAACTGCTTGTAAGGCCGACGAGTAACAATAGAGCTGCTGCTAGAGAGAAATCTAAGTTGGGGCAACTTGAGATAGATTCGAATACTCCGTTGTATCCAGGTTGTAGGCCTGAGGACTCCCGCTTGAAAGTAGCTCTCGATGTTCTGCAGATGAAGGTAAAAACACCATTGGACCGACGCTAGCGTCGACGCTAATCTGCTATACTGGAAGAATGTCCTTCCGGAGAAGAACACGTGTCCTAAGAGTCTAGACGAGGCCAAGAAAGTCGTGTGCCCTCTTGATTTACCGCACGAAAGATACCATGTATGTATCAATGATTGCTACATTTTTCGGAAAGAGGACACGGACAAGACCACATATCCAGTGTGCAATGCTGCTCGATACAAGAAAGGGAGGAAAGCTCCTCGAAAATTTGTGTGGTACTTTCCGCTCATTCCCCGTCTGCAGAGGTATTTTCAGGACCCCAAGGAAGCAAAGCTCATTCGCTGGCACGCGGATAGAAAGAAGTCAGTGCTACAAGATCCGGAGCGGATTGATAAGGCAATGCTGACACACCCTTCAGATGCAACCCAGTGGAAAGCATTAGACGGTTACATAAAAAATTTGGGGCAGAGTGGAACATCAGGTTGGGTGCGAGCACCGACGGACTCAACCCATTTGGCAAACAGAGCAGCACACATAGCACCTGGCCAGTGTTTGTGTGGATATACAACCTCCCCCTTGGCTTTGCATGAAGAGGAAGTACATTCACATGAGCATGCTCATTCAAGGGCGAGGTCCGTGTTTTGGACTTGCCGTACTGGCCCATTCTCGGTACGCCTAATTGCCTTGATCTAATGCATATCACGAAGAATGTGTTCGAGAGTTTGTTTGGCACCGTGGTCAACATGGCGGAGAGGACCAAAGATGGGCCGAAAGCAAGGCGCGACCTGATATATTTTGGTTTAAGGGAAGAGCTTCAAGGGGGACCCAGAAAAGGCCGGGGAAGATCAGTCGGATGAGGAAACAGACGGTCACAGGGACAAAAGGGTTAAGTGGAATAATGACTATTATTGCCCCCCCTCCAGCTTTACTCTACACGAGAATGAGATCGATCAACTCTTCAAGTGCCTTCTAGGAGTCAAAGTGCCTATCGGTTACGCGGGGTTGATAAGCAGATACCTAGACCCGAAGAAAAAAATGCTTCAGCAGGATGAAGTCTCATGACTGTTACGTGATGATGACGCAGATCTTTCCGGTTGCGATCAGAGGGATAATGGACAAGCACGTCCGTGAAACACATTTTGGCCTCTGTAACTTTTTCGACGTCATCTCTCGAAAGTCGATCACCCGGAAGCAACTCGATAGGCTGCAGGAAGAGATCGTTGTGATACTATGCGCTTGAGATTTACTTTCCGCCCGCATTCTTTGACATCTGTGTGCATCTATTGGTCCATATCGTGGATGATATAATCCATCTCGGGCCGCTGTTCCTGCACAATATGATGCCGTTCGAACGGTTGAATGGGGTCATCAAAGGATTTGTTCGTAACAGGGCCATCCGGATGGAAGCATCGTCCAAGACTTTCTCACCGAAGAGTGCATCTCTTTCTGCACGAATTTTCTAGAACTCGAGAACCTTGTTGGTTTGCCCGTAAACAAGCATCTCGGCAAGCTACTTGGATCAGGTCACAGAAATGGCCGGAGGGATTTGCATGTGGACTTTGAAGCTCGACGCGCCGACTTTGACGGGGCCAACTTAGTAGCACTACAACACATTGATATGGTTGACGATTATTTGACAGAGCACCAAAACACAATTAGGAAGAAGTATAGTGATAAAGGCAAGACGAGAACGGAGGGAGAAATAATCAGAGAGCACAACTCCTCTTTCGCGGGTTGGTTCAAAGAACGGGTTAAGGCTAATCCACCGCCAATGATCTCGGAGGATGACATCCTCTTATTCGCATTGGCACATGGACCCGTGAACAACCTCGTTACGTTTCAAGCGTATGATATGAACGGGTTCACATTCTACACGGAGGAGAAGGACAAAAACTCTGATTATCAGAACTCAGGAGTAACGATGCAATCCTACACTGGTGACGTGCTGACAAGATACTACGGAAGGATCGAGGAGATATGGGAGCTAAAATACTCTAGAGAGAAGGTGCCGATGTTTCGCGTCAGATGGGCTAAGAACGTCACTCCCGAAGACCGATATTTCATCACCATGTCCATACCCTCAGCCAAATCAAGCACCAACGTCACCGCACAAAATGAGCCATGGGTACTGGTAAGCACTGCACACAATGCTTCTTCATAACCGACCCGTCCAGGCCTAGCCGTGTTGTTGTGAGGAGAGGCAAAAGGAACATCGCCGGAATGGATGGAGTCGCCAATGAAGACGACTTTGACAAGTACGGTGACCCAAATATTGAAGATGACGACAACAATCAGGAAACATACACCACAAGAAGAAGCAGGACCACGGTACCACCCAAGTCAACAGGTCCTCCGTACACAAGAAAAAGTCACAATGTCGGGCTAAATTTTGCAACATCGACCAAAAAAGGAAAGAAGATTGCCAGACACTGAAGATTGAAGCACTTATTATTTTGTATCCCTCATTTTTGTATAACTACGCACTTATATATCGCGATCAACTCATGAAGCACACTTATTGATATGAGAACAATATTGTATCCCTCATGTGTATCCCTCTTATTGTATCTTAATTGTGTGGACAATTTTCGAATTTTGTTAATTTTTTTTGAATATTTGAATTTTTTGAAGTTTTTTGAATTTTTTCAACTATCTGAACAATATTGTCAAATATATGTGCAAAATTGTGCAATTTAAATAATTTTTGGTTTTGAAAACTTTGAAAAACAGTTTCTTTTTTGAAAACTTTGAAAAACACAGTCCCAGGTACCTGTGGCGCACAGGCGGGCCCACATGTAAGTGGCACATAACTTACCTGTGGCGCACCGCGCGGTGCGCCACATAAGTTATGTGCCACTTACATGTGGGCCCGCCAACGCCTCCCTCTCCTCTCTTCCCAAATTCCCCAAATTTTCTAAGTCCCCGCGTGCGCGCACGCCCGCCCAGCCCCTGCCCCAACTCGCCGCCGGCGACCTCCAGGCCGTTGCACCCGTCCGCCGCCGCCGACCTCCCCGCGCTCTCGGCCCCTCTCCCTCCCCTCCACGGCACACGCTCGGACCCGCGCGTCCACCTCTACGGCGGCGTGCGTCCACCTCGACGCCGACGACGCCGAGCACCTCCACATCGCCGTCGACGACCTCCCCTCCCTCCCCTCCCGAGGTACTGCCCCTCTCCCTCCCCTCCCTCCCCTACCGAGAGGCTGCACCCTAGGTGTTTGATCAAATGTCCATGTGATTTTTCTTGACTTATTTTGCTGCTACGTGCTGCTAGTTGCTGCTAGTTTCTTGCCTAATTTTGCTGCTAGTTGATCAAATGTCCATGTGAAATTTTGGAGAGCAAAAAATTTCAGAAATTTTCCTAAGTTAAATATGGTCACTCCTTAAACATGCCTACAAAAATGACTTGAATTAAGGTGCTGTAAGTATTCAAAAAACAAATTCTGTGGTTTATCATGATGTACTATCTTAGTAGAAGAGATCCATGAAGATAAATTGCACATAGGATCAAGATTTGATAATTTAAGACGCCTCCGAAGTTGGTATTTTTAATGGATGTGAAGATGTGTTTCTATGTTCTAGTTGCTGGTTTAGCAATGTTGTGTTGCATATGGATGTGGATGTATATGGAGTTGCTGAAATTTGCCGAAATGTTGATTCACTTCCGTTTCGCCAAATTTATCGCACTCCATAGCTAGACTTTTTAGCAAAGGTCATGACGAATTTTTTCGTTTTGTTTTGTTACTAATACCGTGCTATTTACTAATTTGTGCAGACATGGCGGACAACGACGAAGCCGGTGGTTCTAGGACTCAAGCTGGTTCCGAAGAAGAAGACTTGGAGAACCACTACCTGCAATATTTCTCGCAAAATCCCGATGGCACGGCGAGGATGATGGATATGTGGGTACGGACAACACCACCACTGACACCGGCGGCGCCGGCACAGATGGTAGCGCCGCCAAGCGTCAGCGGAAGGAAAGGCGCCCCAACGTGGTGGGCACCGGCCGACTAGTAATCACGGAGGTGGACGAGACAAGTGGTTTACCAGTGGCGCCTGACGTAAATGCAAGGGGCTTCGGCAACATCTGTGCCGCCATTGCTCGAGAACTGTGCTCGATCAATGACGGGCATCTAAGGTACAAAGCCAAATAGCCTCTGGAAAGGCTCCTCGTTCAGAGGGTCCACCAGCGGTACAAGTTCCCGGACCCGTACAATAACCTAGATATCAAGAACAACATTGTTAACACAGCTGCCCTCGGCAAGATCAGCAAAGGCTTAGGCTCTTGGAAATATAGGCTGAGGAAGATGCTTGATAAAGATTGCAGTTTCGAGGAGGTTCACCGCCTCTATCCCCAAATTTCGGCGGACGAATGGACTACTTTCAAGGACGCCGAGAACACCCCAGCCGCGGAAGACAATGCGGGAAAAGAACGTTGGTGACCACACTCTTGGAACCCGTGGTTATGCCGGAAAGCAGCCCAAATGGGACGAAGAGGACGCTAAGCGTAATCCTGATGAGGAGAACCCCTGGGATAAGTTCACGGACCCGTTGGCACGCAGAACGATCAGGGCCCGATACAAGCCTGATAAGGAAACCGGAGAGCTCAAGACGGGAAAGAAGGTCTTGGACCTTCAGGAGAAGATTCTGGTAAGGAATTTACCAGTTTAAAATGCTTCTAATCAAGTCCATTAAATTATATAGCACTCACGTCTCGTTTCTAAACGGTTCACATTACTTCTCCAGGAGGAACAAAAAGCGCAATCTACTCAAACCTCCTCCGATGGTTCGTCGAAGGCCTATTGGGACACTCCTTTTGTCAGGGCGTACAACCAGGTGAAGGACAGGCCGGCGACAGAACGACCGCACAAGGGCCGTGTGGTAGGCGCGGTAAGCATCACAAACACCCTTACTATTATCCTGTTGAGGCCAAGGAGGTGCGAAAGGAGAGGAAGAGGTTCGAGCAGATGGATATAAAGGCGGCTGTAGATAAGGAGGTGCAAGCAACCGTGACCGGGTTAGTCCAAGAACAATTGGCGCAGTCGCTCAATGCCATCCTTCCTAGCCTGGCGGCGGGGCTCAATAAGTGGATGGAGGAAGGGCAACAAGGCCGTTTAACATGCCCAGCTTTGTCGCAAGCAACTCCAACAATCGGCGCCTACGATGGATGTTCCAGCCGTCAACCCTACTTGTGGTAGGGAGGATGCGACGCCGGCCGCCATCAATGAAGTTGCTAAAGGGGTTTCGCCAGCCAGCGTGCATCTTAGCAGCCCCCCATCATCTCTTCCACGCCCGCCTACGGTCCAACGCCATTAGCCGAGCTCGAAGGTCTCACGTAATTAAGCGTCGCAAGTCTCAATAAATTTATGTGTATACCTCATCCTGTTGGCGCCCTCTCTTACGCCTTAACATGCATGTTTTCGCAGGCCGACGAGGTGGGATGCACGTTGCTATTGCGTGTGGAGAATGAGCTTCGAGATGTGGCAACGGCAAGCATCATTGCACCACTTCAACGCGTGATGCACAACCTGCCTATGTCCCCTGACGTGTTTCGGGTACATATTCATCGGGTGCTCTCGGGTTATGATGACCTTTATCCTCCGAGTCAACCCGCAGGTGCCGATTCCGAGTTAACCCTCCGTGGATGCTTGGGTTATCCCATGACATGGCCAAAGGCACTGATCCGCTTGGAACAACCATGCATCTGGGACATCCTATCACCAGCCAACAAGACTCCATTTCCAGGGCTAGTCGGTGTTCCATCCCTCCCGGTGGTTGATCCTGTCGAGCCAAGGCAAAGCGAGGATGATGACCACAACGACTTGATGGATAATGATTTTGATGACGGAGGACTACACGACGATCACGATCTTCAGGCTCCTCCTCAATGCTCTAAGCATCGTCTGTTCAGTTCTCAAGGAACGCCTGAAGCTCCCCCTTCACCGAGGATCAACAAGGCAACAAGCCTTTCAGCCAGAGACACTCCTCAGGGCGGTCATGCCGGAGATTCAGAAAGGGACTACCATCCCTCTCACAGCGGCAGAGAAGAGGCGTAATAAAGGACGTAAAAGAAAAGTGAAGAGTAACTTTGCCTCCAACAGCCAACCAGCGCCGGCGATCAAGGAGCCGTTGCGGGCTAAGGACAACGTAGGCGTCTCCAAATGGCATTCGGTTCATGAGTTGGCTAAACCGATCCTGCCGCCGAGACTATCCAAACTCCTAATTGGGGATATGAGGAGTCTCCTTGAAGGTATTCATCGTGTGGAGAAACTTCTTCTCAACGCCTCAGATCCATTGTACCCGCTTTACCCGGTAAAGGTACCAAAAAACCTTGGCTATGCCGATGAATACCCCGCGGATGTGTTCTTCCTGAGATTTGAAGAGATCTTTGACATGTACCATATGAAACGGCTCCCCATATGCTTCGTCGCCTGCTTGCTCTCAGTATGCAGTACCAGGTTATGAAAGAGGAAACCCGGTCATAGCGATAATGGACCCCTACCACCTGCAAGAGGGTCGCCTGAACCACAAGGATGGTGCGCGAGAAGCGGTGCGGTACAAACAGAAATTCTTCATGGACAATAAGGACAAGAAATCCATTCTAATTCCATACTTTCCTGAGTAAGTCATTCGCTAGCCGCCATTACATGCTTTTCGTCGATTTAGGTCCATACAAAGGTTAATTTGAGTATGATGGTCTCCTTTTGTGCAGGAACAAATACGCGTCCTCATTATTGCGTTCCCGATGGTCGGATGCCATTTATTTGGACTCGGGAGACATCATAAGAAGAAAAACTATGGACCCATCAAGAGTGTTTTGGATGAGGCTCTCACGGCTATACGCCTTCCATGGGTGCCCCATGAAGAGTCAAAACCCAAAAAACGGCAAGCTGGTATTCAACCACAAAACGGATTTCATGTATGTCACGCAGGCGGAAAACAGTAAGCTGGACGCCTACTACATCTTAATGCTCATCCGGGAGTATCAACGGGATATGCAACAACTACAGTTGCCAGGGCAACTCAAAACATGGTGTCTGAAGAACATGAGCACAACCACTGATTCTGAACACAGACAACATTCGTTCGCTCCAGCAGACGATTGCGACAACAATCACCCAGGATGTCCTCCGTAAGGAGGGGCTGTTCTACTATGGTTCGCCGCCACTAAACGCCGACGTTGAAAAACGCTCAGAAGATCAGGTTATTACAGGCCATTCAACACTCTAAATGGCTTCGAGCCTTTCCCGCCGAAGCCGAAACCCCGTGATGGTCTCAACATGTTCTTCTTCCGAGTGATGGCCTCCGAGTGCAATCGTTGAACTTTTATTTGTGTCTTGTAACCGTTATTCAGAAACTTGTTACTTTGTTTTTAATTTCTTCGAATTTGCTAATTATGTTATCTAGTATCAAATATGATGAACTTGTGAGGAACACTTTGTGTTATTCATAAACTATGTGATGTTTGTATTCTAATATCATATGTGATGAACTTGTGTTATTCAAAAATTGTTTACTACATGTGTACTGTATACATGTACACATACCTGTGCAAATACAAAATATGGTGCATTTAAAAAAAATGCAAATTATACCAGTGGCGCACTAGAAACTTACCTGTGGCGCACCATGCACATTACCTGTGGCGCATCATTTTATTAGCTTTGGCGCTCGAGATGGTGCGCCACTAATAGTGGGGGCACGGCGCGTATAGGGTGCCCCCTAAGGTTACCTGTGGCGCACTATATGCTACTATCAGTGGCGCACTGGCTGGTGCACCACTGATAAGTTGGTTACCTGTGGCGCACCGCTGGTGCGCCACAGGTAACACTTACCAGTGGCGCGGGTTTAGTGGCGCACCACGGTGCGCCACTGATAAACTATTTTGGTGCGCCACTAGTACCCTTTTTTCTACTAGTGTTGGACAGGAACCGGTACTAATGGGGCATTAGTCCCGGTTCCAGCGGCGAGGAGGCTGGCCAAAAGCAGTCCCGGTTTGTGCGGAGCCTTTAGTACCGGTTACGAACCGGTACTAAAGGGTTGAGGCAGGCAGCCTCAGTAGGGGGCCCAGCGCGAGACCCTTTAGTACCGGTTCCTAATACGAACCGGGACTAAAGGTTTTTCCCGCCTCTCATGCCTGCACCCCCCCCCCCCCCCCCGTGGATCGCATACGACGTCGAAAAAATGCGTTTAATATATCAAAAAACTAGAGAAAAATCCGAGCTCGATTTCACCAGGGTTTACCCGGTGAACTTTTCTCAGATCCTCGAAATTCCAAAAGAAAAAAAGTTATTTCAAAAAGAATATTTTTTTCTACAAAATCAAAATAAGCACACTTAGTAGTACATTATATAAAATACATAGCACATTATGCAAAAGGTGATATGGATGCAATATTTGGATTCCATAGAAGGGGAGAAGCCTTCTCCCTCCTCAAGCAAATCTGCTTGAGGTGAGTATTGTAGCTAAACGTGCTCGTGATAATAAGAAACACAAATCTAAGCCCGATCCATCCAAATTCTTCTTCTTCCTCCCTTTCGTGTGATCCAAAGAGGATCACTTCCCCTCTCCCGAATCCACCAACAAGCGTATACTGCCCACCTTAACCCATCCCACGGCATCTGTCTGTTCACCACGACGACAGTTGGCGCCCACCGTGGGGCAGAAGGCGTTGGCTGGTGTCTTCATCTGGCATTGGCGTCCGGCTATTGGCCTTTTGGAGGAGGTGCCGGAGCGTAGTGCGTATCGGGGGGCGCCGGTTCCCAGTCGTCGCCCCATACCAAAGCAAATTATTATAATTTTTAAACACAAATTCAAATAAACAACATATATTTAAAAAACTACTCATAATCCTGCCTAGGCCTATAGTAGGCATCCTCGTAGTCGTCTTCGTCGTCCTCCTCGTCGATCGGTGCTCGTCGTGGCTGGATCCGGGCTGGTGCTTCCGGTGGCAATCGGTGGCCGCAGTTGCTGCAGCCCTGCCGAGAGTCGCCACGGCGGGCGTGGTAGGCCGCCTCCTCCTTCTTCCACCAAGAATGGGCGGAGCCCGAGTCAGGGATGGGCATGCACTGCAAAGAGGCGCGAACGGTGGCACGACTGCCTGGAAACTCGTCAGGATCGTCGGGGTTCCTGAGCTATTGAGGGGCGATGGCGTATTCATGGGTCACCTCCCAGGCCACCTCGACAGAGCAACAGGAAAACGACCGAGCGGGGGTGAGTGTTCTCGCCCGGGGGCGCCACCGTAGCCGCGCCCTCGCCCGCGGCTGTTCCGCCTCGGCGGTAGTCGATTGAAGTGCGGGTAGAGAAGGCGAGGGAAGCCACCCGCCACGATGTGCGCCATGACTCCGTTGAGCGTCCTGCTCCCCCACCATAAGCGACGACCGGCCTCGTTGTTGTTCACCGGGGGTGAGCCGTCCCCCCAGAACCTTGCGATCTCCCTCTCCTGCCGATTGAGGAAGAAGGCATCCCAGGTCTCGACGTTGTTCGGATCCCATCGGGCGTCCATCTGCTGCATCGGCGTGAGCTCGCCATAATACTCGGCCGTGATGGCGTCCCGACGAGCCACACCAATAGGCACGGGGGCGACAGGAATGCCGCCGGCGCTCAGGTCCCAACCGAGGGGACAGCGGTAGTTCAGCGGGAAGGGGTAGTCGAAGGCGCACAGTGCCTCCGCCTCCGCCAGGGTTAGGGTGAGTTGAGGAGAAGTCATGGCGGAAGGTGTGGATCTGCAACTTCGACGGCCGCCGCGTGTACATATAGCGGTGGAAAGGGCGGGAAAGCCATGGTGGGAGATCTTGGAGGCAAGCAATTTCACCGCCGCGTGTTCCGCCCAAGGGACACGCCGCCGAACAGGGGAGGAGCCGTCTATCTCATTGGTAAGGCTGGCCCGCTGTGCCTTGCCGTCCATCCGGCGCCCCCGGTAGACACCCTACAGGTTGGGTTCGGCCAGGGGGCACCGGCTAAATTATTGGGCCGCGCGGCGCGGAAACCAAATTGAGGGCCGCGGCTGGGCGCGTTTTTGGCGCAGGCGCCCCCAAAGGTCTTCGGGGGGGGGGGACGAGTGGAGATTCTCTAAGAGTTCAACATTTTGGGCAAAAGCAAATATTGGTGGGAAGCATATATTTATATAATCTGTGCACTTGCTGCCGGCCGTACACTCCTCTTCTATGTCTACCAAGGACAATTGCTTAGAGCAGCAACCGAGGGAGCCAGAGGACGTAGCAATGAGTGGTGCCGCCGGTGCCAGGACGGCGTTAATCGGCGATGCTTCACCGTGAACGCTGCTCGATGGCGCCGCGGCCGTTGTGATGTTGTGCTGCGCGGTGCAGATGCTGGAGTGGGCCTTGTGGGGCCCAAGGCGCATGATCAGAGTTCTAAGGGCATCTCCACCGGGCCGACCCATTCGACCAATGAAATGTGGTCAAAAGGGTCCGTTTGGGTGGCCCGCGAACAAAAATTCTGGTAGTTTTGGTCACGGGCCGTTTGGGTCCGGGTTGCTCCCACCGGCGTCGACCCATTTTTTCCCAGTTTTATTCTTTCCGCTACCCATCTCCTCTCTCCTTGGCCGCCCATGGAGATTGCCGACGATGGCACGCTGACACAGCAGCAGGATCCGCACCAACGACGGCTCCGGCCGGCCGCTCGCTTGGCCGCCGCTAGACTGGCCGCCGCGCCGCCCCGCCGCTCGCCTGGCTGCCGCAGCTCGCCGCGTCGCTCCCCCTTTCACGGAGCCGTACGGGAAGAGCCTGCTGTCACTAGTACTAAATCAGACTTAAATTGAGAAATGTTTAATATGAAAAATGCTCAGAAATGAGTTATGAAGGTTTTTTATATTCAAAGTTTTTCAATTTGAGTTTGTATTCGAAAGTTATAAAGGTTTTAAATTTAATTAAAAAGTATTCTGAAAATTGCACGTGGCAGGGACCCCTATGTATTTATTCTTCATAACTTAAGGGCCTGCGTGCAAAAAGGCAGCCTGCCTACTATCCCGCGCCGCCCGTCAGCCTGACAGTTGGGTCCTCCTAGTCAGAATCGTTGTCCATTCGTTGTTAGTTTCATTTTGATGCACATTGCAACAAATTAGTCGAAAAGTGGTGGTTTTTTACGATTTGAACGAAAACTGATGGTTTTTCGGAATTTTAGCTGAAATGTGGTGTTCTATGCTAAAGACACGCCTATAACACCGAGTCAGACCTTTGCGAAATTCTTTGGGTTTGCTTCTTTCATTCTTGCTGATTTGTGACAGGTTACCATGATATTCAACGAGGTCATGCGTTTGTACCCACCGGTGGTGCTCCTTAACCGCCGAACATACAAGAAGATAGAGCTGGGAGGCGTCACGTACCCTCCAGATGTGATGCTTGCGCTGAACATCATGTCCATCCACCATGACCCTGGCATCTGGGGGGATGACGCCGACGAGTTCAACCCGGGGAGGTTTGCGGAGGGCGTGACGAAAGCGTGCAGCGACCCAGGGCCTTCTTGCCCTTCAGCTGGGGGCCGAGGAGCTGCATCGGTCAGAACTTTGCGCTGCTTGAGGTTAAGGTGGCCATCAGCATGATCCTGTAGCACTTCGCGTTCGAGCTCTCACCATCCTACATACATGCGCCTTGTACCATCCTTACACTGCACCCGCAGCATGGTGTCCACGTTAGGCTGCACCGACTCTGAATTATATCGATGGTAAAAAATCTATTGTGGACCCGCCAGTTTGATGTCAAATGAAGTACACTGTCTGCACACAGATGACAGTGAATACATGCTCTAGTAAGTTCTTTATTTACCTGTTATAGTGTATCTAGTTGGATCCCAAAACCTACAGCATGAATGCATGCTCTATACTCCAGTTTGAAGTAGTAGTATAAAATTTCACCTGGATACGACTTGATATATTATTGCTTGCTTAATGCTCCTATCTGTCAAGCATGAGTAGCATGGTCCGAGCTTCTCGTAATTTAAGCACCGTCCTGGGCTTGGAGGTTTAACACAACATAGTGGCGCGTGGGTGTAGGATGGCGAGAGCTCAAAGGAGAAATGCTGAAGTATCGTGGCCAGAGCGATACTGGGTTCAAGCAATGCAAAGTTCCGCCTGATGCAAATGCAAGACCCATTCCAGATGGAAAAAAGGAAGACTGCTCCTTTCCTGCCTTGGCGATGCCCTCAGAAAACCTTCCTTGGTTGAATTCACTCTCATCATTTATGCTGTGCCGCCCCGTGTGTGCACCCCAATAGATTGAGAACGGTTATTATGCAGACCTTTTGTGACGACAACCTAGGAAAGGGGTTATTATGCAAACCCCTTTCCTTTTTTCAAAACCAGGGCAGAGTTCCCCATTTAGAAAAAAGGTAAGGGGTTTCTTTGAATGACAGTTGCAGACCATGGGGCAGTTAAACTGAAAGTACTATTTCAATTAATTCACAACTTTCACAAAACATACAACATATAAACCTTGTGCTATGTTTATTCAGTTCAAAGCATCAACTGTAAAATATACACAACATGTGAGCATATTCACTACCCGACCGGAAGCATGGTCATAGCTTCTTCAGCCTAATTTGAGCACCGTGCTGTGGGTGGAGGGTTATCACGGTGTATGGTGCGTGGGTGTAGGACGGCGAGAGCTCGAGCGAGAAATGCTGAAGGATGGTGCTGAGAGCCATCTTAGCTTCCAATAATGCGAAGTTCTGGCCAATGCAAATCCGAGGACCCCCTCCAAATGGGAAGAAGGCACCCGGATGCTTCGCTGCATTTGAGATGCCATCTGCAAACCTCTGAGGATTGAATTTGCTTGCATCTTTTCCCCATATATTGGGATCATGGTGGATAAAGAGGATGGGCAACATAAGGTTCACTCCTGCCGGATATTTGATGCCCCCAAGCTCTATTGCCTTGTATGTTGTTCTCGTAAGAAATACTATTGGCGGGTACAACCTAAGAACCTCATATAGAATCATTGTTACCTGCAAAAAATACGCAAGATAATGATCAATGCTCTGGAAATCTGAAAGGCACAATATCTTCCTGTTTTCCTCCAAATAAATTCCTTTTAATGACACAATCTGATATTTGTTAATATTTGTTTTCACTCATATGTATATGCAGACATGCAGTACACTTTTAATGCTACAGAAATCCTACATGTTATATTATTGGTCAATTCTATTGTCATTTTGATGAAGGGAGCATTGATTTTGCTTTTGTTTTAGCCGCCAATCTGTGCAGTATGCAATATCAGAGAGTATCAATTTCACACTTACAATCTTCAGGCGACTCAAGCTCTCAAAATCTGGTGTGGTTCTTCCAAAATGGTGCAGAACCTCCTCTCTTGCCTGCTCTTGCCACTCTGGGTGCATGCTTAGCAGAATTAGTGTCCATGTGAGCAAGACTGATGTTGTCTCCATACCTGCAAAGTAAAATAGCTTGCATTCCTCGATTATATCTTCAGTACTCATTCCTAGGTCTGCTTTCCCATTAGATTCCCGCGTATTTGACTCCATAAGCAATCCTAGCAAGTCATCACTGCTGGCTTCACCATTTTTAATAGCTCTGTCTTTTTTATCGATAATCCCTCGCAGAATTGTGCAGCTCTCACGCTCAATTGCTCTCATCCTTTTGTTGTTTTTTGTAGGTAGGAACCTGCAAATATTCTCATATGTCACAACAATATTTTTAATATTGCTACTGTTTAAGTTTAACATGGGAAAGCTAGAAGTTTTTTTATATTTGTCTGGTATTTTCTTCGGTACAGCTTTTGTGTTAAGAGAAGGCAAAATATTTTGTTTTCCGATCCATTGGAGCACCTCGTCATGTGCATAAACTACATAGTTTTTCGTCAAACACCACAGATCATGTATACACTGTACTGCTCCAATTGCTATAAGAGAAATGAGCTTGTGATATAAAGGTTATAACTGCTTTTACAAGAAAAACATGTGTGCTTGACAATTGCTGGAATACACAATTTTACAGTTTTTGTTGGGTGCAAAACTAGAACGTACCAATAGCCTGGGATAAAAAGTGTCTTAAAACCCTGTATTAGAAGTTCGGCTTGCTCCCCTTGCAGCTGGAATATTTTCATCCCTTCCTGATAATTGCTACCAAATGCTGTTCTCGAGATGACATCTCCGGTAAGATTCTGGAACTCAGGCCAGCTGTCAATCTCAGACAACCCTTCGGTGGACATCGAATTCTCCCATCTTGTAATCATTTCTTCGCAGCAGGTATAAAAGACTGGCAGCATCCTCTGGGAATGAAACATGTTTTCTATTACTATTTCCACCGACTGCAATATTTTTCATTACACATGATGTGATTTAAACTGAGAAAATAGTAAAAGCCTACCTTTATCTTCTCATGGTGAAAAGCAGGATTCAAGATTCTCCGGTGCTTTGCCCATTTCTCGCCTTCATGATTTAGAAGTCCGCTGGCTATTAACTTCCCAAAACGGCTACTATTTTGTTTGCCATAGTGTCCAACCTTGTTGGACAGAACTTCTCTCACCAATTCCGGGTCAGGAATCATCACGCTTGGCGTTGGGCCGAACCAAGTGAATGACGTTTTCCCTGTAATTGTACATCAAACATTTTTCTTACTACACATGGTAATCAAAGTGCGAGCTATAATTTGCTAGTTCCGCCTCTCAACTACATGCCGATAAATATCCCACGCATGACATATTGTCTTCCTTGCCAAACATGCTTTACATCACATGTTTAGAGCATATAACCCTCCAAGACAAGGATAACGTTCAGAGAAGTTCAGACATAGACATACTGTGAACTGTAAGTCTGCAATCCAAGTTAACCTCCAAACTAACGCATGTTCTAGACTTACGATTGGACTAGCTGAATGCTCGTGCGTTGCCACGGCCTATTGAATTTTTTTCTCCCCTCACATGTAATTATGACATGTTAAAATTCACATATATAGTCAGGAGTATACCAGCCTGACCTGGAAATATGATCTTATATATGGAACCTAGAATCTACCTTCTAACAACTGCAATATAAAAGTTAGGGAGGATAACAAGTGCAAAAGGCTCGTAATGAGGTCCTTGGTCAGTGATGTTTCGTATCACCAGTGCACAAAAACAGTAACTGAACCACCGTGAAATTATTTCCATCCGTTGAAGCTGCCGGATCAGATAGAGCACGCCGGCCTCACATATGCACCAAGGCCCTAGAGGCCGGACCAGCCACGACGCACGCGGCGAGATGGCGTACGCGAAGATGAGTAGACGGATCATCAGGCATCGAGGGACATTGGCTCGTCTGGCACCAGCAGCACCACGCTCACGTGGTCGCCATGCCATCAGGCACCGCCAGATCTGACGCCACGAGCAGCAGATGGTCGGTCCACCACTCGACGCCGGCGCAGCTCCTCCGCCAAGACTGGTTCGCCGGCACGGCTCCGTCCGTGGTCTGTTTACCGCCGCCGGGGGAAAGGGTGCGCAGCTCCGCGACTTGGGCAGCCTCGCCACGAACTCGATCAACAACAACTAAAACGTGGCCAGCGCGCATCCTTGTGGCCACCTGCTGGCTGCCGCCGCTTCATGTCTTCCAGAGCATCCGCCCCCTACGACTACCACGGGCAATGCCGCCGCACGCGAGCGCTGGAGGCCTTATGACGTGTTGGCCTGTGCGGCTGCAGCGGAGGACTCGTCGCACTAATGGGATCTGCCAGACGATTCCCTGACCAGATTAAGAAAACCGAACCAAACACCGGATCGTGTGGATCAAGGAAACCGGATCACAATGGCGACTCGGCCACGACGTTGCGACGGACGAAAACCACGAACGAAAACCTCCTTAAGCAATTCTATACCTAATAATAAAGGCAGTAGTGTTTCTGCGGTTTCGTCCGTTTTAGGACCGTTTTGCCCTCCCACCGGACACTGAATTACCCCCCTATGCCACCACTAAGGGGAAATAACGGTTCGAAAAGAACTAAACGACCCGCGCGACTCTGTCTTCGTTCTTTTGCCAGAGGCGGGCTGCAGGGGATGAAGTTCCATTGGAGGGGCGGAGAGGCACCTGGCCGGAGTCCTTGGCGGCGAGGACGGGCGGCGAGAGGAGGGGCCACGGTGACCTACCTACGGCGGTGAGGGAGCTCTTGGCGGCGGGAATCGTACGTGCGGCTGCGGCTTTCGAGCCATGGATCTCAGATCCGCGCAGCCCTAGATCTCGAGCCTGCTCCCCGCCGCTATGGATCGACCGGATGCAGCCATGCAGACTTCCTCTTCCTCCCAGAACTAACAGAGTCGATCTTCACCTTCATGACATCCACGGCCGGCCTTGGATGCTAGATGTGAGAGGTGGATTTGTCTGAGATGTGAGTACACAGAGAAAGGTGGGGATGGTGGAGATGCGATTGCGGTTGACGAAGACAGCAGGGTATGCCGTGGTGCCCATGGCCTCCGGCAGATCCGACGCTGCCGATTCCGACTCGCAGTGAGTTTTTCCCTTTTTCGTTCTCCCCCATTGCTGCTGCTGGCCTGCTCGATTTGGACCATTCTGTTTGCCAGTTTGGGTTCTGTTCAACAACACGGCTCAAGCCCATAGGTGCCAAGGAGGAGTAAGACTGGACCCAGGCGTAGGATGAGATCGGCATATTTAAACTGAATGAAGTTTGTACAGTTCACGGCTGGAGCTTCAAGAGTCAGATCCATCATCATTTTTTGTGTATAATATCTTCGGTGATGTGTACCATATCAATGCCCTTGTGTGATTAAAACTCAAGGTTCTTCGTACACACGTGATTACCTGCTGAAGTTTTTAGCGTCATTTGTTTTCATTTGTTTAGATTGGGAGAGTCATTGACTAATTAAGTGTGCTGCCTGATGCAACAGCAAGGTTCAGTTCTTGTGCCACATTGCAATTTTTTTTGGAGAAAGTTATTCAATATTCAGAGTGGTATTGACAAAACAACAAATGAAGTATAAATACATATACCTACCCAATGATGATAAGATCCGGAGACAGTTATAGTTCAGAAGACCCAGCTCGGCAATATAGCTACCCAGGAACTCCAGTTTTAAACTGGAGCGCTCCAGCAAGCATGCAAGAATAACTTCAGGCATCGATGCACATATAGGAGGCAACAGAGGAAAAATTAAGTCAAAGAATTAACTGGAGTGTGCCCCTGTTTACAGGACGGGAGCCGTGGAATGCACGCCGTGGTTAAATGCATGCACTAATATGGCTGATTGTTGGTGCGCCTCTACCACTATATACTAGCTAAATGGCTGATTTGATTTCAATGTCTGCAAGCGACGGGTTGAGTATTTTCTTTCATGACTATTCATAACCCATCATCTTCAAGATTGTTGCGCCTTGAAATTTTGCATATTATTTGTCAATTCAAACCAACTACAATTTTCCTGATGCATAACTCTCCGAGAGATTTTCTGTTGTTGAGAAGAATTTAGATCAGAACGCATGGTATATCATATTAGAATGGAGAGTACACTCTAAGCTGTTAACTTCTTGAAGACATGCAGACAATAGTATGTTAACCATGATTTTTCGCTCTACGTGATTGACGAATTTCCCACCTAAGCAATTTCTATTTGCGGCTCTTCAAGAAATTCTCTGAATTTAGATGAGAAATTTGCTTTGTCTCGTTAACAAAAATTGATTCAAGTACTGAAATTCTCAAGGGTTTAGAAAATAACTGTTTTTGGCGATGTAGCTTTTATCCTTCTCCCGGTACAACGCATGGGCATTTTTCCTAGTTAATAGTAAAGAAGATAATAAAGCGCCGTAAGCAAGAATACGAGCAAGTGATGCTCGCCGGCTATCCGTTCTGAAGTCCCAAATATGGGGAATTTCTCCAGAGTAAAATAATTACCGTTTTCCTTAACGACTTTGTCGAACATTGGCTGCACGCGAGGGATGATTTCGTGGGAGCCGAGCGGCAGGGGCTTGGACCGGGCCTCTCTGTTGAGCTGGGTGTTCTCTGGCACGTCGCCGGTGAAGAGGCGGTACCGGGTGCCCGTGAGGCCCTGAGCCTGCAGGGCCCGACGCAGCCGCAGCGGGGTCCACCATGCCCACTCCAGAATCCAGGCGGCCAGCCACAGCAGCGCCATGGCCGCTGCCGCGCCGGCTAGGCTCCACGGAGAGGCCTCCCGCGGCATCTGGAGAGCTTGGGTCGCCATCTGGTCGGTGAACTAGAGGAAAGCAGAGGCTCTCAGGTTCTGCAGGACAGCAGGTCGTACTGTATGATCGTATCGCGGGTTCGCAGAATGTAGGCCGGGTGGCCTGCCACATATAAGCAACTTGTTGAGTGCTGTTTTGCTTCAATATTTTAAACTCACAGCATAATCACATACCCATGCCCGCCATGCCCTCGCTCTCTTCTCTTTTCTCTGTTTCTTGACAGAGGACACTTCTATATTTGACTTCATTCACACGATTTACACTAGTATTAAGATGTAGTACCGTTTGCTCCTAAAGGAAAGGCTGCTACCCTTTGAAAAAGAGTCATGTGCATCATGTTGTCCAAGTATAATTTCTAAATTTGGTGAGAAAATAGGAGTACATATGCGTACATGTGCAGTGAGCAGGAAAAAAAAATACTATCTCCGTTTCAAAGTAAGTGTCTCAACTTCACATTGTGTATCTAGAAAGGTTGAGACACTTATTTTCAAACGGCGGTAGTATAGTCTTAGCACATTTCTCACAGCTTCTATTGTAACATGTATGTGGATAGTCTTTGATGCTCTCATAGAAATCATGCATGGTCAAACATGAAGAATCAAAAGGTGAAGCTAGAGCCTTGGAGCAACTTTTAGTTGTGTCACAATGTTCATTTTTTTTGTTGGACGGATGTACTATATTGAATAGTTGATCATTGAACTCTGACGTTTGCTAAAAATTATCTCAGCACTAATTCTAATGATGACTCAATTGCAACAATAAAGCAAAAAAATTGCATGCAAACAGGGAAGGAAACATTCTTGCATCATACAACGTAATATGAAATATATATACCATCATGCCAACAATTCAGAAAATGTCAACTATATTTGTCGATCACATAGTTAGGCACAAAATGTATTCAACAAAGTACAAGTACACTTCTATAGTGATAGTTCAATGTTCATATTAGGGAAATGTAGTAAGACTATAAATATGGAGGACTTTATCTTAATTAATCTTGTAGCAGTGATTTGTCCCTCTTGTTATCCTTACCTCATCTAGCCATCCGTTTTATTGACCCCACTGTGTATCTGGTATGTATACTTCTATGTAATTCACTGGCCAAATACAAAGCCTGGCCCAGCCAACTACCCCAGTCGTATACAGTGGAGCCAGGAACAAGGACTGTGCCAACTGCCAGAGGTGCACAATAAATTTCTGGACCCAGCGGTTTAACACCCGTCTCTGTAAGCTCGACCACTAATCTGAGAAACGAGTTCATCGATGAGCTCGTTCCCTTGCCGTAAGCAATTTAAAAATTTGAATCAGCTGTCAACAAATTATTTCATAAATGATGAATTTGGGGTAACAACTACTGTGCCTCCTCCCCGACGCGTACCCACCGGCTTAGCTAAAAACAATGTTTACCTTGTACAAGATGGCCGGTACTTAATTATGATACCGTAATTACTGGAACGTTCCCAAAATTGTGGTCCATAATGTGCCACGGGAGATTTATCCCAGCTGGTACAGGTACAAATTGATTAACCAGCTGGACGAATTAAATTCGCATACACCTGCCAACTAGACATATTAAATTTCATACGAAATTCTTGGACAACGTACACCAGTATTGCAATTTTTGCTACCTTTATCTCACCTGCTATACTGATTCATTAATTGCGCTAGAGCGGACCTCAGCCACACATACAGATCGTTGATACCGAGTGTGAACCAGCTCGGGTGGAACTCGTCCGCGCTCCGCGAAAACTCTAAAGTCCTCCCGAGCTGGGTCGCTCCTATTATCCTTACCTCATCTAGCCATCCGTTTTATTGACCCCACTGTGTATCCAGTATGTATAGTTCTCTGTAATTCACTGGCCAAATACAAAGCCTGGCCCAGCCAACTACCTCAGTCGTATATAGTGGAGCCAGGAACCGACAATGTGCCAACTTCCAGAGGTGCATAATAAATTTCTGGACCCAGCGGTTTAACACCCGTCTCTGTAAGCTCGACCACTAATCTGAGAAATGAGTTTATCGATGAGCTCGTTGCCCTTGCCGTAAGAAATTTAAAAATTTGAATCAGCTGTCACTCAATTATTTCATAAATGATGAACTGGGGGTAACAGCTACTGTGCCTCGTCCCCGACGTGTACCCACTGGCTCAGCTAAAAACACGGTTTACCTTGTATAAGATGGGATGGTACCTAATTATGATACCATAATTACTGGACCGTTCCCAAAATTGTGGTCCATATTGTGCCACGGGAGATTTATCCCAGCCGGTACAGGTAGAAATTGATTAACCAGCTGGATGAATTAAATTCGCATACACCTGCCAACTAGACACATTAAATTTCATACGAAATTCTTGGACAACGTACACAAGTATTGCAATTTTTGCTACTTTTCTCTCACCTGCTATACTGATTCAATAATTGCGCTAGCGTGGACCTCAGCCACACATACAGATCGTTGATACCGAGCGTGAACCAGCTCGGGTGGAACTCGTCCGCGCTCCGCGAAAACTCTAAAGTCCTTCCGAGCTGGGTCGCTCCTGTTATCCTTACCTCATCTAGCTATCCGTTTTATTGACCCCACTATGTATCTGGTATGTATAGTTCTATGTAATTCACTGGCCTAATACAAAGCCTGGCCCAGCCAACTACCCCAGTCGTATACATTAGAGCCAGGAACACGCACTGTGCCAACTGCCAGAGGTGCACAATAAATTTCTGGACCCAGCGGTATAACACCCGTCTCTGTAAGCTCGACCACTCATTTGAGAAACGAGTTCATCGATGAGCTCGTTCCCCTTGCCGTAAGAAATTTCAAAATTTTAATCACTTGTCACACAATTATTTCATAAATGATGAACTGGGGGTTACAGCTACTGTGCATCCTCCCCGACGCGTATCCACCGGCTCAGCTAAAAACACTGTTTACCTTGTACAAGATGGGCTGGTACTTAATTTGAATACCATAATCACTGGACCGTTCCCAAAATTGTGGTCCATAATGTGCCACGGGAATTTATCCCAGCCGGTACAACTACAAATTGATTAACCAGCTGGATGAATGAAATTCGCATACACCTGCCAACTAGACACATTAAATTTCATACGAAATTCTTGGACAACGTACACCAGTATCGCAATTTTTGCTACCTTTCTCTCACCTTCTATACTGATTCATTAATTACGCTAGAGTGAACCTCAGCCACACATACAGATCGTTGATACCGAGTGTGAACCAGCTCGGGTGGAACTCGTCCGCGCTCCGCGAAAACTCTAAAGTCCTCCCGAGCTGGGTCGCTCCTGTTATCCTTACCTCATCTTGCCATCCGTTTTATTGACCCCACTGTGTATCCGGTATGTATAGTTCTATGTAATTCATTGGCCAAATACAAAGCCTAGCTCAGCCAAACCTCAGTCGTATACAGTGGAGCCAGGAACAGGCATTGTGCCAACTACTAGAGGTGCACGATAAATTGCTGGGTCCAACGGTTTAACACCTGTCTCTGTAAGCTCTACCACTAATCTGTGAAACGAGTTCATCGATGAGCTCGTTCCCCTTGCCGTAAGCAATTTCAAAATTTGAATCAGCTGTCACTCAATTATTTCATAAATGATTAACTGGGGGTTACAGCTACTGTGCCTCCTACTTTGATTGCTATCAGTATTACCTTATTAATACTTGTGGCCCACCTATTTAGTAGCGTAACTGTATTCAGTACTCCCACGACGACGCCCTCTCCCTACTTTGATTGCTATCAGTATTACCTTATTAATACTTGTGGCCCACCTATTTAGTAGCGTAACTGTATTCAGTACTCCCACGACGACGCCCTCTCCCTACTTTGATTGATGTCATTATTACCTTATTAATACTTGTGGCCCACCTATTTAGTAGCGTAACTGTATTCAGTACTCCCACGACGACGCCCTCTCCCTACTTTGATTGATGTCATTATTACCTTAGTAAAACCAACTACTTTGATTTTGTTTGCTAATCACGGAGCTACCACAGCCGTCTAGATTCCGTCCCGGCGCGCCGCTCGGTTCCATAAGAGCATCTCCAACAGAAGCGCTAAAATAGCGCGCGCTAAAAGTCGTTTACAGTGCCGTTTTTAGGCCCAGGCCGAGCGTGCGCTAAAATTCGGCGCTCCACCGAAATTTCTATTTTGCGGCGCGGCAAAACAACGCTCCACCGGCCGCTGTATTTTACAGCGCGCGCTCGGCCGCACAAACACAAATCTCACATCCATCTCCAAAATAGAAGATCAAACACACACAAATAAAATCATCAATAAATAGTTCAATTATTATTACAACACAAATAACATCAACAATGAATAGTTCAAATGAATAAATTCAACAACACAACAATACAACAAATGGTAAAACAAACACTACAACACACCCTTCAAAGCTCAACAGAATGAGACCGTCGGTGAATGCCAAAATTCCGTCAGCGAATACCTTACCCGACGTTCTTGGAATCCGTGGCCTATCTCGCGTCGTAGAATGAAAGCCTGATGGTTCTGCAAGCGCGTCATGGATCCGTGACGACTCTCACCCGCCAGCCCGAGCCCGGAAGCCCGCTCGGCCCAATCCGTCCTGACGAAAATAACCGTCACGGAGGGTGAGCAGTAATAGCGGCGGCTTGTCAGACCTGTCGGGAACACAATGATTGTGTCCCCTTTTGTCGCTTAGCGTGATGTCATGCATGACGCGTAACTTGACATCATGCTAAACGTGGCGTATTTCCCTGCCGACACACGGTAGACTTGAAGGACGACACGTGGATACTTCGAATGGAGAGAGGTTTAGGCTTTCCTCCCTGATTATGTTAGGTTACATCGTATAAACATCTCAACCCAACTTTGGGCAAATGTTAACACATGATTCCATCCCCGACACCCGACACGGGAGTTTTCACCTCTAAGTGTCGGAACTTACTACGGAGTAAGAGGGGACGGTGAAGGGGGTCGCACCTCGGAGCTGTATCTTGGTTCCCACAACCTACCAACACACTCTTATACATATATTAGGGACCCATGCAAGTTTTGGTGGGATTCCGACGCTCCGGACCCCGCTACGGCGAAACCCTACGCCCGCTGGAAAAAAGTCAAACCTGTCGATCTACCCCTTTGACCGGCGCCGAGAGGGGGTAGACGCATGAACTTTTTTGCTTGGTTGTGTTAGGTTGGTACATAGGACCATTGGGAACCAACATTTCATGTGTTCCGTCGCATGATTCCGTGCCCGGCACCCGACACGGGAGTTTTCACCTCTAAGTGTCGGAACTTACTACGGAGTAAGAGGGGTCGATGAAGGGGGTCGCACCTCGGAGCTGTATCTTGGTTCCCACAACCTACCAACACATTCTTATACATATATTAGGGACCCATGCAAGTTTTGTTTAGGGTGTTCCTAGGGGCTAACCTTACACAAGCAACCAAAAAATTTCACTTTGCTACCCCCTTTCGACTACTTTACACATTGATATTAAACAAACCCTGCAAATTACATTGACAACATAAATTACACAGAGAAGAAAATATCGGTAGTAGCGAGAACACAACATAAATTGAAGATACAGGGTACTCTGCAAATTAGAAAAAGAAAATTCATCTACCATCGACGCAGCCTCCCGCATCACTCCTGCCTTTCGACGACGCAACACCCTTGCCCTTCGACGACGCAGCACCCTTGTCCTTCGACGACGCAGCACCCTTGCCCTTCGACGACGCCGCCGCCGCCGCTGCTGCAGCTTTCTTGCTCTCTTCACTCGGCATGAAGATATCATCTTCATCCTCGCTCTCCTCGAGCCATAAAATAGAAAATCTTATAGCGCTGGCCAAATCTGTAAAGCAAAGGTTGGGACCTAGATATGGCATCTACCAACCTTCTATTTGCTATTCTAACTAAGTTATCCTATTCTAGCACATCCTATTCTAACTATATTATCCAGTGATGGTAACCATGCGCAAGCACTACCTAAATTAACCATCCCCTTTCAGAACCACGTCGGATCGAAGTTGCCTACCTTCTCCAGTGGCCACTCTGACCGGCAAATCGGCAAATCATCGCGTGGTCGTGAGACGGCAAATCGGCCTTCGATCCAAACAGCGGCAAGACGTCTCTGATGATTTGCAACCGTCCGAACAAGTGTTGGGGATGTTGCTAATCATCAGAGATCCTTGCCGCTACTTGGATCCGACCGAGGGAAGGGTTCACCTTCAGCCTCCGCTCTAGGAACTCCTGCCTCTCAGAAATCTTGCTCTCTGCTACCCGTGTACTGCCAATGATGGATGTGAAGTGTACTCCTGCCTCTCTTATAGACCCGCCTCTCCGAGTGACTCCCTCCAGCTAGCCAATCAGGAACAAGTACGCGGATCGTGTGTTTCCTTCGAGAGCTTGGGAGCCGTTGGATCAAGCGAATGACTCCCTTCGGCTAGCCAATCAGGAACAAGTACGCGGATCATGTGTTTCTTTGGAGAGCTTGGGAGCCGTTGGATCAAGCGAATGACTCCCTTCGGCTAGCCAATCAGGAACAAGTACGCGGATCGTGTGTTTCCTTCGAGAGCTTGGGAGCCGTTGGATCAAGCGAATGGCTCCCTTTGGCTAGCCAATCAGGAGCAAGTACGCGGATCGTGTGTTTCCTTCGAGAGCTTGGGAGCCGTTGGATCAAGCAGTTGCAGTTTGTGTGTTTCCTTCGCCGGAGTGCGGTAGTAAAATAATTGATACTAATAAATAAATAAGTATAAATATAAAATAAGATAATAATTAGGCATTTGGCCGTCGGCGTAGAGGCCGGCCGTCGGCGCCTTGCCATTTTATGTTTTATAAAATAATCCACGCCGTTCGTTCCGATGGAACTCTTTCCAGCGGGATGCTATCTCTCTCCAGAGCCCACTTTCGATTTCTCGATGTCGCGGTGAAAACTCCCCTTTCAGGCGAACCGGATCGAATCTTGTGTTGATTTGGGGTAGACTTTGGTTTCTCATGTTCCTATGGCCTAACCTAACACAACCAAGCAAAAAAGTCCACTGGCCTACCCCCTTTCGACGCACGTCTATGGGGGTAGACGAAAACGTTAGGGTTTTTCCAGCAGATTCAGGGTTTCGCCGAAGCGGGGCCTCGGAGCGTCGGAACCCCACCCAAACCTAGGTTGTGCCATACCATATGTATACAAGTGTGTTGTGTGTTGTAAATGTGCAATATCCTACTCCTAGGTGTGACCGGCTTCACCGACTTCACTTTCTCTCTAGTGAGTTTCTGCACTTAGAGGTGAAAACTCCCCTTTCGGGCGAACCGGATGGAATCTTGTGGTGATTTGGGGTAGACTTTGGTTTCTCATGTTCCTATGGCCTAACCTAACACAACCAAGCAAAAAAGTCCACTGGCCTACCCCCTTTCGACGCATGTCTATGGGGTAGACGAAAACGTTAGGGTTTTTCCAACGGATTCAGGGTTTCGCCGAAGCGGGGCCTCGGAGCGTCGGAACCCCACCCAAACCTAGGTTGTGCCATACCATATGTATACAAGTGTGTTGTGTGTTGTAAATGTGCAATATCCTACTCCTAGGTGTGACCGGCTTCACCGACTTCACTTTCTCTCTAGTGAGTTTCTGCACTTAGAGGTGAAAACTCCCCTTTCGGGCGAACCGGATGGAATCTTGTGTTGATTTGGGGTAGACTTTGGTTTCTCATGTTCCTATGGCCTAACCTAACACAACCAAGCAAAAAAGTCCACTGGCCTACCCCCTTTCGACGCACGTCTATGGGGGTAGACGAAAACGTTAGGGTTTTTCCAGCGGATTCAGGGTTTCGCCGAAGCGGGGCCCCGGAGCGTCGGAACCCCACCCAAACCTAGGTTGTGCCATACCATATGTATACAAGTGTGTTGTGTGTTGTAAATGTGCAATATCCTACACCTAGGTGTGACCGGCTTCACCGACTTCACTTTCTCTCTAGTGAGTTTCTGCACTTAGAGGTGAAAACTCCCCTTTCGGGCGAACCGGATGGAATCTTGTGTCGATTTGGGGTAGACTTTGGTTTCTCATGTTCCTATGGCCTAACCTAACACAACCAAGCAAAAAAGTCCACTGGCCTACCCCCTTTCGACGCACGTCTATGGGGGTAGACGAAAACGTTAGGGTTTTCCAGCGGATTCAGGGTTTCGCCGAAGCGGGGCCTCGGAGCGTCGGAACCCCACCCAAACCTAGGTTGTGCCATACCATATGTATACAAGTGTGTTGTGTGTTGTAAATGTGCAATATCCTACTCCTAGGTGTGACCGGCTTCACCGACTTCACTTTCTCTCTAGTGAGTTTCTGCACTTAGAGGTGAAAACTCCCCTTTCGGGCGAACCGGATGGAATCTTGTGTTGATTTGGGGTAGACTTTGGTTTCTCATGTTCCTATGGCCTAACCTAACACAACCAAGCAAAAAAGTCCACTGGCCTACCCCCTTTCGACGCACGTCTATGGGGGTAGACGAAAACGTTAGGGTTTTTCCAGCGGATTCAGGGTTTCGCCGAAGCGGGGCCCCGGAGCGTCGGAACCCCACCCAAACCTAGGTTGTGCCATACCATATGTATACAAGTGTGTTGTGTGTTGTAAATGTGCAATATCCTACTCCTAGGTGTGACCGGCTTCACCGACTTCACTTTCTCTCTAGTGAGTTTCTGCACTTAGAGGTGAAAACTCCCCTTTCGGGCGAACCGGATGGAATCTTGTGTCGATTTGGGGTAGACTTTGGTTTCTCATGTTCCTATGGCCTAACCTAACACAACCAAGCAAAAAAGTCCACTGGCCTACCCCCTTTCGACGCACGTCTATGGGGTAGACGAAAACGTTAGGTTTTTCCAGCGGATTCAGGGTTTCGCCGAAGCGGGGCCTCGGAGCGTCGGAACCCCACCCAAACCTAGGTTGTGCCATACCATATGTATACAAGTGTGTTGTGTGTTGTAAATGTGCAATATCCTACTCCTAGGTGTGACCGGCTTCACCGACTTCACTTTCTCTCTAGTGAGTTTCTGCACTTAGAGGTGAAAACTCCCCTTTCGGGCGAACCGGATGGAATCTTGTGTTGATTTGGGGTAGACTTTGGTTTCTCATGTTCCTATGGCCTAACTAACACAACCAAGCAAAAAAGTCCACTGGCCTACCCCTTTCGACGCACGTCTATGGGGTAGACGAAAACGTTAGGGTTTTTCCACGGATTCAGGGTTTCGCCGAAGCGGGGCCTCGGAGCGTCGGAACCCCACCCAAACCTAGGTTGTGCCATACCATATGTATACAAGTGTGTTGTGTGTTGTAAATGTGCAATATCCTACTCCTAGGTGTGACCGGCTTCACCGACTTCACTTTCTCTCTAGTGAGTTTCTGCACTTAGAGGTGAAAACTCCCCTTTCGGGCGAACCGGATGGAATCTTGTGTTGATTTGGGGTAGACTTTGGTTTCTCATGTTCCTATGGCCTAACCTAACACAACCAAGCAAAAAAGTCCACTGGCCTACCCCCTTTCGACGCACGTCTATGGGGGTAGACGAAAATGTTAGGTTTTTTCCAGCGGATTCAGGGTTTCGCCGAAGCGGGGCCCCGGAGCGTCGGAACCCCACCCAAACCTAGGTTGTGCCATACCATATGTATACAAGTGTGTTGTGTGTTGTAAATGTGCAATATCCTACTCCTAGGTGTGACCGGCTTCACCGACTTCACTTTCTCTCTAGTGAGTTTCTGCACTTAGAGGTGAAAACTCCCCTTTCGGGCGAACCGGATGGAATCTTGTGTCGATTTGGGGTAGACTTTGGTTTCTCATGTTCCTATGGCCTAACCTAACACAACCAAGCAAAAAAGTCCACTGGCCTACCCCCTTTCGACGCACGTCTATGGGGGTAGACGAAAACGTTAGGGTTTTCCAGCGGATTCAGGGTTTCGCCGAAGCGGGGCCTCGGAGCGTCGGAACCCCACCCAAACCTAGGTTGTGCCATACCATATGTATACAAGTGTGTTGTGTGTTGTAAATGTGCAATATCCTACTCCTAGGTGTGACCGGCTTCACCGACTTCACTTTCTCTCTAGTGAGTTTCTGCACTTAGAGGTGAAAACTCCCCTTTCGGGCGAACCGGATGGAATCTTGTGTTGATTTGGGGTAGACTTTGGTTTCTCATGTTCCTATGGCCTAACCTAACACAACCAAGCAAAAAAGTCCACTGGCCTACCCCCTTTCGACGCACGTCTATGGGGGTAGACGAAAACGTTAGGGTTTTTCCAGCGGATTCAGGGTTTCGCCGAAGCGGGGCCCCGGAGCGTCGGAACCCCACCCAAACCTAGGTTGTGCCATACCATATGTATACAAGTGTGTTGTGTGTTGTAAATGTGCAATATCCTACACCTAGGTGTGACCGGCTTCACCGACTTCACTTTCTCTCTAGTGAGTTTCTGCACTTAGAGGTGAAAACTCCCCTTTCGGGCGAACCGGATGGAATCTTGTGTCGATTTGGGGTAGACTTTGGTTTCTCATGTTCCTATGGCCTAACCTAACACAACCAAGCAAAAAAGTCCACTGGCCTACCCCCTTTCGACGCACGTCTATGGGGGTAGACGAAAACGTTAGGGTTTTTCCAGCGGATTCAGGGTTTCGCCGAAGCGGGGCCTCGGAGCGTCGGAACCCCACCCAAACCTAGGTTGTGCCATACCATATGTATACAAGTGTGTTGTGTGTTGTAAATGTGCAATATCCTACTCCTAGGTGTGACCGGCTTCACCGACTTCACTTTCTCTCTAGTGAGTTTCTGCACTTAGAGGTGAAAACTCCCCTTTCGAGCGAACCGGATGGAATCTTGTGTTGATTTGGGGTAGACTTTGGTTTCTCATGTTCCTATGGCCTAACCTAACACAACCAAGCAAAAAAGTCCACTGGCCTACCCCTTTCGACGCACGTCTATGGGGGTAGACGAAAACGTTAGGGTTTTTCCAGCGGATTCAGGGTTTCGCCGAAGCGGGGCCCGGAGCGTCGGAACCCCACCCAAACCTAGGTTGTGCCATACCATATGTATACAAGTGTGTTGTGTGTTGTAAATGTGCAATATCCTACTCCTAGGTGTGACCGGCTTCACCGACTTCACTTTCTCTCTAGTGAGTTTCTGCACTTAGAGGTGAAAACTCCCCTTTCGGGCGAACCGGATGGAATCTTGTGTTGATTTGGGGTAGACTTTGGTTTCTCATGTTCCTATGGCCTAACCTAACACAACCAAGCAAAAAAGTCCACTGGCCTACCCCCTTTCGACGCACGTCTATGGGGGTAGACGAAAACGTTAGGGTTTTTCCAGCGGATTCAGGGTTTCGCCGAAGCGGGGCCCCGGAGCGTCGGAACCCCACCCAAACCTAGGTTGTGCCATACCATATGTATACAAGTGTGTTGTGTGTTGTAAATGTGCAATATCCTACTCCTAGGTGTGACCGGCTTCACCGACTTCACTTTCTCTCTAGTGAGTTTCTGCACTTAGAGGTGAAAACTCCCCTTTCGGGCGAACCGGATGGAATCTTGTGTTGATTTGGGGTAGACTTTGGTTTCTCATGTTCCTATGGCCTAACCTAACACAACCAAGCAAAAAAGTCCACTGGCCTACCCCCTTTCGACGCACGTCTATGGGGGTAGACGAAAACGTTAGGGTTTTTCCAGCGGATTCAGGGTTTCGCCGAAGCGGGGCCCCGGAGCGTCGGAACCCCACCCAAACCTAGGTTGTGCCATACCATATGTATACAAGTGTGTTGTGTGTTGTAAATGTGCAATATCCTACTCCTAGGTGTGACCGGCTTCACCGACTTCACTTTCTCTCTAGTGAGTTTCTGCACTTAGAGGTGAAAACTCCCCTTTCGGGCGAACCGGATGGAATCTTGTGTTGATTTGGGGTAGACTTTGGTTTCTCATGTTCCTATGGCCTAACCTAACACAACCAAGCAAAAAAGTCCACTGGCCTACCCCCTTTCGACGCACGTCTATGGGGGTAGACGAAAACGTTAGGGTTTTTCCAGCGGATTCAGGGTTTCGCCGAAGCGGGGCCCCGGAGCGTCGGAACCCCACCCAAACCTAGGTTGTGCCATACCATATGTATACAAGTGTGTTGTGTGTTGTAAATGTGCAATATCCTACTCCTAGGTGTGACCGGCTTCACCGACTTCACTTTCTCTCTAGTGAGTTTCTGCACTTAGAGGTGAAAACTCCCCTTTCGGGCGAACCGGATGGAATCTTGTGTTGATTTGGGGTAGACTTTGGTTTCTCATGTTCCTATGGCCTAACCTAACACAACCAAGCAAAAAAGTCCACTGGCCTACCCCCTTTCGACGCACGTCTATGGGGGTAGACGAAAACGTTAGGGTTTTTCCAGCGGATTCAGGGTTTCGCCGAAGCGGGGCCCGGAGCGTCGGAACCCCACCCAAACCTAGGTTGTGCCATACCATATGTATACAAGTGTGTTGTGTGTTGTAAATGTGCAATATCCTACTCCTAGGTGTGACCGGCTTCACCGACTTCACTTTCTCTCTAGTGAGTTTCTGCACTTAGAGGTGAAAACTCCCCTTTCGGGCGAACCGGATGGAATCTTGTGTTGATTTGGGGTAGACTTTGGTTTCTCATGTTCCTATGGCCTAACCTAACACAACCAAGCAAAAAAGTCCACTGGCCTACCCCTTTCGACGCACGTCTATGGGGGTAGACGAAAACGTTAGGGTTTTTCCAGCGGATTCAGGGTTTCGCCGAAGCGGGGCCCCGGAGCGTCGGAACCCCACCCAAACCTAGGTTGTGCCATACCATATGTATACAAGTGTGTTGTGTGTTGTAAATGTGCAATATCCTACTCCTAGGTGTGACCGGCTTCACCGACTTCACTTTCTCTCTAGTGAGTTTCTGCACTTAGAGGTGAAAACTCCCCTTTCGGGCGAACCGGATGGAATCTTGTGTTGATTTGGGGTAGACTTTGGTTTCTCATGTTCCTATGGCCTAACCTAACACAACCAAGCAAAAAAGTCCACTGGCCTACCCCCTTTCGACGCACGTCTATGGGGGTAGACGAAAACGTTAGGGTTTTTCCAGCGGATTCAGGGTTTCGCCGAAGCGGGGCCCCGGAGCGTCGGAACCCCACCCAAACCTAGGTTGTGCCATACCATATGTATACAAGTGTGTTGTGTGTTGTAAATGTGCAATATCCTACTCCTAGGTGTGACCGGCTTCACCGACTTCACTTTCTCTCTAGTGAGTTTCTGCACTTAGAGGTGAAAACTCCCCTTTCGGGCGAACCGGATGGAATCTTGTGTTGATTTGGGGTAGACTTTGGTTTCTCATGTTCCTATGGCCTAACCTAACACAACCAAGCAAAAAAGTCCACTGGCCTACCCCCTTTCGACGCACGTCTATGGGGGTAGACGAAAACGTTAGGGTTTTTCCAGCGGATTCAGGGTTTCGCCGAAGCGGGGCCCCGGAGCGTCGGAACCCCACCCAAACCTAGGTTGTGCCATACCATATGTATACAAGTGTGTTGTGTGTTGTAAATGTGCAATATCCTACTCCTAGGTGTGACCGGCTTCACCGACTTCACTTTCTCTCTAGTGAGTTTCTGCACTTAGAGGTGAAAACTCCCCTTTCGGGCGAACCGGATGGAATCTTGTGTTGATTTGGGGTAGACTTTGGTTTCTCATGTTCCTATGGCCTAACCTAACACAACCAAGCAAAAAAGTCCACTGGCCTACCCCCTTTCGACGCACGTCTATGGGGGTAGACGAAAACGTTAGGGTTTTTCCAGCGGATTCAGGGTTTCGCCGAAGCGGGGCCCCGGAGCGTCGGAACCCCACCCAAACCTAGGTTGTGCCATACCATATGTATACAAGTGTGTTGTGTGTTGTAAATGTGCAATATCCTACTCCTAGGTGTGACCGGCTTCACCGACTTCACTTTCTCTCTAGTGAGTTTCTGCACTTAGAGGTGAAAACTCCCCTTTCGGGCGAACCGGATGGAATCTTGTGTTGATTTGGGGTAGACTTTGGTTTCTCATGTTCCTATGGCCTAACCTAACACAACCAAGCAAAAAAGTCCACTGGCCTACCCCCTTTCGACGCACGTCTATGGGGGTAGACGAAAACGTTAGGGTTTTTCCAGCGGATTCAGGGTTTCGCCGAAGCGGGGCCCCGGAGCGTCGGAACCCCACCCAAACCTAGGTTGTGCCATACCATATGTATACAAGTGTGTTGTGTGTTGTAAATGTGCAATATCCTACTCCTAGGTGTGACCGGCTTCACCGACTTCACTTTCTCTCTAGTGAGTTTCTGCACTTAGAGGTGAAAACTCCCCTTTCGGGCGAACCGGATGGAATCTTGTGTTGATTTGGGGTAGACTTTGGTTTCTCATGTTCCTATGGCCTAACCTAACACAACCAAGCAAAAAAGTCCACTGGCCTACCCCCTTTCGACGCACGTCTATGGGGGTAGACGAAAACGTTAGGGTTTTTCCAGCGGATTCAGGGTTTCGCCGAAGCGGGGCCCCGGAGCGTCGGAACCCCACCCAAACCTAGGTTGTGCCATACCATATGTATACAAGTGTGTTGTGTGTTGTAAATGTGCAATATCCTACTCCTAGGTGTGACCGGCTTCACCGACTTCACTTTCTCTCTAGTGAGTTTCTGCACTTAGAGGTGAAAACTCCCCTTTCGGGCGAACCGGATGGAATCTTGTGTTGATTTGGGGTAGACTTTGGTTTCTCATGTTCCTATGGCCTAACCTAACACAACCAAGCAAAAAAGTCCACTGGCCTACCCCCTTTCGACGCACGTCTATGGGGGTAGACGAAAACGTTAGGGTTTTTCCAGCGGATTCAGGGTTTCGCCGAAGCGGGGCCCGGAGCGTCGGAACCCCACCCAAACCTAGGTTGTGCCATACCATATGTATACAAGTGTGTTGTGTGTTGTAAATGTGCAATATCCTACTCCTAGGTGTGACCGGCTTCACCGACTTCACTTTCTCTCTAGTGAGTTTCTGCACTTAGAGGTGAAAACTCCCCTTTCGGGCGAACCGGATGGAATCTTGTGTTGATTTGGGGTAGACTTTGGTTTCTCATGTTCCTATGGCCTAACCTAACACAACCAAGCAAAAAAGTCCACTGGCCTACCCCCTTTCGACGCACGTCTATGGGGGTAGACGAAAACGTTAGGGTTTTTCCAGCGGATTCAGGGTTTCGCCGAAGCGGGGCCCCGGAGCGTCGGAACCCCACCCAAACCTAGGTTGTGCCATACCATATGTATACAAGTGTGTTGTGTGTTGTAAATGTGCAATATCCTACTCCTAGGTGTGACCGGCTTCACCGACTTCACTTTCTCTCTAGTGAGTTTCTGCACTTAGAGGTGAAAACTCCCCTTTCGGGCGAACCGGATGGAATCTTGTGTTGATTTGGGGTAGACTTTGGTTTCTCATGTTCCTATGGCCTAACCTAACACAACCAAGCAAAAAAGTCCACTGGCCTACCCCCTTTCGACGCACGTCTATGGGGGTAGACGAAAACGTTAGGGTTTTTCCAGCGGATTCAGGGTTTCGCCGAAGCGGGGCCCCGGAGCGTCGGAACCCCACCCAAACCTAGGTTGTGCCATACCATATGTATACAAGTGTGTTGTGTGTTGTAAATGTGCAATATCCTACTCCTAGGTGTGACCGGCTTCACCGACTTCACTTTCTCTCTAGTGAGTTTCTGCACTTAGAGGTGAAAACTCCCCTTTCGGGCGAACCGGATGGAATCTTGTGTTGATTTGGGGTAGACTTTGGTTTCTCATGTTCCTATGGCCTAACCTAACACAACCAAGCAAAAAAGTCCACTGGCCTACCCCCTTTCGACGCACGTCTATGGGGGTAGACGAAAACGTTAGGGTTTTTCCAGCGGATTCAGGGTTTCGCCGAAGCGGGGCCCCGGAGCGTCGGAACCCCACCCAAACCTAGGTTGTGCCATACCATATGTATACAAGTGTGTTGTGTGTTGTAAATGTGCAATATCCTACTCCTAGGTGTGACCGGCTTCACCGACTTCACTTTCTCTCTAGTGAGTTTCTGCACTTAGAGGTGAAAACTCCCCTTTCGGGCGAACCGGATGGAATCTTGTGTTGATTTGGGGTAGACTTTGGTTTCTCATGTTCCTATGGCCTAACCTAACACAACCAAGCAAAAAAGTCCACTGGCCTACCCCCTTTCGACGCACGTCTATGGGGGTAGACGAAAACGTTAGGGTTTTTCCAGCGGATTCAGGGTTTCGCCGAAGCGGGGCCCCGGAGCGTCGGAACCCCACCCAAACCTAGGTTGTGCCATACCATATGTATACAAGTGTGTTGTGTGTTGTAAATGTGCAATATCCTACTCCTAGGTGTGACCGGCTTCACCGACTTCACTTTCTCTCTAGTGAGTTTCTGCACTTAGAGGTGAAAACTCCCCTTTCGGGCGAACCGGATGGAATCTTGTGTTGATTTGGGGTAGACTTTGGTTTCTCATGTTCCTATGGCCTAACCTAACACAACCAAGCAAAAAAGTCCACTGGCCTACCCCCTTTCGACGCACGTCTATGGGGGTAGACGAAAACGTTAGGGTTTTTCCAGCGGATTCAGGGTTTCGCCGAAGCGGGGCCCCGGAGCGTCGGAACCCCACCCAAACCTAGGTTGTGCCATACCATATGTATACAAGTGTGTTGTGTGTTGTAAATGTGCAATATCCTACTCCTAGGTGTGACCGGCTTCACCGACTTCACTTTCTCTCTAGTGAGTTTCTGCACTTAGAGGTGAAAACTCCCCTTTCGGGCGAACCGGATGGAATCTTGTGTTGATTTGGGGTAGACTTTGGTTTCTCATGTTCCTATGGCCTAACCTAACACAACCAAGCAAAAAAGTCCACTGGCCTACCCCTTTCGACGCACGTCTATGGGGGTAGACGAAAACGTTAGGGTTTTTCCAGCGGATTCAGGGTTTCGCCGAAGCGGGGCCCCGGAGCGTCGGAACCCCACCCAAACCTAGGTTGTGCCATACCATATGTATACAAGTGTGTTGTGTGTTGTAAATGTGCAATATCCTACTCCTAGGTGTGACCGGCTTCACCGACTTCACTTTCTCTCTAGTGAGTTTCTGCACTTAGAGGTGAAAACTCCCCTTTCGGGCGAACCGGATGGAATCTTGTGTTGATTTGGGGTAGACTTTGGTTTCTCATGTTCCTATGGCCTAACCTAACACAACCAAGCAAAAAAGTCCACTGGCCTACCCCCTTTCGACGCACGTCTATGGGGGTAGACGAAAACGTTAGGGTTTTTCCAGCGGATTCAGGGTTTCGCCGAAGCGGGGCCCGGAGCGTCGGAACCCCACCCAAACCTAGGTTGTGCCATACCATATGTATACAAGTGTGTTGTGTGTTGTAAATGTGCAATATCCTACTCCTAGGTGTGACCGGCTTCACCGACTTCACTTTCTCTCTAGTGAGTTTCTGCACTTAGAGGTGAAAACTCCCCTTTCGGGCGAACCGGATGGAATCTTGTGTTGATTTGGGGTAGACTTTGGTTTCTCATGTTCCTATGGCCTAACCTAACACAACCAAGCAAAAAAGTCCACTGGCCTACCCCCTTTCGACGCACGTCTATGGGGGTAGACGAAAACGTTAGGGTTTTTCCAGCGGATTCAGGGTTTCGCCGAAGCGGGGCCCCGGAGCGTCGGAACCCCACCCAAACCTAGGTTGTGCCATACCATATGTATACAAGTGTGTTGTGTGTTGTAAATGTGCAATATCCTACTCCTAGGTGTGACCGGCTTCACCGACTTCACTTTCTCTCTAGTGAGTTTCTGCACTTAGAGGTGAAAACTCCCCTTTCGGGCGAACCGGATGGAATCTTGTGTTGATTTGGGGTAGACTTTGGTTTCTCATGTTCCTATGGCCTAACCTAACACAACCAAGCAAAAAAGTCCACTGGCCTACCCCTTTCGACGCACGTCTATGGGGGTAGACGAAAACGTTAGGGTTTTTCCAGCGGATTCAGGGTTTCGCCGAAGCGGGGCCCCGGAGCGTCGGAACCCCACCCAAACCTAGGTTGTGCCATACCATATGTATACAAGTGTGTGTGTTGTAAATGTGCAATATCCTACTCCTAGGTGTGACCGGCTTCACCGACTTCACTTTCTCTCTAGTGAGTTTCTGCACTTAGAGGTGAAAACTCCCCTTTCGGGCGAACCGGATGGAATCTTGTGTTGATTTGGGGTAGACTTTGGTTTCTCATGTTCCTATGGCCTAACCTAACACAACCAAGCAAAAAAGTCCACTGGCCTACCCCCTTTCGACGCACGTCTATGGGGGTAGACGAAAACGTTAGGGTTTTTCCAGCGGATTCAGGGTTTCGCCGAAGCGGGGCCCCGGAGCGTCGGAACCCCACCCAAACCTAGGTTGTGCCATACCATATGTATACAAGTGTGTTGTGTGTTGTAAATGTGCAATATCCTACTCCTAGGTGTGACCGGCTTCACCGACTTCACTTTCTCTCTAGTGAGTTTCTGCACTTAGAGGTGAAAACTCCCCTTTCGGGCGAACCGGATGGAATCTTGTGTTGATTTGGGGTAGACTTTGGTTTCTCATGTTCCTATGGCCTAACCTAACACAACCAAGCAAAAAAGTCCACTGGCCTACCCCCTTTCGACGCACGTCTATGGGGGTAGACGAAAACGTTAGGGTTTTTCCAGCGGATTCAGGGTTTCGCCGAAGCGGGGCCCGGAGCGTCGGAACCCCACCCAAACCTAGGTTGTGCCATACCATATGTATACAAGTGTGTTGTGTGTTGTAAATGTGCAATATCCTACTCCTAGGTGTGACCGGCTTCACCGACTTCACTTTCTCTCTAGTGAGTTTCTGCACTTAGAGGTGAAAACTCCCCTTTCGGGCGAACCGGATGGAATCTTGTGTTGATTTGGGGTAGACTTTGGTTTCTCATGTTCCTATGGCCTAACCTAACACAACCAAGCAAAAAAGTCCACTGGCCTACCCCCTTTCGACGCACGTCTATGGGGGTAGACGAAAACGTTAGGGTTTTTCCAGCGGATTCAGGGTTTCGCCGAAGCGGGGCCCCGGAGCGTCGGAACCCCACCCAAACCTAGGTTGTGCCATACCATATGTATACAAGTGTGTTGTGTGTTGTAAATGTGCAATATCCTACTCCTAGGTGTGACCGGCTTCACCGACTTCACTTTCTCTCTAGTGAGTTTCTGCACTTAGAGGTGAAAACTCCCCTTTCGGGCGAACCGGATGGAATCTTGTGTTGATTTGGGGTAGACTTTGGTTTCTCATGTTCCTATGGCCTAACCTAACACAACCAAGCAAAAAAGTCCACTGGCCTACCCCTTTCGACGCACGTCTATGGGGGTAGACGAAAACGTTAGGGTTTTTCCAGCGGATTCAGGGTTTCGCCGAAGCGGGGCCCCGGAGCGTCGGAACCCCACCCAAACCTAGGTTGTGCCATACCATATGTATACAAGTGTGTTGTGTGTTGTAAATGTGCAATATCCTACTCCTAGGTGTGACCGGCTTCACCGACTTCACTTTCTCTCTAGTGAGTTTCTGCACTTAGAGGTGAAAACTCCCCTTTCGGGCGAACCGGATGGAATCTTGTGTTGATTTGGGGTAGACTTTGGTTTCTCATGTTCCTATGGCCTAACCTAACACAACCAAGCAAAAAAGTCCACTGGCCTACCCCCTTTCGACGCACGTCTATGGGGGTAGACGAAAACGTTAGGGTTTTTCCAGCGGATTCAGGGTTTCGCCGAAGCGGGGCCCCGGAGCGTCGGAACCCCACCCAAACCTAGGTTGTGCCATACCATATGTATACAAGTGTGTTGTGTGTTGTAAATGTGCAATATCCTACTCCTAGGTGTGACCGGCTTCACCGACTTCACTTTCTCTCTAGTGAGTTTCTGCACTTAGAGGTGAAAACTCCCCTTTCGGGCGAACCGGATGGAATCTTGTGTTGATTTGGGGTAGACTTTGGTTTCTCATGTTCCTATGGCCTAACCTAACACAACCAAGCAAAAAAGTCCACTGGCCTACCCCTTTCGACGCACGTCTATGGGGGTAGACGAAAACGTTAGGGTTTTTCCAGCGGATTCAGGGTTTCGCCGAAGCGGGGCCTCGGAGCGTCGGAACCCCACCCAAACCTAGGTTGTGCCATACCATATGTATACAAGTGTGTTGTGTGTTGTAAATGTGCAATATCCTACTCCTAGGTGTGACCGGCTTCACCGACTTCACTTTCTCTCTAGTGAGTTTCTGCACTTAGAGGTGAAAACTCCCCTTTCGGGCGAACCGGATGGAATCTTGTGTTGATTTGGGGTAGACTTTGGTTTCTCATGTTCCTATGGCCTAACCTAACACAACCAAGCAAAAAAGTCCACTGGCCTACCCCCTTTCGACGCACGTCTATGGGGGTAGACGAAAACGTTAGGGTTTTTCCAGCGGATTCAGGGTTTCGCCGAAGCGGGGCCCGGAGCGTCGGAACCCCACCCAAACCTAGGTTGTGCCATACCATATGTATACAAGTGTGTTGTGTGTTGTAAATGTGCAATATCCTACTCCTAGGTGTGACCGGCTTCACCGACTTCACTTTCTCTCTAGTGAGTTTCTGCACTTAGAGGTGAAAACTCCCCTTTCGGGCGAACCGGATGGAATCTTGTGTTGATTTGGGGTAGACTTTGGTTTCTCATGTTCCTATGGCCTAACCTAACACAACCAAGCAAAAAAGTCCACTGGCCTACCCCCTTTCGACGCACGTCTATGGGGGTAGACGAAAACGTTAGGGTTTTTCCAGCGGATTCAGGGTTTCGCCGAAGCGGGGCCTCGGAGCGTCGGAACCCCACCCAAACCTAGGTTGTGCCATACCATATGTATACAAGTGTGTTGTGTGTTGTAAATGTGCAATATCCTACTCCTAGGTGTGACCGGCTTCACCGACTTCACTTTCTCTCTAGTGAGTTTCTGCACTTAGAGGTGAAAACTCCCCTTTCGGGCGAACCGGATGGAATCTTGTGTTGATTTGGGGTAGACTTTGGTTTCTCATGTTCCTATGGCCTAACCTAACACAACCAAGCAAAAAAGTCCACTGGCCTACCCCTTTCGACGCACGTCTATGGGGTAGACGAAAACGTTAGGGTTTTTCCAGCGGATTCAGGGTTTCGCCGAAGCGGGGCCCGGAGCGTCGGAACCCCACCCAAACCTAGGTTGTGCCATACCATATGTATACAAGTGTGTTGTAAATGTGCAATATCCTACTCCTAGGTGTGACCGGCTTCACCGACTTCACTTTCTCTCTAGTGAGTTTCTGCACTTAGAGGTGAAAACTCCCCTTTCGGGCGAACCGGATGGAATCTTGTGTTGATTTGGGGTAGACTTTGGTTTCTCATGTTCCTATGGCCTAACCTAACACAACCAAGCAAAAAAGTCCACTGGCCTACCCCCTTTCGACGCACGTCTATGGGGGTAGACGAAAACGTTAGGGTTTTTCCAGCGGATTCAGGGTTTCGCCGAAGCGGGGCCCCGGAGCGTCGGAACCCCACCCAAACCTAGGTTGTGCCATACCATATGTATACAAGTGTGTTGTGTGTTGTAAATGTGCAATATCCTACTCCTAGGTGTGACCGGCTTCACCGACTTCACTTTCTCTCTAGTGAGTTTCTGCACTTAGAGGTGAAAACTCCCCTTTCGGGCGAACCGGATGGAATCTTGTGTTGATTTGGGGTAGACTTTGGTTTCTCATGTTCCTATGGCCTAACCTAACACAACCAAGCAAAAAAGTCCACTGGCCTACCCCCTTTCGACGCACGTCTATGGGGTAGACGAAAACGTTAGGGTTTTTCCAGCGGATTCAGGGTTTCGCCGAAGCGGGGCCTCGGAGCGTCGGAACCCCACCCAAACCTAGGTTGTGCCATACCATATGTATACAAGTGTGTTGTAAATGTGCAATATCCTACTCCTAGGTGTGACCGGCTTCACCGACTTCACTTTCTCTCTAGTGAGTTTCTGCACTTAGAGGTGAAAACTCCCCTTTCGGGCGAACCGGATGGAATCTTGTGTTGATTTGGGGTAGACTTTGGTTTCTCATGTTCCTATGGCCTAACCTAACACAACCAAGCAAAAAAGTCCACTGGCCTACCCCTTTCGACGCACGTCTATGGGGGTAGACGAAAACGTTAGGGTTTTTCCAGCGGATTCAGGGTTTCGCCGAAGCGGGGCCTCGGAGCGTCGGAACCCCACCCAAACCTAGGTTGTGCCATACCATATGTATACAAGTGTGTTGTGTGTTGTAAATGTGCAATATCCTACTCCTAGGTGTGACCGGCTTCACCGACTTCACTTTCTCTCTAGTGAGTTTCTGCACTTAGAGGTGAAAACTCCCCTTTCGGGCGAACCGGATGGAATCTTGTGTTGATTTGGGGTAGACTTTGGTTTCTCATGTTCCTATGGCCTAACCTAACACAACCAAGCAAAAAAGTCCACTGGCCTACCCCCTTTCGACGCACGTCTATGGGGGTAGACGAAAACGTTAGGGTTTTTCCAGCGGATTCAGGGTTTCGCCGAAGCGGGGCCCCGGAGCGTCGGAACCCACCCAAACCTAGGTTGTGCCATACCATATGTATACAAGTGTGTTGTGTGTTGTAAATGTGCAATATCCTACTCCTAGGTGTGACCGGCTTCACCGACTTCACTTTCTCTCTAGTGAGTTTCTGCACTTAGAGGTGAAAACTCCCCTTTCGGGCGAACCGGATGGAATCTTGTGTCGATTTGGGGTAGACTTTGGTTTCTCATGTTCCTATGGCCTAACCTAACACAACCAAGCAAAAAAGTCCACTGGCCTCCCCCTTTCGACGCATCTATGGGGTAGACGAAAACGTTAGGGTTTTTCCAGCGGATTCAGGGTTTCGCCGAAGCGGGGCCTCGGAGCGTCGGAACCCCACCCAAACCTAGGTTGTGCCATACCATATGTATACAAGTGTGTTGTGTGTTGTAAATGTGCAATATCCTACTCCTAGGTGTGACCGGCTTCACCGACTTCACTTTCTCTCTAGTGAGTTTCTGCACTTAGAGGTGAAAACTCCCCTTTCGGGCGAACCGGATGGAATCTTGTGTTGATTTGGGGTAGACTTTGGTTTCTCATGTTCCTATGGCCTAACCTAACACAACCAAGCAAAAAAGTCCACTGGCCTACCCCCTTTCGACGCACGTCTATGGGGGTAGACGAAAACGTTAGGGTTTTTCCAGCGGATTCAGGGTTTCGCCGAAGCGGGGCCCGGAGCGTCGGAACCCCACCCAAACCTAGGTTGTGCCATACCATATGTATACAAGTGTGTTGTGTGTTGTAAATGTGCAATATCCTACTCCTAGGTGTGACCGGCTTCACCGACTTCACTTTCTCTCTAGTGAGTTTCTGCACTTAGAGGTGAAAACTCCCCTTTCGGGCGAACCGGATGGAATCTTGTGTTGATTTGGGGTAGACTTTGGTTTCTCATGTTCCTATGGCCTAACCTAACACAACCAAGCAAAAAAGTCCACTGGCCTACCCCCTTTCGACGCACGTCTATGGGGGTAGACGAAAACGTTAGGGTTTTTCCAGCGGATTCAGGGTTTCGCCGAAGCGGGGCCTCGGAGCGTCGGAACCCCACCCAAACCTAGGTTGTGCCATACCATATGTATACAAGTGTGTTGTGTGTTGTAAATGTGCAATATCCTACTCCTAGGTGTGACCGGCTTCACCGACTTCACTTTCTCTCTAGTGAGTTTCTGCACTTAGAGGTGAAAACTCCCCTTTCGGGCGAACCGGATGGAATCTTGTGTTGATTTGGGGTAGACTTTGGTTTCTCATGTTCCTATGGCCTAACCTAACACAACCAAGCAAAAAAGTCCACTGGCCTACCCCCTTTCGACGCACGTCTATGGGGGTAGACGAAAACGTTAGGGTTTTTCCAGCGGATTCAGGGTTTCGCCGAAGCGGGGCCCGGAGCGTCGGAACCCCACCCAAACCTAGGTTGTGCCATACCATATGTATACAAGTGTGTTGTGTGTTGTAAATGTGCAATATCCTACTCCTAGGTGTGACCGGCTTCACCGACTTCACTTTCTCTCTAGTGAGTTTCTGCACTTAGAGGTGAAAACTCCCCTTTCGGGCGAACCGGATGGAATCTTGTGTCGATTTGGGGTAGTCTTTGGTTTCTCATGTTCCTATGGCCTAACCTAACACAACCAAGCAAAAAAGTCCACTGGCCTACCCCTTTCGACGCACGTCTATGGGGGTAGACGAAAACGTTAGGGTTTTCCAGCGGATTCAGGGTTTCGCCGAAGCGGGGCCTCGGAGCGTCGGAACCCCACCCAAACCTAGGTTGTGCCATACCATATGTATACAAGTGTGTGTGTGTTGTAAATGTGCAATATCCTACTCCTAGGTGTGACCGGCTTCACCGACTTCACTTTCTCTCTAGTGAGTTTCTGCACTTAGAGGTGAAAACTCCCCTTTCGGGCGAACCGGATGGAATCTTGTGTTGATTTGGGGTAGACTTTGGTTTCTCATGTTCCTATGGCCTAACCTAACACAACCAAGCAAAAAAGTCCACTGGCCTACCCCCTTTCGACGCACGTCTATGGGGGTAGACGAAAACGTTAGGGTTTTTCCAGCGGATTCAGGGTTTCGCCGAAGCGGGGCCCCGGAGCGTCGGAACCCCACCCAAACCTAGGTTGTGCCATACCATATGTATACAAGTGTGTTGTGTGTTGTAAATGTGCAATATCCTACACCTAGGTGTGACGGCTTCACCGACTTCACTTTCTCTCTAGTGAGTTTCTGCACTTAGAGGTGAAAACTCCCCTTTCGGGCGAACCGGATGGAATCTTGTGTCGATTTGGGGTAGACTTTGGTTTCTCATGTTCCTATGGCCTAACCTAACACAACCAAGCAAAAAAGTCCACTGGCCTACCCCCTTTCGACGCACGTCTATGGGGGTAGACGAAAACGTTAGGGTTTTCCAGCGGATTCAGGGTTTCGCCGAAGCGGGGCCTCGGAGCGTCGGAACCCCACCCAAACCTAGGTTGTGCCATACCATATGTATACAAGTGTGTTGTAAATGTGCAATATCCTACTCCTAGGTGTGACCGGCTTCACGACTTCACTTTCTCTCTAGTGAGTTTCTGCACTTAGAGGTGAAAACTCCCCTTTCGGGCGAACCGGATGGAATCTTGTGTTGATTTGGGGTAGACTTTGGTTTCTCATGTTCCTATGGCCTAAACTAACACAACCAAGCAAAAAAGTCCACTGGCCTACCCCATTTCGACGCACGTCTATGTGGGTAGACGAAAACGTTAGGGTTTTTCCAACGGATTCAGGGTTTCGCCGAAGCGGGGCCTCGGAGCGTCGGAACCCACCCAAACCTAGGTTGTCCATACCATATGTATACAAGTGTGTTGTAAATGTGCAATATCCTACACCTAGGTGTGACTGGCTTCTCCGACTTCACTTTCTCTCTAGTGAGTTTCTGCACTTAGAGGTGAAAACTCCCCTTTCGGGCGAACCGGATGGAATCTTGTGTTGATTTGGGGTAGACTTTGGTTTCTCATGTTCCTATGGCCTAACCTAACACAACCAAGCAAAAAAGTCCACTGGCCTACCCCTTTCGACGCACGTCTATGGGGGTAGACGAAAATGTTAGGTTTTTTCCAGCGGATTCAGGGTTTCGCCGAAGCGGGGCCCCGGAGCGTCGGAACCCACCCAAACCTAGGTTGTGCCATACCATATGTATACAAGTGTGTTGTGTGTTGTAAATGTGCAATATCCTACTCCTAGGTGTGACCGGCTTCACCGACTTCACTTTCTCTCTAGTGAGTTTCTGCACTTAGAGGTGAAAACTCCCCTTTCGGGCGAACCGGATGGAATCTTGTGTTGATTTGGGGTAGACTTTGGTTTCTCATGTTCCTATGGCCTAACCTAACACAACCAAGCAAAAAAGTCCACTGGCCTACCCCCTTTCGACGCACGTCTATGGGGGTAGACGAAAACGTTGGGGTTTTTCCAGCGGATTCAGGGTTTCGCCGAAGCGGGGCCCCGGAGCGTCGGAACCCCACCCAAACCTAGGTTGTGCCATACCATATGTATACAAGTGTGTTGTGTGTTGTAAATGTGCAATATCCTACACCTAGGTGTGACCGGCTTCACCGACTTCACTTTCTCTCTAGTGAGTTTCTGCACTTAGAGGTGAAAACTCCCCTTTCGGGCGAACCGGATGGAATCTTGTGTCGATTTGGGGTAGTCTTTGGTTTCTCATGTTCCTATGGCCAAACCTAACACAACCAAGCAAAAAGTCCACTGGCCTACCCCGTTTCGACGCACGTCTATGGGGGTTGACGAAAACGTTAGGGTTTTCCAGCGGATTCAGGGTTTCGCCGAAGCGGGGCCTCGGAGCGTCGGAACCCCACCCAAACCTAGGTTGTGCCATACCATATGTATACAAGTGTGCTGTGTGTTGTAAATGTGCAATATCCTACTCCTAGGTGTGACCGGCTTCACCGACTTCACTTTCTCTCTAGTGAGTTTCTGCACTTAGAGGTGAAAACTCCCCTTTCGGGCGAACCGGATGGAATCTTGTGTTGATTTGGGGTAGACTTTGGTTTCTCATGTTCCTATGGCCTAACCTAAAACAACCAAGCAAAAAAGTCCACTGGCCTACCCCCTTTCGACGCACGTCTATGGGGGTAGACGAAAACGTTAGGGTTTTTCCAGCGGATTCAGGGTTTCGCCGAAGCGGGGCCCCGGAGCGTCGGAACCCCACCCAAACCTAGGTTGTGCCATACCATATGTATACAAGTGTGTTGTGTGTTGTAAATGTGCAATATCCTACACCTAGGTGTGACCGGCTTCACCGACTTCACTTTCTCTCTAGTGAGTTTCTGCACTTAGAGGTGAAAACTCCCCTTTCGGGCGAACCGGATGGAATCTTGTGTCGATTTGGGGTAGACTTTGGTTTCTCATGTTCCTATGGCCTAACCTAACACAACCAAGCAAAAAAGTCCACTGGCCTACCCCCTTTCGACGCACGTCTATGGGGGTAGACGAAAACGTTAGGGTTTTCCAGCGGATTCAGGGTTTCGCCGAAGCGGGGCCTCGGAGCGTCGGAACCCCACCCAAACCTAGGTTGTGCCATACCATATGTATACAAGTGTGTTGTAAATGTGCAATATCCTACTCCTAGGTGTGACCGGCTTCACAGACTTCACTTTCTCTCTAGTGAGTTTCTGCACTTAGAGGTGAAAACTCCCCTTTCGGGCGAACCGGATGGAATCTTGTGTTGATTTGGGGTAGACTTTGGTTTCTCATGTTCCTATGGCCTAAACTAACACAACCAAGCAAAAAAGTCCACTGGCCTACCCCATTTCGACGCACGTCTATGTGGGTAGACGAAAACGTTAGGGTTTTTCCAACGGATTCAGGGTTTCGCCGAAGCGGGGCCTCGGAGCGTCGGAACCCCACCCAAACCTAGGTTGTTCCATACCATATGTATACAAGTGTGTTGTAAATGTGCAATATCCTACACCTAGGTGTGACTGGCTTCACCGACTTCACTTTCTCTCTAGTGAGTTTCTGCACTTAGAGGTGAAAACTCCCCTTTCGGGCGAACCGGATGGAATCTTGTGTTGATTTGGGGTAGACTTTGGTTTCTCATGTTCCTATGGCCTAACCTAACACAACCAAGCAAAAAAGTCCACTGGCCTACCCCCTTTCGACGCACGTCTATGGGGGTAGACGAAATGTTAGGTTTTTTCCAGCGGATTCAGGGTTTCGCCGAAGCGGGGCCCCGGAGCGTCGGAACCCACCCAAACCTAGGTTGTGCCATACCATATGTATACAAGTGTGTTGTGTGTTGTAAATGTGCAATATCCTACTCCTAGGTGTGACCGGCTTCACCGACTTCACTTTCTCTCTAGTGAGTTTCTGCACTTAGAGGTGAAAACTCCCCTTTCGGGCGAACCGGATGGAATCTTGTGTTGATTTGGGGTAGACTTTGGTTTCTCATGTTCCTATGGCCTAACCTAACACAACCAAGCAAAAAAGTCCACTGGCCTACCCCCTTTCGACGCACGTCTATGGGGGTAGACGAAAACGTTGGGGTTTTTCCAGCGGATTCAGGGTTTCGCCGAAGCGGGGCCCCGGAGCGTCGGAACCCCACCCAAACCTAGGTTGTGCCATACCATATGTATACAAGTGTGTTGTGTGTTGTAAATGTGCAATATCCTACACCTAGGTGTGACCGGCTTCACCGACTTCACTTTCTCTCTAGTGAGTTTCTGCACTTAGAGGTGAAAACTCCCCTTTCGGGCGAACCGGATGGAATCTTGTGTCGATTTGGGGTAGTCTTTGGTTTCTCATGTTCCTATGGCCTAACCTAACACAACCAAGCAAAAAAGTCCACTGGCCTACCCCGTTTCGACGCACGTCTATGGGGGTTGACGAAAACGTTAGGGTTTTTCCAGCGGATTCAGGGTTTCGCCGAAGCGGGGCCTCGGAGCGTCGGAACCCCACCCAAACCTAGGTTGTGTCATACCATATGTATACAAGTGTGTGTGTGTTGTAAATGTGCAATATCCTACTCCTAGGTGTGATCGGCTTCACCGACTTCACTTTCTCTCTAGTGAGTTTCTGCACTTAGAGGTGAAAACTCCCCTTTCGGGCGAACCGGATGGAATCTTGTGTTGATTTGGGGTAGACTTTGGTTTCTCATGTTCCTATGGCCTAACCTAAAACAACCAAGCAAAAAAGTCCACTGGCCTACCCCCTTTCGACGCACGTCTATGGGGGTAGACGAAAACGTTAGGGTTTTTCCAGCGGATTCAGGGTTTCGCCGAAGCGGGGCCCCGGAGCGTCGGAACCCCACCCAAACCTAGGTTGTGCCATACCATATGTATACAAGTGTGTTGTGTGTTGTAAATGTGCAATATCCTACACCTAGGTGTGACCGGCTTCACCGACTTCACTTTCTCTCTAGTGAGTTTCTGCACTTAGAGGTGAAAACTCCCCTTTCGGGCGAACCGGATGGAATCTTGTGTCGATTTGGGGTAGACTTTGGTTTCTCATGTTCCTATGGCCTAACCTAACACAACCAAGCAAAAAAGTCCACTGGCCTACCCCCTTTCGACGCACGTCTATGGGGGTAGACGAAAACGTTAGGGTTTTCCAGCGGATTCAGGGTTTCGCCGAAGCGGGGCCTCGGAGCGTCGGAACCCCACCCAAACCTAGGTTGTGCCATACCATATGTATACAAGTGTGTTGTAAATGTGCAATATCCTACTCCTAGGTGTGACCGGCTTCACCGACTTCACTTTCTCTCTAGTGAGTTTCTGCACTTAGAGGTGAAAACTCCCCTTTCGGGCGAACCGGATGGAATCTTGTGTTGATTTGGGGTAGACTTTGGTTTCTCATGTTCCTATGGCCTAACTAACACAACCAAGCAAAAAAGTCCACTGGCCTACCCCATTTCGACGCACGTCTATGTGGGTAGACGAAAACGTTAGGGTTTTTCCAACGGATTCAGGGTTTCGCCGAAGCGGGGCCTCGGAGCGTCGGAACCCCACCCAAACCTAGGTTGTTCCATACCATATGTATACAAGTGTGTTGTAAATGTGCAATATCCTACACCTAGGTGTGACTGGCTTCACCGACTTCACTTTCTCTCTAGTGAGTTTCTGCACTTAGAGGTGAAAACTCCCCTTTCGGGCGAACCGGATGGAATCTTGTGTTGATTTGGGGTAGACTTTGGTTTCTCATGTTCCTATGGCCTAACCTAACACAACCAAGCAAAAAAGTCCACTGGCCTACCCCCTTTCGACGCACGTCTATGGGGGTAGACGAAAATGTTAGGTTTTTCCAGCGGATTCAGGGTTTCGCCGAAGCGGGGCCCCGGAGCGTCGGAACCCCACCCAAACCTAGGTTGTGCCATACCATATGTATACAAGTGTGTTGTGTGTTGTAAATGTGCAATATCCTACTCCTAGGTGTGACCGGCTTCACCGACTTCACTTTCTCTCTAGTGAGTTTCTGCACTTAGAGGTGAAAACTCCCCTTTCGGGCGAACCGGATGGAATCTTGTGTCGATTTGGGGTAGACTTTGGTTTCTCATGTTCCTATGGCCTAACCTAACACAACCAAGCAAAAAAGTCCACTGGCCTACCCCCTTTCGACGCACGTCTATGGGGGTAGACGAAAACGTTAGGGTTTTTCCAGCGGATTCAGGGTTTCGCCGAAGCGGGGCCCCGGAGCGTCGGAACCCCACCCAAACCTAGGTTGTGCCATACCATATGTATACAAGTGTGTTGTGTGTTGTAAATGTGCAATATCCTACTCCTAGGTGTGACCGGCTTCACCGACTTCACTTTCTCTCTAAGTGTCGGAACTTACTACGGAGTAAGAGGGGTCGATGAAGGGGGTCGCTCCTCGGAGCTGTATCTTGGTTCCCAGAACCTACCAACACACTCTTATACATATATTGGGGACCCATGCAAGTTTTGGTGGGATTCCGACGCTCCGGACCACGCTACGGCGAAACCCTACGCCCGCTGGAAAAAAGTCAAACCTGTCGATCTACCCCTTTGACCGGCGCCGAGAGGGAGTAGACGCATGAACTTTTTTGCTTGGTTGTGTTAGGTTGGTACATGGGACCATGGGGAACCAACATTTCATGTGGTATGTGTCCGGGGTAGACGACGCCCTGGGTCCGGGGTAGACGACGCCCTGCACGTTCGGTACACTTTTTCGGGATGTCGACGCATGCGGCCATGCACCGGAGGGTTTATATATATAGTATCAATAAATATAATTTAGTGAAATAAATGAATATGCTAGAAGCCTTAACAAAGAAAATAAACAAGGAAAGTATATCAAAAAAAAAGGTGATACATTCTTTGCCGTGTACATGACAGAAAGGCACACGGCAAAGGTTTTTATGCCGTGCACAGACACTTAGAGCACACGGCAAAGGACTTTGCCGTGCTGCCCACTAAATCCCGCACGGCAAAGAGGTGGCACGGCAAAATCCTATCTTATCCAATTCGAGCACGCACGCACCACTCGCTACTCACACTCCACTCACTCGCACACGCACTCCGGCCGCACACGCACTCAGCCCCCGCCGGAGCCCCCGCCGCCGCCTCCGGCCACCACCACTCCCACTCCGCCCCCTCCGGCCACCGTCGCCTTCGGCCACCCCCACTCCGGCCGCCGCCGCTCTGCTGCACTGGGCGCGGAGGGAGATCGAAGAACGCGGTGGGCACGCGGAAGCAGCCGTCGACCGCCTCGCCATCACCTTCGACGGCTTGCCCGTCGTGCTTGACGCCGTGCCGGCCGCGAGCTAGAGCCCAGCCTCCGCGCCCGCGTTGTCCGTCGTCCGCACCGGCGCGGCCAACGGCATGGTGGTGCGCCTCGACGGGCGGTTCCGCATCGTGGCCAACGCGGTGCCGGTCACCGAGGAGGACTCGAGGGTCCACGGCTACGGCCTCACCGCCGACGACAGACTCACGCACCCCGCAGCCCGCACGCAGCCCGCAGCCGCGCCGACTCCTCCGGCCGTGTGCCGGCGAGCCTCAGGTTGCATACGAACAAGCTCTGGTTTATATAGCCCTCTTTAATTGTTTGACATATTGAAACGATCATATGTAAGACTTTGCAATAAATTTCTGTGGAAATATGTCACTTCCAGTAAAAGTATGCAATGTAGTAATTTCGAGTCTGTGTTAGTACAAAATTTTCATATGCCGTTATCATCCATCTGCGCCGTGTGCCGGGATCTCCACCATGATTTTGTTCTGCCTAGGAGCATTAAGCATTACATGAATATTTATGTTGTACATATGTTCTTATATATATGTTCTTTTTGCGGTTTTCAGATGTCGTAGTTTACGGGGCTTCTTCTCCACCTGGGGAGGGCCGCCTCGGTGCAGGGTGAGAGCGGGGCTGTCGACGGAGGGCGGTTTGAAGTAGCGGCGATAATCTTCTTCGCCGTCGATCACGCTTCGAGGGTAAGAAATTCGTCGCCTTTCTTGAATGTACCTAGGGTTTTTTGTGGTCTAGATCACCAAGTCAGTCGAGTAACGTAACCTGAGTCAGATCCCATCCGGAAGGGTTACAAATTTATAAATGTGCAGGATTGTCCATCTTTGCATATTTATAACCGTAACACTTCCGGGTTGTCCTGTTGGACAGTCCGTGTACGTGTAGATCGGGTCGTGTTCCATGTTCTACCCCTTCCTGAGATGGAATTTCGGCAGCACCTCCCCGTTGTTCTTCGGATGCACACCCTCTCGGCTTGACAAGCTCGAGACGTGTATTCTGAAGAACAGCGGGGAGGTGCTGTCAAAATTCTGTCTCGGGTCGGGGTAGAACGTGGGACACGACTCGATCTACATGTACTCGGGCGGGATAGGCCCCTACCCATTAGAAGTGTAGGTGAACCCTTGCATGTTGTAAAAGATAAAATTTGGCCGTAAAAAATGGTTTTGTTAAAATTCAGTGACATGTTGAACTGAAAGCATTGTGTATGTCTTTTTTGGTACCGATTAAAGGATGGATCCGAGACAGAACCGTGAGTGGATGTATGCTGGCAGAAAGAGTCCGTGGGAGTTTAGTGATGAATGGAGAGATAAGGCCGAGGAGTTTGTGAACAAGGCGTTTGACATCAGCAGCAGACCCATGAAAGTGTTTTGCCCCTGTTCAAAATGCGATAACCGAAGGCGACAGTCGAAGGTAGATGTTAGTACGCACCTGATCAAGAATGGGTTCACACCATTCTACCATGTTTGGAATTATCATGGTGAACAGTTAGCAAAACGTTCTATAACTGAGCCACGTCAGATTCAGCCAGCGGGAGAATTTGACACTGGGTTCAACAACTGCTTAGATGCCTTTGTCAATGCTAATGCGCCTGAAAGCCGTCGTGTAGAGGCGGAGACAAGTGAGCAGCCGGATGAAGACACGAAGAAGTAATACGAGACTATGTTTGGCTCGCAGAAACCCCTTCATGAACATACAGATGTTACCCTTCTAGATGCCATCGCTCGCCTTATGGCCGTGAAGTGCCAGAGGAAGATATGCAGGGATGGTTTCGATGATATTCTGACCGTCGTTGGCAGCCTTCTACCGAAAGGGCATATCTTGGCGAAGAGCTTCTACGAGGCGACTAAACTCCTCCGTGACCTTAAGATGTCATATGAGAAGATAGACGCCTGTCCAAAGGGATGCATGCTATTCAGGAAAGAACATGCTGGAACAAATTATTGCATCCATTGCAATTCCTATAGGTACTTCGAGGTTGACCTCGGTGGTGGACAGAAGAGGTAGACCGGGATTCCCCAAAAGATTCTCCGGTACCTTCCATTTATACCGAGGATCCAGCGGCTTTACATGAACAAAGACACTGCCCAGCAGATGCGATGGGCCGCGTTAGGGAACAGATACACGGACAAGATGATACATCCGTCGGATGGTGACGCATGGAAGAACTTTGTAGCGAAGTATCCACTGAAAGCGGGCGACCCGAGGAGCGTAGCTGTTGCTATATCAACCGATGGGTTCAATCCGTATGGCATGTCGGCGGCAACATACAGCTGTTGGCCTGTGTTTGTCATACCCCAGAACCTCCCCCCGGCGAGTCCACGAGATCACATAAGATGTTATTGTCGATGATAATCCCAGGACCGAAATACCCGGGTAAGAACATGAACGTGTACTTGGAACCGCTGGTTGAAGACTTGGCTATTGGCTGGAACGGTCGCGGGGTCCGAACATATGACGCCTCAACAAATGATCACTTCGATATGTATGTCTGGTACCACACATCCCTGCATGACTTACCAGCGCGTGCTTTGTTCTGCGGCTGGTGTACACATGGGAAGTGGCCTTGCCCACAGTGCAGACAGGCTATGACTTTCTCATGGCTTACGAAGGGAGGCAAGTATTCATGCTTTGATCAACATCGACAGCTCCTTGACCCAGGTCATAGATACAGGAGTGACGTAAAGCGGTTCAAGAAAGGAGTCGAGATCCATGCTCCGAAACCACGTCTGATGACCGGAAGAGAAATCAAGGCTGAGCTAGAAGCTCTCGTGCCTAACCCCGATGGGAATGGTTTCGTGGGTTATGGGGAGACGCACCAGTGGACTCACATTCCGTGCTTCTGGAAGCTGCTCCCTTACATGGAGGATCACTACAAGAAATGTGTCAACTAGTGACCTTTTCTCAACGACCATAATTGAAGCCATTTGGTCATACACTACTTTGGAGGGTCTAAATCTGTCTAAATCTGAAAATGTAACGACCAATCTTGTCCGAATGGTCATAGCCTGGTTAGATGAATTGGTCATAATCTAGTAGTGGACAGCCAACTAAGCAGTCTTGCCTACATGTCAGTGTTTAGGTGGCAATTTCGCTTATGTGTCACTATTACTTGAGAGACAACTCAGCTGTCTAGCCTACATGTCAGTGCTTACATGTCATGTTCGCTTATGTGTCACTCTGTCTAACAGGTAGGACCCATTGACAGGATAAGCACACACGTTGACTTGTTGACTAATCTGACTGGTGGTACCCGCATATATGACAAGTGGGACCAACTAACAACCTAACATGACATGTGGGTCCCGCACCACGCTACCTGACATGTGGGTCCCAACACTCCCCAAATTACATGTGGGACCCACACCACACGCTGGACATGTGGGTCCCACGCCACCCAATGACATGTAGGGCCCACCCATCTCACACGTCACACCACACACCTGACATGCAGACCACGCTGACACATGGGACCAACACTGACCTGACGAGCGGGACCCACAACGGAATCACACATGGATGAAATGGAGCAAAACAAATTCCACGTCGGCCGGGATTCGAACCCATGCCCCCGCGAGATAGAGACCACAGCGCATTCTTACCACTAGGCCAGCAACCAGTACGTGATATGGATCCAACCACGCCATTCTTAAGTGTTGTACAGATTTCCTGGATTTGGGCCTAGCCCATGCCTTTATTCTATTTTTTTTCCTTTGCTCCGCCGAGTGGGCCAACGGCCCATGTTGCTACCGTGGCTGGCCGGTGTGGCCACTGGCACACCCGTCAGTTTGGGGCTAGGGTAGCCCATCTGTGAACTTTTCAGACTTTTCCCAATTTTCAGAAATTGAATAAAATTTTGAAAATTCATTTAATATTCTCTGTAAATCAGATAATTACAAACAACTTGTAAAAAATTCACAAAAATATAATATATCTATTTATATAACGTTCATAAATATTGAAATAATTTAAACTAAGAATAGCTTCGAAGAACGAATTGAATCGTAAAAATGGCTGACATAACCGTTTGCATATAGAGGTTTAATTTGGCAAAACTTTTGGTATATCTCTGATGAAATAGGTACTTTTGTATCTAAAAATGATTTTTTCAAAAATTCATGAGCAAACTACGAAGCACTTGTAGTTCAAATTTGACCCGCTTCCAGTTGAATCGACACAAATTTGTCTTTTTCACGAGAGGTGGATGGAAAACTTTATACACCCAACCATTTGGTTATTTGTACATATCATGTGGTCTAATATTTTTTTAAATGTTGTGACCCAATTTTGCAACAAATATTTGGTAGGCCCTTCACAAAAAACCCCATTTTTTGCACTCTGAAAATAAAAAATGACTTTTTCGTGCAAAGAAAATAAAAACTTTCTTCGGCAACATTGTTCGCCACTCCAAGGTGCACGCTTGTGCAAAAGATGAGATCATTTAAACAAACTATGCCATGAAAGTGGCCATAACATCCGTCATTTGCCTTGAAAGGTGTGAATCTTCATACATGATAGCTCATTTCTGTGAACACTTTTTAAAACTATTTGATATATTCCAAGTTTATATTTTATTCTCTAAACTAGGTCACATACAACGACACATCGCGAAGGATTTCCTATTTTTTGATTTTTTTTGAATTTCTGATGCCGATTTCAAAATACGGTCAAAACGATGGACATGACCGTTCATACCTAGGTGTCGAATCCTGCAAGAATATTGGTATATCTCTGATGAAATAGGTACTTTTGTATCTAAAAATGATTTTTTCAAAAATTCATGAGCAAACTACGAAGCACTTGTAGTTCAAATTTGACCCGCTTCCAGTTGAATCGACACAAATTTGTCTTTTTCACGAGAAGTGGATGGAAACCTTTATACACCCAACCATTTGATTATTTGTACATATCATGTGGTCTAATATTGTTCGCCACTCCAAGGTGCACGCTTGTGCAAAAGACGAGATCATTTAAACAAACTATGCCATGAAAGTGGCCATAACATCCGTCATTTGCCCTGAAAGGTGTGAATCTTCATACATGATAGCTCATTTCTGTGAACACTTTTTAAAACTATTTGATGTATTCCAAGTTTATTATTTTGTATGGATACTAGGACACATATAGTGACACAAGGCGAAGGTTTTCCATTTATTTAAATTTTTTTGAATTTTGGATGCCGATTTCAAAATACGGTCACAACGGCGGACATGACCGTTCGTAGCTAGGGGTTGAATATGGTGAAACTATTGTTGTATCTCTGATAAAATAGGTACTTGTGTACCCAAAAGTGATTTTTAAAAAAATCATGAGCAAACTACGAAGCAGCACTAGTAGAAAAGAGGCAATAGAGCCGGACCTTTAGTCACGGTTCCTTTCCGAACCGCGACTAGAGGGCTCCGGCTCCGACATCTCCAACGGCTAGGACAGGTGTCCGGTTGGTGCGGGACCTTTAGTCGCGGTTCCAGACACGAACCGCGACTGAAGGTCCTCCGCCTGCGGCTTTAGCGGCCGGGGGCCGCGCGGGGCCCGCGCGAGGACCTTTAGTCGCGGTTCGTGGCTGGAACCGCGACTAAAGGTGACCCTTTAGTCGCGGTTTGTGGCTGGAACCGGGACTGCAGGTCCTTCAACTACATCTTCCACCCCGAGCCAGCCATGGCCATTTTGAGCTCGAGTTTCATCTCCATTTTCTCTCCACCGAGCTCGATTTCTTCCACGATTTTTTGCCCCATTTGTTAAGATTGACGGCGGTGCATCTATCCAAGGGTTAGCAACTGCAAACTCTCTCTTCCGGCGCCGTTTCTTTAGTTGTTTAGCTTATTTAGCTCATTTTATATTTCTAGTGCTAGGTAGGTGTTTGATGAAATGCCTAAGTTAGCTCATTTTGCTTATTTAGCTCAATTTTGTTTATTCAGTTTGAGCTTAAACTAAATTATGTTTTTGTATTTCAGTGTCACAACATTCACGTCCTCACCGTCGTCGATAGACCGCGCCGTCTTGTCACCGACACCACCTAGGTGAGCCTTCTTTTTTATTTTAAAAAAAATCTTTGTTGTATGATTTTGTTCCATAATTATTTGTTTTTTGTATAAGTTGTATAATGTTTTTTATATATATATAGTGCCATGGTTTTCACAAATACCCCCACCGGCTCTCGTCCGTTCTATTATTCGGATGTGGTATGACTGTTAATAACTATATATTTGTTTCGTTTCGTGTTTATGACAATCATGCCGACCAACTTTGACATAAATATATATTTGTCTAGGAGGTAGTTGAACCGGAAATTCCAATGGACCCTATTGTTGAATTTTTTGTGAAGAGAACGATGATTTGAAAGCTAAATTAAAAATAAGTGAAGATCTCCGCCAAGAAGAGAAGAGGAAATTGGAGGTCAAGCTTGCCAACATCATCGATGAACACCAGTTCAAGCTTGCCGACGTCGTCGATACTTACGAGATCAAGTTGGATGGGATGCGCTCGAAGCTTGCCGACGTCGTTGATGCTTACGAGATCAAGTTGGATGCGATGCGCTTGAAGCTTAAAAAAATTAGAAGTTATGCCATTAGTCAAGAGGCTTGGTATCATTATGCTGTTGGTTCAATAATGACCTTAGTTGCGATTATGTTCGCATTTGTTGTTGGATTTAAATTCTTTAGATAGTTCTATGTTAGTTTAAATTAATGAATATTTAATGCTACAATGTATTACATTTGTCGCCACTCTACTTTGCTTGAAGAACTTGTAAGAATTATTATGGTCACTTATCTATTCATTACTGGCATGCATAATGCAGATGAGACGTCAATGGATGTACGGTTCCCGAGTTTCTGACGATTTCCTTAAGGGCATGCATGAATTTCTCACTGTGGCCGAGATAAGCAAGCGAAAAAATGGTTTTATGTGTTGTCCATGCAGTCTCTGTGAGAATAAGAAGGATTACCCTTCCTCAGCCAAGCTTCACCAACACCTGTTGCAAAATGGTTTCATGCGTGGTTATTATTGTTGGACCAAGCACGGAGAAACAGGGGTTATAATGGAAGAGAATGAAGAAGAAGAGGATAATGACAACTATCCTATGTTCGATGAACACGGTGGTACTTCAATGGGGGAAGACGAAGTTGAAGAGGATGAAAAAAAAGATGAGCCTGACGATGATCTTCGTCAGGCCATTCATGATGCACAAATGGACTGTGGAAGTGAAAACGAGAGGTTGAAGTTGGAGCGCATGTTAGCCGATCACACCAAATTGTTGTACCCAACTTGTACAGATGGCCAGAAAAAGCTCGGTACCATACTGGAAATGCTACAATGGAAGGCAGAGAGTGGTACTACCGACAAGCACTTTGAAAGTTTGCTGAAAATAATTAAGAAGATGCTTCCAAATGAAAACGAATTGCCCTCTAGTACGTACGAAGCAAAGAAGGTTGTCTGCCCTCTAGGATTAGAGGTGCAGAAGATACATGCATGCATTAATGACTGCATCCTCTACCGCGGCAAGCACGAAAATTTAAATGCTTGTCCTGTATGCGGTGCATTGCGGTTTAAGATTGGGCGAGATGACCCAGGTGAAGTTGAGGGCGAGCAAGGTTGTCCAAGGAAGAGGATTCCTGCCAAGGTGATGTGGTATGCTCCTATAATACCACGTCTGAAACGTTTGTTCCAAAACAAAGAGCATGCCAAGTTGTTGCGCTGGCACAAAGAAGAACGTAAAAAAGACCTGATGATGAGACACCCCGCTGATGGGTCCCAGTGGAGAAAAATCGACAGAGAGTTCCCGAAATTTTCGGATGACGCTAGGAACTTAAGATTTGGTCTAAGTACAGATGGATTTAATCCATTTGGAGAGCAGAGCTCCAGTCATAGCACTTGGCCTGTGACTCTATGTATATATAACCTTCCTCCCTGGTTGTGCATGAAGCGGAAGTTCATTATGATGCCAGTGCTCATCCAAGGCCCGAAGCAACCTGGCAACGACATTGACGTGTATCTGAGGCCATTGGTGGAAGAACTTTTACAGTTGTGGACTGATGAAGGTGTGCGTGTGTGGGATGAGCACGGACAAACGGAATTTGACCTACGAGCGCTCTTGTTTGTAACCATCAATGATTGGCCTGCTCTTAGTAACATTTCAGGACAGTCAAACAAGGGATACAATGCATGTACGCATTGTTTAGGTGAGACTCAAGGTAAACATATAGGTAACAAGATTGTGTACCTGGGCCATCGTCGATGGCTTGTACCGAGGCATCAGTAAGAAAGGAAGGCCAACATTACAAAGGTGAGGAAGATATTCGGCGGAAGCCTACTCGACCTTCTAGTTCTGTTATACATGATATGGTCAAGGATTTAAAAGTAATATTTGGGAAGGGTGCTGGAGCACTATCTGTTCCGAATGACGCTCAGAACCACGTTCCCATGTGGAAGAAGAAATCTATATTTTGGGAGCTGCCCTATTGGATAATGCTAGAGGTTCACTCTGCAATCGACGTGATGCACGTGACAAAAAATCTTTGCTTGAACCTGCTTAACTTGTTGGGCGTGTATGGAAAGTCAAAAGATACACCGGAAGCAAGACAGGCCCATCGACGTATGCATTCACGAGACGACGATCATTCTGATAATCATCAAGGTCCTGCGAGCTACGCTCTTACGAAAGAAGAGAAGAAAATATTTTTTGAATGTCTTCGCAGTATGAAGGTTCCATCTGGCTTCTCGTCGAATATAAAGGGAATAATAAACATAAGAGCAAAAATTCAGAACCTGAAGTCTCATGACTGTCACGTGATTATGACACAATTACTTCCGGTTGCATTGAGGGGACTTCTACCAGAAAATGTTCGAGTACCCATTGTGAAGCTATGTGCATTCCTGAATGCAATTTCTCAGAAGGTTATCAATCCACTTACTCTAAAAGATATAGAGAATGATGTGGTCCAATGTCTTGTCAGCTTCGAGTTGGTGTTCCCACCAACCTTCTTCAATATTATGACGCACCTTCTAGTTCACCTGGTGGAAGAGATACGTGTTCTCGGTCCTGTATTTCTACACAACATGTTCCCCTTTGAGAGGTTTATGGGAGTCTTAAAGAAATACGTTCATAACCGTGCTAGGCCAGAAGGAAGCATCTCCAAGGGTTATGGAACTGAGGAGGTCATTGAGTTTTGTGTTGACTTTATTCCTGATCTTAAGCCGATTGGTGTTCCTCAATCGCGTCATGAGGGGAGACTGCGTGGAAAAGGCACGCTAGGAAAGAAAGCAATCATATGTGAAGACGTGGATTCTTTCACTCGAGCACACTACACAGTTCTGCATAATTCCATCTTGGTGGCTCCGTATATCGAGCAACACAAGAATTATTTACGCTCCCAATACCCAGAAGATGAGATTGATGGAGTACACTTCAAGACTTTTGGCGGTTGGTTACAGAAACTTCTGATGAATGTCACCACAAATGAACTACAGCTATACTATTTGGCCAAGTCACCATCTTCGACTATATTGACTTTTCAAGGGTACGAGATAAATGGAAATACATTTTACACGGCCGACCAAGATAAAAAGAGCACCAACCAAAACAGTGGTGTTCGCTTTGATGCAATAGATGGCTGCAGTGGGGAAAAGGTAACATATTATGGTTACATAGAGGAGATATGGGAACTGGACTATGGACCTTCATTTAAGATTCCTTTGTTCAAGTGCAAATGGTTCAACCTAGATGGCGGTGTAGCCGTAGACACACGGTACGGAATGACTACAGTGGATTTCAAGAATCTTCATTACGAGAACGAACCATTCATTTTAGCCAGTGAAGTGGCTCAGGTTTTCTATGTGAAGGACATGTCTACCCTACCAAAAAAAAGAAAAGATAAGCAAGCGAATACATCATACGATGAGCCAAAGCGCCACATAGTTCTTTCAGGTAAAAGAAACATCGTGGGAGTGGAGGACCACACAGACATGTCAGAAGATTACAATAAGTTTCATGAAATTCCGCCCTTCAAAGTGAAAATTGACCCAACCATCACGTTAAATGAAGAATTTTGTCCATGGCTACGGTGCAATAAGAAGAAAGGGACACACACGAAGAACAAGTGAACACTAGCTAGGTAGGGATGTTGTTGGTGATGTGTAATAATTAATATGTATTAAACCTTTTATGTAACCGTGCGACATTTCTGTGCCGTGGTCCTTTTTTCTATTTGTTTTTCTTCTTTACTTTTATTGTGGACTGTTTATTGGTATTAGTTAAGAGTGTGTTCGTAAGTTGTGTGAACCAAGATACAACTCCGATGTGCGATCAACCGTCTTATGCGGAGACGATTTAACATAGAACTAGAGATCTACGTTACAACTTCACTAGTTCTAAATACTGGATAGAACAAATTAAGGTACAACTTGAAATTGCAAAGCATTTGGCGGGAAACGGTGGCGGGAACGATAGCGGGAAACGTTGGCGGGAAACGGTGGCGGGAGGACACGAGTCGTGACCGCAAAGCCCGCCTTTAGTCCCGGTTGGTAACACCAACCGGGACTGAAGAAGCACACGGATCGTGTGTTTCTTTCAAACGCTTGTGAGCCGTTGGATCAGGGGTGTGTTTCTTTTGAGGGCTTGTGAGCTGTTGGATCAGCACTCCCACCTCATCCACAGGTACACTTTCTAATCGCCTATAAATAGCGGCGTCCCTGCAGCGAACGGCACACAACGAGCGTCTACCTTCGCCACCGAATCCAATGGCTGGATTTAGCCTACCTGCTGGCATGTTCCCTGGCATTATTGTGTTCGTCCTTGTTCACCGGCCAGCCATTGGAGCCACCTCCTGTAGGACGGTGAACAAGGACAACACAACGACGCTGTTGGAAACACAAGCCCTCAGGTAGGTTGAATCCAGCCACTGGATTAGGGTGACGCAATGATGAATTGCCGAGGAGGTGGGAGTGGTGGTGGTGGTGGAAGTGGTAGCCATGCCCCTCGGTCCGATCCAAGCAGCGGCAAGGCGCTCTGATGATCTGCGACATTCCCAACACTTTTTGGGACGGTCGTAGATCATCAGAGACGTCTTGCCGCTGTGGATCGAAGGTCGATTTGATATGCAGGCACTCACGAGCCACATAAAAGGTTTAATACATTATTACACATGATCCAACGTCTCACAAGCGCTTGAAAGAAACACACCCCTGATCCAACATCACCAACATTATTCTACATAAACGGACTTGCTGGCTCGAAGGCCGTAGGATTAGGGGGAACGGCGGGAGGAGCCAGCCCCTTGGGCGGCCGCCCGGTTCTCGCGCGCACATTTGCGGCGGAGGGCAAGATCCATGGAGGATGAGTCTTTCAGCGCCCAATCCAGCTCGGAAGCCTCCTTCGCCTTGAGCTGGTAGGAAGTCTTGGCTCGCTGGACAGGGTAGTCGCGGACAGACTGGAATGAGGCTTCCATGGCCTCCTGTATCTGCAACCCACAACCCTCTTCCCCGTCGTCGCTCCAGTCGAAGTCGTCGTCCTCCTCCTCCTCCGCGGGAGGAGTGGTGGCGCCTGGTGGAGGTGCAGCGGCGCCAGGTGGAGGTGCGGCGGCACCTGGTGGAGCAGGAGGCCGGTAGCTGGGCATTCCTCTCCACGCCGGGCTCGTGGGCATACGGCGGGATAGGCTCCCGCGGTTGCGCCCAAGCGCGCTCTGCCGAGCACGCTCGACCTCGTCCAGAAGGCGCTGCGGCGGACGTGGCGGATCCATCTCGTGGAGACGATGCGTTCGTGGCTAGGAATGGTGGATTAGGGTTTACCCCGTCGGCGACAATATATAAAGACCTCAAAAACCCGCCTTTAGTCCCGGTTGGTGTTGTTTCTTTCAAGCGCTTGTGAGACGTTGGATCAGGGGTGTGTTTCTTTTGAGGGATCTTTGAGCTGTTGGATCAGCAGTATCATCACGACCACTTCGTGAGCCACATGACCCGGTTGGTGTTACCAACCGGGACTAAAGAAGCACACGTACCCTATATATAGCCCCCCTCCTCAGACAGGTTACTCACACACAAAACATTCCAGCGTCATTCGGAGAGGCATCTTTGGGCAACCAGCGGCAAGACGTCTCTGATGACCTACGACCGTTCCAAACGGTTGCAGATCATCAGAGATGTTTTGCCGGACGGTTGTAGATCATCAGAGACGTCTTGCCGCTGCTTGGAACGAAGTGGCGCTCAAACACAAAACATTCCAGCGTCACTCTTCTTGGGCTGTATGCAGGGGAGCCGTGTGTTCTGTTCTATATATCTATATAATCCTTCATTTCATCGACCGAACACAAATCATTCGGTTCCGGGAACCCTCCCCTCGGTCGGATCCAAGCAGCGGCAAGGATCTCTGAAAGGGGCATGGTTAATTTAGGTAGTCGGTTAATTTAGGTAGTCTCTGAAAGGGGCATTTTGTTGTCGAGGTCTAAAACAAAACAGGAAAAGAAACTAGAAACAAAAACAATTCAAAAAGAACTTAAATCAAAGTATATAAAAGAAAACAAATACAACAAAATAAAACGGAAACAACAAAAAAAAATAGAAAAGAAACACACCCCTGATCAAAAACCAGTTTGGCACCTTTAAATCAAATCAGTAACACCTTTAAAACATTCAAAACAGAAACAACAAAAAAAAATAGAAAAAGCCCAACTAGTCGCGGTTGCAGCCAGCAACCGCGACTAGATGTCCCCTGGGCTTGGCGCCAGAATTTTGGTGGCCCAGGGAGACCTTTAGTCGCGGTTGGTGGCTACAACCGCGACTAAAGACCCTTTAGTCGCGGTTGTAGCCACCAACCGCGACTAAAGGTGGATTCGAAGCGGTTTTGTGTGTCTTTGGCCGAAATTTTTCGTAACTTCCCCCAAATCGAACAAGAACTGGTCCCCGACGCTGCCGACCCCCCGACGGTGAAGCCCTGCTCCGCCACGCCGTCGTGCTGCCCCGCCGTTGTGCTGCCGCTCCGCCGCAGCCCGAGGTGCCCCTACTCCTCTCCAAGACGCGCCGCCGCCGCCGTCCAACCCTAGCTCATACTCGCCGTCTTTTTCGCAGGCCGCCGTGGTGCTGCGCCTCGCCCCACCGTCGACGTCACGCCTCCCTCCAGCCACCGTCGACGTCGCGTCTCCAGGGCGCCGTGGAGCTTCCCCGACCTCGAGCCCCACGCCACCGCCGCTCCGGTCGCTCCGCCGTGCTGCCCTTCCCGAGCCGGCCCCATCGCCTCCCCTGCCCAAGCCCCATCTCCTCAGGTTTGTTTTTCTTATTCATTTTTTTTCATTTTTAGGTTATTATCTAGTGTTAGAAAATTTAGGATATTACAGTGTAAGCAAATTTAGGTTGTTAGCAATGAAATTTCTAGTTAATTTGTATGAAATTTAGTGTTAGAAAATAATGTTATGAAATTTAGAAATGTGTTGGAAACTTTAGCACTTTGCAATGTGTTGGAAACTTTATCTAGTGTTAGCAATTTTTGTAATTTTGCAATTTTTAACAATGTGTTAGCAATCTTTTTTTTTTTGCATATTTAGGTTAATTATTATCTAGTGTTAGAACTAGATGCAATTTTTGATGCAATTTTGTGTTAGAACTTTTGATCAAATTTTTAGCAATGTGTTAGAACTATAGATGCAAATTTATAAATGCAAATTTATACATGCAAATTTATGCAAATTTTATTGAGTGTAGGAACATTGAGCTATGGAGCCTGGCTATGTGCGAGACGAGGAGAATGAAGACATATTAATGCAGAGTATTTTTGAGCATCGCGATAAAGATGCTGCCGGTGGAGAAGGCGCCGGTGGAGAAGGCGCCGGTGCCGGTGTAGATCTTGATTTTGAGGAATTTGCCTCACAATTTCTGATGGACTCTGGTGAGGGTCTTTTAGATGAAGAAGAAATAACACCCGCCACCTCAAACACCCTCCACCTCGAGGTATATATATGAATTCTATATTTTGTTGATCACAAAATGCATTAACTGATTTGTATTGCACTTAGTAACGCATTATATTTCTTACTTTAGGCCTCCACCTCGAATAAAAAGGCTAAGAATCAAGCTCCTCGAGGCCGCACGAAAAGAATGACGAGCAAAGATGCAAAGTTACCGATCTATGAAATTGATGAAGAGGGCGATCCGGTGGAACCCCCAGAGAACCGCAAAAAATATATAAGTCAAGCTGGAGTTATTGTTAGGGACTTGGTCCCGATCTCCATACCAGAATGGAATAAGCCGGCGGGCGTTGCCGAGGATGACCCCTGCTATGTCCACAACCATTTGAAAGATTTGTGCTTTGACACACTCTTGGAGCATGTTAACCTCCCGGATGATATTGAACCCACCACGAAGTTGAAACTCAAGCAGTGGACTCTCTCCAAGATGGCCGACGCATTTCGGAAATATAAGCAAACATTATGGGCAAAATATAAAACAGTTGATCCAGATTTCAGTGAAGAAAAACTAGTGAAGATAAGAGATCACTGGGAAGAGTTTAAGGCGTATAAGAAATCGGATGCGGCTGTGGCCCGATCGAACATAAATAAGGCAAATGCCGCGAATAAGGTTCACCACCATAACTTGGGGACAGGTGGCTACAGGTCAGCCATTCCTAAGTGGCTAGCCTTAGAAGATAAAATCTTTGCTAAAGATATCACTCCACAGACATACTACTGGCCCGAAAGGTCCAAATTCTGGTTGTTCGCGCATGGCGCAACGTTGGACGAGGAAACAGGGTAATTGTCCCGAAGGTTGAAAAATTCAAGAAAAAAGTAGAAGAAATCGTCCCGAAGATTGAAAAGGTAATAGAGGAAGTTAAACGGGGTGTGTGGAAACCCTATAGAGAGGACGACGAGCTGACACGGGCCCTAGGGAATCCTGAACACTGGGGACGTTTACGAGGCATGCCCGGCGGTGTCACCATTAAGAAAGCGTATCCGCAACACGCTGACACTTATAGAAGCCGTGCAAGAAAGAAGAAGAAGGGTGAAGAGCGGCTAACGGAATTGGAACTCAAGGTGCAGCAACTCATGGAGTCAATTAATAGTCAGACAGGGCCGTCTCAGCAGCAGCAACCCATGGATGCTCGATCTCAGCTTAGAAGCAGCGTGGGTTCCACGCAAATAGATGTCGATGCTCACTACCCCGTGGATGATGTCACGGAGAAGACACCATGTGAGCTACATGCACCTGTGGTTAACATATCCACGAAGGTGGCGGACGGCTATGCTTTACCGAGTGACGCCGGAGCAAGCTACCATAATGGTGACATTGCTCCTGGCTATGCTGTTGTCGGGGTGGATGAAATTGCGCCGGGATTTGAATCATTGGCTCTTGAGATTTCTGGAGGTGACGGTGAGGAGACATTGTACGATGTCAAGGGTGGTTTCGTCCAGTGGAACAAGAAATACATCAAGTTCTCAAAGCCACCGACTCAGCAAAGCCCATCCTGCCCGGGTATCGATGAGACACATCCATCTCCGGCACCGCGTGACAGGGACCCCCCACCGGAAATTGATGTAGAGGACCATCTCAGTCAGCACAGTCCATCTCCATCTCCGCCACCGCGTGAGGAAGTGTCCGTAGCGCTTCTCCGGAGAAAGCGCGCGTCTTCCCCGGTCAGGAGGCGAACTAAAAGGGCCACATCGCCTGATCCGAGGTTACCTTGGCAGAAGACTCATGAGCAAAACGAAGCAGCCGTGGCGGAGTATAATAAAGCATTGTTCGCACCGAAAGTGCCGCCGCCAAATTTTACCGCCGGCTATACTGCACAGGCTTGTAATCGAGTCATCGACAACTTATATGTCCCTCCAGAGAAGCCGCCATCTGACTATGACCGTTATATTCAAAAGTCATATGACGCGGTGACAGAGGTGGAGGCGCCGAAAAAAGGTGAACAAGACGCAGAGTCAGTCCCGCCGCCGGCGGCAAAAGATAAACAAGCAGCACCATCGGACCCGCCGCCGAAGGAAGCTACAAAAGCAGCACCATCGGTCCCACCGCCGCCGAAGATAGGTAAACAAGTTCCCCAGCTCGGAGAACAACCCGTACGTTCTGTCCCCCCGCTAATTGTCCCGCCGCCGACGAACAAAGATAGTCGAGTTCCCCAGCGCGGAAAACAACTAGTACAATCTAACCCTAAAGCGCCGATGGTGTTTGACTTAGAGGAAATCCGTCGTCTTGCCGCCGAAGCGCAAGTTCCTATAGACGAATATGCTTCGAGATTGAACTTTGAGACTGCACCAACAGCTCCACCAGTAAGTAAATTTGTTATGGGGGAAGCTTTGGTGAAATGCAAGTTACCAACAAAAATGCGTGCTCTCCATTTTTGGTACTTGAAAGCCGCAAAGAAAGGGACAGCTTCTGTCGTTCTGAAATGTAGGAAAGACGATGAGCACTTCTTAGAAGACTACAACCACATTGTTCGGTTTAGCGAACTTTTTCAGCTATACAATCTGCGGGCACTCGACAAATCTATCATGAGTTCCTATTGCCTGTAAGTGATTTATTTAAGTCTTTACCTAGTCTCGTTCATTGTTTGTAATTATTCTCACTTTAATCTTTTGTGTGCTATATTATGCAGATTGAAGATGCTCGAGCTCAAAAAGCTGAACCAGCATGACATTGGGTTCATTGACCCGGATAAATATAACGAAGAAACCATAATAAATCCCTTGTATAACAAGAACACACCGGATGATTTGCTAAGGGTGTTCAAGCGATACCGCGACAAAAGAACTATATATTGGCCTTACCACTTCGGGTAAGTTTTAGTGTCTTCTACACATTCTAATTTGCTCACCCGATGTTAAGTTTAACTGATGAGTTATGCATGACTGTGCGCAGCTACCACTGGATTCTTCTTGTCATTGAACATCGCAAAGGACTTATTCATTCACTTGACTCATTGAGGTATCATCCTGACAAATACAGGAGTTGTTTCGACTTACTAGCAAGGTACATTCATTTCTTACCGCCTCTGTCATTCATATCTTGATGTCAAGTCATTAACGAATAAATCATTTGTGAATGTTCTTTGTCGGGCAGCGTTTGGGCAAGGTTTGTCGAGGAAGATCCTGCAGGTGGGTGGCCCAAAAAGCTGGATTGGAAGTTGAACAAGGTAAGTACTGCTACCTACGTCCACACAACATTCTCATGCATACTTCATTATTATTGATTGAAATCTATTCTTGTATAGTCTTGCTTGGAGCAACCAAAGGGAACTGAGTTATGTGCATACTTCGTTTGCGAGTATGTACATGTACTAGTCACCGAGAAATGGAATATGAAAAGTGCAGAGTTGGCAAAAAAGCGCTGCAAGCTACCATTCGAGCACCGCTTCAAAGCAATTGGAGAGGAATTGGCGGGATTTTACCTTTCGGAGGCCTTATCGGAGAAAGGAGAGTACTACGATGCTGAAAGCATGAAAGCGTTGAAAGCGTGTAAATAACTTGTTGTTTTGCTTCAACTCTTGTACTACGATAACTCTTGGCGCATCAACTCTTGACTACGATCTAAAAGTATTACTTAATTTAATTGTATGTGTTATAAATATGTGCATCGACTTCATACGACACGGGAACGGTTACGACGTGGAAAACGTTACGGTAACCGTCACCGTTACCGTAACGGTTACCGTAACCGTCACCGTAACGGTTACCGGTTACCGTTACGGGAAGGGTTACTAGTGAAACCACGGTTACGACATGGGACACGGGAACCTATAACCAAACCCCGGCATATATAAACCCTAAACCCTGCAATTAAATCGAAAAAAAAATCCAAAAACCCTTCCCGGTTGGTTCTACCAACCGGGACTAAAGGTCCCAACACACCACGTCCCGGTTCGGAACCCGCCGCGACTAAAGGGCGGGGGGCTTTAGTCCTGCCTGCTTAGTCGCGGTTGCCAGGCCGCGACTAAAGGGGCTCTGGAACCGCGACTAGAGGTACTTTTTCTAGTAGTGCACTTGCAGTTCAAATTTGACCCGCTTCCTGCTGAATCGACAGAAATTTGTCTTTTTCACGAGAGGTGAATGGAAACCTTTATACACCCAACCATTTGGTTATTTGTGTTGAACATATAATTTGGCTATTGAATATTTTTAAGCCAAATTAAATTAAATGATCATGGTCAGATTATTGATTGACGTATGTATTTGGACTTGGTGTTTAGTTCAAAATGCAGGATTGGCAAGAATCGAGTACAAATACCTTGGCGACATACTAGACCTATGAAGCTATTTATTCAAGACCGATTTCTGAAGCTTGCATGGATTAGCAGGATGATATGACGAGTCCATGGTGTATTCTGGGATAGGATGAGTTGAATTGCGGCTGCCTAGGACAAGTCCTACCAGGCTTCAGATGCCAGGCTGAGACATGCGTGGATTGCAAGGACCAAGAAGTCACGTAAGGAAAAATCTCTAGGCTCGCTGACGTTTCAAACAAGGATAAGAAGTCGTATTAATATTCTGTATCTATTAGATGCATAGCCGGATTAGTTACAGCTTAGGAATATTTTATTCGGCTTACGAACCAAGGAAACGTTCGGTGATCGACTCCTGTACGCCAAAGACCAGGCTACCTATATATATATATAGGTATACGGCCGATTGAAAGACCCCAACCAATCGATACACACCAAAAACCAATCTATTTTTCACGTATTACTTTTTCCGTTCGTTTCTCCTGCCGTCGAGCTCTAGCAGCTAGGGCTTGGCAAATCTTTGCCGTTTTGCGCTGAAAAGCGGCCGTCTTTCCTCTCCGAAATTGAGGGATTCTTTGTTGCTTTGCTCGTAAAGCATCCGTTCGTCGTCACGAAAGCACGACAGTATCGTGGTGCTACGCTGCAATTTTGCGTGGCAACATAATTGGCGACTCCGCTGGGGACGAAGAAGAAGAACATACACACGATGAACACCGACTCCAAGAACGGCAGCGACTTCGACCCCGACAACATCATCGCCATCACACTTGATGATCTATCTGAAGATGATCGGCGCGAGTTGGACCGGAAGTTTGAGGAAGATAGAGCTGAGAGGATAAAACTGACGTTGGCTGGATATCAGAAGACCAGGAACGGCATCGTCAAAAAGGTAGCTACGCCGAGTCCTTCCGATCTACTCGGCGCTGAGGTAAAAAAGCCAACCGATGAAATTGCTAATCTTATTGATGTGTCCGTGGCTAGTAAACTTAGTGCTGTATTTAATAAATTTGAAGAACTTAAGGTGCAGCTCGAAGAAAACATACCTCGTCATGTGCGTTCAGTAGTGCTACAAATAAATGATGAAAATTCTGCTAAGCAACCGATGCCTCCCGAAAGTAGTAGTTTATTTAATCTTTCTGGTCATATGCACACACCGGGTGCATCGGTTAGTACTGCACAGCATGCTCATGTTCCTTTAAATAATAATCTAAGTGGCCAGAAGAATTATGCTAGCAGTTCGGCCAATAATTTTATTTCTAGTGCTGCTCCTCCTATTGTTACAACTTCGGCTCCACAGAATTACAGTAACAATAACCGAAGTGTTGTTTTAAATCCTAATCTGCAGCAACCTTTTTATCAAACAGTAGCATATAATACGCAGCCTGTCGGTACCGGGGTTCCGTATGGGCCGGTACCCAATTCATATTTTGGTGGATCTCCGTTGCAAACGTCACATGCGCAAAATTCTTTGCCGGAATATCCACCGCGTGCTTGCGTTGCATCCGCTCCTCAAACCAATTCTCCACAGCCCGCAGATAGTTTTAAGGATCAACTTGCTGGTATACTTAGAGAATTTGGTTTAGAACCTAAAGGTAGAGCACGTGCGTACCAAAAACCATACCCTGATTATTTTGACTCAACACCATATCCTCGTGGTTTTAGAATTCCAGATTTTGTTAAATTTACAGGAGAGGATGGTAGAACAACTTTTGAGCACGTAGGCCAATTTTTAGCACAATGCAGTGACGTCAGCACATCGGATGTTTATAGAGTTAAACTATTTCCTTTATCTTTGTCCGGTACTGCATTTACTTGGTTTACATCGCTTGCTCCTAATTCTATTTCAACATGGGCACAATTGGAGCAAAAATTTCATGAATATTTTTATAGCGGTGAAACTGAACTTCGACTTTCGGATTTAACTATGGTTAGACAGAAACATAATGAGCATGTTCATGATTATATTAGGAGGTTTAGAGATGTCAAAAACCGATGTTTTAGCTTGACCATAGCCGAAAAGGATTTAGCTGATCTTGCTTTTTCGGGATTGCTCACTCATATTAAAGATAAATTAGAAGGGCAAGAGTTTTTAGATGTTAATCAAGTTTTGCAAAAGGCTTTGGTGCAGGAAAACCGGGCTAAGGAGATTAAACAATTTAGCCGGTTTAAAGATAACAGGACTAAAGATAAAGATAATCATGTGGTTAATGCTTTAGATTTTGATAGCGATTCGGCTAGTGAGGACGATGTTGATATATGTGCAGCCGAATGGGTTCAAGCGCCAAAGTCAAAACCTTTTGCATGTCCTGCCTTGAAGCCTACACCTGCTAAAAGAGAAGAAATTAAGTATACTTTTGATATTAGCAAGTGCGATAAGATTTTTGACATGCTACTGCAAGGAAAATTAATTAGGTTAAGGGAAGGACATGTTATCCCATCTGCAGGAGAATTGGGCAGAAGAGCTTATTGTAAATATCATAATTCGTTTTCTCATTCTACTAATGATTGTAATGTGTTTCGACGACAGGTGCAATCGGCCATTAATGAAGGACGATTGACATTCACAGAGGATGCTAAGATGAAACTTGATAGTGATCCTTTTCCTATTAATGTGATCGATTTTGAGAACAAGAAAATGCTAATTCGGCCGCATCAGACCGAATCTGCCAAAGGAAAAAATGTTGTCATTGATAATAATGCTGCACCGAGGATGATCAAGCCAAAAAATCCAGAGGTAGGAGTGTGGAAAGTCAATGGAGGAAGAAAACATGTTCCAAGAATAAAGCCGACAGTTAGTATGTTGTTGGAAAAATATACCTCATGCAGGGCCAGTAATGTGTTTAATCGGCTTGGAGGCGTCAAGCGTCCTAGGTCTCCTTCTGGACCTGGGAGTCATGAGCGATGGAGAGGAAACCCATATAATCAGCAGCCGTATTTTCCAATGGAACCGGCTTATTGGAGATGTGCACCTCCCATGTATCCACACTTTCCTCCATGGGGTTTTAATTCTTGGGCGCCATACCCTACAGGGCCAGCAGGTTATTTTCAGCCAGAATGGGTTCCTTCAGGTCCTATGTGCAGAAGACCGTTGCATGAAAAAAGAGCACGGTTCAATCAGCAAGCTCGGTCACATGACGTAATTACAGTTCGAGGGAACCGACCACCAGTACATGGCGCATATGACAGAAATTATAAGGATCGTCGCCAGCCTACATGGGTGCCAGTGAGGCGTGCTGGACGTGAAACTGTAGAAAAATCAGATGATGCTGTGGTTTCTCATGGTATGAAGCTTGGAGGAAACCAATCAGATCAAGGTGTTGAGAATAGTATGGAAGGAAAAATAGCTGACTCAGTGGGGAGTGGATCGGTGCAAAAAATTGCTACTGGTAGACAAGATGGAGGTTTGGATAAAATACTTGTTGCATCCTCCAGCACGAGTAAGAAAATTGAGTCAGCTAGCGTGCATAGCGACCCAGTAATGAGAGACAGCAGCTCACGTACATCTACTGGTTGGTCTCCAATCATTTTTGGCTCGTTTGATCAATATGGGAATCCAAGTACCAGTGGAAGCCAGAAAGTTGCAGCCGGAGGTATACTTGATCAGCAGAACAATATTTCGGCCAAGGACAGAGTATTTGTCCCAGGGACGACAGCACGTCAGTACAGGCCGAAAAATTCGGGGGGCAGTAGAATTCAGTCAGTCGCTCCAGGGACTAAGCCGGGACCTAGGTGGTGCCCGACGGGGCTCTCACACACTCAGAAACGCTGAGTACAGCGGCTGCGAGCATTGGAGATCAGAGAAGAAATAGCTGAGAAAAAACGTGATGAGTTGTTCAATCGAGAGAAACCAATGGTTCCTACAAAAATCTGGAAGGAGAAACGCATCGTGGCGGAAGAGAATGAAGCAGAAGATGACATGAATGACGACCTCGCCGATGACACGGCTGATGATCTCGTAGATGACCTGAGCGATGACCTCGTGGATGACACGGTTGATGATGAGGCTGCAGAAAATAGCGATGGTATACCTAGTGATATGGATATTAATATAGTGTTTGCATTACCCGCTGAATTTCGTGCACCCGAGGCTGAAGTTGCAGAACTTGTGCTTGGTCCGAAAATTGCTACATTTGAGAAGCCAGAGAAGCCCGAGCAGCACCTGAAGCCATTATTCATCAAGGGTCATATTAATGGTAAGCCTATTGGTCGCATGCTTGTTGATGGTGGTGCCGGAGTTAATATTATGCCATTTTCGGTTTTTTCTAAATTGGGCCGAAAAGAGAGCGAATTGATGAAAACCAACATGGGACTTGGTGGGTTTTCCGGTGACATGTCTGAAGCTAAAGGTATTATTTCTATGGAGCTTACAGTAGGTAGCAAAACATTGCCGACTGCATTTTTTGTTGTTGAAGTCAAAGGTCGGTATAATATTCTTTTGGGGGGCGATTGGATTCATGCAAATTGCTGCATCCCTTCTACTTTACATCAGTGCTTAATTCAGTGGGTTAATGATGATGTGGAGGTGATTGAGGCGGATAATTCAGCTTGTATTGCTTTGACAGAAGCGCCGGTTGATTGGCAACACGGTGAGATGCGGTGTTTGACCGGTAGAGATTTATCGGACTATGATTATATAAGTATTGGTAAAGATGGTTTTGTACCTATAAATGCACAGCCGGCTAGCATAGCTCGGCTTAATGATTTATCTTTATAAATGACGAATAAAGAAGATAGTATTAAGTGGCTGCAACAACGCACTGAGGAGTATCGTTCCGGTAAGAGCGATATGCACGAGGCAATTGAAGATTTTGATGATATGGAGAAGCTTGGGCAGGGATTCTCATCGGCTGATCCACTTGAAGAAGTAGATATTGGTGATGGAAGCATTCCAAGGCCTACATTTATTAATGGTAACTTGACAGCTGATCAGAAAAGCAAGGCAAAATTGAATCGTTTGTTCCATTACTTCGGCTAAAGAGTGAAGCCGAATTTACTTGGGGGGCAGAACAACAGGATGCTTTTAATAACATAAAGAGATATTTGTCGAATCCTCCTGTGTTGCGAGCACCCAAGTCCGGTGCGCCGTTCAGGTTGTACATTGCTGCACAAGATAGAGTGATCGGCGCGGTGTTGGTGCAAGAAGACGGCGACAAGGAGTACATTATTGCATATTTAAGTCGTCGTTTGATTGACGCCGAGACTCGGTACGTGTTTATTGAAAAATTATACCTATCTTTATATTATGCATGTACCAAATTTCAGCCTTATTTACTGTCCAGTACATGTGTAGTAGCTTGTGAAGCCGACGTGATTAAATACATGTTGCAAAAACCGATTCTTAGTGGTAGGATTGGAAAATGGGCTTATGCACTAATAGAGTATGATTTAGCATATGAATCGCTGCGTGCTATGAGAGGTCAAGTTATCGCCGATTTTATTGTTGATCATAGAATTAAGGATGAAGAAGATATTAATTATGTTAGCGTATGCCCATGGAAGCTTTATTTTGATGGATCGGTTTGTAGTGAGGGACAAGGCGTCGGCAACCTTTTAGTTTCACCTAATAATGTTATGTATGAAACATCGGTCCGTTTAGAATATTCTTGCACTAATAATCAAGCTGAGTATGAAGCTTTATTGTTTGGTTTACAATATTTAGTAGACATGGGTGTAAAAGATATAGATGCTTTCGGGGATTCGCTTCTGGTAGTGAAACAAATTCAAGGCGAATTTCAGTGTTTTGATGGATTGTTGAATAGTTATTTGGACCGATGTTTAGATATAGTTAAAACTCTAGATACTTTCACTATTAATCATATACCTAGGGAAGAAAATTCTAGAGCCAATTGTTTAGCGCAGCAAGCATCTGGTTACAATGTCAGTAAAGGAAAGTTTTTCATATTAGAAAGACCGATGCAGGTTGCTTTCAAAAGTGAGACCGACATGTTATTTGTTAATTCAGTAAATGGTGCAACTGTGTCTGGTCCGGTCCAGCAGAAAGTAGTGCAGGGAATAGAAAATTTGGTGCCAGGATTACAAGTGACCGAATTAGCTAGTACTTTAGAACCTGCAGATTGGAGAGATCCTCTGATTAATCATTTAAAAAATCCTGGTCAAACTAGAGATAGGAAAATTCGGCGACAAGCTTTGAAATATACTCTGTTGAATGATGAATTATATCGCCGAACTATAGATGGATTACTTTTAAAATGTTTGGATTCTGATCAGTCTAGATTAGCTATGGGAGAAGTGCATGAAGGTATATGTGGGACACATCAGTCGGCTCACAAAATGCGTTGGTTATTAAAGAGAGCTGGTTTTTATTGGCCGGCTTTATTAGAAGATTGCTTTCGGTATTATAGAGGCTGTGAGGCATGTCAGAAATTTGGAAATATATATACAATTAGCACCTGCAGCTATGTTAAATCCCATAATTAAGCCATGGCCATTTAGAGGATGGGGCTTAGATTTTATTGGTCAAATACATCCAGCTTCTTCTAAAAGACATCGCTTCGTCCTAGTGGCCACAGATTATTTTACTAAGTGGACTGAAGCGGTTCCTTTGAGAAATATGACTCATAAAGAATTGATTAGTTTTGTTTTAGAACATATTATTCATAGATTCGGTATTCCTCAAACCTTAACTACAGATCAAGGTTCTTCTTTTATGTCTCATCAATTTCGTGAATTTGCCGAATCGTTTGGAATTAAGTTGTTAAATTCGTCGCCTTATTATGCTCAAGCTAATGGACAGGCCGAATCTAGCAATAAAACTTTAATTAAGCTTATAAAAAAGAAAATTGAGGAGCATCCTAAAAGATGGCATGAGGTACTTTCGGAAGCTTTATGGGCTCATCGGATATCTAAGCATGGAGCAACTCAAGTTACACCGTTTGAGCTAGTTTATGGTCAGGAGGCAGTATTGCCTGTGGAGATTAATTTGCAAGCTCTTAGAGTAGCCAGACAAAATGATTTGTCGGCTGTAGATTATAATAATTTGATGATGGACAGAATAGACGATGTTTCTGAAGATAGGCTAAGAGCTTTACGAGAAATTGAAAAAGAAAAATTAAGAGTAGCAAAGGCTTATAACAAAAAGGTGATGGAAAAATCGTTTCAAATAGGAGATTTAGTGTGGAAAACGATTTTACCTATTGGAACTAAAGATAGAAAATTCGGCAAATGGTCGCCGAGTTGGGAGGGTCCATATAGAGTTGTAGAGATTGTTCCTGGCAATTCATATTTTGTACAATCTTTGCAGGGAGTGAAGTTGTCTAAAGCTCTCAATGGCAAATATTTGAAGAAGTATTATCCTAGTATGTGGCAGGAGAGTTGATGAATGATATGGCCGATATTGTTTCAAGTATCGCCCTAAGAAAATTTGGCCGATGTGTTTTTTGGACATCGCCCTAAGCAATCATATGGCCGATGAAACTGTCAACATCGTCCTAAGGTACAGTTATAATGTTTTTGATAAATACAATTATACCAAAAACAGGGAGGCATGTGTTGAACATATAATTTGGCTATTGAATATTTTTAAGCCAAATTAAATTAAATGATCATGGTCAGATTATTGATTGACGTATGTATTTGGACTTGGTGTTTAGTTCAAAATGCAGGATTGGCAAGAATCGAGTACAAATACCTTGGCGACATACTAGACCCTATGAAGCTATTTATTCAAGACCGATTTCTGAAGCTTGCATGGATTAGCAGGATGATATGACGAGTCCATGGTGTATTCTGGGATAGGATGAGTTGAATTGCGGCTGCCTAGGACAAGTCCTACCAGGCTTCAGATGCCAGGCTGAGACATGCGTGGATTGCAAGCACCAAGAAGTCACGTAAGGAAAAATCTCTAGGCTCGCTGACGTTTCAAACAAGGATAAGAAGTCGTATTAATATTCTGTATCTATTAGATGCATAGCCGGATTAGTTACAGCTTAGGAATATTTTATTCGGCTTACGAACCAAGGAAACGTTCGGTGATCGACTCCTGTACGCCAAAGACCAGGCTACCTATATATATATAGGTATACGGCCGATTGAAAGACCCCAACCAATCGATACACACCAAAAACCAATCTATTTTTCACGTATTACTTTTTCCGTTCGTTTCTCCTGCCGTCGAGCTCTAGCAGCTAGGGCTTGGCAAATCTTTGCCGTTTTGCGCTGAAAAGCGGCCGTCTTTCCTCTCCGAAATTGAGGGATTCTTTGTTGCTTTGCTCGTAAAGCATCCGTTCGTCGTCACGAAAGCACGACAGTATCGTGGTGCTACGCTGCAATTTTGCGTGGCAACAATTTGTACATATAATGTGGTCTAATATGTTTTTTAAATGTTGTGATCCAATTTTGCAACAAATATTTGGTAGGTCCTTCACAAAAAACCCCATTTTTTGCACTCTGAAAATAAAAAATGAAGTTTTCATTAAAAATAGAAATCTGGGCCGAATCTAGCGCAGCCTTTGATCTCCTCTGGGTCTTAGGCCCGTTGGACGGGTAATGGAGCACCGCCAGCCGTCCGATGCCGATCCGGCGGCCTGCACCGCGCGCTACCGCTATATATGCAGCACCAAGACCGCTGAAACCCTAACCTCCCCGTCACTGCATCGCCTCCATCCCCATCCTCTCTCGCCACGAAACCCTAGCCTCACCGCGCCTCTCTCTGCTTCGCCTCCGGCCGCCCCGAGCTACCTACCTCCTCCGTTCTAGATCTCACACGCCGCCGCCCGTCTAGACCGCGTAGCCCCTCCACCGCCCGGCCTCCCGTCGGCCGGATCCGCAGTCTCCAGATCTTGCCGAGGTCCTGTCCTTGCGCCGCCGTACGGAGCGTGGTCGAGGACGACGACCCTCGGAGCCCTTGGCGTCTCCCGCAGCGCCGACGCTCGTGTTCTGCGGCATCTCCTCCACCACTCCCTCCCTTGGCATCTCACGCAGAGCCGATGCTCTCATCAGGTAGAGAAGGTCGGCGGCGACGCGGAGACGGAGCCACGGAGCTCCGGTTAGGGTTGGCGTGGCACGCAGCTGTGGACCTGCACGGGCCCTCTTCTCCCTTCTCCCCTATCCCTCTCTCGGTTTCACTCGCTCAATCTCTCTCTCCTGCAGACGCCGCCGGATTCGAGGGTGGAGCCCGAGCCTCCGCTGGAACGTGGACCGGACGGGTAGGAGGTGGAGCCTCACATAGATGTCATCGATCTGGCTGCCGTCGCCACCCTCTCCGTCAGCCACGAGGTGAGTACGTCTACATGACTCCTCATTGCCTATGCTCAGCCACGAGGTGGTACTCCAGTTGTGATCAGTATACAAATTGTATGAGGCCATACACATGAACCTGATAAAGCAGTACTTGAAATGATGTAATTACTAGCATTTGTGTGGGTTTACACTGCTGTGCCTGAACTACTATGGTTGCCAAGCCACTATGCATTGCATCAGGCCTCACCAACGACAATGTATACATAAACTCTATGAAACAAGCATGTAGTAATTTTCATTCACTTGTCAGTCACTAAGTGGTGGTTTGCTGAAGTATTGCTTTGGAAATATATTGTTTTTCATCACCTAATGTTCGTGGTTGCCGATAACAGGACCTATTAGTAAACCTGTAGTTAGGAAGTTATTTTATGGTTTCTACATAAGCTTATTGTGTCTCACGCTGAAAAAGAAAATGCACAAGTTTGTTTGACTTTTGGTTGTCTGTAACAAGTATTGAACAATTGATGCATTTGTTTGATAATTATTGCGTGAATGATAGTGATCCAGCCCAAAAGCTAAATTAATTTCTGTGCACTACCTTGCTGTTTGACTACTATTTTTATGGTTTAGATGTATATATGGGATGATGTTCTGTTGGACGTGGATTGGCAAGACCAACCTCGAAACATCAAGGTATAGATATATGTTGTGCTTATATGCAAAAGCAGTTGATGTGCACTTATATCCATTATTCACCTCTAAGATTGTTGACTGATATGTTTCTGTTTTAAACGTTTCTGTTATGAGTTGCTTGTTGCCATTCATGCTCTATTAGATCTTTTGCTTGAATTTAGATATTTATTGTGGGCAAATATCAACTACATATTTGTTACTTTATATTACGCTAGTCCTGTTTGTACATGCTTTCTTGCAATTGTTCTGTTAGCTAATTTGAAGATAGCGGTTAGTTCTAGTGCTTAATGGTTCTTTTCAAAATTTAAAGGAAGAAAATTATAACACCTAGAAATGAGTTCTACATGCTTGCACAGATAAGCATTGATGCTATGAATTTATATTGTCATAATATTGTGTCTCTTTTCATGCCATCAATCATCCTTTTTGCCCCCTCACAACTCCTATTTTCATAATTTTAATTTTTTCTTTCCATGTTGTGGTTTATATTTGAACAATGCTTGTTTTTGAGCTACTGCTACTTTGAGCTGTTGCAGACATGTAGTTTAACTCTTGCATCTGGGCCTATATTTCTTTGCTGGAACAATCGATTGCCAATTCTAGTTTTCATAATGCAATCTCATTTTAGTGCTTCTTGTTGATGCAGGTGCACATTAAAGTTGTTGAGGGTGACGTCTCCTCTTCAGCTGTAAGCCACTAGATTTGGAAGGTCAGTTATCTAATATTGTAGATATTATTTTTGTGAAAGCAACTCATGGGAAATACCATGGTTGCATATTTGTGCCATATCCATTTGTGTGACACTGTATCCTGATTTTGAGATGCCAATGTGCGGAGTAGGTTCTTTATTGTAGATCTTCCATCTTCTATAACGACTCGAACATGTTGCTATACCTACAGATCTGAGGTTATTAAACCACTACCATCCGATTGAATTATTTTGTGCGTTCAGCTGTATCTACAACCATTCTGTTCTTTTTAGTTATGGGTTATTTGATTATGTTATTTTAGATAATCTGCTGTTGCTGTGCATAAAATACCTGGATCTTTGCATGCAAGTTCTGGCTGTGGTGTTTTTCTAACCACGCCCTGTGGCGACCGGGTGTTTCTGTTGGAGCAGGTGAATGACATCTACCTGGTGGTGACGTCAACGAAGCACTACATCTTCCCGCCATACTTGGCGGCGCTCTACTTGGCCAAGCACAGATTTGAATTCCTGGAATTTGGTAGCTGCTAATGTGTATGTGATGATGAACCTGTAATTTTGGTCTGTGATTTGAACCTGGAAGAATATGTGATTAATGTGATGATGTGTTGGTTTGAATTCTTGGAATATGTGCTGTAATTCAAATTTACTGGAATTCAAATGTGAATTCCTCTTTCTACTAAATTTGAATCTTGGATGGCATTATGCAACTGTGCTAAAGAGGCCTTGGGCCTAAACTAGTTGGACTGCGATGGTAAAAAGGCCATTACCCAGGAAATATATGCACTGTAGAAAGGCCAAGGCCCATAATATAAAATGGCTGACATGCTGTTAATCTGACCAGAATTTAAAGAAAACAAATTCTAATTGGGCCGAAATTTTGGGCAGGCCCGTGTAGAGTAGCGGTAAATCAGACCAGAAATTAGAGAAAAAAAACTTAAATGGGCTGAACTGTTGGGCTTGGCCCATCTGGATGACCAACATGGACTGGGCTGAATCTGTTCTATGACCTTCTGATTTGGTCACAATCTTGCCACGTAGGATTGGCCACGGAGGATCTGACGTGGCTATGCCAGACAGCCCGTGACCAAAAAAATTGGTCATAAGAGTTATGACCATCAAATTTGGTCATAGATGGTTATGACCAATTCGAAAAAAAGGTCACATATGACCGTTTGAGACGCTCCGTATGTGACCTTCAGATTTTGGTCATAAAAAGGTCATAGATGAAAAATCATGACCTTTTAGTGACTAAATTTGTGAGTCACTAGTTGACATATTTCTTGTAGTGGATGTCGAGCTTCCACACAACATTGATGTAATGCACACCGAAAAGAATATCGCCGAGGCTCTTTATAGCACCATCATGGAGACTAGAAGACGAAGGACAACGTCAAGGCTCGAATGGACCAAGAAGTACTTTGTGACAGGCCAAATCTTGATATGAAGCCTCCTGGAGTCAACGGCACTAGGTGGTCTAAGCCAAAGGCTCGGTTCTGCCCTACAAGGCCGGAAAAAAGGGAAATATTACAGTGGCTCATGGAGTGTTTGTACTTCCCTGATGGTTATGCAGCTAACTGGGCGAGGTGTGTGAACCTGGACACGCAGCGAGTAGGAGGGCTGAAGAGTCATGACTACCACGTGTGGCTTGAGCGCATAATGCCGGTGATGATTCGAGGCTATGTCGATGAGGAGACTTGGCGAGTACTGGCGGAGTTGAGCTTTTTCTTCCGCCAGATTTGTGCAAGGGAGTTAGATCGTGAAGTGGTTCTGAAGCTGCATGAACAGGCACCCGAGTTGCTTTGCAAGCTAGAGACGATACTTCCGCCAGGGTTTTTTAATCCGATGCAACATATGATCTTGCATCTCGCGCACGAGGCTTTAATGGGGGGGCCTGTGTCGACCCGTTGGCAGTTTGGGCCTGAGAGAAAAATGAAAGACCTACGCCAGAATTGCGGGAATAAATGCAAGATCGAGGCATCCATGGCCGAGGCATGCCTTAACGAGGAGGTGTCAAACTTCACGACAGGTTTCTATGATGCCAACATTCCCACAATCCACAATCCAGTCGTTCGCTACAATGCAGCCAACCCTGAAGATGTACCCAAGCTTAGCATCTTCATAGGGCTCGGTGGCAAATCAAGTGGCACGAAGAAGTTCATCATGAAAAAGCTCGAGCGGGATATGATCTCCTCGTATATCTTGATGAGTATGGAGGAAGTGAAGCCGTACCACGAGTAAGTCTTTCACCATTTAGTATTTCACAAACATTCACTCCTATATTCGTGGCTAACTCCTCTTTTCTCATTGGCGTAGACGATTCACTCGTGAAAACTGGAAGCTGAGAAGGGACCCTACCCCGAAAGAGTCGAAGGATCTTTTTGACAACGGTGGTGGTTTTGGCAAGGGTGGTGGTTTCATTAGCTGGTTCGCGGGTTTGGTACTGTTCTGTCTAACTTTTCTAGTACCGTGGACATTCATCGATCATTCCTCGTTCTAAACTTCTCGTGCTAAACTTGTAGGCAAAAAAGGACAAAGAGATGAAGCCAGAGCTTAGAAACATTGCCCATGGCTTTAGCCATTCCGTCAACTCATTCCATGCTTATGACGTGAATGGATATCGCTTCCATACCCATGACCACACAACAAACCGGGGCAACCGGAAGACAATAAATAGTGGGGTGTTATGTGAAGGCTCAGATAAACTCCATTACTATGGAAGAGTTGAGGCTATATACGAGTTGAATTATGGTTTTGGTAAAGGGCTAGATCCCGTTGTATTCAAATGCAATTGGTTAGACCCGCGTCGGGTTAGACGGGATCCTACAATTGGATTGGTCGAAGTTGAACGAAGCTCCAAGTATTCGGGAGACGACGTCTACATTTTGGCTACCCAGGCCTTCCAAGTATTCTATCTCCCGTACCCGTGCAAGAAGACATCAAAAGCATATCAAAAGCGTCTACAGGGGTGGGATGTTGTGGTGACGGTACCGTCGCACAGTAGGCCGGCTATGCCTAACGGTCAAGATTACCGCCGCCTAGACCCCTCAACATCTGACGGCGAGTTCTATCAGGATGGAGGGCTCCCTGGGAAATTCACTATCAACTTGCCGACCGATGATGACATGGAATACGGCGAACAAAACGAAGATGCTGGAATGGAGGAAGACACCGCGCATGATGAAGTCGAGGAGGTTCATAACCAAGCCGACGTGACTTTGCTAGAGCGCTTCCACGCAGGACTTCACGTCGATGAGCCAGAGGGACCACCTCCAGGTTCCGTGGATGGTTGGTGGTGTGGCGACCCTGACAGTGATGACGACACGGGTGGTCCAATAGTTGGTCCCGATGATCTCGACACAGGCTACTGATAGCGATGAGGACACATGTATTAGTAATTGCCAGTCTAGCTTATATGTAATAGGTCAATGCTACTTTATGTAATAGTGATTGTCGCTACTTTATTTTGTGAGAACTCATTGTCGCTACTCCATTTACCTTAATTGTCGCTACTTCATCTAATTGTATTCATTTTCGCTTTACTCATTGTTGCTTCATCTATTTACCTTAATTTTGGATCATGTATACTGATGAAACCTATTTTTTTGTCAATGCAGGAAACATGGGGGGAAACAAATTGAAGAAGGCGTTCGCACAAAGGTGGGCAGCGTGAAGGCACTCCTGGTGGGATCGAGTTCGGCACCTCCACCTCCTCCCTCACCTCCACCCTCACCTCCACCTGCGTGGAGTGGACGACGTGGGAGTACGAGGACGAGAAGGAGGCCTACCAGGACTCCTAGTCCTCTCCCTGCCGAGGAGCCCGACGAGGATGACGCGGAGTACGATCAGGAGGTGCAGTCGGACTCTGAGAGCGAGTCGCTGGCTTCTGAGGATGAGCTGCTGCCGGAGGCTTCTGAGGAGGGCGAGGAGGATGACAGCGAGGAGGAGGGCGCGAGGAGGGACCTGGGGAGGACGGGTTGTGCTTGACCCGACGCTGCAGTGGGACCCGCGGAGGAGTGGGTTGAGACTGAGGAGGATATCCCTGAGCCACGGACCAGGCCGCCGTATCAGCGGGGGTCGGCGGGACTCCCCGATCCCCGATATTACGCCTACAAGAACACTCTTCTCCTGCCTGTTGGAAAAAGGTACTTATTATAGTTTTTGTTCAATTTTAGCTTCTCATTGTGTTTTGACCCGCTAACTATACTAATTTTGGTTTTCTCATTGTGTAGGACATTTGAGTACCAGCCTCCTAAAGTGAAGGGACAGCGTACCTACGCGAGCATCCTTGGATGTTGTCTCAGGAAGTTCTTCCCAGGGATTGTCACCCTCCCAGAGGGTGGCAAGAGTGTAGCTTGGACTTTCAGGCACTACTGTTTCGCGCCGGATCCCGATGGCGAGTACCGCAACATGGCGCTTAAGACACTCGCTATTTCTGGGTAAGTTTGTTTGACTTCTCATCATTCTATAAATCCGAGATTGCACTAATGGCTTTGACCCTATTTTACCTATGTGTGCATGCTTGTAGAACTTCTTCACCTGTCGGAAGGAGGATTTTGAAAAGTGCGAGGCCATCCTTATGACGATGGCCTCTAAGATGGTGACGGACATGCACTACGAGGCTCGCGTGGAATCTGTCCGCAATTGGTACGCCGAAAAGAACATTGGGCTGGACAAGAAGCGTGCTCGGGACATCTTGATGCAGCCATGGCAGTACCTGCAGGTAGCGTCATTTCTATATTATCGATTTTGTTGACCGCCGTGTAATATCATTAATATGTGTGTTCTGTGCACGTAGGTGCCTCCTCCGTACGTCGGTAACAACGCGACTGCCACCTCGCGATGGTAGCGTGGTGGACTAGCGCGGAGTATCTCAAGATACACGCGGAGGGAAAGGCAAAGCGGGCGGAGAACAAGGGTGGAACACACCGCCAAGGCAACCTCAGCCTCTCCCAATGCATACAAAATGAGGTGAGCAAATGCATTCTTTAATCCACCTATGTTCGTGCTCTCTTTTGCAATATCGTCTCCTTTTCACCTATGTTCGTGCTCTCTTTGCAGAAATTGAAGACCGGCGTAGACCCCTCGCCCTTCGCCGTCTGGTCAAAGATGCGTACCAGGGATGCGCCGGATCCTGAGACAGGGTCGATGTGGATCAACCAGAGCGCCGAGCTCCGGAGCAAGGGGTACACGGAGAAGTTCAAGGAGCGCAACGGTGAGGAAGCTGACCCTCTCACCAGTCCACTTGACGTCGAGGCTGTCGTGCTTGCGGGGCAAGGCGCGGCGAATGGCCGCTTGTGGATAGGTGACGGCTCCATCGACCCTCGCACCGTCCCGTCTCTACGCCAGGTCCGCCGTGGGAGGGCGCCTGGTGCGCCTGCTGTGGAGACCGCCCACGAGTTTCGAGTCTAGCTGTCGACGAGCTCCGGCAGAAGCAGGTGCTCTATGAGCAGCAGCTGGAGCAGCAGCAGGAGCAGATCCGGCAGCAGCAGGAGCAGATGCGGCAGCAGCAGGAGCAGCATCAGGAGTATTGCAGGCAGCAGCAGGAGCATCAGAGGCAGATGATGGAGTGGATGTTTGGCAGAAGCAGGTGCTCTATGAGCAGCAGCTGGAGCAGCAGCAGGAGCAGATCCGGCAGCAGCAGGAGCAGATGCGGCAGCAGCAGGAGCAGCATCAGGAGTATTGCAGGCAGCAGCAGGAGCATCAGAGGCAGATGATGGAGTGGATGTTTGGCACGATGCAGCGCATTGCTCCTGGGGACGGGGCTGTTGCCATGGGAATGTTCCCTCCACCGCCTCCACCGATGTTCCCATGGGTATGTTCTCAAACTTGTCATTCTATCCATCTTATTGTTGTAACTAAATTACTTGTGTAATGCGAGACTTTTTTCATGTTGTAGGTGAATCCAGGATCGGCGGGTGGATCTCACTCGATGGCGCCGCCGCTTGGTGGCCAGGATAATCCGGAGGGGCAGCCCCAAATCTCCAACCCTAACGTTGTCCGGAGGATGCCGTGGGTATGTTCGCATGACTTGTCAAAATGCCATTGTCACTTTAGTTAGCCATGCCATTGCCACTTTAGTTCAACTTGTCAAAATTTAGTTAGTTGAACTTGTTGTCATGACTTAGATCGACATAGCCAATCAATGAATCTCCAATGGTCACTACATCTAACTTAGATCATGTCTTTTGATTTACTACATCTAAACTTGTACATATTCAACATATCCAATGGTCCACCTAGTTGTCAAACTCATCGTTTTTTTGCAAACATGTAGGACGATCCTTCTCCTCCATGATGTCCATCTTCGCCGTCGTGACCTACATGTGGAGCTTCATGTCCATCTTCGCCTTCATGACCTATCTATATGTGATATTTTGTGAATTGTGTGAACTATGGAGCATTGTGTGAATTGTGATATATTTGTCGTCGTGATCTATATGTTTGTGTGAATTGCCGTCGTGATCTACATGTTTGTCAGAATTGTGATATATATCTGTGAATTATCATCTGTATTGTCATCTGTGAATTATCTGTAAAATGCAGGGATTTTTTAAAAAACAGACCAAAACTGGGCCATATTGTCACTTTGCCGTGTAAAGGCGCACGGCAAAGATCTTTGCCGTGTACAGGCTCACGGCAAAGCCTGCACGTGGCACTCAACTGTGCAACCTGGCAACTCCGGGATGACCATATGGTCACTTTGCCGTGCGGAACATACCAGGACACACGGCAAAGGCGAGAGGTATCGGATCTGGCAACGGCTCTGTGCCGTGTGTTGTCTGGAAGGGCGCATGGCAAAGGCTACACCTGTGCCATGCAGATTAAGGCGGAGCGCACGGCAAAGATTTGGAGTGTGCCGTGGTGCTTCTTCTCGCGATGCACGGCAAACCTGTTCTACACGGCAAATTTTCGGCACACGGCAAAGAATCGGAGTCGTCCTTGACCAACTCTGGCGATTCAGCGGCGCACGGCAAAACGGCTTTGCCGTGCTGTCTGCTGAAAGCACACGGCAAACTAACTTTGCCGACGCGTATTATGCCGTGAGGTCTTTGCCGTGTTCCGAGCGGTCTTTGCCGTGCGATTTGGCCGCACGGCAAAGTCTTCGTTTCCGGTAGTGTGTGCTAAATGAGACGATGTCGGCTGCTGAAGTCCTTGATATGGCAGATATCACTAGTCTCTTCTATTTTCCAATGTCACATATTGCTTTCCAGGAGCTCGAGCAACTGCAAACTGTTCTACATCAGACTCAGCGCTCTGATCTCCATGATGTTTGGACCTACGGCTGGGGTGAGAACTATACATCGGCACAGTTTTATAGGAAGATCCATGCGCATATTCAGGTGCCTAGTTTTTTAAATGGATTTGAAAATCTAGTTGCATGATGAAGACTAAGATCTTTGCCTGGCTTCTTCTTTTTGATCGGCTAAATACTCGTGATCTTCTTCAACGGAGGCATTGGAAAGTTTCTGAAGACAAACACTGTGTGCTCTGTCCGCTGAAGGCTTATGAGGACCGTGCTCACCTGTTCTTTGAGTGCAATTTCAGTGTGAGGGTCTGGAACTACCTACAGATTGAATGGCTGTCTAATGACAATATTCAGGCAGTAGTTTCTCATGCTAAGCAAAGTTTTGGTCATCCGTTCTTCATGGAGGTTTTAATTATGGCTTGTTGGCATATTTGGCTTTTAAGGAATGGGAAGATTTTCAGAGATGAAAAGCCTTCCTTTGGAAGATGGAAGGGGAGATTCATCCATGACATATCGTTGCTTCAGTACAGAATTAAGGCTAAGGCATCTCCAACGGCCCAGCGCATATGGACATGCGTTGTCCTAATCTGTCCTTCCGGACAGAGGAGCCCCTCCAAGGGCCCGGCGCAAAGGGACAACTGTCCGGGCGGACAGGTTTTCGGCCCCAAACCTGGCCCATGTTTGGTCTAGGTTTGGGGGAGAAAACGGACAGCCTCTCGGTCCGCCCTTGTCCTCCCTTGTCCGCGCCTGGCCCAGTGTCCAGCCACAGATTCCCCCTTCCCACACAAACCCTCTCCCTCTCCCTCTCCCACCCTCCGCCGCCGCCCTAGCACCGCCGCCGCCCACGACGGAGGACGGACTCTCGGCGGCCTCGGCCGCTACCGGCGCCGCCCTGTTGACGGTGAAGAAGGAGCGGTTGCCGGCGTCCGACAAGAGGGCAGAGCGGAGGGAGAAGAAGCGGGCGAAGGACGCCGCGGCCGCGGTGGCCGCCTTGGCCGCCGCCGAGAAGGAGCGGATGGCCGCCATCGAGGCCCGCGCTGCGGCCGACGTCATAGCCACTCAGGCCGCGGCCCGGGCGGTGCTTCTCCTCGGCGGCCTCATTCCCGCCGCTGTCCCCGCTGTCGTGGCCTCGGCGGCGAGTTCGGCCTCGTCCGCCAAAGGGAAGCCGCCAAGGTCAGCGTCACCCGTTCTCTCTACGGCCTCGTTGGCGGTGCCCGTGGCTGTCCCCGCGGCTGGCGTATCGCGGCTCGGGTCCCGCGAGGCGTCACCGGAGATGGGCACACATGTCCCCGCAGGCCCTGCGGCGCCCCCCATCGACCTCAACGTCACGCCGGCCGCCAGCCGCGAGCGCGGCAAGCCGAAGAGCCGGTCAATGTTGAAGGTGGGCACCATGCCCGACCCTCGGGTGCTCGATTTTGAGGAGCCGCCCATGACGCCGTCCAACCCGGCCTTCTTCGATGAGGTCGGCAATGACGAATGTTTCATGGACGACATGATGTTCACCGGCCCAAACTTCATCAACACCGAAGACGCCGAGACACAAGACCCAACCGGCCTTGGTGAGACACAAGCCGAGCGTGTCTCAATTGACGATGAGCCTCTCGATTTTGATGAGGAGCACGCCAACCTCGTCGCCAACCTCAAGAAGAGGAATGCCCGCACGGCATCGTACACGGACATGGAGGATAAAGTCCTTTGTGAGACGTGGATGATGGTGAGCCAAAATGCCACCGTTGGTGCTCAACAAAAGGGCTCGACGTTTTGGATTCGGGTTCACAAGCACTTCCATGAGACAAGAAAGTTGCGTCCCTACCAAATTGAGAGTGATCGGAATGAGGGGTCTCTTAGCAAGAGATGGTCACACATTCAAACCGAATGTAGCAAATTTCAAGCCTCCTATGATCGTATGAAGGCCCGGAAGGTGAGTGGGGTTGGCATTGATGTCCTTGGGTTTCAAGCAATGGACTTCTTCAAGAAGGTGTACAAGACCAAGCTCAACTTGGTGCATTGTTGGGAGATGATCAAGGGATGCCCCAAGTGGATCGAGCTATACAACTCTTTGAAGAAAGGGTCGAAGAAAAGGGCGAATGAAGATGATGAAGAGGTTCAACTCGGCCAAGATGAAAATGGCCGGGCGGTGCGGCCGAGAGGACACAAGGCCACGGCCCAAGATGCCAAGCGCGAGGAAGCCGCGGCCAAATTGGAGGCAACGTTGAAGGGATTGCTCGAAAACAAGGAGTCCTCCATCACCGCAAGGTATGTCGAGAAACATAAAGATAAGGAGGAGGCCATGGCATGCTATGTTGCAATGCAACATAAGAAGCTTGAGATAGAAGCCAACCGAATCAAGAACGAGGCGGAGCGCAACAAGCTCGCGGTGATGGCCGAGGAGAACCGGATCATGATGGCCGACTTGACCACCATGGACCCGGAGACAAGAGCTTGGGTGCTCAAGAAGCAAAAGATCATTCGTGAGCGTGGTGATATTTGATTTGCATCTTGTTTATTTGTCAAACTAATTTCTATCGTTTGCTATTTATGTGTATTTTGAACTTTGGCTCATTTGAACTATGTCTATTTGAATGTTTGAATGTTTGTATCCATATTAATATTTGAATGTTTGTATCCATATTTGTTTCAAATGTGTGCAAATGTGCTGTCCCAGGACAGATGCGGCCGGCCGTTGGGGCACCTCCACCCCAAAAGGGACAGAGGCCCAAAATCTGTCCGCGGTCCGCCCAAAGCGGACAGAATCGGTCCGCAAAGGCTGTCCGGATGCGCTGGGCCGTTGGGCATGCCCTAAGCATAAGGAGAAACTTCTGGCGTGGGTGGCGGCACTGCCTTGATTTGGGTGTCTGCATTGTTTTGGTTCCACTGTTTTGGTGTTCATTTGTATAGTTCTCTTGTACAGTTAGCTTTCTTAGCTTAGCTTTTGTATATTCCCTTTGTATCCCCTTTATATTTCTGGACTCCTTTGATAGTTTTTTAATAAAATGTTGTGGGCTTTGCCTCACAGTCCCTAGGTTTCTAAAAAAAAAATTTACGTGGTTGCAAACACACTACTACTGTCGAGCTCATAATTTCATCCTGTCAGTGGTAAATGTAGTAGTGGCGGTCATCGAGACAATGCCTACGTCAAAGCAAATCAAATTCTCGTCGGATGAACACTTACTGCTGACGGACACGTGAGTTTGTGCTCGTCACTTATTTGAGTACCGCCGACATACATAGAATATTGCGCCCGCCGCTGGTTGGCCGTTTCTCGTCGTCTGGATGCCACGTTCTCATCGGCTGGAGCGCGTTTCTCGTCGGCTGGACCACCTACCGCTGACGGGTGGCAATAAATGCATCGTCAGCGCTAGCTGTCCATCCAGTGAGTGCCGCGACGTCACCGGTACGAAATACCGGTGATTGGAATGCAACGACGAATGCTCTATCGTCGTTGTAGTCGATTCGGCGCCCGTCACTGGTAAGCCATTTCGCAGTAGTGTGTCGGCGTGACTACCCCCCCCCTTCCTGCAGGAGAGTCGGTTTGGCTGAGGCCGACCGGCCGGCGTCTCTTCCTTCTTTTCTTCCTTCTTCTTCTTTCTTTTGCTTTGTAGAATTTGGACGAGAGCCTTCTTTTGTACTCCTGTAATAGCCTAGAGGCTTTATCTGTAAAGCATTGCTTCCTTGAAATGGTTATGTGCATGTTACGCCTGCAATTCATAATCCCAGCGGATTTTCCTTTTTGTGCCTCTAGGGCTTTTTTAGACGTGCGAGAGGTCGTAGAGGTCTCCGGTTCAGCTGGCCTCGAGGAGGTGCTTCTGCCGATTCTTGCAAAAAGACAAATCCTTCAAATATTTTTCAGAAAAAATTCACGAGTTTATGTTAGTGTACCGCGCGAGGAGATCGATACCAGAGTCCTTGATGAGATGGCATGCAACGGTGGCGACCCGTGCTCCAGAGCTCATTTTCTTAGTATCGACGGGTTTGACCCCAGCATGGACATCGTGCCCAGCCCCCGCTCGTGTGGTACACGGACAAAAACAAAGTGTTTTGACACGAAGAGACAGCTCGCCTGCGAGAAAATCTGAGCTTTAGTCGACACCAAATAAGTTCGGAAAACCGCTGAAGAAGCAAGGTTTTGTTTACAAAAAATGCCGCCGTATCTGAGCACGTGGCCTTCCATGAAAATGGGATTTGAGGCTGGAGCGGCTGTCGTGGCTCCTCAAATAAAAACTACCGCACGTGATTAGCACGGGGCTCCCTCGGAGAGGGATGATGCTCTCGCGGACACGGGGTGTCGACGCACAAGAGAGTCACCATGGTCCGGAGCCCCCTGCTGCTCTGAGGCGGTGCAGTTGGTCCGGCCGTGTTCGCTCCGCGGGGTCACGGGTAGAACTTACGGAGGTGCTCGGCACCTCAACCCCATCTTTGGTCTGCAATCGTACGGATCCAGCCCTCGTGACGTGGGCTACCCGATATGAGTCGTCCCACATTGGAGAGAGTTTGTTGAGTCGTTCCCTGGAGAGGATTCGGCGCAGGACCAGGTCCCCGGCTTCGAGCGTTCGTGCGCGTATGTTGTGGCTATGGTTGCGCCGTAGGGCCTGCTGGTACCGAGCCGCGTGGACTGCAACTTTGTGGCGTGCCTCCTCGAGGAGAGTGAGGTCGTCATGCCGTAGCTCGTCTTGTGCAATTTCCTTGAAGGCCAGGACTCGGGGAGAGCCATGCTTGAGCTCTGCTGGTATCACCGCTTCGACTCCGTAGACGAGGAAGAACGGTGTTTGTCCGGTGGGCTTAGTTGCAGTGGTGCGGATTGACCAGAGGACGCCAGGGAGCGCGTCGAGCCAACCTCTGCCACAGGCTTTAAGCTTCCGCTGGAAGCTCTTGGTCTTGAGTCCTTTGAGTACTTCAGCGTTGGCACGCTCAGCCTGCCCGTTGCTCCTGGGGTGAGCTACGGAGGCATAGCAGATCTTGGTTCCCAAGTGATCACAATAGGATTTGAACAGCCCGCTAGTGAACTGGCTGCCGTTGTCAGTGATAATCTGGTTGGGGGCTCCAAAGCGCCACACTATGCCCTGAATGAATTTGACCTCCGATCTGGCAGGGATAGTGCGAACCGCTTCGACCTCCACCCACTTGGTGAACTTGTCCACTGCCACGTAGAGGTAGCGATGCCCTCCAGGCGCCCTGGGAAACGGCCCCAAAATGTCTAGCCCCCATACCGCGAACGGTATTAAATCCTATAGGAAAATATCCTATAATTCTTGTTTGATTTGTAGGATTGATTTCTATAGGAATTTTTCCTATGAAATCCTTTACACTACATCCACTCAAACCTCTTTCTTAGAATCATTTTCTTTTCCTTTGATGAAATCAAACAGCATATAGATTCCTATAAGATTGAAGTGTGCATGACATTGCAATCCTTTGTTTTTTTCTATTCCTATGTTTTTTCTATCCTATGAATCAAACATGCCCTATGTAATTCCTGGAACTTATTTTGTTCTATGTAATTTGTGCATAATAAGAAATGTGTTAATATTATAAATAAGTTTCTGCTCTATGTAATCTCTAATCTGTTAGTATTAGAAATTAATTTTTGTTCCATGTAATTTCTGGAACATTTTTTGTTCCGGTAAGGAGAAGAAAAAAAATGGTCAAGTTCATGTCCAGGGCGGTTCCAGTGGCGATCTTGTGGCCCACCTATTTAGTAGCGTAACTGTATTCAGTACTCCCACGGCGACGTCCTCTCCCTACTTTGATTGCTTTCATTATTACCTTATTAATACCCACTACTTTGATTTTGATTGCTAATCATGGAGCAACCACAGCCGTGCAGATTCCATCCCCGCGCGCCGCTCGGTTCCATAAGTGCATCTCCAAAAGAAGCGTTAGAATAGCGCACGCTAAAAGTCGTTTACAATGCCGTGTTTAGGCCCAGGTCGAGCGCGCGCTAAAATTCGGCGCTCAACCGGAAGCTCTATTTTGCGGCGCGGCTAAACAACGCTCCACCGACCCCTGTATCGACTAGACGGGGAGGCAGCAACGGCACGGTTGGTCGCGCGTCGATTTGAGCACCGCTGGCGCGCCAAAAAGCTAGTGGAGTACCGAGCGCGTGATCTACCACGGCGAGCAAGGAGGCGTCGGAAGCGGCGCGGAATAGGGGCTGCGGCGGCGCCGTAGTGGGAGGCGGAAATGGAGATGCGGCGCACGGTGAAATTTCAGGACGGTCGTTGGGTGCGCGCGTTTGCTCTCGCTTTTGACGCGTGCTGTAACGCAGGCGCCATATTTGGTGCGCGCGATTGTGCAAAATGCCGCGTGCGGATTTTTTTTGCAGCGCGCGCTATTTTAGCGTTTCTGTTGGAGCGGCGAAAACGCCGCCGCGCGGTAAACCGGCGGTTTTTTGTGTGCCGCGCTATTTTAGCGCTTGTGTTGGAGATACTCTAAATCCGCGTTAATAAAAGTAGGGGTTATTACTGTATATTTGGTAATGTTACCCATGGTGAAATGAGCTAGCAGCGTGAGAGCATCTTCAAATGTACATCGGTCCTTGTATAAATAGTGGAGTACTAGTACTAGGTGATAGATACACAGCATATCCATCGATCCAGTTGAGAGAGTGCCCCAAACCAATCCATGGCGGAAGTGCGCGTGCTGGAAGGGTTGCGCGTGGCTCCAGCGCCACCGACCCCATCCGCCACACTCCCCATAACCTTCTTTGACGCCGCGTGGCTCTTCACTGGCCCCGGCGAGCGCCTCTTCTTCTACCGCCATAGCGATCCAACCTCCGCCGTCTCTCTCCTCGCCGCCTCCCTGCCCCACGCGCTCCGCCGCTTCACTAGTAGAAAAACCACCTTTCGTCCAGAGCCGAACCAGCCATTAATCACGGTTCATAGAAAAACCGGGACCAATGCCTGGCATTGGTCCCGGTTCGAGCTGCCAGGCGTCCGTGGAGCATTGGTCCCGGTTCGGTTGGGGACATTGGTCCCAGTTCGTGCCACGAACCGGGACCAATGCTCTAGTGCAGGACACGTGGCGTGCCGCGGAGCATTGGTCCCAGTTCGTGGCACGAACCGGGACCAATACCCCTCCCCTGCCTATAAATAACCCACCCCCTCTCTTCTCTCCTCTTTTTTTTCTGGTTGGATTGGTGGGAAGTGGGTGCTAGTTTTTTTTCCTTTGCCACGCACAAGATGTGTTCGATGAAATGCCCGAGCCACACTTAAATTCACACAAGATGATATCCTCGGCCGAGGTTAGCAACTTTATCCTTTTCATCTGTAATTGATACAGAAATATTGCACGTGTCGATGTACGGTGGTCATTTCACTATTCAAGATGTTATTGTAATGGTATTTGATAAACTTAATTATATGATGCAGATGGATGCACGGATGCGATGGATGTACGGCGAACGATGCAGTTCCGAGTTTATTGCAGGCCTGCATAAATTTCTCGAAGTGGCTAAGGCAAACAAAGTGGATAATTTTATGCCTTGTCCATGTGAGAAGTGTCGGAACGTCGGGGAGTACTCTGACCCGAGAACCATTCAAGACCACGTGATTCGGAGAGGTTTCATGCCCAGCTATAATTGTTGGACCAAGCACGGAAAAAGAGGGTTAGGATGGAAGACAATGAAGAAGAGGAGGATGATGACAACTATCCTATGTTCCCTGAGGAATGCGGTGATACTGTAATGGAAGACGTTGAAGAAGAAGGAGGTGAACATCGGGCATCAGATGAGCCCGCTGATGGTCTTGGTGGGGTCATTTCTGATGCAAAGCGAGAATGCGATACAGAAAAGGAGAAGCTAAAGTTGGAGGCCATGCTAGAGGATCACAAAAAGTTGCTGTACCCAAATTGCGAAGATGGCAGCACAAAGCTCGGTACCACACTGGAACTGCTGAAATGGAAGGCAGAGACTGGTTGTTCTGACAAGGGATTTGAGAAGTTACTGAAAATAATGAAGCCGAAACTTCCAAAGGATAACGAATTGCCCGAGACTACATACGAAGCAAAGAAGGCTATCTGCCCTCTAGGATTAGATGTGCAGAAGATACATGCATGCATTAATGACTGCATCCTGTACCGCGGTGAGGAGTACGAGAATATGGATAAATGCCCGGTATGCAATGCACTGCGGTACAAGATCAGACAAGATGACCCTGGTGATGTTGAGTGCGATGACGAGCCCCCCCGGAAGAGGGTTCCTGCTAAGGTGATGTGGTATGCTCCTATAATACCACGGTTGAAACGTCTGTTCAGAAACAAAGAGCATGCCAGGTTGTTGCGATGGCACAAAGAAGAGCGTAAGAAAGACGGGAAGTTGAGACACCCCGCCGATGGGTCCCAGTGGAGAAAAATCGACAGAGAGTTCCCGACATTTTCAGATGACGCAAGGAACTTAAGATTTGGTCTAAGTACAGATGGCTTTAATCCTTTTGGGGAGCAGAGCTCCAGTCATAGCACTTGGCCCGTGACTCTATGTATCTACAACCTTCCTCCTTGGCTGTGCATGAAGCGGAAGTTCATTATGATGCCAGTGCTCATCCAAGGCCCGAAGCAACCCGGCAACGACATTGATGTGTACCTAAGGCCATTAGTTGATGAACTTTTGCAGTTGTGGTCCGAACCAGGTGTACGTGTGTGGGATGTGTCGGGGGAATAATTATCCCGCGACTTATTCAAGCGAAGCGCGACTCATTCACAGTCGCACAACTATTGGGCTTACATGAAAGTGGGCCGACTCAAGATCACGAGGAAGGATCCAGAAGCTCGAAGATAATTTGACTTGGAAGACAAGACATATGATTAGTCTCCATGTAGGACTCCGGCTCATACTTTCCTTGGGACAGAAGTTTCCTTGTAACCTTGCGAGCCATCGTCTTTATAAGGTGGACTCCAAGGACCTAGAACCCCGAACCAAAAAGCTCTCATACATCTAGAGAGAGGCGACTCGACACATCGATCGCCAACCCCTTGTAACACCATATTCATATCAATACCAATCTAGGATAGGCAGGACGTAGGTCTTTACCTCACATTGAGGGGCCGAACCTGGGTAAAAAACATTGTCTTCCTCGTGCCTGTGATCCTTAGCTCGGAGACGTTTGACTCGCGTAATCCAACACCTACGAAGTCATCTCCATGACATCTGCGTGACAATCCCATGACAGTTGGCGCCCACCGTGGGGCCTGCGGTCAAGAGCGTCACGTTCCGCGCTGGATCTATGCCAGGGACGGAGGATCTCGTCGGCAATTCAAGCTCGGCGATCTCAACAATCTCGGCGACTTCATTGCCGCGCCGTTTCAAGCTCGGCGATATCAACATCTACGACAAGGGCAGGAGACAACGTCCGTGCTGCGACTGACCCCGGCGACGTCTCGGAAATCATATCGACGATCCGTTCGGTGGAAAGATGCGTAATTGAGTTACCCAGCAGCCGGTAAAATTTCGTTGAATTCCAACGGCTGGATCTCCCTGGGCGACTCATACGCTAACTCCCGTCGGAACCCTGACGGAACTCCGCGCGACTTCAGGAAAATAATTGTCGAAGTCGACTCAGACATCAATTCGAAGATCCGTCCGGTGAAAACATGCGGAATATAATTTCGCAGATCTCCAAGGAATTTGAGAAAATTCCAATGTTTAGATCTCCGCCGGTGACTCGTGCACCGGAACAAGTTTATATCTATGCAAGGTCGCGAATCCTTCTTTCGGCGACGCCAACATGCATCAGCGACTCACCGCGTCATGTTTTATATCCATGGGCTCTACATCAGTACTGTCCTCGCTCACGGACAATTGTATCTACTAGATGAAAATATTCCGGCTGATAGGTTTGTGGCCTAAGTCTGGATCCAGGACGGTTCTTGATCAACACCGTATTGAAGTTTGAAACCTCGCTGGAGTAAAGCAAGAAAAGGAAAAATCAGCTACGGCGCCGGACAAATTGATTTGTTACCAAGTGGTATACGTTTTGGAAATCACCAAAGCATGGAAAAGAAAAAGTATTTGTGCTGTCACGTAAAGACCAGCCAACTTTGGCTCGTACACGGATTGGGGAGAGTAAGCAAGGAAGGAGAAAAACAAATCAAGTTGCCCACTTTGATTGGCGTAATGGATTCCTCCAAAGAAATCAAGTGCTAGCTAGAAGGAAACACACCAGCCGTATCAAAGTCATGAGGCGTAAAATCACAGCTTCCTGCAGAGATATGACCATGCGACCAAGGATACAGAGGGCAAAAGAAAAAAAAAAGGGGATCGCAGATACACAAGGCAGGTGCATGAATATTTTGCAGCTGCGTCTGAGATTTTGTCGCTGCGACTTACCGCTGCATGTCAATACGTACCAGCTCACCAAATCAAGAGCCTGGATTTTTGTGCAGCAGCGCTCAGCACATGCATGATGATTCACTCGTCGTAGAATATTACTAGCACCATGGAGGTCAAGCTAGACGCCGAGCCTCGACTCAGTGATTGGACACATGCTGCCGGTCGATAAAAAGAATTCGGCAGGCTTCATCCCTAGAAGTCGCCGCGGCTAGAAAAAATTTCAGAAGTCGCTGGCAAGATCGCGGACGGCGAGTCGCACGTGGACGTATTCGTCTAGGACCTGAATTCCTAGTCCGCCACAATTTTGCAAGAAGCCAGCTCCAACTCGCTTATTTGACTTAATGAGGGGGCTCATTCAAGAACCTAGGAGAGAAAAAGCTCGCATGTGAAGAAGAAAACAGAAGAGAGACATTGAGAAGGCGACTCGCAAAGCTGGCAACTGAATAAGCATATCAGTCGCCCTGACAGCTCTCGCCCGGCAGCTTGGCAGCTGGATGACCGGGACACTCCGGCTGAATGACATAAGTACGATCTGCAACGACCAAGGTTTGCGGCTTACATTACATCAACGCAAGGAGAACAAAAACAAGATAAGTCGCTATCATGCCCAAATTTTACAGCTTCGACTTTTATTCATATGACTAATTGACACCTTCGAGTTTATCTCGGGGGCTGCATATTTAGGTTATTATGCCTTTTATTAAATGTTTTTGCCACTCATATTATATGGTGTCGTAGAATTTAAATTCATATCAGTTTTTGTAGATTTAATTACATCTACTTCTCAATACATTCGTCAAATTAGAGTTCTTTATAACTCGCATTGCAAAGTCTAGCTATTTGCAGCTTGCATTGAATATCAAGATCACTACATGTTCAAGCATTGATATTTGGCGATTCATTTGTCATTCTATGACTTATCATTAAATCAATTTATGACTGATCGTTATATAATTTCATGATTTATCATCATATCATTTTATTAATCATCATCGACTTATTGTCATATCAATTTATGAGTCGCATAGCGATTTACCCCCATATCATTTTATGAGTCGCAAACAGCTCATCATTGCATCAGTTTATGAGTCATTAATGAATCCTTATCTTATCAAATATTTGAGTTAAAACAGGTGACTCGCTGTACCACATCTACAGCTAATCAGAGCTGACTATCATCAAAGCTAATTAGAGCTCGTCACGGCTATTGCAGCCGCTAAAAGCAATAATCCTGGTTATTCTCGGCTTAAGTCAGAAGTATCTTTGCACTATGCGGCCAAAGTACTGGGGCGCGGCGTCATTCATGAGACTGATGCCTATCATGGCTGCCTATCATGGCCGTTCTCCACGACCCTGAACACGCGTTTTTACCTGGGAAATACTGAGTCGCGCGAAGACCTACTTAACGGTAATAGAGATAATTCAGAAGGACTAAAGTACCCGCGTGTGGCGTCAATCGAGTCTGAATGCCTATCATGGCTGCTTATCATGGCCGTTCTCGATCCTGAACACACATTAGATCTGGGAAATACTGAGTCAAGTACCATATGCTATCATGCATCGTACAATATGCTATCATGCATCTTACCAGTTGCTATCACGCAACAATTTGCTATCATGCAACCATTTGCTATCATGCAAAATAACATTTGCTATCATGCGACATACCATTTGCTATCATGCAAAATATCATTTATCATGCAGATTATACTATGCTATCATGCAGGGTACCATATGCTATTATGCGGAGTACTAACTTTTTATCATAATTATTACCAGCCGCCAAGGCTAACATATTATCATCAAGTTATCATCATTACTTCCTTGGGGGCTTTGCCTTTTGATTTAACAGGAACCTATAACTCGGCCATACGAGTTTGAGTTGGCACGACCAGATTTTTTATGACTGAGATAATTATCTCATGATATTGGCTGATGAAGCCGCCATTATTTATTTCTCTACAGCCACATCAAGTGGAATTTATATCATTATTATCTTGCGGCAACAATATTTGTCAATCTGTTGCAGGATCAAATTGCAACGATATGCCATCAAGTAGGATAACGAAAGCATGCCTGCTTAATGCCCGGGGGCTAGGACAATCAAGTTTTTGTCTAAATTGCATTATTTTTGAGTCCCGAGAAGCATGACCATGCATACAACTCGGCCCTCGGGGGCTACATATCCACCATATCTGGCGGTCTTTATTATACTCATATACCATGTTTATATGCAGATTTGAATTTTTGTAGCACATGAGAATATATATATCCATTTGCAAGTCAAATCAGTGACTCGGAAATTTTTGAATACAGGCTGTGGCTATATATCCTTGAGCCGCCATGATTCAACATGCACTCAGATGGCTTGTCATGATAACTTGACAAATTATTATACTCTAATGATTGACCAGCTTATTTATGCTTATGGTCTTTTCTGCTTCGATGTCTATGACTCGGCACCTTATACACATTTGGCTGATATATCTTGATGCTCATAAGTTATTATTCTTATGATTTCAGCTCAGTCTTACATCCAACAGGATAAGGTGGTTTTTACCAAAGGCTTCGCCGCCTCCATATTAACTCAGAAGCTTCAACAAGATTTCGCCGGCCTCAAATGCCTGCGATACTATATCAACAAATATCAGCGGCTCATCGCTTCTACATCAGCGGCTCAATAAGCCGCTACGCTCGTGACTCATCATCAGCGAGTCGCCAAGCTCAACATCAGCAAGTCGCCAAGTGCAACATCGACAAGTCGGCAAGAACTACATACGCAAGCTCGCAAAATCATCATCAAGACAGAATCTTCCGCCTGATTCTACGAATCACCCGGAAGCTTGGGGGCTAATGTCGGGGGAATAATTATCCCGCGACTTATTCAAGCGAAGCGCGACTCATTCACAGTCGCACCACTATTGGGCTTACATGAAAGTGGGCCGACTCAAGATCATGAGGAAGGATCCAGAATCTCGAAGATAATTTAACTTGGAAGACAGGACATATGATTAGTCTCCATGTAGGACTCCGGCTCATACTTTCCTTGGGACAGAAGTTTCCTTGTAACCTTGCGAGCCATCGTCTTTATAAGGTGGACTCCAAGGACCTAGAACCCCGAACCAAAAAGCTCTCATACATCTAGAGAGAGGCGACTCGACACATCGATCGCCAACCCCTTGTAACACCATATTCATATCAATACCAATCTAGGATAGGCAGGACGTAGATCTTTACCTCACATTGAGGGGCCGAACCTGGGTAAAAAACATTGTCTTCCTCGTGCCTGTGATCCTTAGCTCGGAGACGTTTGACTCGCGTAATCCCACACCTACGAAGTCATCTCCATGACATCTGCGTGACAATCCCACGACAGGATGAGCACAAACAACAGGAATTTGACCTACGAGCGTTGTTGTTCGTAACCATCAATGATTGGCCTGCTCTTAGTAACATTTCAGGACAGTCAAACAAGGGATACAATGCATGCACGCACTGTTTAGATAAGACTGAAAGTATACATTTGGGAAACAAGAACGTGTACCTGGGGCATCGTCGATTTCTTCCGAACAATCATGCCGTAAGAAAGAAAGGCAAGCATTTCAACGGTGAGGCAGATCGCCGGAAGAAGCCTAACCTCCCTGATGGTGATGTTATATATGACATGGTCAAGGATTTAGAAGTAATCTTTGGAAAGGGTCCTGGCAGTCTATCTGTTCCGAATGACGCTGACAACCACGTACCCATATGGAAGAAGAAATCTATATTTTGGGAGCTACCCTATTGGAAAGTCCTAGAGGTCCGGTCTTCAATCGACGTGATGCACGTGACGAAGAATCTTTGCGTGAACCTGCTAGGCTTCCTGGGCGTGTATGGGAAGACAAAAGATACACCAGAAGCACGGGAGGACCAGCAACGTATGAAAGACCCATACAACAAGCAGACGGATAAAAGGCGTCAATACTTAAGCAGCTACACTCTTACCAAAGCAGAGAAGGAAATCTGTTTTCAATGCCTGAGCAGTATCAAGGTCCCGGCTGGCTTCTCGTCAAATATAAAGGGAATAATAAATATGGCAGAGAAAAAATTCCAGAACCTGAAGTCTCATGATTGCCACGTGATTATGACGCAGTTGCTTCCGGTTGCATTGAGGGGGCTTCTACCGGAAAATGTTCGAGTACCCATTGTGAAGCTATGTGCATTCCTCAATGCAATATCTCAGAAGGTCATCGATCCAGTAACTCTACCAAGTTTACAGAAGGCTGTGGTCCAATGTCTTGTCAGCTTCGAGTTGGTGTTCCCCCATCATTCTTCAATATTATGACACATCTCCTGGTTCATCTAGTCGACGAGATTGCCATTCTCGGTCCTGTATTTCTACACAATATGTTCCCCTTCGAGAGGTTCATGGGAGTCTTGAAGAAATATGTTCATAACCGTGCTAGGCCAGAAGGAAGCATCTCAAAGGGCTATGGAACAGAGGAGGTCATTGAGTTCTGTGTTGACTTTATTCCTGACCTTAAGCCGATTGTTGTTCCTGAATCGCGGCATGAGGGGAGACTGAGTGGAAAAGGCACGCTAGGAAAGAAAGCACTGATATGTAGGGACGGGCATTCTTTAACTCAAGCACACTACACAGTTCTACAAAGTTCCACCTTCGTGGCTCCGTATATCGAGAACACAAGAATTATGTACGCTCCAAGAACCCGGGGGAGGATGACTCCTGGATTAAAGAAAAACACATGGAGACTTTCGGCAGTTGGTTGCGATTACAGCTCATGAATGACAGCACTGTCGGAGATCACCTCTACTTGTTGGCCGCGTCACCATCTTCGACTGTATTGAATTTCCAAGGGTACGAGATAAATGGGAATACATTTTACACGATCGCCCAAGATAAAAAGATCACCAACCAAAACAGTGGTGTCCGCTTTGATGCAACAGACGAGAATGGGCAAAAGGACACATACTATGGTTACATAGAGGAGATATGGGAACTTGACTATGGACCTACTTTTAAGGTCCCTTTGTTTCGGTGCAGTTGGGTCAACATGAAGGGAGAAGGGATAAAGGTAGACCAGCTGTACGGAATGACGACAGTGGATCTCAAGAATCTTGGTTGTTACAGGAACGAACCATTCGTCCTAGCCAATGATGTGGCTCAGGTTTTCTATGTGAAGGACATGTCCTCCAGACCGAAAAAAGAAAAAATAAGCAAACGAATACATCAGACGATGAGCCAAAGCGTCACATAGTTCTTTCAGGGAAAAGAAACATCGTGGGAGTCGAGGACAAGACAGACATGTCAGCAGATTATGATAAGTTTGATGAAATTCCGCCCTTCACAGTGAAAACTGACCCAAGCATCTCGTTAAATAATGAAGATGCTCCATGGTTACGGCCGAAGCGATCATAGGCCAGGGACATACGTACGCGAAGAAGGGTTCATGGCATTTATGTAAATCAATGTAATGTATTAAACCTTTTATGTGATGTGTAGTAATGTATTAAACCTTTATGTGGTGAAAACCATAATACACGAAATGGGAGTTTCCACCAAGAAGAAATGGGTTATATCACATGTGAGTTTTCTTTTTTGTTTTCTGTTAATTAATTGCATGACGACCGGTGAAACACGGGTGGTAGGTGGTTGTCGGCTCCCACACCTCCCGTGGGAACCTCTCAAACCTCAGCTTCGTTAGGTACAGCCTTCAGAAGAAAACTCTAACGTCTTACACGCGCTCGAAAAAGTTGGAACAAAACACACGGTTCCCCTGCATACAGCCCGACGGTGGCTCGTGAGTGCCCGCATATCAAATGCACCGTAGGACGTAGCTAGGGAACACGAATGTTTTGTGTTTGAGCGCCACTTCGATCCAAGCAGCGGTAAGACGTCTCTGATGATCTACAACCGTCCGGCAAGACATCTCTGATGATCTGCAACCGTTTGGAACGGTCGCAGGTCATCAGAGACGTCTTGCCGCTGGTTGCCCAAAGATGCCTCTCCGAGTGACGCTGGAATGTTTTGTGTGAGTGAGTAACCTGTCTGAGGAGGGGGGCTATATATAGGGTACGTGTGCTTCTTTAGTCCCGGTTGGTAACACCAACCGGGTCATGTGGCTCACGAAGTGGTCGTGATGATACTGCTGATCCAACAGCTCACAATCCCTCAAAAGAAACACACCCCTGATCCAACGTCTGAGAAGCGCTTGAAAGAAACACACGATCCGTGTGCTTCTTTAGTCCCGGTTGGTAACACCAACCGGGTCATGTGGCTCACGAAGTGGTCGTGATACTGCTGATCCAACAGCTCACAATCCCTCAAAAGAAACACACCCCTGATCCAACGGCTCACAAGCGCTCGAAAGAAACACATGATCCGTGTGCTTTTTCCTTATTGGTGGGATTCTCACTATATATACGTAGTCATGCATGGCCTCCATTGGCATAGCACATCTAAACTCATATCTGCAACCTCATCACTCTCCCATGGCTTCCACCGTACCCACTCTAACCTACTCGGAGGTTTGCGCCTCGAACTACCCCTGCCCACCCGGCTACGACGTCCCCGCCGGCTGGAGGCTGAGCACCGGAGGCGTGCCGGTCCCTCCTGTCCCTCAAGGTTTGGCGCGCCGGGCGGCCATCACGAACCACTACTACCTCGAGCTCACTCCAGAGTAGCGGATGGATTCCCGCTGGCATCCAGACTATCGCCCAACTTGGGACGCCTTCTTCATCGAAAGGCGTGAGAAGGCGCTCGCCAGGTACGAGGAGGACAGCCCGCGTCCTTCGAATTTCAACGAGGCCGGCCGTCGGCTGTGGTGGGCCGGCCGGACTCTCAAGAGGGTCATGGACTACATCACGGCCGGTGATAACCCCCGCCTGCGCTACCCTCAATTACAGTCCATGCGACAACCCCCGTCAACGACTACATCACGGCCGTCCGACGACAGCGACGACGACGACGACGGCGACTATGACGACTACACCCACGAGTATTATAGACCTAGGCAAGAGTATGACTAACCTGAGCCACATCATTGGTTACGACAAAATGGTTTGCTGTCATTCGTCTATGTACCCAAGTTTGTTGTCATTCGTCTATGTACCCAAAGTTTGTTATCATTCGTCTATGTACCCAAGTTTGTTGTCATTCGTCTATGTACCCAAGTTTGTTGTCATTTGTCTATGTACCCAAGTTTGTTGTCATTCGTCGATGTACTCTTCATTGGCAGTTGTTGATTCATTATTTTATAAAAGATAAAATGGTTTTGAAATAGTTATACAAATTTAAACACTTTTCATGTTGAAAGTTTAGTGAGATTCAAAAATATGCAAAAGATAAAAGTTAATGCATTTTTTAATTCAAAATGGCAAAATGGTTAATAGTTTGAAAGTTTAGTGAGATTCAAATTGAAAATGACAATAATAAAGTATGCAAAAGATATGAGTTAATGCATTTTTGAATTGAAAATGGCACAGTTGATACATGATGCAAACAGATGCAAATGCATTCTTTATCTCTGCATTTCCAAGTCTATGAAGAAGTTTTTTGTAAACTATGTCAAAACTCAAGTTTATCATTTATCCTACCAACTAGTACACATGAAAGTACTCCAAGTCTATTTTGCACCATATTTATTGTACTTGCTTCACAAAAAATGTCATTTTTGACAATCGAAAAACAAAAAACGATATTTAGATAAGTAATTTGAAAAAAACAGAAAATGGTTTTCCATTAATTATTCAAATTTAAACACTTTTCATGTTGAAATTTTTTTCAGATTCAAAACCATTTGAAATTCATATTCAAACACCTAAATAAGAAAAAAAAAAAGGCGGGAACAACATTCAGACTGAAAAGTTTGAAATAAATTTGAAAAAGGACCCTTTGGTCCCGGTTTATACGAAGAACCGGGACTAAAGGTCCATGGACGCGCGAGGCAAATCTGGCATTAAATTGCCATGGCATTGGTCTCGGTTGCTGCCACGAACCGGGACCAATGAGGCATTGGTCCCGGTTCGTGGCAGCAACCGGGACCAATGGCCCCTGCTACTTAACACTAGCCTCTTCTCCTTCCCCATTCTCACGCACGCGACAGAAGTTTCATCGACGAGGAGCAAGGCGCCGCCACCACGCCGTCAGGCTGCCCCGCCGCCGGCCTCTACGCGCCGCCCCGCCGCCTCCCCGCACGCCGCCCCGACGCGGTCGGCCTCCTCCCCGTACACGCCACGACGCGGCCGGCCTCCTCCCCGCACACGCCACGCGCCCGGCCCGACGCCGGCCTCCTCCCCACACGTACGCCGCCCCGACGCCGGCCTGACGCCGCCCTCCTCTCCCCGCACACCTCCCGTGCCTCCACGCCGCCGCCTCGCAGCGCCACCGCCGTCCCCGCGCCTCGAGCGATTCCTGGCCCACCGCCGCCCGCACCGCTTCTCGGTGAGTTAGTGTTAGTTTTTTTTTGTATAGGAAATAGTATTTTAGGTTAGTGTTAGGATTTTTTTTGTATAGGATATAGCATTTTAGGTTAGTGTTAGGATTTTTTTGTATAGGAAATTACAAATATGTTTGAATCCAAATTTAGATTGTAGTTTATTTAGATTGTATAGGATTTTAGTATAGTAAATAGGATTTTTTTAGTGCTAGGAAATTTGTATAGGATTTTTTTCGTATAGGAAATTTTAGTGTTAGGAATTTGTATAGGACTTTAGTATAGTAAATAGGATTTTTTTAGTGTTAGGAAATTTGTATAGGAAAATGTATAGGATTTTAGTATAGTAAATAGGATTTTTTTTTGTATAGGAAATTTTAGTGTTAGGAATTTGTATAGATTTTTAGTGTTAGGAATTTTGTATAGGAAAATGTATAGGATTTTAGTATAGTAAATAGGATTTTTTTTGTATAGGAAATTTTAGTGTTAGGAATTTGTATAGGACTTTAGTATAGTAAATAGGATTTTTTTAGTGTTAGGAAATTTGTATAGGAAAATGTATAGGATTTTAGTATAGTTAATAGGATTTTTTTTTGTATAGGAAATTTTAGTGTTAGGAATTTGTATAGGATTTTTAGTGTTAGGAATTTTGTATAGGAAAATGTATAGAATTTGTATAAGAAATGTATAGGAAATTTTAGTGTTAGGAATTTGTATAAGAAATGTATAGGAAATTTTAGTGTTAGGAATTTGTATAGGATTTTTTTTGTATAGTAAATAGAATTTTAGGAAATTAAAATAACATGTTTTCCCAAATTCATGGATTTGCATTCACATATGTACAAATGAGCATCGAGGTACTAACACTTCATGGATTTCCCAAATTCATTCCATGTCACAACATGTTTTACATTTGCATTAACATATCCGATTCACATTTTTGTGGGTAGATGTATCTTGACATATGGAACAAGTTACCCAACTAAAGTTTTGTGCGTTGTTCTTAATTTGCAGAAACTATGGAACGAGACGAAAATCAGGAAAACATCCTCGAGGATATAATCCGCAGGCCGGAAGATGTTGGCGATGTCACCTCGCAGTTTCTGAACAACTTCGGTGAGGGAGATGAGTCTCTCAACCGAAGAGACAGCTCCGGTGAGGTAGAACCCGACGGCTGGGGTGGGGGAGAAGCCGGCGAGGGAGAAGCCGACGAGGGAGAAGCCGAAGGCTCCGGTGGAACATTAAATGTTGCAAACTCCGGCGAGGTGCATATACATATATTAATGAAGCCGAAGATTGTATTAATTAAGCCTCTGTTGTCTATATACATATATTAACGCTCTTTCTTCTTTTAGCCCTCCGGATCGAGCAAATCTTCTGTAAGGACAAAACGAGGCCCAGCCAAAAAGTTGGGCGACCAAGAAAGGTACAGGATCGAAAAAGTCGCTGAAGACGGCACACCGACTGCTCCCCCTGGTGTTAAAAATAAAATGGTAAAGCAATGCGGAGTTCTTGTTAGGGACTACATCCCGATCACCGTTCGAGAATGGCATCAGCCAAAGGAGGGAGGAGTAAGATATGTCGGCGAGGAGGGCAAAGAAAGACTTTGGAGAAAGCTCATGCTTAATTTCACCCTGGCGCCAGAGGTGGATCCAAATGAGGCAGAAAAGATTGCCCGGAAAAACATGGAGCAAAAAGTCAAGGACTGGGCTCTTAAGAAGATGGCCGAGCTATTCAAGAACTGGAAGAAAAGATTGAACATCGAGTTTGTCCAGAAAAATAAGACTCCGGACTTCGATAAAGGGTATGAGAAGATAAGGGATTACTGGGAAGAATTTGTGGCGTACAAGAAATCGGAGGAAGCTCAGGAAAAGTCTGCAAAAAATAAGGCAAATGCTGCTAAAAAGATCTACCACCATACTATGGGGGCTGGTGGCTACGCTCTTAGCATGCCTAAGTGGGAGAAACTTGAGGCGGACCTGCTGGCTAAAGGGATCACTCTAGAGCCACTCGCATGGATCAAACGGGCAAGAAATTGGTTTTACGGGCATGGGGGCACGTTGGACGCAGAAGGGAAGTGCATATATAACAGAAGACACAAAGATAATCCCCTACTACCCATCGAAGGCATTCGAAATGCAGTAAAGGATGTTGCAGAGGGACGGTTCATTCCCGATAGAGAGGATGACGAGCTCACACGCGCCCTTGGGAATAAGGAACACGACGGACGGTTACGAGGCGTACCAGGCTCCAAGCCCAAGACAATTGCGATTCCCGAGCACAGGAATAAATTTCCTGATAGAAGCCATCAGAGGAGAAAGGAAAGGGAGGCAATGGAAGCACGCGCTGCTGCAGACCGGCTAAGTAATATAGAAGAAGAATTAAAGCGGCAGAAGGATCAAATTGTCGCACTTAGCCAGCAAGGTACTAGCGGCCAATCTCAGCGGCACATGGTAGAAGCTGCATGCGATGGTACCGGCGGCCCATCGAATCGGAAAAGCAGCGTGGCTTCCACGGAGCTCCAGGATGGTACTGATGATGCAGTGACGGTGGCTCCACTTCGTCGCTACCCAGTGGATGATATCACGGAGAGCACACCTTGTGAGATGCATGTGAAAGTTTTTAACTTAACCATGAAGGTGGCGGTCGGCTATGTCGTACCAATTGGACCTAATCCAACTTACCATTTCTCTCCGGTTCCAAATGGCTACGCTGTTGTCGCGGTGGATGAAGTGATGAAAGATTTTGAGGAGCTGAAACTGCAACACCCTGCAGGTGAAGATGGGGAGGTGCTTGAACTTGGAGAAGCCAAGAAAGCGACCATTCGATGGCCAAAGGAATTCATCGTGCTTCCGAACTGGCAGCCAAGGCCATCGACTCCTCACCAGTCTCCAGCACAACAGTCCTCTTCACCGCCTCAGCATTCTCCAGCGCAACAGTCCTCTTCACCGCCTCACCAGTCTCCAGCGCAGCCGTCTCCGCCGCCGCGTCAGCCGTTTTCGCCCACCGCTCGTACTATGAGGGGTAAGCGATCACCGAAACGTAAAAGGTCGCCCCTCCCAACAGTACCTCATAAGAATCTTCCCATTAGACCTTATGACAGGACTGTAGCGGAAAACGCCGCGGAGGTGGCTGCCTACAATAAGGCTTTTTTTGCACCAAAAAAGCCTGAGCAAAAGCCGGTATACGATGAAAAATCCAAAAAGTGGGCTAAGTCCTTCCTTGCGCAGCCATCCCAAATATCGATGAATCTGCAATCTGACTATGGTCGTGAACTTAGTAAGCTAGCACGTGCCCAGTCTGAGCAGGACAAGGAAAGAAGTGCAAAAAGCGGGAAACAAATTGCCCAGCTCGGACAGCAGAAAAATCAATCGATCCCCCCGCTCATAGTGTGTTCCGATATCGACAAGGACTTCAGAGCCGATATGGATAAGGACCTGCAATTATTGGACCCCAGAGCCATAGCTGCTGCTAGAGAACATGGTATCACTGTATCGCAGGCCATGGAAAATGCTACCGCCATGGGTATGACTCTTGGTCAACTTTTAGGCTATGAAGAACAGCCAATGTTAGAGATAGCACGGAAATATGTCACAGGGGAGTCTATGGTCAGTAATGAGGAGCTCACGCGTCTATCAACACATATGCGAAATCTGCACAACTGGTACTTGGTGCACACATCAAAGAAGGGCGCGAAGGAGTGGATTGTGGTGGATGTTCGAGTGGAGCATTTCTTCAAACCTTACAGTATACAGGTTCAAATGACTGAACTGTTTCAGTTATTCAATCAGCGCGCCCTCGACAAATCTATCCTCAGTTGCTATTGTCTGTAAGTGATTTATTTTCGTAATTAAGTCTCTAGCTCAGCTCGTTCATTGCCTGTATTATATTATCCTGACTATATATATATCCTTTTGTACGCTATTATGTAGAATGAAGATGATGGAATGCAAAGCATCTAGACATTATGAGGTTGGGTTCGTTGACCCATATATCGTTAATGAACATACGTTACGCAATCACCCCAGAGACGTGGAGCATGACCTGACCACCTCTTTAATCAAGCAAAACTTCTGTACGGAAATACTATTTCCTTACAACTTCAAGTGAGTGTTTCTGTCTTGTACATATTTTTATTTGGCTTTCTCGATGTTAAGTGTAATTGATGAGTTATGCATGTCTGCTTTATGTAAACGTCCGCAGGTTCCACTGGATTCTGCTAAGCATTCAAGTTGACAAGTCCATAGTTGAAGTCCACGACTCATTAAGTTGGGACCAAGCGACGTGGACCTCCATGAAAGAAATGCTCAATAAGTAATTTCAATCATTATCGCATTATATCGGCCTCTTTCGTTCGTTTCCTGATATCAAGTAATTAATAACTCCTTTGTTCATTTTTTTGGCCAAAGCAGGTGTTGGACACTATTCAAACAGAATGTAGAAGGTCCATTCAAAGATGAGCTAACTTATATATCGGTGAAAAGTCCGCAGCATCCATCGGGGAGTAATTTATGTGGATTCTACGTTTGCGAGTTCATTCGCGAGTTGACCTCTGAGCAGAGAACAACTTCTTTGAGCAAAATGCGGGAGAAGCTCGACCCAGAACGGCGCATACGAACAATTCAAGAGGAATTGGCGGGATTTCTGCTTAGGGAGGTCATCGATGAAAGGGGAGAACATTATGCTGCGGACGATGAACTACATATGTGATCTATCTCCATGTAATTAAATAGTTATATTCTCGCAAGAGATCGAATATTAATTATATATGCATCAACGTGTACTGTGTATATAGTAGAGCGTATAATATGCATACGGAAACGATGGAGAGCACGTCAGCGATGCGAAGAAGGGGGAGACGACGGAGGCACCGGCGAGAGGAAGAGGGGGCACCGGCGAGAGGGAGAGGGGGCACCGGCGAGAGGGGGCACCGGCGAGAGGGAGACCCTAAACCCTAAATACAAAAAAAAACACTCATTGATCCCGGTTCGTAACACGAACCGGGACCAATGAGTCTCCCCCCACGCCCAGCCAGAGCTGGCCACGTGGAGCCCCATTGGTCCCGGTTCGTGTCTGAACCGGGACCAGCATTCGTCCGATTGGCTGGTCCCGGTTCGGGAACCGGGACGGATGGCCCAACCGAACCGGGACCATAGGCTAGTTTTCTACTAGTGCTTCTACCCGCTCGCAGGCACCCTCAGCATCTCAAGCCAGTGCCTGACCTACTCCCACGGCGACGCCGTCGCCCTAGATATCGCCGAATCCCAAGACCAGACGTCTTTGACCGCCTGGTCGCCACCGAGCGCAGGGATCTGCGCGAGATGCGCCCGCTAGTGCCGTGGCTGCCGCCGCCTCGGGAGGACGGGGCGTTCGCGGTCACCGCCCTGCAGGCCACAGTGTTTCCGGAGCGCGGGCTCTGCCTCGGCCTGTCCCTGCATCACGCCGCCTGCGACGACGCCTCTGCCATGCTCTTCATCCGCACCTGGGCCGCCGCTTGCCGCCTCGGCCTCGTGGACACGCCGGCGCCGCCCGTTCTCGATCGCTCCCTCATCGCCGATCCCGATGACCTGCTGGGAAGGACGCTCGCCGGGATGAGCCGGCTCACGTCCAACCCTCCTCCGCCAGCTGTAGCACAGGCGGACACGGAGACTTGGCCGCGGGTGATGATCGCGTTGTTCCGGCTGACGCGTGATCAGATCAACGGAATCAAGGACGCGGCGGCGGGGGCGCAACGCCCTTCGTCTTTTGTGGCTTTGTCGGCGCTTGCGTGGGTGTGCTTCCTGAGGAGCCGTGCCGTGGGCGTGGACGGCGCGGCGCGCAGCCACATGGTGTTCTCGGCCGACTGCCGGTCGCGGCTCACGCCGTCGCTCCCGGCCGAGTACTTCGGCAACTGCCTCCGCCCCTGCTTCGTGGAGGCCGCCACGTCCGAGCTGCTGCTACGTACGGGCGGCATGGCGCCGGTAGCGGTGGCGGCGGCGGCGATCGGGTCCGCGATCAGGAAGATGGAGCAGGGCCAGGGCGTGCTAGAAGGCGCGGAGGGGTGGCTCGGGAAGGTGCTGTCGGTGCTGCAGCACCGACCCATGTCGGTGGGTGTGATGGGGGGATGATAACCCGGTAGGCCCATGAAGAGGGAAGCATGACCCGCCAGGCAGGAGGCCCGGCCAGGCCAGCTAACCATCAGCATGGGCCGGGTTATGTTGCTGGGCCAGAGGCTTTGGCGGTAACCCGGTTCAGGAAGGGAAGTTTCTAGAAGACCAGAGGCGGTTCGTGACTTGGAGGATACGAAGGCTAGAAGAGCTAGAATAGGATTCCGAGTCTGGGTAGAGCCCGGGTTCGTATTGTAAAGTGCCAGGAGACCCGGTAGTCTATATAAACCGGTCCCTGAGCCCTAGTTGAGGAGAACTTTACGATCCAAGCTTAGGCGAGAGAACCATCGAGAGAAACACCACAACCTTGTAACCTAGATCGAGATCCGGCTCTGTTGTCGTAGCCGGGTTATCGAGATCGAGATCAATAACAAGATAGCAGGAAGTAGGTCTTTATCTCCAATGGAGAGGCCGAACCTGGGTAAACCTTTGTCCCTGCAATGCTAAACAATCTCCCAGACGCTAGTGTCGCCTTGCCCATCAACTCAAGCTACCCCAAAGTAGCATCTGCCGTGTTATCTACCCCACGACAGTTGGCGCCGTCTGTGGGAACGCGTCCAAAGGTGTCACCATCATGGGAGAAGCAAGCAAGGAGTAGAGAACTATGTTTTCGGCGAGATCACCCTCAATTCACAAGGAGAGCCCATCGTTGATGATTTTGGCTGGGGGCCGGAATCAGATCTACTTGAATCAGGTGATGTTATTCCAATTGGCAAGTTTAACGTTTTTGTTGGTATGATTGCAACTAGATCTGCTAGTGATGGAGACTATGAATCTGTGTCAGGAGCTGCCACAATTGTTCAATCTGATGGAGAAGAATCAGTTGGTACGGCTGAAGATGAGCTGCCCCTGGACGTGCACGAGGAAGATCGGGAAACCCGGCTCCAGTCCCGGGTGATGTGGTGGACTATGCAGATTCAGAATCGATCCTGCCCTTGTTCGAAGGCCGGTTCGGATATGGAGTAGAAGAAGAGGACGAAGAGGAGCAAGAGTCCGTTCCAAGCCCGGTTAGGAGGGTGGCGGTTTACACCGCTCCTTCGATCAACGCGGGGGCATCACCGTCAACGGTTGTGCCACCAGCTTTTACTCCGGGTCAGCAGCAGCAACAATTGCCACCAGTGTTGGAGCTGGCGGGCCAAAGGGTTGATGGAGACCCGGCTTCGGTATCAGAGGAAAGTGAAAACACGGCGCGTTACAGGAATAGCTTCGGTTTTCTCAATAACCGAGCTCAGGGTGAGGAAAGAAACAATGCAACTGGGGCCCGGGCCATGTTTAACAATGGCCTGGTCCTAGATCCAACAGCACTTACGAGGATTGTTACTCCAGAGAACGCGCAGCAAGAGCTATAGAATTGGATACAGCACGCCGGGCCTTGGAGCAGGTGCGCAGAGACACAATGGCAGAAAAAGAAGATATGGAGATTAGGCGAAAGCAATTAGAGGATGAGGAAAATCGTCTCAATGAGATGACCAGGGCACACCGGAGGAGGCACCAGAGCCGGCTGGCCCTGGAGAAAACGCCATAAATCCAGCAGTATTGTTTAGGACCCCAGAAGATCAACCAGTTGGTGTAACCCAGGTGGCTCCAGTTGTTAGAGCAAATATAGAACCAGACAGAGGAACAGGAGCAGCTGGGTTGCAGTTGCAGCGGCGCCGGGTCTTCTCGCTGGGGGAGCCAGGGGAAATCCGGGTCTGCCGCCCAGGACACCAAGGTTTCATACGCCGGCGGGTCACTATTCCAATCCAGCAGATAACGTATATGCCGCAACTTTGGCACTAGATCGTATTCCATTAGGAGACTCGCCAGCAGAGGTTGAAGCTCGGCGTGCCATTGACATGTTACGCACTGCGGTTGCTCAGCAAGTTCAGTATTCAAAAGAGAAAAGTGCGCTTCATTCCACAACATATCGTAGCAAGAGTCGCCATGGGGGAAACCCGCCATTGGCCGGGTTTGCCGCGGCACAGCAGCAAAACCCGCCCCAGCAGAACCAAAACCAGAATAATCAGCAGTATCAACCCGCCCCTGCAATTTCTGTGGCTCAGCAGATAGTCAATAGATCGCGGGCAGGAAGGAGTGCAGCTAATGCAAACCCGGCAGTACCAGCAGCTGGAGCACCACAAGGAGGACCGGGTCCCGTGCCAGCAGCATCTGCAAGCTCGCCGGGTAACATTAATCTTTTAGCAAGTTCTTCCACTTTGGCGGGTCCCAAGTGTCTTTCAGATGCCATTAGAGCAGAGCCTTTCCCTGAGAAGTTCAAGGAGCCAAGCAAGATTGCCAATTATGAGCCGAGCACAGACCCGGCGAGTTGGTTGAGCAGTTATGAGATGGCGATGTGTATACGCAATGCCACAGAGAACGTTTGTGCAAAGTATATGTATTTGATGATGAGTGATGGTGCAGCAAAGTTGTGGTTCAAGAATCTGCCAGAGAAATCTATCAATTCTTGGGATGAGTTGAAAACAATTTTCATCAAGCACTTTCAGGGCACGTGCAAGCGTTTATTTTCCATTGAAGATCTTGATCGTTGCGTACAGAGGAAGGGCGAGTCAGCTCGTCACTGGATGGGCCGGGTCACGGAGATCCTGCACTCTTCATCAGGTATCGAGCCCAAGGATGCAATTTCATCGATGGAGAAAACTTGCAAGTACGCTCCCTTGGTCCAGAAGCTGGGTCGCATGAAGGAAGGACACCGGGTTAAGCCCGTTACTATGGCAGAGTTGATGGATGCGTGCAACAGACACGCAGCCACGGACAAAACCCAGGATGATAGTGAGGAAGAAAAAGGGAAAGGTGCTGCGAACAATGGAGGAAAGAACAATGGCCCGGGAAACAATAACAACAGCAATCAGAACCAGCACAAGCGTGGGCATCAGGAAGGAAACTCAGAGCTAGTTGCAAATGCAAATGCCGGGTTTCAGAGGCAAAGGATGGATGGGAATTATCAGGAAAACAGAGGTTATCAGGAAAACAGAGGTTATCAGGGAAATAATGGGAGTTATGGTGGTGGAAATAGTTATCAAGGAACACGCCCAATGAGCACTGAAGAGGCCTTCAGGATGCCGTGTCCTCGTCATAGCAAGAACGGCAGACCGCCAATCATTCATTGGCCCAGTGTGTAGATTTGAACAGGTGGAAAAACAATGAGATTCAGAGAGCTCTGCAAGGAGCAAACAGGAGTGGAGGACCCGGCCCGAGTGCTAACCCGGCTGCGGGACCTCTAACTGGAGCAAACGCGGTACCAACTGGAAATACAGGACCCGGCCAAAATACAGGTAATCAGGGTGGATTCTCGAACCAGCCGAGGCAACTTGGCCAATATCATATATATACCAGTGGCACGACCAAGAGAGAGAAAGATAGTCAAAAGGGCAGTTAATTCAGTGGCTGTAGGGGTACCAAGGTATTTGAGATGGTCAGAGCATACTATTACTTGGAGCAGAGCAGATCACCCGGATGTGGTGGAGCACCCGGGTCTGCTTGCGTTAGTTGTGGCTCCTCAAGTTCATGGCTTTGAGTTAAAGAAGGTTTTGATGGACGGTGGCAGTAGCATTAACATCTTGTACTGGGAAACATTTATGCGTATGGGTCTGAAGGAGTCACAGTTGCAGAAAACGTCAACAATATTTCATGGTATAGTTCCTGGGAAGTCTGCTACACCTGAGGGAAAAATTTCATTAGAGGTTGCTTTTGGCGAGTCTATCCATAACTTCAGATCAGAGTGGCTCACCTTTGAGGTGGTGAAATTTCCAAGTCCTTATCATGCGTTGTTTGGAAGGCCGGCTTTGCCAAGTTCATGGCGAGGCCGTGTTATGTATACTTGCAGTTGAAGATGCCGGGTCCCAAGGGGATCATCACTGTTCATGGTAACAGAGAAATTGCAGCAGAATGTGACGAGGGAGATGCAGCCCTGGCAGAGCGAACTTGTGCTAGAGAGGAGTTGAAAGCTTACAGGTCTAATCTTGACCCGCAGGACAACAAGCGCTCAAAAAACCAACAACAGAAGATGACAGGGCAAAGTTTAAAGCAGCAAAGGATACTAAGATGGTGGATTTTGTGCCTGGGGATTCCTCCAAGCAGTTCGCCATAGGGACCAGCCTAACTGATAAATAGGAAAGCGCGCTCATCGAGTTCATCCGTGAGAATCGGGATGTTTTTGCGTGGACACCTAGTGACATGCCAGGCATTCCGACTGAACTCGCTGAGCACCGTTTACATGTTGATCCAAAGGCAAGGCCGGTGAAACAAGGTTTGAGAAAAATGAACGCAGAGAGAAGAAAAGCTATAGGAGAGGAGATAGCCCGGTTATTGGAAGCCGGCTTTATCATGGAGGTTTTCCACCCAGAGTGGTTGGCTAACCCGGTTTTGGTTCTGAAGAAAAATAATGAGTGGAGGATGTGTATTGATTTTACAAGTCTCAACAAGCATTGTCCAAAAGACCCGTTCGCACTGCCGCGCATCGACCAAATTGTTGACGCAGTGGCAGGCAGCGAGCTCTTGTGTTTTCTGGACGCATATTCAGGTTATCATCAGATCAAGCTTAACAGGCAGGATTGGGAAAAGACATCGTTCATCACCCCCTTTGGTGCTTTTTGCTACAAGACCATGACTTTTGGGTTGAAGAACGCAGGAGCAACTTATCAGAGGTGCATTCAAAATTGTTTTCATGATCAGATTGGGCGCAATGTGCATGCTTATGTGGATGATGTGGTGATCAAGTCAGAAAAAGCCGGGTCATTTATCAGTGACCTTACAGAAACATTCAAAAATTTGAGGAAGTACAAGATGAAGCTCAATCCTACAAAGTGCGTGTTTGGAGTTCCAGCGGAAAATTGCTCGGTTTCATTGTGTCAGAGCGTGGAATTGAGGCAAACCCGGAAAAAATCAGAGCCATCCAGAGTTTGAAAAAACCTGAGGAATTGGCAGATGTTCAGAAGTTGACAGGATGTGTGGCTGCGCTAAGCCGGTTTATATCCCGGCTCGGAGAAAAAGCAATACCTTTGTACAAGTTACTCAAGAAAACAGACAATTTTGTGTGGAATCAGGAAGCAGACGAGGCATTTGAAGCTCTGAAGAAACAATTATCAAAAGCGCCAGTTCTGGCGGCCCCGGGTCCCAAGGAACCCATGCTGTTATACGTCGCTGCCGGGCCTCAAGCTGTGAGTGCTGTGGTGGTGGTCGAGCGTAAGGAGGAAGGCAAGGAAAACCCGGTTCAGAGGCCGGTTTATTATGTTAGTGAGGTGTTATCAGAAGCAAAGCAGCGCTATCCGCATTGGCAGAAGCTAGTATTTGGTGTTTTCATGGCAAGTAGAAAGTTGAAACCATATTTTCAGGAGCATCCAATCACAGTGGTGAGTTCAATACCCTTAGCAGATATTATCAGGAATTCAGAAGCTACAGGAAGAATTGCCAAGTGGGCAATAGAGATGGGGCCTTACCACATTGACTATGTGCCTCGTACAGCTATCAAATCGCAGGCATTGGCGGATTTTCTTAATGATTGGACACAGTTGAGTGCACCACCTCTTGCGCCGGGTCTCAACCTTGGGTTATGCACTTTGACGGGTCTAAGCAAGCACAAGGTTCAGGAGCTGGAGTTGTGTTAACTTCTCCCAAGGGTGATAAGCTGAGCTATGTTTTGCAAATTCACTTTGATTGCTCTAACAATGTGGCAGAATATGAGGCTTGTTACATGGTTTGCGTATGGCAAAGGAGATGAGCATCAAGCATATTAATTGTTATGGGGATTCAGATCTGTGGCACAGCAAGTTTCAGGAACATGGGATAGAAAAGATGCGACAATGGCGGCTTACAGGAGAGAGGTGGACAGGGTAGCCGGGTTTTTCTCAGGCTATCAGGTGGATCATATTGACCGCAGGAAAAATGATGCTGCAGATGCTTTGTCAAGACTCGGCTCACGCAGAGAGCCGGTTCCACCTAACGTTTTCTTGGACGAGCTATGGACTCCATCAGTCAAGCCTCAGGGCGTAGAGGAACTGGCGGGTCAGGAAGACCCGGATTCGCAATTGGTAGCAGCAACTCATGAAATTCCAGAGTGGACAGAACCTTATTTGGCGTATCTTTTGCGTGGAGAGCTGCCAGAGCAGGAAGTTATATCCCGGCAAATTGTGCGCCGGGCTAAGGCCTACGTAGTTATTGATGGCGAGTTATATAAGAGAAGTGTTTCTGGAGTATTTCAGAGATGTGTGTCTGGAAAGGAGGGCCGGCAAATTTTGAAAGAGATTCATGAGGGAGATTGTGGTCATCATGCTTCAACAAGGTCTTTAGTAGCAAAAGCTTTCAGACACGGCTTCTTCTGGCTCACAGCTCAGGCAGATGCAGAGCGCTTGGTGAGTAGATGTGATGGTTGCCAAAGATATGCAGGCAAATTCATGTGCCGGCTCAGGAGTTGCGAACAATACCCTTGACTTGGCCCTTTGCAGTTTGGGGGCTTGATATGGTGGGTCCTTTTAGCATGTCTCCTTGCAAGAAAACCCACCTCTTGGTTGCCATTGATAAGTTTACAAAGTGGGTTGAGGTGATGCCTGTTACTAATTGTGAAGCAGCTACAGCAGTCAAGTTTTTGAAGCAGATCATACACAGGTTTGGGTATCCTCATAGTATCATCACAGATAATGGTACTAACATGTCCCTTGGTGAGATGGCAAAGTTTTGTGGAAATCAGGGTATACGTTTAGATGTTGCTTCAGTTGCTCATCCACAGGCCAATGGACAAGTAGAACGAGCAAATCAGGAGTTGCTTCGAGGTTTGAAACCACGTCTCCGGGTCCGTGTCTCAGAGCTGCTGGAGCGTGGGTTGAGGAGTTGCCATCAGTAGTTTGGGGAATCAACACAACACCAAACAGATCCACAAAGATGACCCCTTTCTTTATGGTGTATGGGGCAGAGGCAGTTTTGCCAAGTGATATAATTCATGACTCGCCTCGCGTGGCGGCTTATGTTGAAACAGAAAATGAGCAGACCCGGCAGGATTCTGTGGACCTGCTTGAGGAGAAAGAGAACAAGCACTGGAGAGATCAGCAGTGTATCAGCAGGATTTGAGGCGGTATCATAGTCGCCGGGTTAAAACTCGCACTTTCCAGGAGGGAGATTTAGTGCTACGATGGGTGCAATCCAGAGAAGGGATGCACAAGTTATCTCCCCCTTGGGAAGGGCCCTTCATCATAAGCAAGAAATTGAACAATGGTTCATATTATTTGGTGGATGCAAGAGAAAAGTCCGAGTCTGTTAATGACACATCGCACTCTACCTTTTCATTGGAAGAGCGTGAGAGGCCATGGAATATTGCGCAGCTGCGCCCATATTATACTTAGCATGAGAAAGAGATATGAGATGTAAAACACGATGTAACAGGCAGCAGGTTTCAGACGCGCTCTTTTCCTTACCAGGGTACCTAAGGGGACTGGAAGGTTTTTAATGAGGCGGCTTGCTGACCTAACCTTTTCTATCAATAAAGTGAAGGTTGAACAGAAATTTGTGTTCTTTTCGTTTCTTTTTTGATGTTTGATAGTAGTGTTGCATAGTTCTATGTTAAGTTTGGTCTTGGGGCTTGCCTTGGGGGCTCGCCCAAGACCCGGCTTTTACGGTCATCCGGGTCTCGATGTTTCGTGACCCGGCTGTGCAGTTTTCGTTACAGTATCCATAACTTTGGATTCAGAGGTATGAAGGTGAAGTTTACGTTTTAGTTGTTTATGTTTTTGTCATAAGAATAAGTGCATAGTTATCTTTGAGGACGCCCAGAGAGCGTGTCCCACCAGTATGAGGATCAATGGGGTAATGTTGCATAGTTAAGCCATTACTTTATAAACATTGATCCAGGTCTTGGGGGCTCCTACTACAATAGTTTGCAGCTGCAATCCCAAGACCCGGCTTTATGCCACTAGTTTATTCTTGGTTATCTTGCTGTTGAGCTGATGTGACTCGCAATTTTATGGCCTGATTGCTCACCTGGAAATTCAATCAACCATGAAGCCCATTGGGACTTGGTTCGACCCTGTTTTTCTCAGAGAAGTAGCGACAGGGTATCCATGCGAAAGCCGGCTCACAGTTAAAGAAATCAAAAGGGTCATCAAAACCACAGAAGAGGCATATTTCATAGCAAAAGTTTGAGAGTAGCATAAAAAGTTTCATCAGGTGCATAGGCGCACCATCACAGGCATAGTGCAACAGTGCAAAAGTTATTACAATAAGCGCCCAAAGGGCCGAATAAAGATTGTTTTCTTGCAGAGATAACAGCATCTGCGTAAGTTTTCAAGCTTTGGCTTCAGGAGCCGGGTCACGGGGAGGAGAGCCGGTTGGTTGTTCTTCGACGGTCTTTGCCGGGTCTTCTTCTTCGGCGGCCGCCGGGTTAGCCTCTGGCTCCTTGGTCTCGTCGGTTTCTTTGGCCTTGGTCTTGCGCCGGGTGATTTTTCGAAGTGGCTGGAAGAAGTTTTCATCATCTTCTTCAGCTATCGCCCGTGACGGAGGAGGAATAACTGGCGTAGAGGAGCTGGGAGCAGTGGAGGTACCAGGAGCATTTTTGCCGGGTCAATGGAATCCTTATAGCTTTGGAGGAGATCGACGCGTTGTGGCTCGTCATCCATGATCTCTTCATCATTTTCAGTATATCCAAGCTGCAAAGTGGTGAGCTTCATCTTGCTGGCAATTACAGTGGCAACGTGCCGGGTTTGCTTCACAACCCGGGGTAGCACTTCTTATCGAACTCCTTGCCATCAGTGTCAAACTGAGGAAAGCCCTTCTTCAGTGGAGCCGGGTTTAGCTGGGGATGGTAGGCCTTTGCCAAGGCAAGACCTCGCATCACCCCGGCCCTGCAAGCTGATCTCTTGAGCAGATGGATCCATTGCGGCATTGTTGACAGATGCCCAAGGACTTCAGTGTACTTGCTTGGCGGGTTCTCCCAGAGCCTAGCGGCTTTGATGACCTCGCAGCTGCCAAAGTACAGCTGACGTGTCAGCGTGTACATGCATTTGATCTTCTCTGCAGCGGTTTTGCGGAGGTTCCATCACGAGGGCCTGTGTAAGGAAAAGGTAACAGTGAATTTCAAAAACCGGGTCTTTTGATCAGTTTAGGTTGAAATTCAAAGGAGTAGTGCTTACCCACTAAAGATTCAACCATAGAGGTGATCATTCTTTTTAGCCGGGTCAGCTCGTTGTTGGTTTCATCCAGCTGCTTCTGCAGGGTCTCCTGTTGCTCCTGGAAGTTCTCCTCGTTCTCCTGCATGTCCTTCTTCAGATCGGAGTTTTCTTGCGTCAGGCAGTAATCTTTTCTTCCAAGGCCTGGAGTTGAGCTGAGTGATCAGCCCGGGTCTCAGATTCAGTTTTGGCAGCGTCAGTGAGCCGGGTGATCTCAGCCTGGGCCTTGGCATGGTCTTCCTGTTAAGATGCAAAAAGTTATGTTAGTCCCAGGTCGCCGCAGGCGTGCAACCCGGCACTTGGGGGCTACATGCGCAAAAAGTCTGAAAATTTCTAACTGTAAGTCCCAGGTAGCTGTGGACAGCTAACCCGGCACTTGGGGGCTACTCAGTTTGAAGTTCAATTGTTCAACGTAATAAAGAAGTCCCAGGTTGCTGCAGGCACACAACCCGGCACTTGGGGGCTACAGTGTTCAAAGTTTCGATGTGAAAATGGGCAAGTTTTAAATGATGGAAGTTTTTTAGTCCCAGGTTGCTGTAAACAGACAACCCGGCACTTGGGGGCTACAGGTTTGAAGTTTTTACCTAAGGAATGCATATTGTAAGCACCAAGCTCATCACAAGTGATGAACTTAGAGCTTGGGGGCTACTTAGGGTATAGTTATGCAAGAAAATATACAGGCAAGAAGTAAAAAGGGTACCTGATATCGTTTTTGGATCAGGGCGACCAGTTCTGTCTCCAGGGTCTTGTGTTGAGCTAGGCGAGAAAAATATTCGTCGCAAAGTGCTGGAACAGACATGGTGTCCAGAGCCGGTGATTTGAGGAGGAAGCCGGGTTCTTGTTCTTGGCAGGAGTTGCCGGGTCAGCATCTGGGGCTGGCACCTTGGCAAGAGTCTCAGGAGCATTTTGTACTGGAACGTGCCGGGTCCCAGTAACCTGCACTTCATCTTCTTTAGTCCCAGAGCCTAACCCGGGCGAGTGAGCAGCTGGGGAGGATTCTGGCACCGGGTCAACAACATTTTTTGGAGAAGCCGCGGGGGTTGCTTGCTCCCTTGGCTCGTCTTTGTCCTCTGGTTCTTCATATGTGCCTCCATAGGAGAAGGCTCTGTGGTTGCTGGAGGAGGAGACGCCGCGGGAGGAGATTCCGGGTCTTCATCCATAAAAGCCCTGGCACTGGAACAAATAATGTCTTAGTTAAACAAGAATGGGACAGTGAAGTAAAGATAAAAAAATGTGTGAAGTATTTCTAACCCGGCGTTGATCTGGAAATCCTCGGGTGTGCTAACACCATCCGAGGAAGAATCTGACAAACGAGATGGTTTAGGAACCCGGATCTTGCCAGCTAAAGGGAACTGTTTGCTGGGCGTCTTCTGGATGGATTTGGCCCAGCTTGATAAAGAGCGTTGAGGGATACCTGGGCTCAGGGAAGCTTGGCTTGTAGAAGACCGGGTTCGGCGTCTCTTGTTCGCCTCAGCCTCCTTCTCAGCCTCCTTTTCCTGTGATTGTGCTTAAGTTTGAGATGAGTTCATCATGAAGATTGAGAAAAGAGAATGTGGTACCTTGGCAATGGTGGCCCGGGTCCTCTTCTGAGTAGGAGCTGCAGTAGCTTGGGGACCCGGCGCTACGTCAGAAGCCGGGTCAGTGGGGCCTGGAATAAAATTTGCCGGGTTATCAGTAGAGGTGTCCTTGTTGGGGACTTCGTTGTTAATCAACTGGAGGAAGAGCCGGCCTACGGAGTCTAGCTCACCTTCTTCTTCTTCTTCGTCGTCTTCACTTTCTGTGTCCTCCCCATCAGGAGAGGATGTTGGGGTAAAATCCACGCTCCACCACTTGGAGTCCTGAGAAAAAGCAGTCACAGTAAATAACAGTCTATGGATGAGTTTACCGGGTTAAAGTAAACAAATGGATTGAGTATTGGCTTTACCGTGGGGGGTTTGTTCTTGGCACTAAATGGGGCGAGCCCGTTCAGTGCAATGGCATCTTTCTTTTCGCCAAGCAATCTCTTGGCATTCTTCACAAGCTGATCATCAGTGAGCGTCATCTCAGAGTAACGCAAGTTGTCTGTGGTTTCACCAGTGTACTGGCAAATTAGCCGGGTCCTGATGCTGAGTGGCTGGATGAACCAACCGATCCAGCACTTGACCAGATCTGTGCCCTTGAGGCCATGGGCGAGTAAAGCTCTGGCCCGGCGAAGAATGGGCTCGAGCTTGACCCGCTCGGCGTCATCGGCATAACTATTCATTTTGGCATCATATGTTAAGCCCGAGTTCCGGAAAGCCGGGTAACGGGCATCGTCAGATTCTGGTGAAGTGTCTTGGCAGTAAAAATATGTGTTTTGCCACCCCTTGGGATGGCTGGCTAGAAGGAGAGCCGGGAAATCGCATTCCCTTCGGCGCTGGATTGCAACTCCCCCATATGGAAGTACTTGATCCTTGCGAGAGGGGTTGCAGTAGAAGAACTCGAGGAACAGCTCGAGGCTTGGAGCCATTTGTAAGTAATCTTCACAGAACACCACATAGTTACTGATGTTCAGCATGGAGTTGGGCGCGATGTCTTGAGGCCTAAGGCCGTAGTACTTCAAGACCCGGCGAAAAAACAGGGAACCCGGGGGGCGAAGGCCGCGCTGAACGTGGTCGAGGAAAACCACCACTTCACCTTCCTTGGGGCTGGGGCGGATTTCTTCTCCAGCAGCGCCATTGGATCTCATCCTTTGGAGGGAGCTCGCCGCAGTTCACGTATTCCTGAAGCATCAAGGTCGTCACCGTGGATTTGGTCCAGTTGACCTGAGTAGCAGCGGGGGCGGCGGAGCCAGATGCACCGGCGTGGGCGCTGTGAGGCTTCTTTGCGAGCTTCTTCGCCGCACGGGGAGCTCCGGCCTTGGCTTTGTCCTTCACCATGGCTGAGAGCTTCGGTTCTCTGAGCACAACAATGGAGGTGTGAAACCCTAGTTCTAGATGTAGATGCGTGGAGAGGGAAATGCAAAGCAAATCTGGACGAGATTCAAGTTGGAATCAAGTGCGGAGCACGGATATGTGGATAATCGTACCTGTGGATCTTCTTGCAGGAGATTGGGAGGCTCGATTTGAGATTGGATCCGCGGTTGCTACAGTGCGCGCGCGAGGAAGAAGATGAACTGGATGGGGAAAAATGACCGTGGTGTCTCTTGGTCTCCTATTTATAGGCGCAGTGAAAACCCTAGGGGTGTTGTGGTAAAAAGTGAAGAGATAAGGATCTTTGACTAAAAGTCAACGACAAACGGAATGAGATAATTACGGAGTATTAAATGATAAGATCGTGATTAAGATGGATAAGGATGGAGTTATAGTTGGGTGATAGTTTTCGCTAAGTGTTGAAAGTGAAACCCGGGCGTCGGAACCCGGCAAGGGATAACCGGGTTACGGCGTGAACCGCCAAAGAAACTGGCCAAGCAAAGGAGAAAAGAGGCATGTTCTAATGTTAAATTTGTTATCTGTTATCTTATGTTTCAGGTGATTAACCCGGCTGGCCAGGATATCAGCTCTGCTCAAAGAAGCAATATTCAAGAATAAGAAGCCGAGCATGCCAACCTGGCAACCAGGTTAATCTGGGGGCTACTGATGGGGGGATGATAACCCGGTAGGCCCATGAAGAGGGAAGCATGACCCGCCAGGCAGGAGGCCCGGCCAGGCCAGCTAACCATCAGCATGGGCCGGGTTATGTTGCTGGGCCAGAGGCTTTGGCGGTAACCCGGTTCAGGAAGGGAAGTTTCTAGAAGACCAGAGGCGGTTCGTGACTTGGAGGATACGAAGGCTAGAAGAGCTAGAATAGGATTCCGAGTCTGGGTAGAGCCCGGGTTCGTATTGTAAAGTGCCAGGAGACCCGGTAGTCTATATAAACCGGTCCCTGAGCCCTAGTTGAGGGAGAACTTTACGATCCAAGCTTAGGCGAGAGAACCATCGAGAGAAACACCACAACCTTGTAACCTAGATCGAGATCCGGCTCTGTTGTCGTAGCCGGGTTATCGAGATCGAGATCAATAACAAGATAGCAGGAAGTAGGTCTTTATCTCCAATGGAGAGGCCGAACCTGGGTAAACCCTTTGTCCCTGCAATGCTAAACAATCTCCCAGACGCCAGTGTCGCCTTGCCCATCAACTCAAGCTACCCCAAAGTAGCATCTGCCGTGTTATCTACCCCACGACAGGGTGGGTCGCCCAGGCCGGGCGCGTACGAGGGAGCGGACTTTGGGTGGGGCAGGCCGTGCAGGGTGGAGATGGTGTCCATCGACAAGACCCCCGGGACGGTGTCACTCGCGGAGGACCCGGAGGGTAAGGGCGGCGTCGAGCTCGGGGTCGCGCTACCCACGGATGCCATGGAGGCTTTCGCTGCTTGCTTCGCCAACCTTGTCAGTATCAACCACAAGAGCGACGACTAGTCACTTCGCTATTACGTGCTCCGCCTTGTATCTTGTTCTTTTTTTACAGCCAGCAACCCACTGGTATCAACTTTGGCGGCGTGGTCTTTGGGCCAACACCCCCACGTACTTCCTTCTTCAAAGCTTGCAAACACACCTAGCTTCTGAATAAAATTCTCCACAAACATTCAAGTACGTAGCCATCGGACTTTGGAAAATCTCTTCCTGAATCGATTTTCTCCTCGCATGCCAAATAGCCCAATGTGTGAGAAGCATCCTCGCACTACCGGAAAATCGAAATTTGCCGTGCGGACAGGTCTATGCCGTGAGCCGGCAGAACTCGGAACACGGCAAAGAGTTCTTTGCCGTCCAGAACACCGAGAGATCACGGCAAAGAATAAGGCACGGCACAATGGACAAACAACACACGGCAAAGATAGATGACACGGCACAGATATCTTTGCCGTGATCCTTCATGTCTATGCACGGCAAATCGGTTGACCAGGATACGAAACTTTGCCGCCGTCGCTAATAATTCACGGGAAATATAGTTTGCCGTGCATGTGCAGCAAAACGCACGGCAGAGAGTGGCCAAATTTTCCCGCGCTCTAAATAAATTGGCGGTAAATACTTTGCCGTGCGTCTCTGGGCAGAACGCACGGCAAATCTTCCCTTTGCCGTGTGTCTAGGTGATCTACACACGGCAAACCATCAATTTTTTTTTTCATATCATTGCTTCGTTTATTTTTTTTGTTAAGGCTTCTAGTACGTTCATTTATTTCACTTAATTATGTTTCTCGATAATATATATAAACCCTCCGGTGCGGGCCGCATGGGTCGAAACCCCGAATAAGTGGACCTAACGTGCGAGGCGTCGTCTACCCCTTCCATAGGCGGTGAATAGGGGCACCTCGATCGGAGTTGTATCTTGGTTCCCACAACCTACCAACACATTCTTATACATATATTAGGGACCCATGCAAGTTTTGGTGGGATTCCGACGCTCCGGACCCCGCTACGGCGAAACCCTACGCCCGCTGGAAAAAAGTCAAACCTGTCGATCTACCCCTTTGACCGGCATCGAGAGGGGGTAGACGCATGAACTTTTTTGCTTGGTTGTGTCAGGTTGGTACATAGGACCATGGGGAACCAACATTTCATGTGGTCCGTCGCATGATTCCGTGCCCGGCACCCGACACGGGAGTTTTCACCTCTAAGTGTCGGAACAATTACTACGGAGTAAGAGGGGTCGGTGAAGCGGGTCGCACCTCGGAGCTGTATCTTGGTTCCCACAACCTACCAACACATTCTTATACATATATTAGGGACCCATGCAAGTTTTGGTGGGATTCCGACGCTCCGGACCCCGGTACGGCGAAACCCTACGCCCGCTGGAAAAAAGTCAAACCTGTCGATCTACCCCTTTGACCGGCGCCGAGAGGGGGTAGACGCATGAACTTTTTTGCTTGGCTGTGTTAGGTTGGTACATAGGACTGTGGGGAACCAACATTTCATGTGGTCCGTCGCATGATTCCGTGCCCGGCACCCGACACGGGAGTTTTCACCTCTAAGTGTCGGAACAATTACTACGGAGTAAGAGGGGTCGGTGAAGCGGCCGGTCGCACCTCGGAGCTGTATCTTGGTTCCCACAACCTACCAACACATTCTTATACATATATTAGGGACCCATGCAAGTTTTGGTGGGATTCTGACGCTCCGGACCCCGCTACGGCGAAACCCTACACCCGCTGGAAAAAAGTCAAACCTGTCGATCTATCCCTTTGACCGGCGTCGAGAGGGGGTAGACGCATGAACTTTTTTGCTTGGTTGTGTTAGGTTGGTACATAGGACCATGGGGAACCAACATTTCATGTGGTCCGTCGCATGATTCCGTGCCCGGCACCTGACAGTGGAGTTTTCACCTCTAAGTGTCGGAACAATTACTACGGAGTAAGAGGGGTCGGTGAAGCGGGTCGCACCTCGGAGCTGTATCTTGGTTCCCACAACCTACCAACACATTCTTATACATATATTAGGGACCCATGCAAGTTTTGGTGGGATTCCGACGCTCCGAACCCCGAGCAACCCCTTTTCGACGCCCTGCACGTTCGGTACACTTTTTCGGGGTGTCGACGCATGCGGCCCGCACCGGAGGGTTATATATATAGTATAAATAAATATAATTAACTGAAGTAAATTAATATGCTAGAAGCCTTAACAAAGAAAATAAACAAGGAAAGCATATAAAAAAAAAAGGTGATACATGATTTGCCGTGCACCTGACAGAAAGGCACACGGCAAACACTTTCTGTGCCGTGTGCTGCCACTCAGGGCACACGGCAAAGACTTATTTTCAGAGCGAAGACGCTTGGCGGCAAAATTTGCCAATTCTTTGCCGTGTGGAGGTGTGTTTGTACACAGCAAAGAGTGGATTTTATTTGCCGTGTTCTTTCGGGCCCACGCACGGCAAAGATGGTAGGTTAGGACACGGTCCGACTTTCCCAAATCGACCGTGACCTCACTTTCCCCAAATCGACTTCTCCCAGCTTCGCCGCCGTCCCCAGCGCCGCCACCCACCCTCGCCGCCATCCCCAGCGCCTCCACCAGCCCTTGGCCCCACCGCCGCCTCCACCCGAACTCGCTCCGGTGAGGAGCTGTTGACCAAGAACGCGCCGGGGCGCCGCGCTCCACCCGAACTCGCCTCCACCCGAACTCGCTCCGGTGAGGCCCAGAAGCGCAAGCTCGGCCGCGAGCGCGTCCAGACCACCCAGCGGGCCGCCGAGCTCGGCGAGCAGGCAAGCATGCTCTCACCTCCCCTCCCGAGACGAATTTCCCGAAGTGCGAGCTTGTGGACGAAGAACGCGCCGGTGAGGAGCTTTGGCGGCGCCGCGCCGATGAGGAGCTTGGGGGGCGCCGCGCTTCTGCATTCTGGTTCGGCCGGCGGTGACAACGACGACGGCCGGCGGCTCCTCCTTCAACCAAGGTTCGGCCGTTTCTTCCCTGCAACTTTTTTTTTACAAGGAAAAGGAAAACTACCATTAACCAGAGTGCACAGCCAGCACATTCAACATCCACGCGCAGGCCATGCTGGGCAAGACTGTGTGCCACTTTGTTACAGCTCCTAGGAGTAAAAATGAACTCGAAAGATTCAAATGAGCTGATGCATCCACTTCGGGCTTCCTTTAACAGGACCCCCACATGAGCAAGGTCATGCTCCTTTGTCCGTAGAGCGGTGACCAGAGTCTTGCAGTCCGACTCAAACTGCACTCGGTGAAAATTGCTTGGTGGCTTATAGAGATGATTCCATATATTATATGCACTAGTGTGTAATTCTTAGGTGGGAGTTGCAGTTGCTAACCATCTCAGAAAAATTCCAAGGACGTTGAAATTTCATGACTGTAAAGATTGTCGTGCCCTGTTATTCTACTTGGCTGCTACTTTTCTGTTGGTTTGTTAAGTAGTATCTTATAAGTCTGCTTGGTTTCTTATTTATACTCCGTCTCTTATTTAGGAGTTGATATTTATGTTGTACATCTGTTCTTATATATATATGTTCATTTTGTGGTTTTCAGATGTCGTAGTTTACGGGGCTTCTTCTCCAGCTGAGGAGGGCCGCCTCGGTGCCCCTGTTCCGTCCCCGACCTTCTGCGGTGATCGACCACGCTTCTAGGGTATACATCTTTCGCCTCTCTTGCTGCATAGGTTTATTTTGGTCTAGATCACCAAGTCAGTCGAGTCGCGTAACCCGAGTCAGATCCCATCCGGAAGGGTTACAAATTTATAAATATGCAGGATTGTCCATCTTTGCATATTTATAATCGTAACACTTCCGGGTTGTCCTGTTGGACAGTCCGAGTACGTGTAGATCGGGTCGTGTTCCATGTTCTACCCCTTCCTGAGACGGAATTTCGGCAGCACCTCCCCGTTGTTCTTCGGATGCACACCCTCTCGGCTTGACAAGCTCGAGACGTGTATTCTGAAGAACAGCGGGGAGGTGCTGTCGAAATTCCGTCTCGGGTCGGGGTAGAACATGGGACACGACTCGATCTACACGTACTCGGGCGGGATAGGCCCCTACCCATTAGAAGTGTAGGTGAACCCTTGCATGTTGTAAAAGATAAAATTTGGCCGTAAAAAATGGTTTTGTTAAAATTCAGTGACATGTTGAACTGAAAGCATTGTGTATGTCTTTTTTGGTACCGATTAAAGGATGGATCCGAGACAGAACCGTGAGTGGATGTATGCTGGCAGAAAGAGTCAGTGGGAGTTTAGTGATGAATGGAGAGATAAGGCCGAGGAGTTTGTGAACAAGGCGTTTGACATCAGCAGCAGACCCATGAAAGTGTTTTGCCCCTGTTCAAAATGCGAGAACCGAAGGCGACAGTCGAAGGTAGATGTTAGTACGCACCTGATCAAGAATGGGTTCACACCATTCTACCATGTTTGGAATTTCCATGGTGAACAGTTAGCAAAACGTCCTAGAACCGAGCCACGTCAGATTCAGCCAGCGGGAGAATTTGACACTGGGTTCAACAACTGCTTAGACGCCTTTGTCAATGCTAATGCGCCTGAAAGCCGTCGTGTAGAGGCGGAGACACCTCAGGAGGCGGAGACAAGTGAGCAGCCGGATGAAGACACGAAGAAGTACTACGAGACTATGTTTGGCTCGCAGAAACCCCTTCATGAACATACAGATGTTACCCTTCTAGATGCCATCGCTCGCCTTATGGCCGTGAAGTGCCAGAGGAAGATATGCAGGGATGGTTTCGATGATATTCTGGCCGTCGTTGGCAGCCTTCTACCGAAAGGGCATATCTTGGCGAAGAGCTTCTACGAGGCGACTAAACTCCTCCGTGACCTTAAGATGTCATATGAGAAGATAGACGCCTGTCCAAAGGGATGCATGCTATTCAGGAAAGAACATGCTGGAACAAATTATTGCATCCATTGCAATTCCTCTAGGTACTTCGAGGTCGACCTCGGTGGTGGACAGAAGAGGCAGACCGGGATTCCCCAAAAGATTCTCCGGTACCTTCCATTTATACCGAGGATCCAGCGGCTTTACATGAACAAAGACACTGCCCAGCAGATGCGATGGGCCGCGTTAGGGAATAGATACACGGACAAGATGATACATCCGTCGGATGGTGACGCATGGAAGAACTTTGTAGCGAAGTATCCACTGAAAGCGGGCGACCCGAGGAGCGTAGCTGTTGCTATATCAACCGATGGGTTCAATCCGTATGGCATGTCGGCGGCAACATACAGCTGTTGGCCTGTGTTTGTCATACCCCAGAACCTCCCCCCCGGCGAGTCCATGAGATCACATAACATGTTATTGTCGATGATAATCCCAGGACCAAAATACCCGGGTAAGAACATGAACGTGTACCTGGAACCGCTGGTTGAAGACTTGGCTGTTGGCTGGAACGGTCGCGGGGTCCGAACATATGACGCCTCAACAAATGATCACTTCGATATGTATGTCTGGTACCACACATCCCTGCATGACTTACCAGCGCGTGCTTTGTTCTGCGGCTGGTGTACACATGGGAAGTGGCCTTGCCCACAGTGCAGACAGGCTATGACTTTCTCATGGCTTACGAAGGAGGCAAGTATTCATGCTTTGATCAACATCGACAGTTCCTTGACCCAGGTCATAGATACAGGAGTGACGTAAAGCGGTTCAAGAAAGGAGTCGAGATCCATGCTCCGAAACCACGTCTGATGACCGGAAGAGAAATCAAGGCTGAGCTAGAAGCTCTCGTGCCTAACCCCGATGGGAATGGTTTCGTGGGTTATGGGGAGACGCACCAGTGGACTCACATTCCGTGCTTCTGGAAGCTGCTCCCTTACATGGAGGATGTCGAGCTTCCACACAACATTGATGTAATGCACACCGAAAAGAATATCGCCGAGGCTCTTTATAGCACCATCATGGAGACTGAGAAGACGAAGGATAACGTCAAGGCTCGAATGGACCAAGAAGTACTTTGTGACAGGCCAATCTTGATATGAAGCCTCCTGGAGTCAACGGCACTAGGTGGTCTAAGCCAAAGGCTCGGTTCTGCCCTACAAGGCCGGAAAAAAGGGAAATATTACAGTGGCTCGTGGAGTGTTTGTACTTCCCTGATGGTTATGCAGCTAACTGGGCGAGGTGTGTGAACCTGGACACGCAGCGAGTAGGAGGGCTGAAGAGTCATGACTACCACGTGTGGCTTGAGCGCATAATGCCGGTGATGATTCGAGGCTATGTCGATGAGGAGACTTGGCGAGTACTGGCGGAGTTGAGCTTTTTCTTCCGCCAGATTTGTGCAAGGGAGTTAGATCGTGAAGTGGTTCTGAAGCTGCATGAACAGGCACCCGAGTTGCTTTGCAAGCTAGAGACGATACTTCCGCCAGGGTTTTTTAATCCGATGCAACATATGATCTTGCATCTCGCGCACGAGGCTTTAATGGGGGGGCCTGTGTCGACCCGTTGGCAGTTTGGGCCTGAGAGAAAAATGAAAGACCTACGCCAGAATTGCGGGAATAAATGCAAGATCGAGGCATCCATGGCCGAGGCATGCCTTAACGAGGAGGTGTCAAACTTCACGACAGGTTTCTATGATGCCAACATTCCCACAATCCACAATCCAGTCGTTCGCTACAATGCAGCCAACCCTGAAGATGTACCCAAGCTTAGCATCTTCATAGGGCTCGGTGGCAAATCAAGTGGCACGAAGAAGTTCATCATGAAAAAGCTCGAGCGGGATATGATCTCCTCGTATATCTTGATGAGTATGGAGGAAGTGAAGCCGTACCGCGAGTAAGTCTTTCACCATTTAGTATTTCACAAACATTCACTCCTATATTCGTGGCTAACTCCTCTTTTCTCATTGGCGTAGACGATTCACTCGTGAAAACTGGAAGCTGAGAAGGGACCCTACCCCGAAAGAGTCGAAGGATCTTTTTGACAACGGTGGTGGTTTTGGCAAGGGTGGTGGTTTCATTAGCTGGTTCGCGGGTTTGGTACTGTTCTATCTAACTTTTCTAGTACCGTGGACATTCATCGATCATTCCTCGTTCTAAACTTCTCGTGCTAAACTTGTAGGCAAAAAAGGACAAAGAGATGAAGCCAGAGCTTAGAAACATTGCCCATGGCTTTAGCCATTCCGTCAACTCATTCCATGCTTATGACGTGAATGGATATCGCTTCCATACCCATGAACACACAACAAACCGGGGCAACCGGAAGACAATAAATAGTGGGGTGTTATGTGAAGGCTCAGATAAACTCCATTACTATGGAAGAGTTGAGGCTATATACGAGTTGAATTATGGTTTTGGTAAAGGGCTAGATCCCGTTGTATTCAAATGCAATTGGTTAGACCCGCGTCGGGTTAGACGGGATCCTACAATTGGATTGGTCGAAGTTGAACGAAGCTCCAAGTATTCGGGAGACGACGTCTACATGGCAGGCCTTCCAAGTATTCTATCTCCCGTACCCGTGCAAGAAGACATCAAAAGCATATCAAAAGCGTCTACAGGGGTGGGATGTTGTGGTGACGGTACCGTCGCACAGTAGGCCGGCTATGCCTAACGGTCAAGATTACCGCCGCCTAGACCCCTCAACATCTGACGGCGAGTTCTATCAGGATGGAGGGCTCCCTGGGAAATTCACTATCAACTTGCCGACCGATGATGACATGGAATACGGCGAAGAAAACGAAGATGCGGAATGGAGGAAGACACCGCGCATGATGAAGTCGAGGAGGTTCATAACCAAGCCGACGTGACTTTGCTAGAGCGCTTCCACGCAGGACTTCACGTCGATGAGCCAGAGGGACCACCTCCAGGTTCCGTGGATGGTTGGTGGTGTGGCGACCCTGACAGTGATGACGACACGGGTGGTCCAATAGTTGGTCCCGATGATCTCGACACAGGCTACTGATAGCGATGAGGACACATGTATTAGTAATTGCCAGTCTAGCTTATATGTAATAGGTCAATGCTACTTTATGTAATAGTGATTGTCGCTACTTTATTTTGTGAGAACTCATTGTCGCTACTCCATTTACCTTAATTGTCGCTACTTCATCTAATTGTATTCATTTTCGCTTTACTCATTGTTGCTTCATCTATTTACCTTAATTTTGGATCATGTATACTGATGAAACCTATTTTTTGTCAATGCAGGAAACATGGGGGGAAACAGATTGAAGAAGGCCTTGTCAAAAAGGTGGGCAGCGTGAAGGCACTCCTGGTGGGATCGAGTTCGGCACCTCCACCTCCTCCCTCACCTCCACCCTCACCTCCACGTGCGAGGAGTACGAGGACGAGAAGGAGGCCTAGCAAGACTCCTAGTCCTCTCCCTGCCGAGCAGCCCGACGAGGATGACGCGGAGTACGATCAGGAGGTGCAGTCGGACTCTGAGAGCGAGTCGCTGGCTTCTGAGGAGAGCTGCTGCCGGAGGCTTCTGAGGAGGGCGAGGAGGAGGACGAGGAGGATGACAGCGAGGAGGAGGGGCGCGAGGAGGGACCTGGGGAGGACGGGTTTGTGCTTGACCCGACGCTGCAGTGGACCCGCCGGCGGAGTGGGTTGAGACTGAGGAGGATATCCCTGAGCCACGGACCAGGCCGCCGTATCAGCGGGGGTCGGCGGGACTCCCCGATCCCCGATATTACGCCTACAAGAACACTCTTCTCCTGCCTGTTGGAAAAAGGTACTTATTATAGTTTTTGTTCAATTTTAGCTTCTCATTGTGTTTTGACCCGCTAACTATACTAATTTTGGTTTTCTCATTGTGTAGGACATTTGAGTACCAGCCTCCTAAAGTGAAGGGACAGCGTACCTACGCGAGCATCCTTGGATGTTGTCTCAGGAAGTTCTTCCCAGGGATTGTCACCCTCCCAGAGGGTGGCAAGAGTGTAGCTTGGACTTTCAGGCACTACTGTTTCGCGCCGGATCCCGATGGCGAGTACCGCAACATGGCGCTTAAGACACTCGCTATTTCTGGGTAAGTTTGTTTGACTTCTCATCATTCTATAAATCCGAGATTGCACTAATGGCTTTGACCCTATTTTACCTATGTGTGCATGCTTGTAGAACTTCTTCACCTGTCGGAAGGAGGACGGGACAAGTGCGAGGCCATCCTTTTGACGATGGCCTCTAAGATGGTGACGGACATGCACTACGAGGCTCGCGTGAACTCTGTCCGCAATTGGTACGCCGAAAAGAAGATTGGGCTGGAAAAGAAGCGTGCTCGGGACATCTTGATGCAGCCATGGCAGTACCTGCAGGTAGCGTCATTTCTATATTATCGATTTTGTTGACCGCCGTGTAATATCATTAATATGTGTGTTCTGTGCACGTAGGTGCCTCCTCCGTACGTCGGTAACAACAACGACTGCCACGTCGCGATGGTAGCGTGGTGGACTAGCGCGGAGTATCTCAAGATACACGCGGAGGGAAAGGCAAAGCGGGCGGAGAACAAGGGTGGAACACACCGCCAAGGCAACCTCAGCCTCTCCCAATGCATACAAAATGAGGTGAGCAAATGCATTCTTTAATCCACCTATGTTCGTGCTCTCTTTTGCAATATCGTCTCCTTTTCACCTATGTTCGTGCTCTCTTTGCAGAAATTGAAGACCGGCGTAGACCCCTCGCCCTTCGCCGTTTGGGCAAAGATGCGTACCAGGGATACGCCGGATCCTGAGACAGGGTCGATGTGGATCAACCAGAGCGCCGAGCTCCGGAGCAAGGGGTACACGGAGAAGTTCAAGGAGCGCAACGGTGATGAAGCTGACCCTCTCACCAGTCCACTTGACGTCGAGGCTGTCGTGCTTGCGGGGCAAGGCGCGGCGAATGGCCGCTTGTGGATAGGTGACGGCTCCATCGACCCTCGCACCGTCCCGTCTCTACGCCAGGTCCGCCGTGGGAGGGCGCCTGGTGCGCCTGCTGTGGAGACCCGCCCACGAGTTTCGAGTCTAGCTGTCGACGAGCTCCGGCAGAAGCAGGTGCTCTATGAGCAGCAGCTGGAGCAGCAGCAGGAGCAGATCCGCAGCAGCAGCAGGAGCAGCATCAGGAGTTTTGCAGGCAGCAGCAGGAGCACCACAGGCAGATGATGGAGTGGATGTTTGGCACGGTGCAGCGCATTGCTCCTGGGGACGGGGCTGTTGCCATGGGAATGTTCCCTCCACCGCCTCCACCGATGTTCCCATGGGTATGTTCTCAAACTTGTCATTCTATCCATCTTATTGTTGTAACTAAATTATTTGTGTAATGCGAGACTTTTTTCATGTTGTAGGTGAATCCAGGATCGGCGGGTGGATCTCACTCGATGGCGCCGCCGCTTGGTGGCCAGGATAATCCGGAGGGCAGCCCAAATCTCCAACCCTAACGTTGTCCGGAGGCTCCCGTGGGTATGTTTGCATGACTTGTCAAAATGCCATTGCCACTTTAGTTAGCCATGCCATTGCCACTTTAGTTCAACTTGTCAAAATTTAGTTAGTTGAACTTGTTGTCATGACTTAGATCGACATAGCCAATCAATGAATCTCCAATGGTCACTACATCTAACTTAGATCATGTCTTTTGATTTACTACATCTAAACTTGTGCATATTCAACATATCCAATGGTCCACCTAGTTGTCAAACTCATTGTTTTTTTGCAAACGTGTAGGACGATCCTTCTCCTCCATGATGTCCATCTTCGCCGTCGTGACTACATGTGGAGATTGAGCAAGCTACATTATTTTGTGACCTACATGTGGAGCATGACCTACTTGTAAAATAGATGACATGTTTGTGGAGTTTGAGTTCGTTTTATGTTATGGAGGAGTTTAAGTCTTATGGAGGATGGAGTTTGATCTTATTTGTTGGAGTTTGATCTTATTTGTTGAACTATGTCTATGTTATGTGGAGTTTAGTCATATTTGTGTGACAATTGCTATCTGTGAATTATTTTGTGTATTATCTGTGCAGGAAATAAAAAAAAAAACAAAACGGTGCAATATGGTCACTTTGCCGTGTGATGGAACACGGCAAAGGCCTTTGCCGTGATGGGGCACACGGCACAGCGTGCACGTGGCGCTCACCTGTGCGACCTGGCAACCTGGGGATGACCATATGGTCAGTTTGCCGTGTCCAGCTTAGCGTGGCGCACGGCAAAGGCGCGATGCATCGGTCCTGGGCAACGGCTCTGTGCCGTGTGTTGTCTGGAAGGACACACGGCAAAGGCTGGAAAGTTGCCGTGCAGGTTCAGGCGAAGCGCACGGCAAATATTTGAGCGTTGCCGTGCAAGGTCAGGAGAAGCGCACGGCAAAGAATCGGAGTGTGCCGTGGTGCTCTTCTCGCGACGCACGGCAAAACAATGCACACGGCAAAGAATCGGAGTCTTCGTTGACCAGCTCTGCCAATTCAGCGGCACACGGCAAACATCCGGAGCACGGCAAACCGGCTTTGCCGTGCTGTATGCCGAAAGCGCACGGCAAAGATTCTTTGCCTACACGTGATAGGCCGTGTGGCCTTTGCCGTGTTGTTAGGCACGGCACAGCCTTTGCCGTCTTCCGAGGGGCATTTGCCGTGCGGAATGGCAGCACGGCAAAGAATCGATTTCCGGTAGTGTCGTCGAATCCTCTTCCTTCATGGTCTCAATCACGGAGAAGAGCCACTGTCTAGCAGATGGTTCACACGATAGGCCAATTGGGTCTATATATAATCGCCCATACGCACCCCGACACCGTCTCCAATAAAGCTAATCTAGAAGGTTTAAAAAATCATCACGAGTCAAATATCCACAAGTACATCGTCATAAGTACTATTGAGAAATGCATATATGCATCGATCTATATTGAATTATATATGTGCACGTCTGCTACTATACTGTACTATATAAAATCTAATAGTCCTTTAGTTTGTACTAGACAACTTAGCGCGGCAGATGCCGCGCCCGCGTGGAGAAATTAAAATTTGGAACTGCTTGACATTTTTAAATTGTGGGAAGTTGAAAATTGTTGGAATAGAAAGAAAGTTTACGTTTAAAGAGTTGCCAAGTTTTTGAAAATTGTTTGAACTGAGAGGATTTTAAGCTTTGAATTCATTTCACGGTTGTTGAATGATCAGATTTGGAAAGTATTCTAAATTTTGGGACATTCAAATTTGAATGCTGATCATATGATATAAATAGTCAGCGTTTATTTTTATGTTTGTGTTGATATGTTTTTTGCATTTGTGAATACCGTGGTGCGAAGTTATTGTTGTACTTCATATTTCTCTTATCTTTTTATTTTGCTGAAATAATACTCCTAATATTTGTGACTTTTTTAGAGAAACGGCTTCATTATTATAATTTGGAACATTACTTATAGTTTTTAGATGAATGAATCCATTATTAAGAGAGATGTGAAACGTTTGGAGTATTGTTAAAAAATGGCTCCATTATCATTAGCTTAAGCAACTGGAAATGGAATTCGGAAAATATCTGCACTTGAGTTGTTGAAGGTACAAATATTGTTAAATTTGGGAAGTTGATCGTATTTATTTTTTCGGACGTTTGTTAAATGCTTAGATTTGAAAGGCTTCTGTTTTTTTGGAATATTTAAGTTTGAATTTTGATCATGCGTTATAAGTAGTCAGCGTTGAGCTTTGTAGTCATGTTTTTTTTTTGTGTTTGTAGTTACCACGTTATGAAGAATTTAAATCTGAAAATGCTTATATCTAAATATTTTTCGGATTTATTTTTGGTGGGAGTTGAATTTTTTTTTGTATGTGTGGCGTATGCGTGGGTTGTTAGAAATTGGTAAAAGTGGGAAATTCCTATATTTGAATTATGTTTACGTTTCTTAAATGCTTGTTTTTGAAAAGCATTCAGAGTTTTGAAATATTGAAATACGGAATTTGATCATATGGTACAAATAGTCAACATTTTGTTTTGTTTTCGTTGATACATTATGATTTAAATGTCGTTAGACAAAGAAGTACCGCCGTGTCGTCGTGAGAAATTATTGTTTTGTTAAGTTTCAAATCGAACTAATTTACAGTTTGGACGTAAAATATTTTGGAGAGGCTTGAATAATATAGTTGGGAAAAACTGAAATAATATATTTGCACCGAATTAGAATTTGTTGTTTTAAGTATATGCACATATTCAGCAATTTGGAACGTTTTCGCGGAAGCTTTCGAACTAATGTAAAAAGTTATATCAATTCTTTTGATTAAAAGTGTACAATTGAGTTAGAGTTCTTGAATATTTCCGAATATTCAGCAATTTGTGATGTTTTGACATAAGTTCTATAATTGGTATGGAAGAATTCGATTACTCGTTGTAACTAAAATTTTGTAAAGCTGTTTAAACATGCATGAAAATGTCGTAGATAATTTATTTTGAGACGTCGAATTTTAAAAGTCAAGTTAGTTCGTATGTTTTTCGTTTTATGGAATTTGTGTGTTTCCCACAAATTTAACCAAACATTTAAAAACAAAGAAAATTGGAAGTTTTCTTTTGTTGTCGTAATTATTTGTGTTTTCTTCTAGCTGTTTTGATATCTTGTAATATTTTGTGGATGATCATTTATGGAAATGTTATTATTGTATTTTTTTTTGAAGTTGGATTGAACTATGTAATATTTGAAATTTGCAAAACTTGTAATAATTTAGGGCAAAGAGTCTGGCTGGTTATTTTATTTTTTACAAATTGTTAGAAATTGGTTTCAATTTTTTTGGAATGGTATTTGAAAAGTTTTGAGAAGTTTTGAAAATGGAAAATCAAAACAGGGAAAAAAAAGGCCGGGCGAGCAGGCCGGCCCAGCAAGCAGCCCAGGCCCGCCGTAACGTCATGATAATTATCAGGAATGAAGCCACATATTTTTGTTAACTGATGTGTACATGTACGTCGGCTTTCAGTTATTTAGTTAGCGATCAATCTAGTAATTAGCACATATAATATTTGAACTAAACTGATACATCCAACCTGGAACACTGTTCGAATCAGTCTGCCAACGTTTATTCAGGTAGAACGGAAGATCACAAAGCTAACAGCACAAACTGGTATCGACATGTCCATTCTAGTCTTAACCATTTTGCCATCATCAGCAAAAGATAGTCCAGCCTACTCTTTTTTTTTTAGAAAACACAGCGAGCATTGTTTTCATTATATTATAATGAGAAGCTCCCAATACTGAGTCTGGTACAGAGAGGCCCAGCAACAAAGGGAAAAAATTAACAGGACTAAAAGAGAGATATATCCACTTTACAACGCAACATGACAGATAGTTTACGTGATCGCCGTCCAGTCAGCTCCCTTTTGATGCCAGCAGCTCTCCAGAAAAAATAACGATATGCTTGCCCTAAAAGGTTCTGACGTTACGCTCCTTCAAAACTTGCCATAGGATCATCATGAACATAAGAGGATAAATTCTTGCCTTTCTCGTTGCTCATCGGGGATAAGACATAGAACCACCAATCCTGGATATTGGGGGCAGTTTGGCCGTCAGAACCGGACATGGCAACAGATACCTCGTTGAACAGAAGGCCCAGACACCAATCGTATACTGGGATGAGAGGAAAAGGTGGCTTGGAGTTTCATCAGCCAAGTTACAGAGGGGGCATGTAGGAGTGTGAGGCCAGCATCTTTTAGCCAGATTGTCTGGCATCAGGCACTTACCTTGAGCAGCTAGCCAGGCGAAAAAATTACTTTGGGGGGAATTTTGATCGAACAAATTAGTGTCAACAAAATTAGTTTCAGTTCTTTCCAAAAGATGACAGTGAGAAGCAGACTTCGCAGAGTACTTTCTGTCAGAAGTTCACTTCCAAACCACGGCATCCGGCATGTCTGAGAGCTTAACCACCTGCTATTGTGCCAAAGATTCACATACTCCTGAAGAACCTGCTCCAAGGGGTTTGCTTTGATATAAGAAATCGCCTTTGGTGCAGTCCTTGGGCCACTGTAGTTCTTCTTTTCGGACTATGCTTGTACAGGTTTGGATATTTAATCTTTCGGCATGCCCCCTCTAACCAGTGGCTGCGCCGTGTTCTCACCATTACCAATACATATTGTTGTGCTGCTTAGAAAACAGCAGCAGATTCCTTTGAGGTTGGCAGAGCGAGAGTCCAGCGTGATAGACCATACAACAAACATAATTTTATCTGCAAAGAGTGAACCTGCATCCAACCTCAAGCATTTCTTTTAGCCTTCAAGATCAGTAATGTACATGGAGTCATCACGAACTTATAAAACGAAAGCCTTCAATCATCTACAGCTTCAGCAAGAGTGCCCAACACGGTTTTCTCTGAATCTAAAACTTTAACCTGGTAAGAGAACTCCAAAGATGGATTGCTGTTCATACTCACTACACAACATTGGATTCATAGCACAAAAGAACACACTATACTTGTCAAGAAGCAAATAAAAGAAGGAGGAAGACATACCTTAACAGAAATCATGTTGACATGGAAACGCACACACATTGATGCTTCTTCCGACGCAGATAAAACCTATCTAGCCTATATCTCTCAAATAAGAATGTGTATATTCTAAATCGGTATCACCATGCACCTGCAACAAACCAATGGTGAGACCAATTACCAAGACGTCGTGGCTAGAACATATTTTGCATATGCATATAACCTACTGAGATGCAATGTTGGGTACTGATGTATCGGAAAGGATAAAGAGGGACATTTTATAGGCACTATAATATACTTATATGCAAGTGGATGGGAGAGCTGAGCAGTAAACCTCGGGCATTATTGGCGTCTCTGGCGAATCAGCGATCGTGAGTCGGCCCTTAATCATACCTGCCATTCTGGCAAGCTTGGACCGCTTCAAACGAAGAGCTCATGCCAGATCTCCTCGTCGAGCTGCTACCACCATGTTCATACATCATATACGAATTAGAAGGTCGCATGGACACACTTTTAAAAGCATGAATGCATGACTTGGGTAATCAGATTCTTACATTGGAGTCTGGATATCAATACATTAGACTTGCATAGCGGTAAACCGATTTGTTTGCTTCATTGCAAATTGATCTGTTCATGGTTTTTGAAAGTACAATACCACATCTGACACAGTATAACGTCAAATAAATATGAACACAAGATGAATGGTGTTCATGCGACATAACTGGTAGTCTGCAAATATGATGCCAAAAGTGAAGTTTAAGAATCTCATATGTAACTAAGAGACTGTATAAATTCATAGTATCCATGGTTTCTGATGACTCACCTTTTGATATGGGCAGAAGACTAACGATCCCAATTTTAAAATAAACCTCAAGTGAATTGAGAGAACGGTCTATTTCCCCGGTGATAATAATAATACCACTCTTCTTGCATCAACTACACAATCCATCTCGTCAGATGCAGGCTACACTCGTATGTGACAAATCAACGTAGACACGCATGAGTAATTCAGTTAGAACAAAAATAAAGGAAAAGAGAAACCAGAAAAATTGAACCTTACCACCTGTGGGACATTCCATCAAACATATTCAAGGTACCTACACCAGCAAGGATGTAGCACGGTTGGTTTTGCATCTGTGTCAATTGGGGAGGAGTAAATTAGCAGAGACGGAGCTACCCAGTCGCCATTAACTTATAGAAGAGACTACAGGTGGCTAATGTGGGGATTGCGGAGAGGGGATTGAGTAGAAAAATTACCGTGGAAGAAGTCCAAATAGATTGGTTCTCTTCTGACCCGCTCCGCTCACATGCGGTCCGCTCGTGCTGTAGGGCGGAGGCACAGCTATGGCAGGCAGCGGCGACATCCAAGCCCAACGGTAGCAGAGTCTCTCAGTGGCTCCGATGGAGAAGATGCGCAGTGGCCGCGGATGCTAACTCTCTCGCTGATTTTTCCGCTAGCGGAAAAACCTCACCAGCACGCGGAGCTCTGCTATGAAGAGTAGAGGTAAGCCAGAGAGAGTGTGTGTGTAGAGAAGGGAGAGGTTTGGAGGACGTACGTGTGCACCGGCGGCGCGGCAGCGCGCTCCGCGTCCGCGCGCGTCGGCGGCGAGCGTGGGAGACGGCGGCCTCGATTCCGCAAAGCTCGAGGCATCCCGGCACGCGGAACTCGGCGTTGGTGTAGATCCGGCGACGGCGAAGCTCGCCGTGCCCGCGGATTTGTGCGGGGAGGCGCCAGGAAGCGGGGCGGGACGACGGGGCCGGCGGCGACCTCCGCGTCGCGCGGAGAGAGAGGGCAGGGCGGGGGGTTCTGCGGTAACTTTTTCAAGAAAGTCCCTGGGGTTTGGCAAAATGTCAAGTAGGTCCTTCCCTTCGAAAAATTGGAGGTCCGCGGTGCAATTTCCAGGCGACCGTTTCCTTTTTTGCAAAACAAGCGGCGACCGAAAGGCTACCGGGTGACGTGTCGATCTGCTGTTGGCAGAAATAGACCCAGCACTGTTCATTGCTACAGTGGCCCCGCGCGAGGCCGACGTGGAGAGATCCTGGCCGTCCGATGGCGCCGATCGGACGGCTCAGGAATTGGGGCGACGTGGAACCTGCGCAAGCAGGTCGAATCTTGGTGTCCTTTATATATTGATCTATCTATGCTACTATAGTGTATTGGATAAAATGCGGACATGGCTTTATTGGCTCCCATGTCTAAATGAAGCTATTATGAAAAATACATTTTATATGAATTTCAAAATGTTGAAATATTCCGAAACAAAATCCCTAGTGTACATATGGACAGGATATGTTCTCACACAAAACTTTTGCGGCTAAAAGAAATTTTTCGTGGGCTGTGCAAAAAAGACAACGAAATATCTTGTAAAAGCTATTTTGCAACACCGAAAATTGTCTTTTTTATACAAGCCACATAAAATGTATTTTTTTTCATGAAACTTTGTGTATGATCCTAGAATGTCTTCATGTACATACAGTTATTTTTTTCGAAATTTTCAAACATTCTGAATTACGTTTTTTGGCAATGGGTACGTACATCTACACCTACGAGCTGAGGATTTCCGATAAAATGCACCTATCATTTTGTTGTTCGGAGCCTCATATGACACGATCGTTGGCCGACTTAATAAAGCTAGGCGTGAGCCAATTTTCCAAATATACACCCTACATGAAGAAAGTGAGGGAGTACTGTTTTTTTTGCATATCTAGTGCTAATCTGAGATTGGTTTGCATATTGCCTGACATTTTTCAATTGATTATAGTGGTGTATGTACCTCGCATTGCATGGTTAAAGGATAACTTGTGTTGGTAGAAAATATGCTAGTATTAACTTTTTTGCGTAATTCCACCAAAATATTAATAATCATTAAAGAGTCTCAAAAGTAATAAAAATTACAATTAGATCCTTAGACCACCTAGCGACGACTACAGACACTAGCACGAGCCAAAGACGTGCCACCATCCTCGCTCCTCCATCACCGGAGCCAGGCAAAGCTTGTCGTAGTAGAGTTTGTTGTAGTGGACAGACGGAAAGTCATCGTGCTAAGAACTCAAAGAACCAGCGTACTAGAGCAGCAACCATCGCCGAAGATAAAACCCGTAGATCGAAAGAGACTGACCTCCCGCGACATCAACGAATACGAAAAACGAATGAATCCCAAGAGATCCTTACGCTTGATATTTCCCACTAATCTGAATGTATTTTCACCGAGATTTGTTTTTTAAGGGAATCTACACTGAGATCGTCACTTTGGATAGTGGTCACGTACAATCAAGAAAATTATGTCGTTGCTCTCTGTCTTATACAACTCTTGGAAAATCAATTGATTTCTTGTATATTTAATCCAAGGGTTGCCAGTTTACAAGAACTGAATTACGAAACTACAACAGCTGTGAAGTCTAAAAAAGTCTGCTTGACTTGAGGTCTTACGCTTGGCAGGTGGCAGACACCAAACAGTAGCATGTCCATCACCAAAGAGTTCTGGATCAAGCTCCTGGTCGACACCGAGAAAGTATCGTATGGAAACCGGCTACAAACCGGCTACACCGAGATTTATTTTCATTTATCCCCGCTGCCTCGTCCTCGCAATGTCATGCTGTTCCAGTGGACTGGGGAAATGCTGGCCCGCTGCCTCGCCATGTCTGTGCGGTGTGCGCCCACACGAGAGAGGCATGGCCCCCGCACAGTGCATACGTCAGCCACGCCTCCCTCGTGCCTCTCGCGACTGGATTGTATGTCACGTGGTGGTGCCCCACGAGACGACGCCATGGCCACTCGCACTCCCACTCCCCTGGGATTTGGGAGGAAGGCGCGCGGGGCTGCACAGCACATGCCGTCGCCATTGCTAGGCGAAATCGACAAAATTAACCCTTTAACAAAAGTTTAGCACAAATTAACCCTCGAACGAGAGAATTTCACGAAACTAACCTAGTTGGGTAGCTCCCGCCACCGCGATGCTACCCTCTATGGAGTAGCTCCAACTTCGACGGAGCTACCGTCCCGTCCACTTTGGCGAGTGGGCCCCATGGGCTTTAGTGTAGCGCCTGAGCGATGGAGCTACCAGGGGAGGGGTAGCGCCGCCACACTTGGAGCTACCTCTGACTTAGCGATTTTCGGCCTCCTGGACTCGAAAGTGCACTAAGCAGAGAGGGGTAGCTCCGCCAACAATGGAGCTACCGTGTGCAGGGTAGCTCCATCTTCCGTGGCGCTACCCTATGCATTCGTGCCGCCACCCACCGCTCGTGTTCAGTGAGAAGGTGATCCTTTATGACGATCGAGTGAACGAGCTGGTCCAATCTGCCAAAAATTCCGACGCTGACCGTTAGATTTGTCTTAGATATTATTTGGCAGGCGTGTAATTAAGTTTCGTAGGTGTCTCGCCATCTCCCCTGACGCTGACCGTTCAGAACTTGAGATGCACCAAATCTAGCCAAATTCATACTGTATAATTTAGTCAAAGAAAAATATGACGCCGACACTCAAGTGCGTACAAGTGTAGTAGTCCAACCAACTCTTCTCGTCAACACTCAAGCTCCCAAAATAGAGTATTATTGAAAACTTGAAAAAAAACCAGGCGCGCTTAGTAGCTAGCGCTGGCAGAAATTAACAATTGATTAAAGCGCGTCTACAGGCACGCACGCAGAATGATGCAGAATGGCCGGCCGGATGATCAGATCAGATCAGACGAGGCGGCGGCAGATGGTGACGCCATCGGCGATGGCGAGCTGGCAGACCTCGATGCGCGGGTCGGCGGCGAGCCTGACGATGAGGTCCCTGATGGCGGCGGAGAAGCTGGTGTCGAGGTCGGACATGGGCGTGCCGGGGGGCATGGCGACGGTGCCGCCCCAGAGCTGTCGATGGAGCTGTGCACGTTCGGCACCGTGTTGCTGCTGGGCGCCATGGCTCCGCTCTCCTCTCTGCTAGCTTGTTGGGTTGGTGGTGATCTGGGCGGCCGGGCTACGTACGTTGGAGTGAGAGCGTCTGTCCACCCAGAGTATTTATCGACTGGACGAGACGCCGGGCCAGGGTTGGTCTGTGTCACTCGTGCTTAGGGCATATCCAGCGGGGCGACGCATCCTGTCCGAACGCGTCACTCCCATGTTTTTTTTACTTGTATTCCGTCTTGCATTTGCTTTGTTATACGTCGGATCTTCTGTTGGCTGTGTGCATCGTAATTATGCAGATGCCGGGTGTAATACTTAAACCTTTTAAGTAATAAAGCGCCCATTATAAAAGAAAAGTAAATAGTGCCATGTTAGTTCAGTGGCAACCACTGCCCTTCCTTTTAAAGGATGTAGCAACTTGACAGTCGCTTGAGACATGAACACATTTCCATTTACTAATCTCTAACATAACTAAGCTCCCAAGGATTGGTGAGCTCTGGTTACTCCACCGGTTTACACGCTTGTGATTCTTTTGAATCAAGGATGGATTCATCTCATCTGTCCGTTTAGTCGGTTTAGGTATAGTCGGTTGAGGGTCAAACTGGTCTCTCGCACGTCGTTTCCCCGGGTTTCTCGAACCCTCACCGCACCACACGGACACGGCCACGTACAGCCCACAACCGCGCCCCACCGCCACACGCCGGATCCCTATCCCCTCTTCCGCGACGATGCAGTGATAGGCAGCGACGATCCTGGAAGGACCAGACGGCCCGGAGCTGCGACGGCGTATGGAGGCGCTGGGACGCCTGTGGGTCTGGTGGTATTTGGCCTCGCCCTCCCCAGCGCGTCAAACCTCCACGCGGCGCGAGATCGATTCGTGACCTAGCTCTTCTCCAGGCGCCGCAGAGCAGGGACGGGCGCTGCGCCGCCACCACATCTCCACCCGTCGCCGGCATCCTCACGGCGTCGGCCCGTCTCCGTCGTGGCCGCATCTGAGCATCTCCGACCCGGGCCGCCGCCGTGCCGCCACATCCCCGACTCGGTGTCCTGGTCGTCGGTGGATCTCCGTCTCGGGCTGCCGGCGAATCTCCGTCCCCGCCACCGCCATGCCGCCGCACCACCACCTGCAGACGGTCGACGGCCGAAGCCACGCCTGGAGAGTTGAGAGTGGCGACGCGGCTAGCGACACGATGAACGGCAGCCTGTGTTACTGCTCAGCCCGGACGTTCGTTTCTTCTTCTTCTCATGTACGGATGCAATGTAAGGACCTTCCCCTGGCTTGTTTCGGTTTTTCTCTTCTGTACTTCTGTGCATATTGTGCTACTGCTACTCGCTACTATTGTGTTTAGCTGTCAGTGAATTAGTTAATAATTTGTTGTAAGGCCACTCGAATAAAATAATTTGATGTAAGATTGAGAACTGTATTTAGAAATTTGCTGTTTGAGAATAGAGAATGATGAACTGAGAGTGGCTGAGACGGTCCACTGATCCCGTCGACATCCAGCATTCCAGCTGAGGACAGAAACGGTGATTTCCCCTTTTAGTATATTTTCTCTGTCACCTTAATAAGCTATACTTGAACCAGATCCGGTAATTGCAACTAAGATATATTTCTGTTTTTAGGCATTAAGATGCAGCAAGGTGTACGTTTTTTATCCTTGCTCAGTTTATAGCATACAGGTGTAGTTTTCTTAGAGATTATATGAACTATGATAGTCGGTGCTGTCTAGCCGTATTGGATTTGTGAATCTGTGGCAAAAAATGTTCCATCAAATATTTTATTTTATTTATCTATACAGATTGTGTTCTTTTTCAGATCAACTTCCCTCTCTCATCTGGGCAAGGATGTATGCCCACAGCTAGCTCCACTTGGATTCACAAGGTCATACTCTTCTTTGTTCGCTGAACTATTTATGTTATCTAGAAATCTAGCTAAAGAGTTATCCACAAAGATATAACTATGTAGTACGTCAGGCAATTAATCATGTAACTACATGTGTCATACCCTGTTGTATACACGACGGAGCATTGTTTCTGCAACTAAACGTGACAGTTTGATGCTCACTTTGGTTTGTACCGAAACTGTAATTGACAAAATGATTGTTTTATTTTATATAATTTTGGTTCAGGCAGAAAACATGTCACTCTAATGCAAGTTGTTCATAGGCTCATAGGCTGTGTAGGGAGATGGTTATTTTTAAGTTGAACTTGGGGGTTCAGGAATGTTTTCTATTTTCTAATTTTGTACCATCCGCCACTTCCATTTAGAAGTGCTTCAGTTTACTAAAATATCATAAAGAAGTGGAATCGATATTATCATCATGGCATGAAACTTAGATTTAGTGTTTCTGCTCAGTTGTGTTCTACCACTTCCCTACATAGATGATGGAAACCACATTTGACAACCAATTGAGAAAGAATGTGCAATTGTTTTTGTTTACATGTCATACATGTCTATCCATTTACAAAGGTTCTCTGATGATGCTTTTGTTTGTACTTCGTTTGCTGGATATCATGTTTGTATTTAACTATCGACTTGCCTAACTTTGTTCAAGTTCAAAACCATGCGTACAAACATTCATCAAAAATATGTTTGTATAATTATATGAGATAGTTTACAGATGAAAGAAAGAGAACCTAGAGAGCTGGAGGGAGAAGGAGAAGCTGAAAGCAAAGAAGAAAGCGGAACGCGGGGAGCTCTTGCTTAAGCAGATCTCTATGTGGGTTGCTGAAGATAAACTGGAAAACAAAGTCTTCAGGCTATCTTGCATACCGCACCTCTCTGAGGTAGATCCATGATGTCAGTTGAAATGTTATTGCTCTCTTTTCTTAGTTCATTCTAAAATTAATGACCATTCGTATTTTTTCAGATAGCTAAAATGTTGATAGTAAAATTGCTACCTATTACTGTGTTAATCAAGAAATGTTATCGATAATGGATGTTACTTGGACTGTTTATGAATTTATAATGCAGAAGTGTTTGGTCCTGATGTAAAAACAATCTCAAACAACAAGCACATAGGCCACTAGCCAACAGAGTGACACTCAGTTCTCTTATCTGGATGTAATTGCAGATGTCTTTGCCACACAAAGTTTAGACAGTTTTTATGTTTTGTTCTCACTGAGCTAATGGAGGAATGGGAACTGACAAATAAAAGGGGCTACAACATTGCTCGAAGTGTTGTAGAATTTTATGTCGTGTGTATTACAATCAAGGGAATGAGCTCCTCAAATTTAGGCAGCGCAGCAGTATGTAGTTTTGTGGTCAGGTCCCAAGAGTTCAAGGTATATGTAATGTTACTTAAACCCTGTTTACCATAGCTAGAGCACAGTTTTCTGTGAACTAATGCATAAATTATTGGGTTCAGAAGACCCAAAATTAAAGTAATGCGTTTTTGGATGACACATTATGCTTTTTTTGACCATCCACAAGATTTTAGAAGTAAGTTCCTCAGCTATGGGCAGGCTAATAGACACACCTATTAGGTAGAGCATGAGCCTTGCGGAATATTCACTCTAGAATCTTATGTCATCTTAAGTCAGAAGCCACTGACAGTTCAAGCGCAAGCTGGGTGCTATATACTGCAGGTAGCTAAGGCACTTCATGTTTTAATCGCATTTGTAAAAAAATATGAAACAACTTCAAATCAAGGTAAAGTAGCACACTCAGTATTCAAGTATGTGTGATACGGTCATGCTTTGTGAAAGAAGTCTACAAAATCATCAAAATTCAGTAAATGGATCATAGTACGTAGTATGAGATTACAATAGAGTGGAGATGATCTTGATTCCAAGGATTTAGCAATTTCTTCTTTAATTGTCCTGAAGCACATTTGAATGTATTTATAAGGCTCATGTACTTAGATAGTCATAGCCCTGAGACATGCAAAGCCAGACTGAACATTAGAATGTATTTTGGTGCAGAACACGTAATAAGAGAACCACATAGCCACACTGTTGAATATGTTTTACATGTCTATGCTTGCATTCCCTGGGCTTTTCTTGTTTGTTGTAATCACCCTAGGAATATGCTTCAAGTTGAGTAAACGTCATGATCATTGGGATATTGCTACCATTAAGTTCCCTGATAGAGCTATGACATGTTCTCTCAACTCGATTTTGGTTGGAGCCTTGAGCAAGACGAATGCCCAAAAATCATGTATTCAGCTGCAATGTTTTGCAGTCGGCAGGTACAGCCTCACAGGGATTAGTACAAGTAGGTTTCTCCTGATGACTGTCTCTTTAGCTGCTCAAGATGCTTTCGTAACTTTGCCTTGCACTAATGTGCATCAATATATTCTCTGGTGCAGGAAACTTAATACCATATCCTAGAAAAGGCAGGATGGATCATGAATAGATGGAAGCTTGTCCGTGGTTCCTAGAATTATATTGCAGTTGTCTAAACAGTAATGGTCAAGTTTGAAAATTCAGGTTTGAAGTCTCGTGTTGATTTGTTAAGCTGGGTGAAGATCAAGGTGAACTATCTCATGGGATTATTCTTGCTGCATCTTCTTGCTTGTTGAGAGAGAGGCACTGAAGATATTCACTGGTATCCAGAAATTGTTATCTGACCATCACAGTGTGGTTACTTTGATATATATGGTTGTTTATAGATCACAGTTCTTCAAAGTATCTTGATTCTATATTCACAGATCTGAGTGACTATCAGGATATGGAAATAGGATGTGAATTCTGAAATGAGATGTTCTATGTTCCAGGTTCTTTGCATTTAGCAAACTTTGGAAAAACACCAGCAAGCCGCTGCAAAAAAGTGCAAAGAATACACCATCATTTCCAATTATCCTTTGGGCTTGTTTCAGGTACTTAAGTATACAATGTAACTTCAGGTGACAATTAACATGTACCACTTCCTGGCAAAAAAAGAAAAACTAACATGTACCACAACTGCATCTGAAGGTTGTAACTTCCAAGTCGGTAGAGCGTCACATGTTATTAGGGTCGGTCCATCTCTGCCATGCAATATTAATTTATATGATATATAGTGAGTTGTTCATTAACTCGATTTTACCATATTGACAGTGTGTCATCAATCAAATAAAATCATACAGCTTGTGCTCTCCGGGCGCGGCAAAGCGCGCCATTTTCTTCTAGTTAGTGGAGTAAATTGGCATGGAAAAACATGCCTCAAAAATATCGGTTAGGCCGCCCATGACTACGGTGACTGAGATGGAAAAGGAGGCTCGTCCTGGCCTGAAGAGATAGACGGCTCAACGGAATGGTGGCGCCATGGGGAGGTTGCCGCCCATCTTTTCTCACCAGCCAAACGTAAGAAGAAGCGATGTTGCGGCATAAACGAAGTGCAACTGTGCAAGGCTGCTTCTTCATGTCATGGCCTCATGGGGCAGGCTCTCACAGCAGACAATTTTGGGTGCGGCGTGTGCGTATGGCCACATGAAGTGCTATGATTGCTGCCAAACAACCATTCGGCGTGCCATCCTGCTTTGACGAAGGGGTTCTGGGGGGCATTGTGCACGGCTTTAAATTAGCAAAGCCCCACGGCTACGCTAACAGGGTCTTGCTGGGAAAAGTAGCTAGCTTAAGCTCACAAACCGGTCATGACAGACCTAGATGAACAAGTGTTAACGCCAACAATGGCCGCAACAAAAGGACACAGGCCACAGCAAAAGGAAGCTTAGGTGTACCATTCTCGAAAAGCAGCCACGCAGCGGCCTCGTCTGCTGCAACAGGATAAGAGTTCTAAAAATACAGTCAGCAGTTGGCGAGGGAACTTGGATTCGATGGAAAACATATTGGTTGACTTACGGTATCACCCGTATGGGAAGGGACTTGCATACTCATTGTGGATGCCTAAAAGGAGCTAAACAATTGTGTTTTTCAGCAGAGTTAAACGCATCATGGTCTTTTACTCGTGTGACTGGTTCACTCAAAGGATTTTCAGTAAGATCGGGCGATGGCGGCGCATGAATCATTAGCAGGTCCTTCATAGGAGGTGTAGTGTGTTCCTACGGTATGAAGGTATACACAATCACACTAACATTAATAAAGCATGGTATCGAGGATAGTATAAAGCAGGGCATATATATCTATACATACTCTATAGATTTAAGATCCAGCAATAATAATAGGGACGATTAGTGGAGCCGAGAATGCTTACAGTGATGTGGTCGATAGGAATGGGCAACTTATGGATGTACCCTTCAAATGGGAAGCTGCTTCTCCATTGAACGGTCTCAGAGGGTGGTAGCGGGTAACGACGATGCATGGCTGGAAGATGCTTTCTCACTTGCAGACCTTGCTTCGCCAAATATCTTGCCATAGCCTCGTGAATTTTCTCTTCGAAATCAAATTGCTCCCAGAAAGCTTCGTCCATGTTCATTCTAAAAGAGAAATTGAAAGTAGTTATCAAAACGTAATAAGATAAAGTATCTACTTAACGTAGCAAAACAATATTTAATACTACAGAATACTGGATGACATGAGTAAAAGAAGGAAATAAATAGTTCATTAAAACAAATTAAATAATCAGTCCTTATGACATACTATAAATTAAATTTTGAACCCTATTAGAAGAAAGATGATCACAAAATTACACTTTCAAGCATAGAAGTAAGGTATCATATTTTACTTAATTGGCACTATTGGGGGGATGACCCCGGATAGGGTCATGACCCGGCCTCAGTGGCTATTTTCCTATTGACCAAAGCAGGTTTGGCCGAGGTTGGGCTTGGCCGAATGACCATGCCGAATCCTCAAGGTCCGAATGTGCCTGGCCGAATGGATAAGCCGAATCAGGCTGACCTACTTCGGCCGGAGTACAAAGTTACTCCGGCCACGATAATGTTTTGTTATTTACGCAGGAATAACCAAATCCGGGTTACTTTGGTGAAGCACGCCAAGTCCAAAGTGGAGTCCAGATCAGGGCCAAAGCCTCTACCCCGGCCAACCAAAGTCAAAGCTTACCTCTGCCAAGAAAAGGGTGGTGGTTACAAGCCTACGTCATAAAGTGAAGGGGAGCCAATAGAAGCTCGCCACTTGGAGACAGGTCTTGTGCAGCTGTCTCCGAGATGCCAAGAGATGCTCCCAAGATGCTACACGCTTCTACAAGCTTCTACGGTGTTCTAGCGAAACCCTAGGACAGCTGTGCCCTAGTATAGTAACCTGGGTCTCCATATATAAGGAGAACCAGGGGCTCCTAGAGCCAGATCTTGAACCTTTCTTCCTTGGCCTCCTCCATAGAAGAGGAGAAGCCTTCTCCCTCCTCAAGCAAATCTGCTTGAGGTGAGTATTGTAGCCAAACGTGCTCGTGATAATAAGAAACACAGATCTAAGCCCGATCCATCCAAGTTCTTCTTCTTCTTCCTCCCTTTCGTGTGATCCAAAGAGGATCGCTTCCCCTCTCCCGAATCCACCAACAAGCGTTTACTGCCCACCTTAAGCCATCCCACGGCATCTGTCTGTTCACCACGACGACAGTTGGCGCCCACCGTGGGGCAGAAGGCGTTGGCCGGTGTCTTCATCTGGCATTGGCGTCCGGCTATTGGCCTTTTGGAGGGGGTGCCGGAGCATGTAGTGATGGCGTGTTAACGGTAGAGTGTTTTATTACTTCCCAGCAACAGCACCATAAGATCTGCTTGTTGACCGTGACAACACACGTTCGTTGGGAGACCCCAAGAGGAAGGTATGATGTAGTGCAGCAGCAGTTTTCCCTTGAAATATGACCAAGGTTTATCGAACCAGGAGGACACGGAGGTTCTTCAGAAGGTTGTCAGCGGCGCAACTGACGTGAAACCTGCACACAACACAAGCAAATTACTTTGCCCCAACGAAACAGAGAGGTTGTCAATCTCTCCGGCTTGCTGAAACAAAGGATTAAACGTATTGTGTGGAAAATAGTAATGAGTGCAGAAAGTAACAGAGAACAAATGATTGCAGTTGGTGGTTTTATCAGTATGAGAAAATGGACCGGGGTCCACAGTTCTCTAGTGGTGTCTCTCCATAAAAGATAACTAACATGTTGGGTAAACAAATTACAGCTGGGCAATTGACAAATAATGAGCGCATGACAATGCAATATATGACAAGATGATTATTATGAGAGATTGGGCATTACAACAAAGTACATAGACTTGCTATCCAACGCATCTATGCCTAAATAATCCACCTTCCGGTTAGCATCCTCACCCCTTCCGGTATTGAGTTGCAAACAACTGATTATTGCATGAAGTATAGTGTGTAATGTAAACAATGCAAATGACACGTAGACAATGCATCATTGTTTTATCCCTAGTGGCAACAGCACATCCACAACCTTAGTCGTTTCTGTCATCTCGAGCCCAGATTACTAGAGGCATGAACCCACTATCTAGCATAAATACTCCCTCTTGGAGTTACAAGCATCTACTTGGCCAAAGCATCTACTAGCAACGGAGAGCATGCAAGATCATAAACAACATAAATAGATAGATTGATAAACAACTTGCTCATAGTATCAATATTCATCGGATCCCAGCAAACACAACATGTAGCATTACAATAAGATGATCTTGATCATGTTAGGCAGCTCACAAGATCTAAAGATGAAGGTACAAGGTGGAGAGACAACCATCTAGCTACTGCTATGGACCCGTAGTTCAAGGATGAACTACTCACGCATCACTCCGGAGGCAGGCATGGCGGTGTAGAAGCCTCCGGTGAGGATCTCCCCTCCGGCAGGGTGCCGGGAAGAGCTTCAGAACCCTCCCGATATAGGGTTGACGACGGCGGCGGCGACGGAACTTTTCGTGGAATATGATCGGTGTTTTTAGGGTTGTCGGGTGATCGGGAATAAATAGGCGAAAGGACGGCGTCGGAGGGCACCCGAGGTGGCCACGCCAGGGCAGGGCGCGGGCCCACCCCCTGCCGCGCCCTAGTGTGGCGTGGCTGCCTCGTGGCCCCACTCCATCTCTCCTTCTGGCTTCTGGAGTCTTCCGATGAGATATTTGCACACGTTGATTTTCGTCCAATTCCGAGAATATTTTGCGACTAGCCTTTCTGAAGGAGAAAAACAGCAGAAAACAAGAACTGGCACTTCGGCATCTTGTTAATAGGTTAGTCCCAGAAAATACATAAAAATGCTATGAAGTGTAAATAAAACATGTAGCAATTGGTATAATAACATCATGGAACATCAAAAATTATAGATACGTTTGAGACGTATCAAGGATCCCCAAGCTTAGTTCCTGCTCGTCCTCGAGTAGGTAAACGATAAAAACAACATAGTTTTTGAAGTGACATGCTACCAACATAATCTTGATCAAATAGTAATGCAAAGCACATGAACTGAATGAAGTGATCCAAGTCAATGGTCTATAGTTTGCTAACAAGTAAATAAGGAGTAAACAAAATGAATCATACAAGTGCAAACTTTCATGAATAATACTTTGGAGACAATGGAGCTATAAGAGTTTGCATAAAAGTTAGCTCACAAAGCAATAGATTCTAAATGAAAGTGTTTGACTAACACAAAGGAAGATTTAGTTTCAGCACTGGCTTCAACTTTAACATATTTATATCATGGATATTGTCAAGGCAAAGTAATGCAATAAGTCAAACATATCATTATATAACAACTGTTGTACCAAAGTTGACACTTGTGTTTGCCTGTGGAGATAGAAAGAAGTAGGAAAACTGACTCAACAATAAAGTAAAAGAAAGGCCCTTCGCAGAGGGAAACAGGGATTAAATCATGTGCTAGAGCTTTTTAAGTTTTTGAGAGCATATAGAGAGTATAAAAATATATTTTGAGAGGTGTGTGTTAGTGGTCAACGAATCAGTAAATAGACAATACTTTAAGTCACAAGTTAGCCAGACCTTACAAGAGCGGCTCCCATGAAGGACGTTATTTCTACCAGCGGGTAGATCATCCCTCGTTCTCTTTTGTTTACACACTTATGAACAGTGCTTGACTGATTTCTCAGGGGCAAAAAGATGTGAAGAGAATTAATGGTTAAAGTTGTAATTAATTGGGACTGAGCACCCCGTTGCCAGCTCTTTTTGCAAAATTATTGGATAAGCGGATGTATATGCCACTAGTCCAGGTGTAATGTGGCGCCCCGACCCGACTATTATACAGTGATGCTGTGTGTCACCGGTTAAGCGATACAACCGGAGGTTACGGGTTTACCAATCCCCGGCCAAAACCTTTGGCAGGCGTTGCTCGGAATGGATCATCGGCAACGCAACTCCCCGATTGATGCCTTAACACAGGCACAACCCTCAATGTATAATAGAGAGATCAAGACTTGTGGAACAACTGGCACATCACAGACTCTACGACACAAAACATATAGTTCAACTCTTATAGTAGAGAAAGATAGCAAATGACAACCAGAGGTCACAGACCCAACATTACAACAAGCGGAAGCAAATTAAGTTGTTCTAAACAACAAGATCCAAATTATGGCCTAAGAGGCCTACAGATAAACATCCAACGCCAGCTGTTCCAGGATGTCCCAAGCTGCCACCTGGGAACCCCAGACTACTCGTCGACGTCCACAAAGAACCCACCTTCGAGGTCGGTGAAGTCCTCCTCTGAAACAAAACAAACGACGTTGAGTTCGACGAACTCGCAAGATTAAAATATAGAGCTTTAGCTCGATGAGGCTTTCAAAGTTATATGGCTATTTTGCATAAAGCTGATTTTATTTATGAAAAACATAAACTCAAGGCATCGACTAAACAGAATATTTTAAAAGAGGTAAGGAGTAACTCTTTCTTTCATCACCTTACTCATCATCAACCATCATCAACCACGTTACCTGTTCATCAAAGGCACCTCCCCGAATCACCCTCGAGGAAGCTCACCTTACAATCTTGAGTGGTACCTCTAGTACCCAGTTTTTAATCATTCCGTTAAAGTTATTCTATGGTCTTATCGTCCTTTCCCAAGTTGTCCGTAACCGTGGACACGGCTTTTCGAAAAGATTTAACCCTGCAGGGGTGCACTGTGTTTACCTTCGGTACCGCCCGGCTCATTGCCTACACGTAGCTCTCTTCCGGGAAAGCCGGCTGAGTGGGAACGGTTACAACCTTTACCTTGTTAAAGACTAACCCAGGATCATCAGTGAGGACGGAGCAGCGGATCATCAACACCCTGCCCCGTGGCCACTCATTTTCCTAACACCACCATCCTCATCCCAGTCATACCACCATCATCACGCACGCGCAAATGGAAGCTCAAACTAGAGGACCCTGGCTAGTCCCGCTCAAGTTAGTCGGTCGACGAGGGCTCCATATACCCCACCGAAAGGAAGCGCGCTCATTCTTGGTTCAAGAGGTAAAGAACGCGCACCTAGGCGGCGAGAGTGAGACAAAACACCACCATACCAAAGTGGCCTCTCATCCCCACCTTTAAGCATCTTATTACCTGTCACCACAATTCTCCACCATCATCTGAACATTTCAACAACCTGTTTCCAACATGAAGTATCCATCTGACGACTAAGCATTTAACTAAGCATGGCTAAGCATCAACATTGCATAGTTAAGTATTCCAGGCCAACAATACAAATCCTATGGATAATAGGAGGGGAAACAGGTGATTGGCATCGGAATCTTAATGCAACTATAGGATACTCTAATCCAAGCAAATTGACATTTGGAACCGCATGCAATATTATAGTGGAGAAAATATTTGCGGAAAATAGGATAAGACATGCTCAGAGGGGGGATTACGCTTGCCTTGATCAAGGTGCTGGTAGTACGGCTCTTCGGGGTATTGTGGAGTAACCCCGGCTGCTTGATCTATCGAAGCACAACACGGAAGAGCAATCAATCACCACACATGCTTTAACAAATGCAATGCACAAACACATGATGGCATGGCATTTTTAATGCACTGAAGCTTTGAACATGATCAACAAGTTAAATGGGGTCCCCGTTATATTTATTGCATTATTTGGAATAAACCCCATATTTAAACTTAATGATTCTAATCACTACTAGAGCACATTATGGTAATTGTGATCAATTATGCATGATGATGATGATTCTGGATCACTCGTGTCTTTCTGAACATTTTGGTATATCGAACACATTTTTCTGAGGTCCCGATAAAAAGTTATTGCATTTTTAATTCCCTCTTTTAAATATTTAATTTTGATTATTTTTAATTCCAACGATAAATATATTATTTACTCGACTCCGAGAGAGAGCGATGGAACATGAAGGAATCATCGGGTCGCTGTCCCTACGTCGCGGGGGAGAAGCGAGGAACATGCGGTATCGAGGAAGAAAATGAGAAAAAGGAACCTCTGGAAAAATAGTCAAACCAGCCCTCAGCCCAGCCTGGGCCGGTTTGCAGGCCGGACTGGGTCCAGAGGCTTCCGGCCCTCTGCCCTGTCTGGGCCGGCTAAAAGGCCGGGCGGGTGGCAGAGGAAAACGGCCTTGTGGCCGGCTTGGGCTGGTACAGGGACCGGTTAGGGGCCCGAGAGGAGCGGCCTCGAGGCCGGCCTTGGCCGTCTCCACGGCCGGGCGTGAGAGGACACGGCGACGACGAAAAAAAAAAGAAAACGGCGACGATGCTCCGGCGGCTCCAGCGAGCAACACGACACGGGAGAGGGCTAGGAAGAGAGGGGAGGGTCAGCAAGGTCGTTGTGCTCACCCTGGAGGCGCGTGCGTGCTTGGGGAGGCAGGGGAGGCGACGACCGCGACGAACTCGTCCGCGGCGGCTCCCAGACGGCGGCGGCGAAGTAGGGGACGGCGACGGCGATTTCGGTCGCCCCAGCTCGATTCCTCCTGCCTGGAGGTAGAGCACGGCACAGCGGAGCGATTGGTGGCCTTCACGCTGCTTGGGGCTGCTTCAATCAACGGCGCCGTGGCGGTGGAGCTCGGCGTCCATGGCGGTTCGGTGAGGAGCAGCGAAGGATAATGGGGAACGGGAAGAAAGTCGGGAATGGAGGAGTAGGGCAGGTGGGGGCTCGAGTTGCTCCTCTTCCTCGCAGGGGAGGGAGCAGAGAGGGGCCCGGCAGGCGTGGCGAGGCACGGCGGCATGGTGGTCCGGCGGGAGCGGAGTAGCTCGGTCGCTACAGAACGAGGAAGAAAGGAGAAATTACAAAGGACCCCCTGGCCAAATTATTTCCATCACAGATCGGTCCCTGTCCAGTTTTCTTTAAAAAAAAAACCTTTTACAAACCAGCAGGAACTTCATGGATTTTATTAAGGCACTAAACAAAATTAGAAAAATTTGGGAAAAATCAGGTAGCCTCCTCACAACAGGTAGAAGCACCACAAAAATTGGTGTCTCCAACTAAAATGTTTTTGACAACATTTGTTCATAGCTTCCAATTCGGGCAATTTTCTAAATTCCAAAATGTTGCTTCTTTAGAAAATTTAGAGCAAGTTCTAGATTGTATTTTGAACTCTTGGAACCTCCTTGACAAATATAAGATGTCAAGAAATTTTGTTTTGCAACTTTGAGTGTCTTCTTTGTTTGGAGATTTTGTTGAAACAAGTTCCACATTGTGTTCCTCAATGTTGCCAAACCCATTTCGTGTGTGTTGTTTAGCAATGTCACAAGGATGCTATGATGCAATGCAACGAAAAGCGAAAATTTTACTCGGGTTTTTGAGGTTCACAACTTCGGGCTGTTACATGTAAAGTCTGATCAACAAGTGAAATAAAGACCATCAACCACATCCTCATGAGCTTGTAAACAGTGACACAAAAAGGAGTTATAACAGTTTTGAATATTTTAAAGGTAGCACATGAAAAATTTACTTGGAATGGCAGGAAAATACCACATAATAGGTAGTTATGGTGGACACAGATGGCATGGATTTTGGCTCAAGGGTTTTGGATGCACAAGCAGCATTCCCGCTTAGTACAGAGTTTAGGCTAGCAAGGTTATTTAAGCAAACACAGACTGTCAACCGGTACAGCAAGAACTCATATAAAAAACATGCTTGAAAAATTACAAGACTCCACATTGTCTTCCTTGTTAACCAAAACCTTTCACTAGAAAATATCTAGACTTTGGAACTACCAATGATACAAATCAAATATCAACAAGCTTTACAGTAGTTCTTCACTAATAGCCTTTACTTACATGATGCACAAGTCTAAACATTACTTACTTGGTAACTCAAAACAATTGACAAGTATCAAATTACTCAAGACAGTGATCTACAAGACTTATGTAAGCATTTTATACCACTACCACATGCATAGCATTTTCTGTTCCAACCAAACACCAATCAACTTATTTGAACAACTCTCCAAACAAATATAAGTGAAGCAAGAGAGTACTTTCTTCAAAAGAAACTAATAGCTCTGACAAGAGATATATGAAAACAGAGAGCTAGAAGCTTTAGCAGTAGCTAGACAAGAATACTCAACAAATATAAGTGAAGAACAAGAGTATTCAATGAAAAAGCGGAGCGTGTCTCTCTCCCAAACAAGAGTGCTAGGATCCAACAAGTATAGAGCAGCAAACAAAACAAAAACAAACTGAAAACAAAAGCACACTGACGCTCCAAGAAAAGTACATATAATGTGAAGAAATAAAAATATAGTCTCACTAGAGATGACCTGATAGTTTGTTGATGAAGAAGGGGATGCCTTGGGCATCCCCAAGCTTAGACGCTTGAGTCTTCTTGAATATATTGGGGAGATCCATGGGAGCTTCCCCAAGCTTAAGCTTTTCACTCTTCTTGATCTTATAATATCATCCTCCTCTCTTAACACTTGAAAACTTCCTTCACACAAAACTCAACATTTTTCTCATTAGCGGGTTAGTGCATCAAAACAAATAATCTCACTTGTTCTGTAAGGACACAAATTCATAAGCAATCATTTTCAAACATTAGCTACTGTTACTAGGCTTAAGTGATGCTCTTTCACCTTAAAAAAACCACTCAACACTTGTAAAAGATAGAATGCAAAACAAAGACAGAATCTGTCAAAACCAGAACAGTCCGTAAAGATGATTTTTTTGGGACACTTACGTCGCTCAAATCGAAAAACTTTAGTCGTACGAAAGTTGCGTACATATCTCAGGAACACGCACAAAAATTGGCAGATTTTTTCAAATTTTCTGATTTTCTACGGCGAGAAACGGTGACGTTCCAGAAATCTGTTCCTGTGCAGTAATCCAAATATAGGTACCATCTTGTCATAAGAGACTTTTCTTGGCACAACAAAACAGCAAATAAAAGATACAAAGGAGTTGTTACAGAAGTAAACAAGCTCCTTGACACAAAAACAAAAATAACAGAAAGTAAAAACAATGGGTTGCCTCCCATAAGCGCTTCTCTTTAATGCCTTTTAGCTAGGCATGAAACATGAATCAAGTATTGTCAAGACCAAAAACATCAACATTATAACTTGCCCTAACAATAGTATCAAAAGGGTGTTTCATCCTTCTTCTAGGGAAGTGTTCCATACCTTTCCTGAGTGGGAATTGAAATTTTATATTCCCCTCTTTCATATCAATAACAGCACCAACAGTTCTAAGAAAAGGTCTTCCCAACACAATAGGACAAGAAGGATTGCATTCAATATCCAAAACCACAAAATCAACAGGGACAAGGTTATTGTTAACCATAATAAGAACATTATCAACTCTCCCCAAAGGTTTCTTCATAGAAGAATCAGCAAAGTGAACATCCAAATAACATTTTTCCAAAGGTGCAAGATCAAGGATATCATAAAGCTTTTTAGGCATAACAGAAATACTAGCACCAAGATCACACAAAGCATTGCAATCAAAATCATTCACTTTCATTTTAATGATGGGCTCCCAACCATCATCTAACTTCCTAGGGATAGAAGCTTCACGTTTTAATTTCTCTTCCCTAGCATGCATGAGAGCATTGATGATATGTTTAGTAAAAGCCATATTTATTTCACTAGCCTTAGGACTCTTAGCTAGCTTTTGCAAGAACATAATGACTTCAGTTATATTACAACCATCAAAATCAAAATTATTATCATCAAAGGTAATGGAACCATTATCTCCTACACTCCTAAAAATTTCAGCACTTTTATCAGGAGCAATTTTAGTGCTATCAGGCAGTTTAAAGCTTTTTGCAGCAGAAGTGGAGACATTTCCAACACCAATTATCTTTCCATTAACAGTAGGAGGTTTACTAGCACTTGAGGTATCAACATTTTCAGTAGTAAAAATAGTGCAAACTCTAGCCACACTATTCTGTTTAGCAATTTCAGCTTCTTTTTCCTCTCTTTCCCATCTATCATGCAACTCAGCTAGCATTCTTATATTGTTATCAATTTTAACTTGTATAGCATTGAGAGTTTTGCTCTCTTTAACATCATGAGGCAGCACCTTTATTTTTAAGAAATCAACATCATGAACAAGACTATCAACCTTAGCAGCAAGAATATCAATTTTTCCTAGCTTTTCCTCAACAGTTTTATTGAAAGTAGTTTGTGTGCTAATAAAATCCTTAAGCATAACTTCAAGATCAGAGGGCACACTCTTATTGTTGTTGTAGGAATTACCATAAGAATTACCATAAGCATTGCTACCATTAGAAGGATATGGCCTATAGTTGCTATTACCAAAATTATTCCTGTAGGCATTGTTGTTGAAGTTATTATTTTTAATGAAGTTCACATCAACATTCCCTTCTTGTGCAACCAATGAAGCTAAAGGAACATTATTTGGATCAATAGTAGCATGACCATTCGAAAGCATAGACATAATGGCATCAACCTTATCATTCAAAGAGGAGATCTCCTCAACAGAATTTACCTTCTTACCTGTTGGAGTTCTTTCGGTGTGCCATTCAGAATAGTTTACCATCATATCATCAAGAAGCTTTGTTGCAGCACCCAAAGTGATGGACATAAAGGTCCCTCCAGCAGCTGAATCCAATAAATTCCTTGAAAAAAATTCAATCCTGCATAAAAGGTTTGAATAATCATCCAAGTAGTCAGTCCATGAGTGGGACAATTCTTAACCAATGATTTCATTCTTTCCCAAGCTTGGGCAACATGCTCATTATCAAATTGCTTAAAGTTCATAATGCCACTTCTCAAAGATATGATTTTAGCAGGAGGATAATATTTTCCAATGAAAGCATCTTTACACTTAGTCCAAGAATCAATACTATTTCTAGGCAAAGATAGCAACCATTCTTTAGCTCTTCCTCTCAAGGAGAAAGGAAATAATTTCAGTTTAATAATATCACCCTCTACCTCTTTATACTTTTGCATATCACATAGCTCAACAAAATTATTAAGGTGAGCAGCAGCATCATCAGTACTAACACCAGAAAATTGCTCTTTCATAACAAGATTTAACAGTGCAGGTTTAATTTCATAGAACTCTGCTGTGGTAGCAGGAGGAGCAATAGGTGTGCATATGAAATCATTGTTGTTTGTGCTAGTGAAGTCACACAACTTAGTGTTTTCAGGATTACTCATTTTAGCAAAATTAAAACAGAACAAGAAAATAACAAACCGAAATAAACTAAATGCAGGATTTTTTTTTGTGTTTTTGGGTTTTAACAGCAAACAAGATAAAATAAAATAAACTAAGCAAGACAAAAACAAAGTAATGAGATTGGAAGTGTGAGACTCCCCTATCTGGAGATTCCAGTATCCCCGGCAACGGCGCCAGAAAAATGTCTTGATGGCGTGTTAACGGTAGAGTGTTTTATTACTTCCCAGCAACAGCACCAGAAGATCTGCTTGTTGACCGTGACAACACACGTTCGTTGGGAGACCCCAAGAGGAAGGTATGATGTAGTGCAGCAGCAGTTTTCCCTTGAAATATGACCAAGGTTTATCGAACCAGGAGGACACGGAGGTTCTTCAGAAGGTTGTCAGCGGCGCAACTGACGTGGAACCTGCACACAACACAAGCAAACTACTTTGCCCCAACGAAACAGAGAGGTTGTCAATCTCTCCGGCTTGCTGAAAACAAAGGATTAAACGTATTGTGTGGAAAACAGTAATGAGTGCAGAAAGTAACAGAGAACAAATGATTGCAGTTGGTGGTTTTATCAGTATGAGGAAATGGACCGGGGTCCACAGTTCACTAGTGGTGTCTCTCCATAAAAGATAACTAACATGTTGGGTAAACAAATTACAGCTGGGCAATTGACAAATAATGAGCGCATGACAATGCAATATATGACAAGATGATTATTATGAGATTTAATTGGGCATTACAACAAAGTACATAGACTTGCTATCCAACGCATCTATGCCTAAATAATCCACCTTCCGGTTAGCATCCGCACCCCTTCCGGTATTGAGTTGCAAACAACAGATTATTGCATGAAGTAAAGTGTGTAATGTAAACAATGCAAATGACACGTAGACAATGCATCATTGTTTTATCCCTAGTGGCAACAGCACATCCACAACCTTAGTCGTTTCTGTCATCTCGAGCCCAGATTACTGGAGGCATGAACCCACTATCTAGCATAAATACTCCCTCTTGGAGTTACAAGCATCTACTTGGCCAAAGCATCTACTAGCAACGGAGAGCATGCAAGATCATAAACAACATAAATAGATAGATTGATAAACAACTTGCTCATAGTATCAATATTCATCGGATCCCAGCAAACACAACATGTAGCATTACAATAAGATGATCTTGATCATGTTAGGCAGCTCACAAGATCTAAACATGGAGGTACAAGGTGGAGAGACAACCATCTAGCTACTGCTATGGACCCGTAGTCCAAGGATGAACTACTCACGCATCACTCCGGAGGTAGGCATGGCGGTGTAGAAGCCTCCGGTGAGGATCTCCCCTCCGGCAGGGTGCCGGGAAGAGCTTCAGAACCCTCGTGGAATATGATCGGTGTTATTTGGGTTGTCGGGTAATCGGGAATAAATAGGCGAAAGGGCGGCGTCGGAGGGCACCCGATGTGGCCACGCCAGGGCAGGGCGCGGGCCCACCCCCTGCCGCGCCCTAGGGTGGCGTGGCTGCCTCGTGGCCCCACTCCGTCTCCCCTTCTGGCTTCTGGAGTCTTCCGATGAGATATTTGCACACGTTGATTTTCGTCCAATTCCGAGAATATTTTGCGACTAGCCTTTGTGAAGGAGAAAAACAGCAGAAAACAGGAACTGGCACTTCGGCATCTTGTTAATAGGTTAGTCCCAGAAAATGCATAAAAATGCTATGAAGTGTAAATAAAACATGTAGCAATTGGTAGAATAACAACATGGAACATCAAAAATTATAGATACGTTTGAGACGTATCATGTAGTGCGTATCGGGGGGCGCCGGTTCCCAGTCATCGCCCCCATACCAAAGCAAATTATTATAATTTTTAAACATAAATTCAAATAAACAACATATATTTAAAAAACTACTCATAATCCTGCCTAGGCCTATAGTAGGCATCCTCGTAGTCGTCTTCGTCGTCCTCCTCGTCGCTCGGTGCTCGTCGCGGCTGGATCCGGGCTGGTGCTTCCGGTAGCAATCGGTGGCCGCAGTTGCTGCAGCCCTGCCGAGAGTCGCCACGGCGGGCGTGGTAGGCTGCCTCCTCCTTCTTCCACCAAGAATGGGCGGAGCCCGAGTCAGGGATGGGCATGCACTCCAAAGAGGCGCGAACGGTGGCACGATGGCCTAGAAACTCGTCAGGATCGTCGGGGTTCCTGAGCTATTGAGCGGCGATGGCGTATTCATGGGTCACCTGCCAGGACAGCCTCGACAGAGCAACGGGAAAACGACCGAGCGGGGGCGAGTGTTCTCGCCCGGGGCGCCACCGCGGCCGCGCCCTCGCCCGTGTATGTTCCGCCTCGGCGGTAGTCGATTGAAGTGCGGGTAGAGAAGGCGAGGGAAGCCACCCGCCACGATGTGCGCCATGACTCCGTTGAGCGTCCTGCTCCCCCACCATAGGCGATGACCGGCCTCGTTGTTGTTCAGCGGGGGTGTGCCGTCCCCCAGAACCTTGCGATCTCCCTCTCCTGCCGATTGAGGAAGAAGGCGTCCTAGGTCTTGACGTTGTTCAGATCCCATCGGGCGTCCATCTGCTGCATCGGCGTGAGCTCGCCATAATACTCGGCCGTGATGGCGTCCCGACGAGTCACACCAACAGGCACGGGGGCGACTGGAACGCCGGCGGCGCTCAGGTCCTAGCCGAGGGGACAGCGGTAGTTCGGCGGGAAGGGGCAGTCGAAGGCGCACAGTGCCTCCGCCTCCGCCAGGGTTAGGGTGAGTTGAGGAGAAGTCATGGTGGAAGGTGTGGATCTGCAACTTCGACGGCCGGCGCGTGTACATATAGCGGTGGAAAGGGCGGGAAAGCCATGGTGGGAGATCTTGGAGGCAAGGAATTTCACCGCCACGTGTCCCGCCCAACGGACACGCCGCCGAACGGGGGAGGAGCCGTCTATCTCATTGGTAAGGCTGGCCCGCTGTGCCTTGCCGTCCATCCGGCGCCCCCGGTAGACACCCTACAGGTTGGGTTCGGCTTGGGGGCACCGGCTAAATTACTTGGCCGCGCCGGCGCGGAAATCAAATTGAGGGCCGCGGCTGGGCGCGTTTTTGGCGCAGGCGCCCCCAAAGGGCTTCGGGGGGACGAGTGGAGATTCTCTAAGAGTTCAACATTTTGGGCAAAAGCAAATATTGATGGGCAGCATATATTTATTTAATCTGTGCACTTGCTGCCTGCCGTACACTCCTCTTCTATGTCTACCAAGGACAATTGCTTAGAGCAGCAACCGAGGGAGCCAGAGGACGAAGCAATGAGTGATGCCGCCTGTGCCAGGACGGCGTTAATCGGCGATGCTTCACCGTGAACCCTGCTCGATGGCGCCGCGGCCGTTGCGATGTTGTGCTGCGTGGTGCAGATGCTGGAGTGGGCCTTGTGGGGCCCAAGGCGCATGAACAGAGTTCTAAGGGCATCTCCACCGGGCCGACCCATTCGACCAATGAAATGTGGTCAAAAGGGTCAATTTGGGTCGGCCCACGGACAAAAATTCTGGTTGTTTTGGTCACGGGCCGTTTGGGTCCGGGTTGCTCCCACCGGCGTCGACCCATTTTTTCGCAGTTTTATTCTTTCCGCTACCCATATCCTCTCTCCTTGGCCGCCCATGGAGATTGCCGACGATGGCACGCTGATGTCTACGCACGCTTCTATTCTTGTAGACAGTGTTGGGCCTCCAAGTGCAGAGGTTTGTAGAACAGCAGCAAGTTTTCCTTAAGTGGATCACCCAAGGTTTATCGAACTCAGGGAGGTAGAGGTCAAAGATATCCCTCTCAAGCAACTCTGCAATTAAGATACAAGAAGTCTCTTGTGTCCCCAACACACCTAATACACTTGTCAGATGTATAGGTGCACTAGTTCGGCGAAGAGATAGTGAAATACAAGTAATATGGATGATTATAAGTGGTAATTGCAATCTGAAATAAAAATGGCAGCAAGCAAACATGAGACAAAATGAGAGCAAACGGTGTTTCAATGCTTGGAAATAAAAACTAGGGATCATATTTTCACTAGTGGACACTCCCAACAATAATAATATAATTGAATACATAAATATTTCCTCTTCACTATGCTACTCTGAACTATTCTCCGTTGGATAGAAATATCAATCTACTGCGTAGGGCTACAAGAGCACACCTTAAAGTCTGAGTGAATGATGCATGTAAAATGCATACATGAATTTTGCATTATTTTTACTTATATTCCAGTCATATTTGCATCATATAAGGGTTATATCACTGTTTTATAATGATTTTGGGAATATTTGACATGTTTCCTATTTTTTTATGGAATTAACCCTGCGCAGGCAGAAAACCCTATTTCTATATTTTAATGTTTCAGGGACCCAAACGACGTCCAAATCACCTGCAAATTTACGAGCGTCAATATTTGGAAGGAAGAAGACTTGGGGGCGAAGGAAGCGAACAAGCGGAGCCCCGAGGGCCAAAAGAGGTGGGCCCACGCGGCCCCTGTACCTGGTCGCGTGGGACCCCCCAACTTGGGCCTCGACGCTCCGTTGCCGAAGATCTTTCCTCCACCGACTCCGTTTTGACCTAAAAACGCCTATAAAAATTGTCCCCCGACGTTCTCTGGAAGGAGCGCCGCAGAAACACAGAAACACCGAAACAGAGACCTGGAGCTGCAGATTGGAGGGGGAAAACTCCGGCGGGGCGCTGCCGGCGTGGTCTCCATCTTCTCCAACGACTTCTCCACCGTCTCCATGATGAAGAGGGAGTAGTCCACCTCTGGACTATGGGTTTGTGGAAGTAACTTATGTATCTCTCTCTCGAGCTTCACTAATTAGTACCGTATGAGCTGCTGAACATGATTACGGTCATCTATGTAATACCTTTGTGGTGGATCTTTTTATGAGTTAATATATGTTTGAGATTGCAATGGTTTTGTTTCAGTTATGAAAGTAGATGCATATTATGTACCCCGTTCTTATTTACTTGTCATGATCAAACATGTTTATGAGAGCGCGTGAGTGGGAACGTGTGCATTAGTTGGAGTAACGGGGGGTGGCTAGTGCAGTGAACGTGAGAGAAAGTTCTGCGATCCACTTGGGTGTTTTACCTTACTTTGTTACCTCACTAGGGATAAAAAGAAATACCATGCTACCGGAGATGTGGGTGTGACCATTGCCACTACTCCATGACTAGATCTAGCATGTTCTTATTTTAACTTCATGTCATGATACTTATTGCTATACTCTGAGTTATCTTAATTACTGAGGTGTTATGATTTAGTTCGCATCTTGGTGGAGTATAAGAGAGACTAATAACCAAAAGGTTTCTATGTTAGGACGTGATGCCCATATAATTATAACTTGTCATTAAACTGTTGTGTTGCAATCTCATATGTCAACTCTAGTGTTCCATTGTCTACCACTATATTAAAGAGAGAGTGCATTTGTGAAACCATGAACCCCGGTCCATTTTTAATCATAAGAAACACCTTTCCAACCACTTTTACCACTTTACCATTTTCTGTCATTTAAAAATCCGAAAATACAAAAACACTTTTACATCTTGCATTCATCATATAAAACCCAAAATATCATTTATCATTGCTACCACCATCCTTGCATATTTATTTACCACCATTGCATATTTATTTCTTGTTTGCATTGCATATTATCTTGATATCATTCTCACACCTTGTGCTTGACAACCACTAGGTGAGGTTGAGGACCAAAACATTTACTTTGTTTTGTAGGTAACCAAAAGAAGGATAGGAAAGATAAATCTTCACTACTGATTCCCCGAGAGTTCGATATTAAACCCTCGAGTCACCCTCGTGGGGAAAACACGTCTTCCACTTACTACACACTCTGCAGTTGGAGTCTCAACCTAACCCATATTCTTTTGACGCAGGTAACTACGTCATCGGGTATCAAGACGGTTTTCTGGCACCGTTGCCGGGGAATCATTGCTGAAAGGTTTATCCAAGGATATCTCACCAAGTCAACTTCATCACCAACTTGTGCTAACACCTAAGCTTGGGGAGGTTGCACCTACGTGAGCATCATCTTATCCATCTTTACCTTCAATACAATTTATTTTGTTTTGTCATTGTCTTGCATATTTATTTTCAGTTTTGCATAAAAAATTAAAAAAAACACATAAAAACTTTATTAAAATGGCTTCTAGTGTTGAAATGAACAACTTTGGTCAATACTATGGAGAGTCGTTAATGGATGCTTGGTTTAGAATTAAGGGCATTAGTAAAAATGGTGCCAACAAATATACCCCTGCTACTTTGATAAGAAACTTTTATAATGGTCTAGATGGGTGGTCAAAATGTTTTCTAGACTCATTGACTAGTGGAAGATTTGCCTCTGGAAATCCCTCACATGCTAATAATTTAATGGAAAATCTATTTGGGAATTCTATAGAATCAAAAGATGAAATTATGATCAAACAACTAAAAGTTTCTATGGATAGGTCAATATTATGTCTACCAACTTATATGGAAGATTATCCTACTAAAAATGAGATGCATTCATTTATCCTTCATACAAAATCTAGTATGAAGAAGACAAACAACACTATTTCGGGAATTTCTTTGAAAATGGAAACTATATTGAATTATGCCAAGTCTAAAAAGAAGTTGACTAGGGAATTAAATGAAAGAATATCTTCTATGTTGGGACCTTTAGACAAGGATATTAAGAATTATGTTGAAAAAGAGGATGATCTCCAAATAGCCTTGAATGCTGCCTTAAAGAGAAGAAATGATAATTTTGTTTGGACTGAGGAAGTTAAAATGCTTAGTGAAGTCAAGAAACCATTGTTTGACTTAGGGAATTGTAGCTTGCATGACTTAATATCTATCTTACAAAAATTTGCAAGTGATCCTTCCATCAACTATAACCAAGCAGGTTTTGGTTCTTATACTGCTAATCATGTCTTGAAAGAAAAGATTGCTAGGTACAACCAAGAGGCTATGATACCACCTAAGCTTGGGGATGTATGGATTCCCAAAGTTCTAGTAACCATTGGAAAAGAGACACACCATGCTATACTTGATCTAGGATCTAGTGTCTCTGTTTTATCTAAAGAACTATATGAAGTACTTGAATTGAAAAATCTTGAAAAATGCTCTATTGAACTTGCACTTGCTGATGATTCCATTAAACATGCTTTAGGAAAAGTAAGTGATGTTTTGGTAGAGTTACATATGACATTTGTGCCTGTTGATTTTCTAATCATGGATATGGGGAATAAAACCTCTAGTCCAATTATTCTTGGAAGACCTTTTCTTCGTACTACAGGTGCTATCATTGATTCAAAAGAAGGGAATGTGAAGTTTCAGTTTCCACACAAGAAATGTATGGAACACTTCCCAAGGAAGAGGGGCACATCATTCAAGCTCCCTCATGAGCTTCATCCACTATAAACATCAAGTAAGAAGCCTAGCTATATGACTATAAAGAAAGCGCTTTACGGGAGGCAACCCGGTTGTTTTTATTTGTGATTTTCTTTGTGTCCTCTTGCTGTAACAAGAGACTTAGTGTTTAGTTTAGTTTCTGGAATTTTTAATAAAGTGCCAAGTTTTGCTCATTTTGGTATGAAGAAGTTGCTTATAGCGTTCGGAGATATTATTCCTGCATGAATCTGTGCACGGTATGATTTTTAGTTCTTATTCTGTAACTCCGAATGAGCTCATATTTAAACTGTAATAGAAACTTTTGATCCTCTGTATGCATGAATTTTTCGGAATTTTCCGACAAAGTTAAGTAGGGTAGAAAAATACGTTTAGCTGCTGCTGTTTTTCTGGACAGATTCTGTCCCATCTTGTTTGATGCATGCTTAGAACTTTTAACATGAATCTTTTTGATCCAATTGAGTTTATGAGTAGGCATACAACATTATACACTTTCTGGAAATTCATATGAATTTTTGTCTAAGGATTATATGCAGCAAGAAATCTATTTGTTTATCACTACTAATGTGCCCCATAGAAAAAGAAATGGGAGAAACGGTGTTTTGAAGTTTTTTCACAGGGATTAGAGGAGATGCACCAAGAGCTATCCAAGGATGGTGAATACCATAAGCTTGGGGATGTGAAGACAACCCCACTGGACCTACACGCTCCAAGTTTATGCGATAAGGTGCATTGATCGAAAAACAGAAGTTAGACGTGTGCAAACCGAGACTGTGTAGGTCCAGTGGGGTTGTCTTCACATCCCCAAGCTTATGGTATTCACCATCCTTGGATAGCTCTTGGTGCATCTCCTCTAATCCCTGTGAAAAAACTTCAAAACACCGTTTCTCCCATTACTTTTCTGTGGGGTGACATTAGTAGTGATAGACAAATAGATTTCTTGCTGCATATAATCCTTAGACAAAAATTCATATGAATGTCCAGAAAGTGTATAATGTTGTATGCCTACTTATAAACTCAATTGGATCAAAAAGATTCAAGTTAAAATTTCAAAGAATGCATCAAACAAAATGGGACAGAATCTGTCCAGAAAAACAGCAGCAGCAAAACGTATTTTTCTACCTTACTTAAGTTTGTCGAAAAATTCCGAAAAATTTCATGCATACAGAGGATGAAAAGTTGCAGCTACAGTTCAAAATCAGCTCATTCGGAGTTACAGAATAAGAATTAAAAATCATACCGTGCACAGATTCGTGCAAGAATAAAATCTCCGAACGCTATAAGCAACTTTTTCAAACCAAAATGGGTAAAACTTGGCACTTTATTAAAAATTCCAGAAACTAAACTAAAAACTAAGTCTCTTGTTACAGCAATAGGACACAAAGAAAATAAAAACAACCGGGTTGCCTCCCGTAAAGCGCTTTCTTTATAGCCATGTAGCTAGGCTTACTTACTTGTTATCAAGATGGTTGGAGTGAGGTGGCTTGGCATCCCCAAGCTTGAATTCTTGTACTTATTTGATATATGTTGGGTGAGTCTAGGGGTAACATGCTCAAGCTTGAGTGGTTGTCCCTCTTGATCTTTGTTCATCACCCTCAACTCTTCCACTTGAAAAATTCTCTTTACACAAAACTCAACATAAAATTTGATTAGAGGGGTTAGTGTCTTCATAAATTAAATCCTCATAGGTATAGCAAAGACATATCATGAGTTGATTATAAAAATTAGCTACTGTTACTATGGTTGTGCATTGCCCTTTGATCAATAGAACTACACAAAACACAAGTAATGAGAGTAATGCAAAATAAAGACAGAATCTGTCAAAAACTGGACAGCCCGTAAAGAGTGAATTTTCAGAGGCACTTACGTTGCTCAAATCAGAAAATTTTGAACTAATGAAATGTGTATTAATAACTGAAGATTGCTGTCGTAAAATTTCAGGTCAAAATTCCTTTTCTGTGATTTTTAACATTTTTCGCAATGAAGCTTAGGAATCTGTTTTCTGGACAGCCATGATAGTTTTAATGATGCTCACATAGGAACAAGAATTGAAATGCAAAAGAGAGCATCGAGAGAAAAATGTGAAACACATTTAAGTCTAACCCACTTCCTATGCATTGGGATCTTGTAAGAAAATAAATCAATAAAGCACAAAGTGACTAGCATAGGAAGGCAAAGCAAGTGCAACTTCAAAATTTTCAACAAAAAGAGAGGAGACTTAATATTATTGTGGTATATGAAGTCATGTCTCCCTCTCTCATAAAAACTTTCAGTAGCATCATTGATAAAATCCACAATATAACCATCACATGAAACATTCTTACCATGATCCATATGCATAAAAGTATCAATACTCTCCACATAAGTAAAAACAGTTTCATTAGTAATAGTGGGAGTAAAACTATCACATCCATCATTGTAATCATCATAAATAGGAGGCATATCATAATCAACATAAACTATATCCTCAATAGTAGGTGGACTGAAAACATCACAATGATTATAATCATCATAAATTGGAGGCAAAGTATCATCAAAGAAAATTTTCTCCTCAAAACTTGGGGGACTAAAAATACCATATTCATCAAAACCAGCTTCCCCAAGCTTAGACTTTTCCATAGCATTAGCAATAATGGTGTTCAAAGAATTCATGCTAATAACATTGCTATCACTATTATGCAAACACACTTCCATAGATTTTTTAATTTTCTCTTCAAAAGCATCATGTCCTAATTCAATATAAAGTTCATAAAGATCTCTAATTTTTTTGTTGTCTTCCATTAAGCCTAACTAGTGAAATAAAAACAAGAAACAAAAAGATATAACTGAAGAATCTAAAGGAAATACCTTCAAGCACTCACACGTCAGCAACAGTGCTAGAAAATAGCTAAGTAGCTGGAGGATGTGAGTACCTTTTACCATACCTCCCCGGCAACGGCGCCAGAAAATAGCTAGATGTCTAGGCACGCTTCTATTCTTGTAGACAGTGTTGGGCCTCCAAGTGCAGAGGTTTGTAGAACAGCAGCAAGTTTCCCTTAAGTGGATCACCAAGGTTTATCGAACTCAGGGAGGTAGAGGTCAAAGATATCCCTCTCAAGCAACTCTGCAATTAAGATACAAGAAGTCTTCTGTGTCCCCAACATACCTAATACACTTGTCAGATGTATAGGTGCACTAGTTCGGCGAAGAGATAGTGAAATGCAAGTAATATGGATGATTATAAGTGGTAATTGCAATCTGAAATAAAAATGGCAGCAAGCAAACATGAGACAAAATGAGAGCAAACGGTGTTTCAATTCTTGGAAATAAGGCCTGGGGATCATACTTTCACTAGTGGACACTCCCAACAATAATAATATAATTGAATACATAAATATTTCCTCTTCACTATGTTACTTTGAACTATTCTCCCGTTGGATAGAAATACCAATCTACTGCGTAGGGCTACAAGAGCACACCTTAAAGTCTGAGTGAACAAACACCACAATATCATAGAACACCAAGACCATCGTGTAGGGCTGCAAAAGCACATCTTAAAGTCTGTCTTCCACATCTAGGGAACCCCAATGTCACTATGAGCGCCCCAAAATAGTACTAAACAAACACCACAATTTTATAGTGACAACCAACAAAAGAACAACTCATGATAAGTATTCCTGTAATCTTTAGTCTACGAGTCACACACGGTGCACACACTGTCAACTTCGCACCATGGGACAAAGGTGACTCTGGAGATTACATTAATAAAACCACTTGAGTAGCATAATTCATAAGATAATGAAGAGTAACATCTATGAATTCAACTAGATTACAAAGCTCATGATCACATAAAGATCACACCATGGGAGAGAGAGATGAACCACATAGCTACCGGCACGAGCCCTCAGCCTTGGTAAAAACTACTCACACATGGTCATGGTGAGCACACTTGATGGAGACTCCAGAGGGGGAATGGAGGAGCCTTCCGGAGGTGATCCCGGCGGCGTTTCCCCCTCCGATCTTCTCCGGCGGCAGCCTTCTGTCTTATGTTTCGTGGTTTTGTGTTTCTCCGCCGCCTCCTCGCGAAACTCCTCGGGGGAACTATTTTTATAGACGTTTTTAGGTCAAGACGAAGCCACGGAGACGAAACGGACGGCATCGGAGCCACGAGGAATAAAAGAGGTGGTCCCACACGGCCAAGGAATCTGGCCGCGTGGGACCATCTATTTTCTTCCTCGGACTTCCTTTTTCGCGGATCCTTGGCTCGTACGTCTTCTTATTTCCAAATATTGGGCCCCGTAAAATATTAGGTCATTTGGACGTCGTTTGGTCCCTGAAAGTCAAAAACATAGAAAAAGGGGTTTTCTGGTTCTGCAGGGTTAATTCCAAATAAATGGGGAAACTGTGAATTATCCCTAAAATCATTATAAAACATAAATATAACCCATATATGATGCAAATAAGTTGGAATATCAAGTAATAAAATGTAAAGTTCATGTATGCATTTTAAATGCATCACACGCTGACACAGCAGCAGGATCCGCACCAACGACGGCTCGCCGACCGACCGCTCGCTTGGCCGCCGCTAGACTGGCCGCCGCGCCGCCCCGCCGCTCGCCTGGCTGCTGCAGCTCGCCGCGTCGCTCCCCCTTTCACGGAGCCGTACGGGAAGAGCCCGCTGTCACTAGTACTAAATCAGACTTAAATTGAGAAATGTTTAATATGAAAAATGCTCAGAAATGAGTTATGAAGGTTTTTTATATTCAAAGTTTTTCAATTTGAGTTTGTATTCAAAAGTTGTAAAGGTTTTAAATTTAATTAAAAATATTCTGAAAACTGCACGTGGCAGGGACCCCTATGTATTTTTTCTTCATAACTTAAGGGCCTGCGTGCAAAAAGGCAGCCTGCCTACTATCCCACGCCGCCACGTCAGGCTGACAGTTGGGTCCTCCTAGTCAGAATCGTTGTCCATTCGTTGTTAGTTTCATTTTGATGCACATTGCAACAAATTAGTCGAAAAGTGGTGGTTTTTTACGATTTGAACGAAAACTGGTGGTTTTTCGGAATTTTAGCTGAAATGTGGTGGTTCTATGCTAAAGACACGCCTATAACACTGAGTCAGACCTTTGCAAAATTCTTTGGGTTTGCTTCTGTCATTCTTGCTGATTTGTGACAGGTTACCATGATATTCAACGAGGTCATGCGTTTGTACCCACCGGTGGTGCTCCTTAACCGCCGAACATACAAGAAGATAGAGCCGGGAGGCGTCACGTACCCTCCGGATGTGATTCTTGCGCTGAACATCATGTCCATCCACCGTGACCCTGGCATCTGGGGGATGACGCCGACGAGTTCAACCCGGGGAGGTTTGCGGAGGGCGTGACGAAAGCGTGCAGCGACCCAGGGGCCTTCTTGCCCTTCAGCTGTGGGCCGAGGAGCTGCATCGGTCATCTAGAAAGGTTGAGACACTTATTTTCAAACGGCGATAGTATAGTCTTAGCACATTTCTCACAGCTTCTATTGTAACATGTATGTGGATAGTCTTTGATGCTCTCATAGAAATCATGCATGGTCAAACATGAAGAATCAAAAGGTGAAGCTAGAGCCTTGGAGCAACTTTTAGTTGTGTCACAATGTTCATTTTTTTTGTTGGACGGATGTACTATATTGAATAGTTGATCATTGAACTCTGACGTTTGCTAACAATTATCTCATCACTAAGTCTAATGATGACTCAATTGCAACAATAAAGCAAAAAAATTGCATGCAAACAGGGAAGAAAACATTCTTGCATCATACGTAATATGAAATATATATATACCATCATTGCAACAATTCAGAAAATGTCAACTATATTTGTCGATCACATAGTTAGGCACAAAATGTATTCAACAAAGTACAAGTACACTTCTATAGTGATAGTTCTATGTTCATATTAGGGAAATGTAGTAAGACTATAAATATGGAGGACTTTATCTTAATTAATCTTGTAGCAGTGATTTGTCCCTCTTGTTATCCTTACCTCGTCTAGCCATCCGTTTTATTGACCCCACTGTGTATCTGGTATGTATACTTCTATGTAATTCACTGGCCAAATACAAAGCCTGGCCCAGCCAACTACCCCAGTCGTATACAGTGGAGCCAGGAACAAGGACTCTGCCAACTGCCAGAGGTGCACAATAAATTTCTGGACCCAGCGGTTTAACACCCGTCTCTGTAAGCTCGACCACTAATCTGAGAAACGAGTTCATCGATGAGCTCGTTCCCCTTGCCGTAAGCAATTTAAAAATTTGAATCAGCTGTCAATCAATTATTTCATAAATGATGAATTTGGGGTAACAACTACTGTGCCTCCTCCCCGACGCGTACCCACCGGCTTAGCTAAAAACAATGTTTACCTTGTACAAGATGGGCCGGTACTTAATTATGATACCGTAATTACTGGAACGTTCCCAAAATTGTGGTCCATAATGTGGCACGGGAGATTTATCCCAGCCGGTACAGGTACAAATTGATTAACCAGCTCGACGAATTAAATTCGCATACACCTGCCAACTAGACATATTAAATTTCATACGAAATTCTTGGACAACGTACACCAGTATTGCAATTTTTGCTACCTTTATCTCACCTGCTATACTGATTCATTAATTGCGCTAGAGTGGACCTCAGCCACACATATAGATCGTTGATACTGAGTGTGAACCAGCTCGGGTGGAACTCGTCCACGCTCCGCGAAAAATCTAAAGTTCTCTCGAGCTGGGTCTCTCCTGCTATCCTTACCTCATCTAGCCTTCCGTTTTATTGACCCCACTTTGTATCCGGTATGTATAGTTCTATGTAATTCAATGGCCGAATACAAAGCTTGGCCCAGCCAACTACCCCAGTCGTACACAGTGGAGCCAGGAAACGACAATGTGCCAACTGCCAGAGGTGGACAATAAATTTCTGGACCCAGCGGTTTAACACCCGTCTCTATAAGCTCGACCACTAATCTGAGAAACGAGTTCATTGATGAGCTTGTTCCCTTGCCGTAAGAAAATTCAACATTTGAATCAGCTGTCACTCAATTATTTCATAAATGATGAACTGGGGGTAACAGCTACAGTGCCTCCTCCCTGACGCGTACCCACCGGCTCAGCGAAAAACATTGTTTACCTTGTACAAGATGGGCTGGTACTTGATTATGATACCATAATTACTAGACCCTTCCCAAAATTGTGGTCCATAATGTGCCACGGGAGATTTATCCCAGCCGGTACAGGTACAAATTGATTAACCAGCTGGATGAATTAAATTCAGATACACCTGCCAACTAGACATATTAAATTTCATACAAAATTCTTGGACAACGTACACCAGTATCGCAATTTTCGCTACGTTTCTCTCACCTGCTATACTGATTCATTAATTGCGCTAGAGTGGACCTCATCTGCACATACAGATCGTTGATACCGAGTGTGAACTAGCTCAGGTGGAACTCGTCTGCGCTCCGTGAAAAATCTAAAGTCCTCCCGAGCTGGGTCGCTCCTATTATCCTTACATGATCTAGCCATCCGTTTTATTGACCCCACTGTGTATCCGGTATGTATAGTTCTATGTAATTCACTGGCCAAATACAAAGCCTGGCCCAGCCAACTACCTCAGTCGTATACAGTGGAGCCAGGAACCGACAATGTGCCAACTTCCAGAGGTGCATAATAAATTTCTGGACCCAGCGGTTTAACACCGTCTCTGTAAGCTCGACCACAAATATGAGAAACGAGTTTATCGATGAGCTCGTTCCTCTTGCCGTAAGCAATTTAAAAATTTGAATCAGCTGTCACTCAATAATTTCATAAATGATGAACTAGGGGTAACAGCTACTGTGCCTCCTCCCCGACGCGTACCCACCGGCTCAGCTAAAAACACGGTTTACCTTGTATAAGATTGGATGGTACCTAATTATGATACCATAATTACTGGACCGTTCCCAAAATTGTGGTCCATATTGTGCCACGGGAGATTTATCCCAGCCGGTACAGGTACAAATTGATTAACCAGCTGGATGAATTAAATTCGCATACACCTACCAAGTAGACACATTAAATTTCATACGAAACTCTTGGACAACGTACACCAGTATTGCAATTTTTGCTACTTTTCTCTCACTTGCTATACTGATTCATTAATTGCGCTAGCGTGGACCACAGCCACACATACAGATCGTTGATACCGAGTGTGAACCAGCTCAGGTGGAACTCGTCCGCGCTCCGGGAAAACTCTAAAGTCCTTCCGAGCTGGGTTGCTCCTGTTATCCTTACCTCATCTAGCCATCCGTTTTATTGACCCCACTGTGTATCCGGTATGTATAGTTCTATGTAATTCACTGGCCTAATACAAAGCCTGGCCCAGCCAACTACCCCAGTCCTATACATTAGAGCCAGGAACACGCACTGTGCCAACTGCCAGAGGTGCACAATAAATTTCTGGACCCAGCGGTTTAACACCCGTCTCTGTAAGCTCGACCACTCATGTGAGAAACGAGTTCATCGATGAGCTCGTTCCCCTTGCCGTAAGAAATTTCAAAATTTTAATCAGCTGTCACTCAATTATTTCATAAATGATGAACTGGGGGTTACAGCTACTGTGCCTCCTCCCCGACGCGTATCCACCGGCTCAGCTAAATACATTGTTTACCTTGTACAAGATGGGCTGGTACTTAATTTGAATACCATAATTACTGGACCGTTCCCAAAATTGTGGTCCATAATGTTCCACGGGAGATTTATCCCAGCCGGTACAACTACAAATTGATTAACCAGCTGGATGAATGAAATTGGCATACACCTGCCAACTAGACGTACACATTAAATTTCATACGAAATTCTTGGACAACGTACACCAATATCGCAATTTTTGCTACCTTTCTCTCACCTTCTATACTGATTCATTAATTACGCTAGAGTGAACCTCAGCCACACATACAGATCATTGATACCGAGTGTGAGCCAGCTCGGGTGGAACTCGTCCACGCTCCGCGAAAACTCTAAAGTCCTCCCGAGCTGGGTCGCTCCTGTTATCCTTACCTCATCTAGCCATCCGTTTTATTGACCCCACTGTGTATCCGGTATGTATAGTTCTATGTAATTCACTGGCCAAATACAAAGCCTAGCCCAGCCCAACCTCAGTCGTATACAGTGGAGACAGGAACAGGCATTGTGCCAACTACTAGAGGTGCACAATAAATTTCTGGATCCAACGGTTTAACACCCGTCTCTGTAAGCTCTACCACTAATCTGAGAAACGAGTTCATCGATGAGCTCGTTCCCCTTGCCGTAAGCAATTTCAAAATTTGAATCAGCTGTCACTCAATTATTTCATAAATGATTAACTGGGGTTACAGCTACTGTGCCTCCTACTTTGATTGCTATCAGTATTACCTTATTAATACTTGTGGCCCACCTATTTAGTAGCGTAACTGTATTCAATACTCCCACGACGACGCCCTCTCCCTACTTTGATTGATGTCATTATTACCTTATTAAAACCAACTACTTTGATTTTGTTTGCTAATCACGGAGCTACCACTGCCGTCCAGATTCCATCCCCGCGCGCCGCTCGGTTCCATAAGAGCATCTCCAACGGAAGCGCTAAAATAGCGCGCGCTAAAAGTCGTTTACGGTGCCTTTTTTAGGCCCTGGCCGAGCACGCGCTAAAATTCGGCGCTCCACCGGAAGTTCTATTTTGCGGCGCGGCAAAACAACGCTCCACCGGCCGCTGTATTTACAGCGAGCGCTCGGCCGCACAAACACAAATCTCACATCCATCTCCAAATAGAAGATCAAACACACACAAATAAAATCATCAATAAATAGTTCAATTATTATTACAACACAAATAACATCAACAATGAATAGTTCAAATGAATAAATTCAACAACACAACAATACAACAAATGGTAAAACAAACACTACAACACACCCTTCAAAGCGCCACAGAATGAGACCGTCAGTGAATGCCAAAATTCCGTCAGCGAATACCTTCCCGGACGTTCTTGGAATCCGTGGCCTATCTCACGTCGTAGAATGAAAGCCTGATGGTTCTGCAAGCGCGTCATGGATCCGTGACGACTCTCACCCGCCAGCCCGAGCCCGGAAGCCCGCTCGGCCCAATCTGTCCTGACGAAAATAACCGTCACGGAGGGTGAGCAGTAATAGGGGCGGCTTGTCTGACCTGTCGGGAACACAATGATTGTGTCCCCTTTTATCGCTTAGCGTGATGTCATGCATGAGGCGTAACTTGACATCATGCTAAACGTGGCGTATTTCCCTGCCGACACACGGTAGACTTGAAGGACGACACGTGGATACTTCGAATGGATCTCGATCCAACAATACTACACACGCGTCGTTCCTGGATTTTCACATGTGGGGGATAGCCAGCATGACACGTGGCACTTCACCAAAGAACCACGTGGCCCATTAGCAAAATGCCGCGTGGTCACTTTTCCTGCGGCCCAGTTTCTAAAGCTTGCGGCCCATAAAACGGCTACTGCGAGCCAGCCATATGAAAGGCCTGGCCCAGGAGCTCCTTTGTGAGACGGCCCAATGTGTGAAAATTCCGGCCCAGTTACTGCGTTGTCAACGCGACCTGTTAAACTAACGGGCGGGCCCAGATACGAATATATTGAGCCGGCCCATTGAATTATGGGCCAGCCCGAAGTTTACACGATGAGAAGGCCTAGTGTTTTAATGGCCTAGCCAAGGAGCGGACTAATTGAGTTGGCCCATTAGTGGAAAAGGTCAACTCAGCCCATGCTGAATTGGCCCAACTCACGATATGAAAGGCCCATTAGCTCAAACACCTATTTGGCCTGCTATACGGAAATGATGATGGGCCAATTGTACGAAAAATTGTACGGACCCGAAAGCAGGCCAGCAATTGCACGACAACATTACTAGGCCCACTGGTGGCCCAAAACGGCACACGAAACACGGCGTCGCGAATTAAATGACAAAATCTCACGATACAAACTACAAAGATAATAATTACAGGCATATAAATACATCGATAGCAGATGCCAATAGCACTCTCAAAAACACATACGATCACAGCTAAACGTGCAGATCCGTGCGATCAGGCATGCAAAATACCAGTTCACTGTTGACCATTGCACAGCCCGATTCGCAAACTGGAACTGATCATATCGCACCACCAGTTATGTTGCTGAATTGGAATGCTGCCTTTCTTGGGCAATTTCACTGCGTAAAGCCTCCATCTTTGTGACCAAGCTAGTATGTTTATCTTTACTTTCCTGTAGCATGCTAGTCAGGACACCGATTTGATCACGTTGGGTGTGGAAAATTTCCTGCAGGTCTGGACTGCCCCTGCTCTGTCGAGAGAGATCTGCAGCCATGGTGCTAATATTGGATTGAGATGGCTGATGTTTAAGCCCCACATTATGAAGAAACATTGGTTTCTTTGTTTTCTTTGCAAGGACGCCGGATATAGCCTGGGCCTCAGTCTTCCATTCTCCATGCTCTGTAGGTTCAGACAGCTTTGTTTCTATCTCATCCTTGTTTTGCAATAAAGGACATGAATGTTAGAATAACAAGATATAAGACATGCTTTGGAATGAATATACGTGGTTGATAGAAGCAGCAAAAATATAGGCTTCACACAGTAACGTGGACTCTTTTTTTTCGACTTGTAGTTGTTTTTCAAATGAAGCACGACAAAGCATCAGGTCCTTGTGGCATGCTTGTTGAGTTTTACCAGCATTTTCCATTTAGTGAGTCAGGACTTGCTGTTTATGTTCTTCGAATTTTTTCATGGTAGATTGGATATTTCTATACTTAGTAACCATGGTGTGTTAACTCTTCTGTCTAAGTAGTGTGGTGCATATACTATTCAACAATATAGTCATATTTGTTTATTGAACGTTCTGTTCAATTTTTTTAAAAAGGTACTTAACTATTATAAAACAGGGCTTTGGTTCGGCCCATTTGTCCCGGTTGGACAGGAACCGGTACTAATGGGGGCATTAGTCCCGGTTCCAGCGGCGAGGAGGCTGGCCAAAAGCAGTCCCGGTTCGTGCGGAGCCTTTAGTACCGGTTCGTATTAGGAACCGGTACTAAAGGGTTGCGGCAGGCAGCCTCAGCAGGGGGCCCAGCGCGAGACCCTTTAGTACCAGGTCCTAATACGAACCGGTACTAAAGATGGCCCTTTAGTATCGGTTCGTATTACGAACCGGGACTAAAGGTTTTTCCCGCCTCTCATGCCTGCACACACACACACACACACACACACCGTGGATCGCCTTTTTTAGGTTTGTAGAAAATAAAAGAAAATGATAAAATCTTCAAAAAATAAAATCCTTAGAGATGTACTTAGGTTTTAGTGTCTAGTTGGTATAGAAATTTTGAAATATGAATTTTAACCTTTTTTGCAAAAAAATAAAAAAAATTAAAACGGCCATAACTTTTGTATACGACGTCGAAAAAATGCGTTTAATATAGCTTGTTGCTTTATCTTCGATACTATGCTTTATTAATGTTAGTGTGATTGTGTATACATTCAGACCGTAGGAACACTACACCTCCTATGAAGGACCTGCTAATGATTCATGCGTTGCTGCTTATATCTCCTTGGATAGCTTGTTGCTTTATCTTCGATACTATGCTATTAATGCTAGTGTGATTGTGTATACCTTCAGACCGTAGGTACACTACACCTCCTATGAAGGACCTGCTAATGATTCATTTGTTGATGCTTATATCTCCTTGGATAGCTTGTTGCTTTGTAAACGTTAAACGGTTTCAATACCTATATCTCTACATTCATATTCGTGCTTATTTCAACCTGAATCTTGTTCACTGCATAAGAAATAGTACATGTCTTCATGTGGAAGCTCCTGGGTATCCGCCTCTAGCGGGAGGGAGTTATGTGCACGCTTTTCTGACGAGAGAGTGAGTGCGGAGCTGCTACGTGTGTTGAATGATGAAGATATGGAACTAGGACGACTTCATTATTGTAGCCACTTGCCCTCAGGGAGTAACAGCTCCTCCGTTGAAGGGTACGCCTGTGGTTCATTTAGTACGTTAGATACTCCTTTATATACTTGTATTCTCATGTTATCCAGTATTTGCAGCATTTCAATAGTTCTTTAGTATTTCATTTCGGTAATTACTTTCATTTTCTTTGTAGAATGGACATATCTTCCTCCCATACACAGGCTTTTGTAAACCATGAAGAGAGCTATGAGTCAGATGGAGACTCTCTATTTGCTTTCAGGAGCTCTTATGTAGACAAGCTGTCCTCTTTTGCCTCTCCAGCCATGCAGAAGTCTCTAACTGGGGATAAGTGGACCATGGTCACACGAGTCGATGAACGAGGTATTCCTGTCAGTCCAGTAGTTGCTGCATTTTGCTCTAGGCCTATCATAGGAGCCATCGTTCGTTGAAGCGTGAAGATCACGTGCTCAGATTTGAGAATGGAAGAACATAATAACACGAGGGAGGAGCTCCTGAGCTAGTTGTTCTACATATACCGGTTTAGCAGTGATTTTGGTGAAGATACAATGAAGATAGTGAAAGAGAAAGCAATGTCCATGATGGTAAGAGCATTGGGCATGTGGCGGAACGAGGCAAAAAACCTTAAGGATAAAGATTTCAAGACCATTATAAAGAACACATGGCCACAAATAGAAGAGTCAGAGTGGCAGCAATTTATTGACTCGGTCTCAAAGTAGATTATCCACCTCAGCCAGGTAAGCTTCCTTGGCTGCACAGCTGCTATCTCCTTAACATATGATAACAAGCAGTGCCTCGTGTTCCTTTATTGTTATAATTCAGTTTGTCATGACTCATAATTGCCTTTTTGTAAGCGTACGAAGACATAAAATTGTCTTCTGTTCAGGTTTTATATGCTCGATCTGCTTAAAACTTTCCTCCTTGCCTTTGTTTCGACCTTCAACAATGTGCAATGTATATGTAGCATATGACTATTCTTTTTTGTTGTGATAAAACTAATGTTCTTTCAATATATCTGTGCATGTATGCAAAATGATCTGATGTCATATAATTTTCTTGATTCTATGATTTGTTATTTAAAGTTCACATTTTTTTCACACATTTTTTCTTGTATTGCTAATCCATATGTGCACCATAATGATCTGATATCATATCTAGTTCATAGGTACTTCTTTCTTTATGTGTCCCAAAATTTCTGTTCTGAACAATTGTCTAGTTCCTGTGAAGCATGTTACTTGTTCAGCTGTACAGCTAATATTATCTTTATAAGCCAGGCGTTTGTGTTGTTATTCATCTGTCGTTTTTCACCTTACTAGTTGTCTTCTCATTGCTTACATTTTTTGAGACAGCCAATTAATCATCTCTACCGTAATCTTGTCCTGTTTGCCGTTCGACAGTGAGGACACGGGAAGATGCGGAATGTCAGGATATCAGCCACACAAACATGACAATTCTAGTTATATTTTGCTTGCAACAGTGGTCGCGAGAAGATGAGGATCCTTGTTATATTATAGTATTATGCAGACCCATGAACTTTATGAGCTGCATTGATCTGGAGTGATATTTTGATCTTAACGTGATGCTGTTTGCCTTTCTTTTTGTAATTTGAGCAGTTGTGCTGTAAAGGGAAACATATGGATGTATTCATGTGTGTGTATGAAACGTCCACTTTTATACGTACCCAGCGTATATTGTATTTACTAGCTAAATGCCCGTGCGTTGCAATGGGATTAAAATATTATACGGAGTACCAATGATGTTTTGTTAAGCAAATAAAGTTCTCAAACGAACTCTTCTAAAAGCAGATAACACATAGAAATTTAACTACCTCTCGATGGAGCACATAACGTTTAGGACAACTTCATGTAATTCCACAATGTTTATTTCCTTCTTCTTTTTGCGGGTTATATTTCCATATTTTCTTAACTTATGTTTCTTTCTTCTTCATTTTACCGGTTCAATTTCTACATCTTCAAATTATATATATATATATTATGTATTACATGTACTTTCAGTTGATAAGGTAAAAATGAAGCGGTATGTCTCATTAAGAGAGCAACATATATAGTAGTCGCAGGTAGAGCTCCTATGTCGAAAGAATATCGAACATCGTGTCTTGGCAAAAAATAACAGTGCATGTATATGATAAGCAGTTGCCCCTTATTTTTTCAGTCACTTCGCAAATAAATGTACAAGAGTTGGGACCACAATGTCATTCTGCAACAGTACAACGTCACAATGCAAAATATAAAAACCTAACATGCATAAATCCATCTGTACATATACACCCTCCAGATTGATGGCGTTTGCTTCAAGTAGCCTTATGTACATATCTTGTTGCTTATTATTTCCATCACTGCAGCATGCGTTTCCATCAGTATGTACGTATCCTGATTTCTGAACTTGTTCACTACGAAAAAACAGCAGCAGCAACAGCTTGTTATGAGGCGTCCATCGTTCTGCTGCGCCCGGTGTCGCTCTCACCTTCGTGACGGTTGTGCTATTCCATTGTCATGCTGTTGATGGCAGCTGCCCGGGACGGCACCGGCACTGTAATGTGTCTTGCTTTTCTCTTCATTTTTTCTCAACTCAATCTCTCCGTACGACCTGGTCTATAATATTATATGTCTCACTGTATGGATTGTACGGAGCCCATCCGCTAGATATTTTTTTCCATTCGCACGAGAGAAAAATCCCCAAATCCCGTCGTCTCCAAATCGGAGGAAAGCAACAAAACTGACAGAGGTCTTCATTTGTGAGTTGTGGCTAGTTGAGCCCTTCATGGTTAAATTGTGTTGGGTTGAGGTTGGTCCAGTGTGACCATTGGTTTGGTTATCCCTTGATAGTTCTTATGAATTGATAATATTATTCAACTGCCTGTCGTGGATGTCCTCCGGTACAAGGGAGACTCTGTCGGAATTTAGCCGTGGGCTTGTATACTTCCGCTATTGTTGTAGATGGTGTAGCATACCATCTTGTTGGTAAGGTGGGGTGTTAAAGTTGGTATCAGCTTAACCGGTAGACTTTGCTACATGTGCGTAAGCTCATGTACCAAAGGAAAAGATCCTAGTCTTGTGGTATGATCTAACTGACGAGGGCGTCAGTCTTTTGAGGTTGGGTGAGACATCCCTATTTGGATGATGTAAGTGCTTAAGTTAGCTCAAATTTGTGACCTAGTTAGTGAATATCTTCAAATTTGATGCTAGGTTTGGTTAATGAACACTAAAACTTGACACGCTGATGCACAATAGGAGGGGTTTTGGGGTATGCATCTCATTTATTCTTCCGTTAGTACCTTATTGTTGAATGTATTCAACAATTGTGCTTGTGATGTCAATATGATAGTGTTGAATCAATGCATTGCTATTGTTATGCCTCTATGCTTGTTATATTTCCTTCAATATATGTGATTAAGCATTGCAGATATTCTTCTCATGTGAATATGGTATTATTGATTGGATTGATCCAATGTCGTTGGCTTGTGTGATGCCATTATCTGATTGTGCATCAATGTGTACTTTTGTAGTGTTGCTCCTAACATACCATTATGCTCATGTCTTTCATGTGTTGTTGGTCATAGCTAGTGAAGGCCATCGCTAATAGTTTTGAAGATTTCACAATAACGTTCATTGTCTGTAGCTACGAAATGCGATTTTGTTAACGAAGTACTAAAAGGTTCTCTCTATTTACTAGTTGCCATCGGGAAAAAGTGTGTAGTTTTCCATATGCCTGGTAATCCTTGGGTGTTGCTCAGGTGGGTTTCTACTAAATTCCTTCTTGCTAGTCTTTATATTTTAGTGGTGCTCTAGTGGTTTTCAGAAAATGCGCTTTTGCGTAGCAGCTGCCCGTGTGAATTATGTCTCACATATTTCATAAAGCTCGCCTTGGAGTTGTCGTTTGTTCAAAACCTCCAGTGGGCAGCTTACTTGTCCATTCAATGCTCAGCACACTTGTTGTCCTTGATTTTCAAAAGATTGGTTGCATATTTGAGAGGCAACAGTTGAATAGTTTCCAACTATGGTTGCTGGAGTCCTTTCTAGAAATGATTGCCACCGTAAACTTAAACTTTGAGTTGCTTGAGTAGTATATAAGTTTTTACTGGTTGTTCGAGAATACCTTGTACTGCTCGAACACCTTGTAGTGCTAATGGCAGCTGTTACTCGTGAGGTCATTGGTTTATTTGTTAAACTTCAAGACAAGTGCCTTTGACTATGGTCTCAGTGAACACTCTGAGTTGTGAACATTTGCGACTTACTTAGCGCAATTGTTCTTTCTGGTTGGTGCCTTATAATATTGGGTCTTACTGCACACCTAGGGAGGCATATGCCTCCCTTATAGAGAGGAGGTTGCATGTCGTTCTACATAGGAATACTGATACCTTTTCTACTCAGCCATTCTTGTGGTCTTATTGTTTCTATCATGGTATGTTGGGGTTATGCCCTTCACTACTAGTCAGTAGACCATTGATTGAGTATTTCTTAATAATGATATAATCGGTTATTTCTTCACTCAAGACTCGAGTTCTTTCATTGTCTCCTTTATGTCACTGGATCCAACTAAGATGATCCGACTCTTTGCTTTGGGGTGTTGTCGTGACACAGTCGGATGAGCCCTATATCATATGTTATTAAAAGACCTATACTCTTGCACTATTATTGCCATCTCTACTTCCATGGTGAACGTGTTCTGTTGGCTTCCTTTTCAGAGGAGCTAATTTCTCTTCCGGTGAACCTATGTTGGGCCATGAACTAAAGTGGAAAATGAGGCCGTAGCCTGTGTGGATTCAATTCCAAAGGTAGTCGAAAGTCGATGATTACTTCCTATCTTGGAAAATTCTACTTAATCTATTGCTCAGTGACCTTGTTATTGTCCGATTATCTCGTATCCTCGTTCCGGGGTACAACTTTCTAATGTTGTTTCCACCATGTGGAGCATATTTCCGGAGTATGAACCTTGGCACTCCTTGGTTGAAGTTGCTCAACTTCTATTGGCTGGTGATTCATGAAGCCATTGTACACTTTGTTCTTCCCATAAGGCCAAGTTCTTGCTTCCATCGACGAGTTCCCGGTTTGAATCAATTGTTGCTTAGTGTGGCTCTTGCCTTAGACCTATGAACCACCGCATCATTTTATCATAAAGCTTTTCCTTGTCCAGTAACATATATATGTGGTTCTTTGTATGCATAGTTCAAGAAGCGACAGCTCTCCACGTTGTTAAAAGCATATCAGGTGGACCCTAACTTTTTCAACCATGTGTTGATTGGAGTTGTAGATTTCTAGACTTGGTCTGGACGTCTGGTAAATTTTGACCATCCTTTTACCAAAATCATTGTATTTTCCAGCGAGCCAGCTCTTGCTCTAGTTGTGCCTAGGTCTTGTGGCAACCCTTATGCGATGGTTTGGTCTGGTGACTGGATAGATGGGAGTCGACCTCGAACTCATGTTTGTGCCCTGAAATCTTTTCACTGTGCCATGTAAGGAGACCGAGAGTTAGAACCATGGTTCATTTGTTCACATACAAAGCAAATACTTTGAGCAATGGATTGCCTGATCAACCATATCATTTACTCTTATTATTTGCCCATGTTATGATGAAGAAATGAACTTGAGTGATTCTTGCCTAGCTTCCTACAAGCTAAAGCTTGCCAACCTAAACCATAGGTGGAATAGTTGGTCTCTATGAAACTCTTGCAGATCGTTTGTATTCAAGCTCGGCCTCAGATCCTCGCGTGGCTCTTGTGGCTCTTGTCCCGGTGATACTCTTAAGAATAAGTTCTGAGGTTGTTGCATGGTCTTTCTGAGACCATGTCGTTAAGACGTTTCCATGTTTGCAAGGTGCTGGTGCCCTTGGGTTGATTCCCCACTTGTGTTGTAAGTACATTGTTTGTTGAGGGTGGTTGCCTTGTTTGCCATATATGGCAGTATTTTTCAAGCTCAAGTGGTTTCAGTTGATTGGTTGATGTTCTATAGGACATCTTTCTGGACCATCCATGTCTTTTCTCATGAGTCTCCTCCTCCTACGACTGGTTTGATTGTATTCATGAGTTCCTTGCTTGCTTATAATGCCATCTAAGCTTGGTAGCTCCTTATATCTTGGATGCGTGTTGCATGATCTTTCCTGACCATGCCTTATCATGAATATGTGATTGCTATGTGCACTGGTTTGCTTTGCTGGTCATAAGTACCTCATAATTTTGTGGTAGTGATTGCTCGATGGATGTTTGTGCTTGTACAGAACTAGAATTAACAGAATAAAGAACTCGAGGGCGAGTTCCTAATAAGGTGGGTAGACTGTAACACTCCGTAATTTCATCGGGTATTCTCATCCACTGGTCCTTATCATCCCAACCGACGGCCATTTTATATGTGCTTATTGAAGTTCAGATCATCTCTCTGAGGCATTCAATTGTGGGGTACTCTTTTATTCATATCAAAGATGGTGACGTAAAATTGATTCCACGGCTTCGCCGTATACCTTTTGTAGTCACCTTCAAGTAACTTTTCAAAACAAGCCTCCTCTTAATGATCCGAGTCCACGATTGCGTCTGGCTCATCGAGCTAGTCGAAATTGACTACTCATTTTCCCAAATCGGACTCTGGATGCAACCTCCATGTTTTGGTGATCCAATGGCTGATATTAATTCGAATTAGAAAATTATTTCTTCTAAATTAAAATGTCTTGTCCTTATCTTTGAGGCAGCGAGAGTCCTATCCTGAAGGAGTCGTGCTCCATCCCCATACCTTGTATTCCCCACGCAGCCCCATTCCTTCTTTCTCCTCACACACAAGGTCCTCTCTCATGGCTTCACCTCTCCTCTCCTCCCCTGATCCTTCTCACCTGCCCCACATTCTGGCCGACCTCCTAGTGCAGCCATGACCTGAGGTTGAAGAAGAAGAGGAGGAGAAAAGAAGAAAGATCAAGATGAGAAGGAGAAGAAAAGAAATAGGGTTCATCACCACCGTCCTATCGAATCCCATCTGCTCAGGCACCAAGGGTGAGGTTTCCCACCATGTGTGTGTTACTGGAATGGTTTAGGTATGGATTCCATGTTGTTTAGCTTTGGGGTTCAGCAAGAACATAAGGGGATTAGGGCAAAGGTTGTTTACGTTGCTGTCTCTGTGTATACAGTAGCACAAATCTCTATTTTCGGAGGCCAATATGCTAAAATTGGGTGACGACTATTGTAAGGGCCCCTCAGATAACCAGTATCTGAAGTACCCGTGTTATGTAAACAATTGCAATCCCAGAGATCAGTGCATTGCAATCACATAACAGACATAGTATCGAGACTTACATCATTCAAGTCGCATAAATAAGTCTTACAACACAGAGAGGTCATACGACCAAGTCTTTCGAATCATCGCCACGCAGGGCGGAATTAACTAAGATACAGCGGAAACGTTGCGACTAGCGTCGGCCCTCATCACCGCCATACGCCAGACCCACAAGTGTCGTTGACGGGTGACCGCTAAGGGGCATAGTCGTCGACGTACTCCTCCTCGCCAGCATACGTCTCCTCGTAGTATTCTGGACATTTGAATATCCAGGGACACAGCCGTGAGTACAATGATGTACTCGCAAATCCACCTCAGGGTTTAAGTTTTCATGGTAATGCAGAAGAAAAACATTTTTCGAAAACTGGGTTGGCTGCTATATACGACTATACGGCTTAGTTTTTCGAAAAGATGCTTTTGAGCACAGGGATTTACACATATCCCTGCCTTTGTCAAAAATGTAGGAATAGAAGAATCTGTCCCCACGATTTTAGGAATTCCTTTGCAAACCTTTTTATAACAACAGGATAGGGATACCCCTTTTTCCCTTTCTCCGGGTTCCAACCAGTTGACTCCCCGAGACCAGCTGTCTTCCCCCAAATCCGTACCTCCCAGGTACCTCCTTACCGCCTCCTTGTTTTCCAATAAAAACCACTTTTTCTTTTTAAAACAAAAATGCCCGCACGCCTAGATCGGTGGCCTTCCAACCGTTCATGACCGAGGACTCGGCTATTCGAATAGTTTTACACTCTGCAGAGGGGGTACACTTTCACCACAAGATATGGACAGTCTGCCGTGGACAACCACGGTCTGTACAGAGACAGCATGCACCCATCAGACCACCAATCCTAACTTCCGCTATGTCGATGCTAGTGCGACGGTCGTTCTCCTCGATGGGTTTGTTCTCCCCGGCACCGAGTGAGCTAGCCATTTGCAACCGGTTACCCCTAGCCTCACACTGCCATAACAGGAGACCCACCGCTGCTTCCCGGTGGCTGACTTTAACCCCACACTTTGTATGCCCAATTTCCTTATTGCGGCATTCGGTTCAGGGGACTCGAACCCCGTCTAGCAAATTTTGAGTTCAAGCTCGCACTAACACAAACAAGCTTCGGGTAGGCCCCGTGCCCATTTTGGAGTAATGTGGTTGTACTGTTTAAATTGTCGGGCAAGATCCGCTAGGGCTGTACTTTGTTTTCCAAACATCTCCTTCTCCGACTGCTCCCAGCAGCTCGGGTTTTCGTAAGCATCTCCGATTTGCTCCCAGCATCTCGGGTTTTTGTAAACTTCTCCGGTTGCTCCCAGCACCCCGGGTTTTGTAAAACACTTTCTCTCCGAGTGCTCCCAGCGGCTCGGGTTTTTCCTCCGAAAACATTTTCATAAAAACCAGGTCCCCATCCTATAGTTTTGAGAGGAGAGTATGGATATATATAACTAAAGAAATTAATTTTCTTGATAGCGCCTTCGGTAAAAAGGCTTCTCAAGTAAAGTTTTACTTTAATAAACCTATTATAACTAGTAGGTATCTTTTGGCCAAACAACATTGTTGAAAATAGTTTTTGGGTGGCAAGTTGCCACAAAAGAATTAAAACATGCACTATTTTATTTTTGAGAACAAAACATGCTTATGTAAGTAATGGGTATAAGGGTTGGTTGGGGTGGCTTGCCTTGTTCAGCAAAGTGTCCTGGATCCTTTTCTTCCTTGTACACTTGCTCAGCTCCCACGTTCCACTCCCCTTCTTGCGGACCTAAGGTACCGGAAAAATAAACGGACTACCGTCAAGCTATGGAAGCGGATTGACAACAATCTAAAGTAACAACAAGCAAGTGCCATCTATCAAACCACACTAAGCACCACTACTAAATCACTCCTACCCACCAAAAGTGTGCTGCATGCTACTTATTGGCTAAAACACACATAACAAACAATTAAAACAATAACTTTTTTTCAACAAGCAAATAATGGCAGAAACAAGGCAATCACCAAATAACTCATACAGGGAGTTCTACAAGTCCTAAATTAGTGAAACTTTAGGAAATCACTCTCTGATACAATTACAAACTAACCCAATTGGATTCAATCAAAAATAATCAACACACAAAATATGAAAAATGCACAAAGTGCATTCTGCCACTATTTTCAAACCACTACCATATCCAAACTACTCATCAAAACACTATGGGCTAAATTTCTAGTGAAAGGGTACCCCAAGAGCTTTCCAACAAAGTTGGAATCACTCAAAAATATTACTCCTAGCTCCTGCTAAACATAAAACATCACAGAAAACACATTTCACAAGATATTATAGCATGCACAAAATATAGGTCATTTTTTAGCAAACCCACTTCTGCATGATCAAGCACACATCCTAGTATGCTACAAAATTTACTCTTACTAAATTACCCTAACAGATTTACCACAAAAGAATTAATCTAAACATGCAGAAACTAAACAGACAGATAATAGAAAAATAAACTAAAAAAAACAGTTAGTGGGCTGCTCTGGGTCAGATCTGGCCAGATCCAGCCCAGATCTGGGCCTGCGCCGGGCGAAATCGGCCCATCCGGCCTCACCGCGCGCGCGAACGCGGAAAACGATCAACGACCGACCGCGGTTCAAACGTGGCCGTCGATCTGGAGATCGACGGCTCACGGCCTTCGTCTTCGGCGCGACGGCGCCGTGCTCCTGCACAGAGAGAGAGAGGGCGGCCGTCGATGGTGTGCTCACCTAGGGCGTGCGAGAGGTCGCGGGAGGGGTCGGAGGTGAAGGAGGGTCGATGGCGAGCTCGGGGATGCCCTCAGGTGCCGCATGCACGGCCGGAGTCCATGGCGACGGCGAGCTCGAGATCGTCGGGTCGGAGTTGACGCGGCTCGCTCGGGCACCTCTCTCGCGGAGCAGAGAGCTCGGGAGCAAGCAGGGCTTCGCGGGGTGGACGAGAGGGTGGTGAGGCGTGCTCTGGAGCAGAGAGGAGAGCACTGGAGACAGAGGAGAGGAAATGAGCTGGGGTGCCCGATCTAGGGTTTTCCCCGGGTTAAGAAGGAGGGAGAGGAGTTCGGAGTGGTCTGGTTGGTCGAGAGGGGCGGTGGAGAGGGGGACAGAGAGGAGGTGGTCGGGGTGGCGTGTCCTAGCCAGTAGATGGAGAGGGGAGTGAGCTTCCATTGGGCAAGGTGGAGGGGGAGGGGTGGGTATGTGCCAAGGTGGCATCCAGGGTGGATGACAGGTGCGCCTGGGTGGGTTGGTGCTGTCCAGGCCGTGTGGGGTGAGAGAGAGAGGCTTAGTTAGGCATTTGACAGAATTTGGTTAGGAGAAGATTGTTAGTGAAAGTTAAAACATAGCCCACTTTACCATTATGCACTAGTCAGGCCAGTGCCCAATTTTGAATTCCAGAATTGCAGTGAGCAAGAATGGATGATACTAAAGAGGGTGGTGAAGGTGCATTGCAGAAAGGATCAAAGAGATGCTTAAGATAAGGTGACAAAGATGCTATCTTATAACATGACCATAAGTCAATGTTTTTAAGTAGCAATCCAAGTAATGGATGACATTGAGATGAAACAAAGTGTTATCCTAAAACTAAAGATAGGTTTAGACAAGGGAGATGACATTTACCAACTTAGTTGGTTTGCATGTCGGAGAAGAATTAAAGAGGAATTTTAACAGAGGGTTCTAATTGACTAAAGGTTAGCAAACAAGAAAATTACTAAACTAACACTAATCACCACTTCCTAGCAAACACTCAAGCAAGAACTAAAGAACACCACAGGATCACTAAGGCACAAGAGCAATACAGCAATTACCACACCATACAGCCAAGTCCTAACTAGTCAGAGAGATTCTAAATAAATACCACAATTCAAAGTCTAGAGAAATTGGGGTGTTACAACTATATGGAATGAAATATGGGCTATGTTCTCACGGTCATTTTGAGTGGTCTTTTGCTCAATTTTGTTCAACCGTTTGGTCTCGGTGGTAATAACAAGTTTCTGTTCTGAGAACTCGAAAACATGGTACTTATGGTTTTGGGCTCAATCTTTCGGAGCCTTCTGTTGTTGATAAAACTAGCAAGGTGGCCCTCGCAAATGCGAGGGCATCACCTTTGTTGTCTCGAAAGTAAATGAGATACAAATCTATAGATGATGCATATTCTCATTACGTGATGGAAATAATTTGGTTTTGTCATCTTAAAATATTGGTCGTGAGTTATTATGTGATATTAGATCATGTGAGGTTAGCATCAAGTTATGCTAAAAAAATATCACATGCAATAGATTATTAAATTTACAAAATTACTATATTTATATCATTTTTCACTTATACATGATACTACCTCGGTACATCAAATTTAAAGTACCATCCATGACTAATAAAGGGGCATTAGATCATGTAAGGTTAACATTTGGTTTGTCGGCATTATATTAGAAGTTCAGTTACAAAAGTTCGTTTGTTGTGGTCTGAAATAATAGTTTGGTCTACCATGAGCAATATCTAGATGATCTTTACAATGGAATAGCAGAATAACTTTACTTATTTTCGCCAAAAATATAGAAATCTTCATTAAAACACATGGCGAGTTAAATTAAATAGTAAACATTTTTAGTTTATCCTCCTGTTAAGTTTATCTGAAATATGTCTATAATTGAATAAAGAATAATCAAGTATTTATTTTTCACCAATCTAAAGATAAGTTTTTTTTTTGAAATCCAATATAAAGATAAGTTGGTTGTACTATTCCAATATATATTTATGTATCAATACTCAAAAGTAGAGAGATTTTATTGCATGTTTTATTGCATCCCTCCTGGCGTACTTCTATGTCAGTTCTTCTACCACTACGTCACCAATAGTGTACACAATATATAATTGAGAAAGGATACATAGGTCAATTTTCGTACCAATCTTGGGAACCATGTATGGAACGGCGGGTGTAACATCTTAAATTGGTAATATGTACATTGTTCATGGTCGAACTGATAATTGGGTCATAAAGGACAAATAGGTATATTCGTGTATCCATCCAGGACATCATTTTTGGATCGACATTTATATTGTCTAAATATTTAAATTGGGGGACATACTTCTTGTCCGCCTAGTAGTTAGGATCTGCCATATAATGTTTTCTCTATAGAATTATGCGGAACTATTGTTTCATCTTCTTAGGCAAAACTATAGGGATATACATATTATGTTTTAATAATAAAATGAAGTTTTTTCATATTGATGATCGAATTTGGTGAATAATTTTTAGATCAACATTTATATTGTCTAAATTGTGGTCTCGTGCAAGAATATACTCTCTGATCTTTTCCGGTGTATCATATTTTTAAAGTTGTGAAATATGCCAATGGATGCTAGAGTTTGAGTACATCTTGTACTTGCTTTTAGATTCAGGAAAGGTACGCATTTCAGGGTCCCTACTGAATGGATATAAATTTTATTTATCCTAGTGTATCATGTTTTTTGCATTATGAATTCTTTTCACGGTAGATCTTTTTGTTTTCCTACAACTAAAGTCGCATATGTTTTACATCAGAGACATGTATGTAATATTCATATATATGTATCCTCGCTCAATAAGGGTCTGTATGGATCGTGGCCGATGGTTGCCTTTCCAAAAATTTGGTGTTGACGGGTGGCATGTCTAGCGTTTGGATTGAAGCCCAGTTATCAATGCCACCCCAAAAATTTGGTGCGTTTGGATCGTAGCCGATGGTTGCATGTCCAAAATTTTAGCGTTAATGGTGGGCATGTCTACCGTTTGGATTGAAGCCCAGTTATCAACGCCATGCCAAAATTTTGGTCACTACTTTCAATTCTCCGCCAACACGCTAGCGAAACTGGGGCGGGCGAATCGTATGCCAAAATTTTGGCTCGCCACTGAATTGGCAGGCGAGGTTCTGGACACAAACTAAAAAGCCCCTAAATACATCTAATGAATATTATATTGAATTGTATAAGAACGATTTATTTGTTTTCACTTATTACTACAAAATTAATATAATAAATACAATTAACCGTTTGAAAATTCAGCTATTTTTTAATTTATCCTGAAATTTATACATGTAATCTAAATAATATTTTCGTTCTTATTTTGAATTTCGTATGTAAATTAATCATCAAAACCGGAGAAGTGCAGATCGTTTCCTATGAAAAAAAGGATACGAAGGGAAAGAATCGGAGGATGCATGAGAAGTCGTGTGTCCTTGGGCACCTCGTACATGTTGAAACCTAAATCACTTAGCTCCCTTCTAATAAAGTTGTTATTCACACACACTAACATATATGCATATATGACACTCACATATATGTTCTGTCTATTTCATACATGTGCTTGAGGCTACATCTTGGCTTACTAGCTTCCTAGCTTCTTGTTACATGGGAGGGGTGGTACCCTATTTATACTTGTACATGACCCCTAAGATTGTTGCCATGTGGCACAATCCAAACCTTACACCATACTTCTAGAATACTCTACAAACTCTAGATATCTCATACTACTCCTAAATATCTTACTCTAGAACATTCCTAATTCTAGAGTTCTCCCTACATACACTAAATACTTCATGATATCTACTAGGACTCCTACATACTCTAGATACTTCCTGACTAATCTAGAAACTTCATGCATATAGATATGACAAGATTACTTCTAACAATCTCCCCCTTAATCTTGTCATATCAACTAAGATCCTCTAGTCCAGATCACCTGGACTATGCGCTTCATCTTGTGACGGCCTCGCACCGCCTCATGTCTAGCAACGGCATCACACCATGCTTGTCAGTCTCACACTGACTCCATATAAGATGGCTGTCGGCCCAGTGAAAACCAGGGTGTGCTGGGCCTGTCCTCCACGGCCCTCGACACTCGTTGGCCAAAATTCGCTAAGGACAAGCCTACGGCTTGGAGAGACTCGCGAGGCAAATCGCCTCGCGAGGGCTTTGGAGGCAGCAGAGGCCTACGGAGCCCTCTTCACTGCTGCCCCCTCTTCAAGGTGATCTCCCCTGGAGAGGGTCAACGCCAAATCCTCCACAGGGCACCCCAGCCCTCGTGGGGATTCTTCGCTGCAAAGCAACCTCTGCAGAGCGCACATGGGCTCTGCAGCGGCCGCAGAGTGACGCGCGCCTCTGCGCGCGGTGACGACGACGCCGCAGTTGCCATTTTGGTGATTAAAGGAGTCAACAAAGCTGCGCCATCCGCACCGGACTACAAGGATTTCCTCTTTGGTGATAAGGGGACCGGCCGCTACGCTCCACGGCCAACGTCACCGTGGGCACCCCCACGTTCCTCTGCAGCCCCAGCTGGCCGTCCTGCATGGACGGTGGTTTCTCTGCCACAGGCATCAGCTTTACGCCCATGGACCGCGTCCATGGACTGGGCTGCGGTGCACCGTGCTCCCCTTCTGTCGCCATGTGGTAGCCCTTCCCGCGCAAGCGCAGGGAAGAGGCCCGGGGCGCCTATAAAAGGAGGAGGTGCACCACCGTAGCAAAGGATCGCATTCTCATTCTAGCTTAGCCACTACGCGCAAGGAAGAAGAAGACCACAGTTCCCTTCCTTGTGCACACCATTGCCAAAAGAGAGCCCTCGGCAAGCTCATTGTACTGTAACCTCCATAAGCAGTGCAATACAGACAAGCAGGAGTAGCGGTGTTACCTCCACACGAGGGCCGTGAACCTGGGTACGGGCTGGTGTTCATCTCTGTCGTGATGTCCCTCCTCATGCTCGACGAGCACCGTCGCCGTGCAGGTTGAGGGTTGTTTGACCAACGTGTTCAGCCCCTTACACGAACTCTCTTCGTGAGCTTGACATCCCTGTTTCGTGGGAGTCATTCTCCGACAATTGGCGCGCCAGGTAGGGGGCTGAGGCGCGTCTTCAACCTTCACCGACCTCTGCACCATGGCGGACACTCGCGCCACCCGGCGGGCGTCAGGCAGGGCTACCACCGAGCCCGCTGCCAACACCACCAACCCTCGCGGCCGTCCCCGTGCCAGCCGCGCCGGGGCGCAACACCGCTGACCGCGTGTGGAGCACCCCGAGGACGAGACGGCCACCACGACGACCGCTTCGACGAAGACGTCGACCACGGGCACGGCGAGGACGCTGAGTCCTCGCATCCGTCCCAGCGCCACAGCGCCTCCACTCTTGGGCGTCCAGCACCCAGCCCGAACACCGCGCTGCTCATGGCCGCGGAGCTCTTCCGCTACCGCCCCACCGCCGAGGCGCACGACAACTGGCTCGGCCGCCTCCAGCACCTCGTCGACATCGCGGCGGCGCCGCGCGCAGCTCCGGCGGTCGCGCTCTCTGGTGCACCACAACTCCGGACGCGCAGGACTGCGGCATGGCGCACCTCCGCCGCCGCCTCCGCCAGGTCCGCCTCCAGCTGCGGCCACAAGGCCGCCTCCCACGCGTCTTCGCCGCGCGATTGCCAAATCGTGCAGCGGACCCCCAGACGCGCGGGTGGAAATGGAGCGCCAGAAGGACCTCCAGAAGCGCATCGTCGAGGAAATCGGCCAAGCGGGGCGACAGAACCGCCGAGCTCTTCAGGGTGGCATCGCCTCGTACGCCACAGGATGCGCGGCCTTCACCCGCACCTGCGTCGCGTCGTCTGGCCACAGAAGTTCAGGCCTGACCTACCCAAGGGCTACGACGGCACGAACAACCCCATCGAGTTCTGCAGCTCTACACCACCTCCATCCAAGCTGCGGGGGGAGACGACAAGGTCATGGCCAACTGGTTCTCCCACGCTCTCAAGGATTCTGCCTTGTCGTGGCTCCTGAACCTTCCCGAGGATTCCATTGACTCGTGGGAGGAGCTCTGCCAGCAGTTCGTTGCAAACTTCAAGGGCACGTACGAGCGCGCCCTCACCTACAACGACCTGCGTGCTGTGCGCCAGAAGCCTGGCGAGACCCTCCGCAGGTACATCCAGCGCTTCAGCCAAGTCCGCAACAAATCCCGAACATCCCGGACTCGCACGTCATTGCGGCCTTCAGAGAGGGCGTCACCAACCACAGGATGCTCGAGAAGCTCGGCATCCACGATACCCTCTCCTCCGTGGTGAAGCTCTTCGACATCGCAGACAAGTGCGCCAAGGCAGAAGAAGGGCTCCTCTTCGTCAACAGACGACCCTGTCGAGGGATCCAAGACCCAGAAGAGGCGTGACGAGACAAAGCGCAAGCCTACCGCTGTCTGGCAGCCGAACCCGACGCCAAGCACGTTCGCGAGGACTCCCCGAGGCTGGCGAGAAAAAGGTGGAAACCGCCCGTTCTGCATCTACCACAACAGGCGCGGCCATGCGACGGAGAACTGCTATGACCTCAAGCAGCTGAGCAAGAAGCGCGAGCAAGAAGAAGGCAGCGGTAGCCGCGGCAGAGGCCGTGGTTACCGCAAAGGTGGACGTAAAGGCAACTTCCAGAGGCCGCAGGGACTCAGGCGAATGCCGCCGAGAAAAACAACAATCTCCCGACGAAGAGCCTGGAGGTTACCAGGCCCCTAAGGGTGCCATGGCATGCATCCTCGGCGGATCCCAAGCGCCCAAGTCGAACAATCAGTTCAAGCAGTTCGCTCGCGAGCTCAATGCAGCGCTTCCCGGGGTCGAGACGTCCCGCCCCCTCAAGTGGTCCCAGTACACCATCGCCTTCGACGCCAAAGATCACCCCAAGTCTACCAAGACTGTGGGCACCCTCCCGTTGGTGTGCACCCCCACCATCAACAACATCGCCGTCGGCAAGACGCTCATTGATGGGGGTGCAGGCCTGAACGTCATCTCTGTCGAGACCTTCGAGACGCTTCAAGTGCCCTACGAGTGGCTTATGCCCTCCAGGCCCTTCACCGGGGTCACCAGCGGCTCAATCTCGCCTCTGGGGCAAGTGAGGCTCGCGGTCACCTTTGGCACGCAGGAGAACTACCGCACCGAGCTAATTGACTTCGACGTCGCGCACATTGGCCTGCCCTACAACGCCATCCTCGGCTACCCCGCCCTCGCGAAGTTCATGGCCGTCACGCACCACGCCTACAACATGGTCAAGATCCCTGGCAGCGGTGGCACCATCACCATACGTGGTCACGTACAGGACGCCACGCGCGCTGTCGAGATCGCCTACAAGGCCGCTGCCATGGCATTCCCCGCTGACGAGGACATGGAGCCTCTCGAGAGGCCCAAGAAGAAGAAGCAGCTGTTCACTCAAGAGCAAGCATCTACAAAGAAGGTGTCGCTGAGCACCAGTGGCTCGGGGGCTGAGGGCTCGGGGGCTAGCGTCACCATAGGCGCTGGCTTGCCTCCCAAATAGGAAAGCGCGCTCGTCGCCTTCCTTCGGGCAAATTCTGACATGTTCGCATGGACTCCGTCAGAAATGTCCGGTGTACCAAGGGAGGTGATCGAGCACCACTTAGCCGTGTGTCCAACGCACGCCCTGTAAAGCAGAAAGCGCGGAAACAAGCCCCCGAGAAGCAAGCGTTCATCATCAAAGAAGTAGAGAAGCTGAAAGCAGCAGACATCATTCGAGAAGTTGCCCACCCCACTTGGCTCTCCAACGGTGTGGTTGTCCCAAAACCCAATGGAGGAGGCCGGCTCTGCATCGACTACACAGACGTAAACAAGGCCTGCCCCAAGGATCCATACCCCATGCCAAGGATAGACCAGATTGTGGACTCCACCGCCGGCTGTGATCTCCTCTGTTTCCTGGATGCCTTCTCAGGCTACCACCAGATCAAAATGGCCAAGGAAGACGAGGAGAAAACAGCATTTCTCACCCCTTGTGGTGTGTATTGCTACACTTGCATGCCCTTTGGCCTGAAGAATGCCGGCGCCACCTTCCAGAGGCTCATGAGGATCGCCTTGGGGGCTCAGATGGGAAGAAATGGCTGTCGACAAGTTCACCAAATGGGCAGAGGTTGAAGCAGTGCGCAGCATACCGGCCAGAGCAGCAGTAAAATTCATCAGAGGCCTGGTCTGCCGTTTTGGTGTGCCAAATCGCATCATCACCGACAATGGCTCACAGTTCACCAGCGGCATCTTCAGGGCCTACTGCGAGAGCCTCGGCACCGAGCTCTGCTTCGCCTCGGTGGCTCACCCACAGAGCGACGGGCAAGCCGAGCGAGCAAATGCTGAGGTCCTCAAGGGCCTCAAGACAAGAAGCTTCAATCGCCTCAAGGGCTACGGCAAGGGCTGGATAGACGAACTCCCGTCCGTGCTCTGATCCATCCGCACGAACCCCACGAAGCCCACTGGCGAGACGCCATTTGCCCTCGTGTATGGAGCTGAAGCTGTCCTCCCCACAGAGATCAAGCATGGATCCGCACGGGTCCTTGCCTTCAACGAGGACGATCAAGCAGACCTCCACAACGACGACCTGCTGCTCCTTGACGGGTTGCGCCGCCGTGCCGCCCTCAGGGCAGCAAAGTACCAGCAAGACCTGCGACGCTACCACAGCCGCCACATATGTCCACGCACTCTCGAGACAGGCGACCTCGTCTGTCGGGGGAATAATTATCCCGCGACTTATTCAAGCAAAGCGCGACTTATTCACAGTCGCACCACTATTGGGCTTACATGAAAGTGGGCTGACTCAAGATCATGAGGAAGGATCCAGAAGCTCGAAGATAACTTGACTTGGAAGACAAGACATATGATTAGTCTCCAAGTAGGACTCCGGCTCATACTTTCCTTGGGAGAGAAGTTTACTTGTAACCTTGCGAGCCACCGTCTTTATAAGGTGGACTCCAAGGACCTAGAATCCCAAGCTAAGAAAGCTCTCATACATCTTGAGATAGGCGACTTAACACATCGATCGTCAACCCCTTGTAACACCATATTCATATCAATACCAATCTAGGATAGGCAGGACGTAGGTCTTTACCTCACATTGAGGGGCCGAACCTGGGTAAAAAACATTGTCTTCTTCGTGCTCTGCGATCCTTAGCCTGGAGACGATTGACTCGCGTAATCCCACACCTACGAAGTCATCCATGACACCTGACGTGACAAACCCACGACAGTTGGCGCCCACCGTGGGGCCTGCGGTCAAGAGCGTCACGTTCCGCGCTGGATCTGTGCCAGGGACGGAGGATCTCGTCGTCGATTCAAGCTCGGCGACTTCAACGTCACGCCGGTCTAAACGATTCGGCGGTATCTACATCTACATCAAGATCTACCTCAAGCTGGAGTAGAAAGCGTGGAGAAATTCGACCGCGCGATTCGGGGCGCAACTTCGACAACGCCCCTCACGCGCGGGTTACAGGACAGCAGCAACGACCGTATGGCGGACATCACCGGCGGTGGCTCGAAACTCATCTCGACGATCCCTTCGGTGGAAAGATGCGCAATCGAGTTTTCGAGCAGCTGTCCAAAGCGCATCGGATTCCAACGGTTAGATCTTCGTGGGCGACTCAAACACTGAAGCCCTGTCGAAAGCTGACGGAACTCCGCGCGACTTTGGGAAAATAATTATCGAGGTCGACTCGGACATCAATTCGAAGATCCCTCTGGTGGAGACCTACGGAATATAATCTTGAAGCCCTCCAACAAATTTGAGTCAATTCCAACGGTTGGATCTCCATCGACGACTCGCGCACTGGAGCAAGTTTTTATCTAGGCGAGCTCGCGAATCCTCTTTTGGACGTCTCCAACATCGGCGACTCGTCGTACCGGCGCCCAGAGGCTCGACAACAACACCGTCCCAGAGCACACGTCAGATCATGTCTACGGAATCAAGAATTATCGGCAAAATTTCATGATCCAGCGCGGTTGGCAGAGACCTCGACATAAAGGTCAAACAAATACTTGCACTTGCGGCTTCAGCATTACTGGTGAACTTGCACTTGCGACTCAACGACCGGGTCCGTGTCCACTCAATCATTACGAGGTGATATGGTTTCGATTGAAACACCGGAGTTTCCATAGCATTGTTTACCAAAGAAAAGACAAAAAGGAATACTTCGAGTTGGATCTGGATTTGCCTTGCTACGCTAGGTCCGACCTGATTGTGCGACTCAACACGTACGAGCTGGACCCCTGCCGACTCAAAACAGCACAAGGCCAAGCGGAATCAGAATTAGTTACGATGAAAAGAAAGACAATTTTTACCAGACCAGCAAAAGTAGTTTAATTGGAACAGGTGACCATGTGCTACACGATGGATCAAAATCCAATAAGCTGTGCACTAGTACCGATTGAGGCAGGCAAGGAAAGGCACGGAAATAAAGGAAAGTGATCAAAGAAGGAAAATCCAAGTTGCCCTGCTACGATGCCTGCGCTGGATCTGTCTGAGAAATTCAAGTGCTAGCTAGTACTAGCATGATCCAAAATAAGGAAACGTGGCCATAAAAAAAAGGGAGGAGTACGGAAGGAGTGGACGGCTCGAGTTATCAACACGCAGACTCCAAAAATCAGCTATGACACTGCGACTCAAATAGCTAGATGACCCGGACGCGGAAGTACGTCCGGCTATCACACAAAAAGAATTCAGGTTCCTGAAAATCGTGTCAGGCGTATTCTCACGAAAACAATCAGGTGCTATTCTTCTAACTAGCTCACCCCCCTATATGAATCTTATATTGCAAACGATTTGCCTTCAGTTTGCCTAGTTTGTGTGTACAGGCTTCCATACAAAACATGATACTACAAGAGGAGAACGCATGTATGTATGCAACAAAGGCCACTCGCAACTGAGACGCAACAAGTTGTCGAAAACTTTGACCACGACCTTGTCTATGAGGCTTTGGCAAATTTGCTCACCATCGCTCGCGACTTATACTACGTCTTCAGCGATGGGAGAATAAAAATAAGATAAGTCGCTATCATGCTCAACTTTCACAGCCTTTTATTTTCATTAGTTAAGATTAAGATTCACCTTTGAGTTTATCTCGGGGGCTGCATATCTATTTTATCAACCTTATTATTAATGTCTTTGCGATTCAAATTATATCATGTCGCAGACTTTAAATTCATACCAAATTTTGAGATTTAATTACATCCACTTCTCAAAGTTGGTTTCTTACAACCCGCAATGCATTTGTCAAATTAGAGTTCTTTATAACTCGCATTACACTTATCAAAGTCTAGCTCTATACAGCTTGCACTATCGCATGATAATAATTTTATTTGGACCTATAAAGATCACCATTACATGTTCAAGTATTGACATTTGGTGAATCATTATGTCATTCCATGACTTATTGTTATATCAGTTCATGATTTATCATTATCAATTTCATGATTTATCATTATATCATCACCGACTTATCATCATATCATTTTATGAGTCGCCTAGTGGTTTACTCTCATATCATTTTATGAGTCGCATACAGCTCATCATTATATCAGTTTATGAGTTACTAACGAATCATCATCTTATGAGTCACCCAGTGACTCATCGTCATATCAATTTTTGGTCAAATCAGTGACCCGTGGAATCAATTATCCTGGTTATACTCGCCTTAAGTCAGAAGTATCTTTGCACTATGCGGCCAAAGTACTGGGGCTCGGTGTCAATCGAGCTTGATTGCCTATCATGGCCGCTCTCGACACTGAACACGCGTTTTTACCTGGGAAATACTGGGCCGCGCGAAGACCTACTTAATGGTAATAGAGATAATTCAGAAGGACTAAAGTACCCGCGTGTGGCGTCAATCGAGTCTGAATGCATATCATGGCTGCCTATCATGGCCGTTCTCGACCCTGAACACACATTAGATTTGGGAAATACTGAGTCAAAGTACCATATGCTATCATGCATCGTACCATATGCTATCATGCATCTTACCAGTTGCTATCATGCAACTACTTGCTATCATGCAAAATACAATTCGCTATCAGGCAAAGTACATTATGCTATCATGCAGATTATAGTATGCAATCATGCAGGTCACAATTTGCTATCATGCAGGATACCGTATGCTATCTAACGGAGTACTAATATTTTATCATTATTATCAGCCGCCACAGCTAACATGTTATTATCAAGTCATTATCATTGTTTCCTCGGGGGCTTTGCCCTTTGAATTTCAGGAACATATAACTCAGCCAATTGAGTTTGAACTGGCATGACCAGATTTTTTCGGATTGGGATGATCATTCCTGATATCGGCTGTACAAGCCACCATCATTTATTTAATTTCAGCCACATCAAGTGGAATTTTTAAGGATGATTCCGTAATTTATATCTAGAATATTGACTGGGATTATCTTTTATCCTAGCATCTCAACTAATATTTCACAGTTTGGAGTTTATATGCGGCTCTGCCCTACTCCAAGTATCATTATTTTCTTGCGGCAAAATATTTGCTCAATCTGTTGCAGGATCAAATTGCAACGATATGCCATCAAGCAGGATAATGAAATCATGCCTGCTTAATGCCTGGGGGCTAGGACAATTAAATTTGTGTCCAACTTGTGATATTTTTGAGTCCCAAGCAGCATGATCGTGCATACAACTCGGCCCTCGGGGGCTACACATCCACCAGTATCCGGCGGTCTTTATTATATTCATATATCATGTTTATATGCATATCTCATTTTTGCAGTGCATGGATATATATATATATACATCTGCGAGTCAAATTAGCGACTCACAGCTTTTTTAATTCAATCAGTGGCCATATGCCCGTGAGCCGCCATATTTCAACATGCATTCAGATGGCTCATCATGATAACATGACAGATTATTATTCTAATGATTGACCAGCTTATTTATGCTTACGGTCTTTTATGCTTCGATGTCTATGACTCAGCACCTTATACACATTTGACTGATATATCTTGACGCTCATAAGTTATTATTCTTATGATTTCAGCTCAGTCTTACACCCAACAGGAAAATGTGGTTTTCACCAAGTGCTTCGCGGAAAACTTACCGCGATTCTGCAGTTTCAATGCAACCAAGACAGAAGTGCTCAATTGGCAACATAGTGGCTAAATAAGCCGCAAAGATAGCGACTCATCGCTTCTACATCAGCGGCTCAATAAGCCGCTACGCGTGCGACTCATCATCAGCGAGTCGCCAAGTGCAACATCGACAAGTCGGCGAGAACTACATACACAAGCCCGCAAGATCATCATCAAGACATAATCTTCTGCCTGATTCTACGAATCACCCGGAAGCTTGGGGGCTAATGTCGGGGGAATAATTATCCCGCGACTTATTCAAGCAAAGCGCGACTTATTCACAGTCGCACCACTATTGGGCTTACATGAAAGTGGGCTGACTCAAGATCATGAGGAAGGATCCAGAAGCTCGAAGATAACTTGACTTGGAAGACAAGACATATGATTAGTCTCCAAGTAGGACTCCGGCTCATACTTTCCTTGGGAGAGAAGTTTCCTTGTAACCTTGCGAGCCACCGTCTTTATAAGGTGGACTCCAAGGACCTAGAATCCCAAGCTAAGAAAGCTCTCATACATCTTGAGATAGGCGACTTGACACATCGATCGTCAACCCCTTGTAACACCATATTCATATCAATACCAATCTAGGATAGGCAGGACGTAGGTCTTTACCTCACATTGAGGGGCCGAACCTGGGTAAAAAACATTGTCTTCTTCGTGCTCTGCGATCCTTAGCCTGGAGACGATTGACTCGCGTAATCCCACACCTACGAAGTCATCCATGACACCTGACGTGACAAACCCACGACATCGTCCTCAGGAGAATCCTCTCCAGGGAAGGTCTCCACAAGCTCTCGCCCATGTGGGAAGGCCCCTACAGGGTCGCACACATCGCCAGGCCCGCGCGGTACGGCTCGAAACGGAGGACGGCATCCCGGTCAAGAATCCATGGAACATCGCGCATCTACGCAAGTTCTACCCGTGATCATAGTCATGCCAGATATTTTTTGTCTCTAGAGGGAAGCACACAGCTTCACCTCCAAGCTTCACAAAAGCTTCTCCTCCCGAGGGCCAGCCCCTCTGAGCTCTCCTGATAACGTGCCGCCGCAGGCCGTGAAGAGTCTCAGCCACTGAATGTGGTCCCCATGCCTCGACATGGAAAACTTTATCTTGGTGATACCAAGTGTAATGAACCAATTCGTTTCTCAATGAAACATTGCGCTGAGGCGCCGCTGTGTAATATTTTGGTGGTGAGTTTTACTTTTCATCATCTTAGTTCATTTCGCGCTCATATTTTTCCCCATGCGCACCTCGCGAGCGGGGGCTGAGTACGGTGACTGTGCCTCGAGAGCACCCCAGCAGCATCGCAAAATCCAAAGGATCCGAGCTCTAACACGTGAGCACGCTCTCACGCCTGTTACCTCTCTAGAGAGCTCTGGCCTATGGGCTTGCTCCCAAACACGCCACCTCACCAAAGGACCTTGGTGCTTACTCTCCTCGCGAGATACTCATGAGGAAACCTATAAGCGCGCATGATTTTTTACTACCATGTACTTGCTTTGGGTTTGCCTCTTTAACCAATGCAGGGAACAAGAGTCCCCCCAAGCTCGTGAAGCCACGCTCCGGCCTCAAGAGGGAAACGCACCATCAGGGGAACCAACGCACTCTACGAGACCAAAGTCTCGCAAAGCTAAGTCCAGCGCTCGCGCCTCAGGAGTTTCTCCTCCCTCTCACGAGCATCTGCCGTCCCTCGAGCGGGTTTTTTCTCCCTCACACTCCATGGACTGCTTGTGCGTCAAAGGGGGGCCCTCGAGCACCGCGACTCAAGAGCCCTTACCTCTCCAAGCCTTAAACACCCCCCGGCCTTGCCGAGTCACGCTCCGACATACCACAGCGGCGGAGTCATAGCGCAAAGAGATGGGTCCTGACGACGAAGAGCGAAAAAAGACATGGAACAGGGATAAAAGGCCCATCGAGGGACATACACATAGTAGCACACGTTAAAGTGCCTTACAAACCAGAATGAAATAAAACAAGTCTTAAAGCAAAGATAGCTGCGCCTCAAGCGCGTCTTGTTGCAGGAGCGGCCTCGGTAGGGGCATCGCCGTCACCATCCTCCTCAGCCTCCTCTTCAGCCTCTTCTTCGGCGCCTTCCTCCTCCTCAGCGGCCTGCTCCGCCTCGACCCTCTTGAAGCGGTCGACGTAATCGTTGACCTCCTCCCGAACCAAGTTGGAGAGGTCCTGGGCTTGGTCCGCCTCGACAGGCTCTGTCACGGACTTGAAGTCGAAGCTGGGATGAAGACGCTGGAGGTTGGCAAAGACGCGATCGATCGCCACCGTCAAGAGCTTGCGGCGCTCTTCATCGACAACGTCGCCCATCTCCGCCACAGGGCCCTCGAGCATGGTGAAGAGCTGGTCGAAGTAGGCGAGATACGCGGCAGCATCGGCATTCCATGGACGGGAACCGCAGGGGCGTCCACTCCCAGGTTCGCCGCAAGGGTGTTCCCCCGAGCCACCAAGGACTTGAACATGCGCTCCCGCTGCTGCATCAGAACCTGTGCCGCCTGCACGTGGTGCTCAGCCTCCTCAGCACGCTCCACGGCAGGGCCCACCTGCGCGGTCAACTCCTTCATATCAGCCATCAAGGAAGCAAGGTCCTGCTCCGCGCGCATCCGGGCCTCCGCAGCAACCTGGAGGCGGGAGTCAAATCGCTTCTTCTGGGCCTCAAGATCCCTGATGCGGGCCTCAAGCTCGTTGCGTCTCTTCGTGAAGCGATCCTCTTGTTTCTTGGCCTTCTCCGCGAACTCTTTCCTGCAGTTGTCACGGAAGAGCTTCTCTGCGGTGACCCAGCACACCACTGCATGTTGTAGTGTACAAGTCGTTGATGTAACATGCACGGAAGGACCTCTCCGCAAATATTACATCCCTCAGAGTAGTACAATAGAAACATAGCCGGTCCAAGGTAACACTATAGGATTACAACACTATTCAATACAAAATCTCGAGACCCTCCTTTTATATTGAAGCAAGTCTCTTGCAGATGAAATACAGAAAGATCCAAATCGTAGCCCTAAGCTGGATATCAGCTCTAACTCTAATTCCTGATCCACTACTGCTGTTCTCACAGCCCTACTCTATTTCATCTGGGATATCTTTCTCTAAGATTCCACTCCTCCTTCCAACAGGCATTGTCTTCTCCACGGGCAATATTGTCGTCATCTACACCATTGGTAATGTTGTCGTCGTTCCTCCATTGGCATTGTGGTCTTCGTTCTTCTGTTGACGAAGTAGCAGTTGACTCCTCCAAGCTTCACCAGGTAGACTTGATTCCTTGTTGAATGCTCCCTCGACGTCATGATGGATAACTGGCAACTCCTTTGATGGCTCCAAAAATCTAAGCAGGGGGTCAACGGGAAAAGGGTGAGCAACACGAGCGTTACTCAGCAAGTTCAAATTATAGGCGATAAGGTGTTTTATGCACTAGCTACTGCCATGACCAACGGTCATTGGCATAATGCAAGTTTTGGAAAACATTTTTAGGAAAGGGTCCGTTTTATTTTCAGAAAACTATGCTCACAGTCTCCACGGGTTCATAGTCATCACTTGGGATGCCTTTCCCGCTGCGGTCTGTAGTTCCTTCCGGGAACACGGATGTGACAGTCACAGTTTCTTGTTGTTGACTCTGCAGAGCTGCGTAACTTTACCCTTGAGAGATCCTCAGCCTTGTTGCCTTTCCGGGTTGCAATCCCCGTCCATACTTCCATGATATGGGGTCCGGTCTGAGTCCAAAGCCAATCACTGCCCCTCTCCGCACAACACATATCCGCCCATTTGTGGCGCGGCCGGTAACAAAGACCGCTATCCCGCCACCCCTCCCGAGCTTCTATTCCAATCACCCCGTCAGGTGGGAAGGTCACGCGCTTCCACGCTGTTGGCCGCCGCAACGGACACAACCAGATAATAGCCTGCCGAGGATATGTGAACGAGAGAAGATAGCAGCTGACTTTACCGTCCCATGCCAGATCTCATGGTAAACGCTTCAATACGGCGCTAGGATCACTGTGACATTGGTAATTAATCCTAGGTATATACTTTCCCGTACAATGGAACCTCCACCACAACATCATACCGTGGTTCCATTGCCAGCCAAACATATATATATAGCAATTCACATCATTCGAAAATAGTTTTTCTTTTTCAATGCAATGATAATAATATGGTTTTGAAAATAGTTTTTTATAAAATAGTTCAGTAAGGACATGCAAGAATGAACTTGCCTGTGGTAGAAATGGCCGTTCAACCCTTCGGGGTTCTAGGGTTTGCGATAAAACCCCGAGTTCTGAAAATAGCAAAGTAATCCTGATAAGGACTACTGAAAACTCTAGCAGCATGCTATTATGCATAATCATGAGATGCATCGTCACCCCAAAATACCCCCGGTTGTGGCTTTTAATACTTTTGAGAGTTTTTAATTAATTAGAGAGTTTGACAACGATTTACATGAGGAATAAATTTAAAGTGATTAAATTTAAATAGTTCAATATAATTGAATTTCAAGACTTTATTTTCCCATATTATTTTCTTTTAAGAAAATAGTTTTTGAAAAAGAATTTGAAGTCATTTCCACTTAAGGATCTTTGAATTTTTATCCATAAAATATTTCTAAAATCTTCAAATAAAACTTACATAAAAATTCCTCATAATTTATAGAGTGTGTTGAATATTTTTAGCTGATTTTTGTTCCTTTTATTTAGGAGTTAAAATTCATTTAAGTTAGAATATTTCAGGATTTGGTAAATTACCAAAATACTCTTGGGTCCAATGGGTTGAACCCAACCCATTCACGTTGGGTCTAGGACTGGTTCGTTCGGGTCAAACCCGGTCCACCTCTCTCTCTCTCACTCCCGAGCTAACCTCTCTCTCTCGTTCCCCTTCTCTGCTTCTCGTGCGAACGCCGCCGCCGTCGCCACGCTCGGCTCCGGCCACTCCGGCCATCACCGGCGCCGTCGCTCGACGCAATTCCTCCACCGCCTCTACTCCTTCGATTCCCCAACTCAATTCGCCCCCGGGTGCTCCATCCTAACCTGCTCGCGAATCCTAACCCTAGCTCGCCGCTAGGTTGACTCGTCGCCGTCCGGCCTCTTCCCGCCATCGATCTCCTCCGCCGGCTTCCATCGCCGCCACCACTGTTGGCCTTTGCCAAGGCCCCGGCCTCACCTTGAGCCCCTGCTCCTTCACCTCCACGAGCACGGCTCGCCGGGTTGTTCCCCGGGCTCCCGCGCCTCCTGCTGCGACTCCTCGTCGACCACGGGCTCCAACTCGAGCCCCGTACTCAACCTCGCCTCCACTCTGATGCCGGTGGGACGGCAGTACACAGCTGCAACCCCGGCATCCTCCTTCGGTTGTGGTCTGATTGATGGGTGGTGCGGTGGTGCTATGGATGCTGATGTTGGTCAAGGTGATGTGTTGCTGGTGCTGTCACTGATGGGACGGTGGTGTTGCCGTCACCGCAACCTCAACGACACACGGCTGCGACAACTTTTACCGCTATGCCCACTCCAGCTCCGCCATGCTCTTCTACGACTACAATTCACGAGGTGAGCATTCTCCTGAGACCAGCTAGTGAGCTGATGAACTACTGTGATGCTTTGGTCGATCTTGTGGTGCTAAATGTGTGTTGTTCATGATGAACTGGTTGGTCTGAGATGCTAAAACTAGCTAATAATTGTCGCTGTGCTGAACTAGTTGGTTTGTGTTGCTGCTCCAATTCATCCAGGGAATGAATCGTACTGGTAGTCTCTGATCGGTCTCGGTTAGTGGTTCAACTGAAGAAAATCTTCAGTTTGGCCCAGTGTGTTGTGCTGAGCATGATGCTCCTGTTTGGATGATTTAATGGTTTCTGGACAGCACCAAGTAGCTGTCCAGCAACATCTACTCTTGTGATTTATTTCATATGTTGTAGATGACTACAAGATGTATTTCTTAACAGATTTGAGTGATTTAAAGTTTGTGGACAGATCCAAGTTTCTGTCCAACAACTAGGAAATGATTTATTTTCGGAATTCAAGTGGTGTAGTAATTTATAGATGTGATTTTGGGACAAATTGGACTGGTTTGTGAATTCTGGGCAGCACCAAGTAGCTGTCCAGTGATATATAATTTTTAGGAGTCTTTCTTATGCTTATGCATGTGCTGGAATGTGATAGTTTCATCAAGTCTAGTTGTGGCCAGTATTTCTGGTAGCTTTCCTTGATAAAAATTGATAAGAACAGATACTAGCGTCCCTCCCCGCAGATGATGAACTTGATATGGTTTGCTTAAGCAAGCAAACCTCAAGTCTGATGCCACTACTACTGAACCCATCACTGATTGCATGATCACATGCCCTGTTGGATGCTAACCAGATATAGCAACCTCTAGGACAGTAATACATACAGTCATGATCTAGCTATAACCTGCTGCATGGAGAGTAGCGAGAGTCTTCTGGCTCTGAACAACCTGCGTCTTGTGGATAGCCTGCTCCTCCTCGCTGCTCGACCTAGTTCCTAGAGTATATTTATCTAGCTGCAATTTATTTCTGTGGTTGTTCTTATGTTCTTGAGATTCTAGCTGATTTTGGGAAGATGATTTAGTTGCTAAATTCGTTGCTGATGTATTTGTGCTAAGGTAGGAAGCATATGGTGTGGCTGGCTGCTTGTAGTTTGTATTTGGAAAGATGGATGTGAGAAAGATGTGTTGTAGTTAGCTGCTGGAATGATTATATAGTGCTGCCTGATTGTTGTGGTGGTGACACACAACTAGGTGACTCCTCATTTGCATTGGTGAGTAAGGTGCTTGGTTGTCAAGCCCTCATGCTTGGGCATTACTTGGGGTTCAAGTTAACTTAGATATTTTGCTTGTGGATAACTCTCCTATGTGGCAAGCTTATCCATCCCAAGCTTGGTCTTATCTCCTTGCAAGATTTATTTTTGAGCAAGACAAGTGGCTTTTGTCACTAGATGGGCTAGTTTGGCTTCTCTCTTATGTGGGCTTTGCAATTTCAGATTTGTGGGCTTTATCAATTAGCTTATTTTCTTCCTTGGTAATTAATACTATTGGAGAAATTCTTATGTGGGCTTTCTTTAAAATGAATTTGACTAGATTAGAGGGAAACAAAGATCTTGCCTTGTTGACCAAAGATAGATGGATCAATGCTATATGCCTTTGCCCTGGTTGCCTTTGTTGCTTACTCATATGGATCAATGTTGCCTTCTTTTCCTTGCTGCCTATTTGCCTCTAGATGATCCATGATCCATTGCTGCCTTAGATAAAATTCCCTCTAATCACCACTTGGGTATTAGGACATGTTCCTAATATCCAGTAGTCGAGTTCGAACAACAAATTGCTTCACCCTTGTGGTGAAGGCAAACATTTTAATTATAAGAAACCTTTCTTTTTGTTCTGTTTTGTATTTAGATGATATTCAATTGCTTTATGCCTGCAAAGAGAAATCTGTTAACAAGGTCATGACTCTTGTTTCCAAACTACTTTTGCCTAACACCAAACTTTTGAATCTCACACAGTTTCTAGAGAAATTTATAAGAATAGTTACTTGCTTTCTTTCTTCCTTTCTTGTTGTCCTCCCTCTTTTGTTGATATGCAGGGCTCCATGATAAGAAAATTGGGAGATAAGAAAATCAAGATAGGTTGAGAAGATCAAGATCATCTCAGATTAGGCTTTCCTTTTATTATTTGTATTTTCCTTTTGATTTGGATGAGATATATACTTATTTGATTAAAGATGTAATATGATTTATTATTTCAATTTCAACTTGTGAAGTTTGTATGGATGTCCCATTTGTAAAAGATGTATCTTATTGTATTTTTTACATTCACATTCTCATTTGTATTTGAGGTGTGTGTAATGAAATGATGAGATGTATGTAATAGAAATGATGAATGTGAGAAATGATGTGTTAAGGTGATGATTTGAGATGGTATATTAAGATAATGGATGTATGAAATATGAACTTGATGCATTTAAATTCTTGTATGATCATAGATGTGAATAATGAGATGAGATAGCTATATAGATGTTGTTGGAAGATGATTGAGTCCTATGATGCTTTATTTGAATTATATACTTGTCATTTATTAAATTGTGATCAAAATTGTCGAGAGGTTTAGGAAAGGTCATGTCCACTTCTGGAATGCCTCGACAAATGATTCTAGTTTCTAATTAGTTGTTTCAAAGATCATTTCGAAGTTTATAGCACTCAACAAGATGATCTAGCTCCTAATTCATCGAGTCGAGAGAAACATCGATCCCTTTGTCTCTTTTCTTAAACGCGCCAAAATTTCCCGCATTTTCAAATGCATGCTATGCAAATGCACAATTATTATATCTACCCTTTCGACTCTCTAAACCCTGGGGTATTACATCCTCTCCCCCTTAAACTAAACTTCGTCCCGAAGTTTCGATTCTCTCACGTAGAGTAAGGTAGAAAGAACTTCTGCAAATAATGATTCTCTCAAATTCCTTTCTGATGTGGACGTATATTTAGGTGATCCCTTGTCCAAAATCCTTCTGTACATCCTCCGCTGATTCATACTTCCATCTGCCAACTGTCATCGATTATTTGATAAATTCCAAGAATCTTACTACTCTTTTATGTCTCTCGGATTGTCCATTTCAGACATTCTTGCATTACTCTGGCTTTATACCCCTCTGTCGAAGATCCTTTCTACATCCTTATATGATCTTCAGGTGGTACCCTTCCTTATAATCATGAGCTTAAGAAGACCTCACTTCTGATGGTAAAGCTCATCTCCCTTTGCTCGAGAATATGAGGTAACTATTCTTAAAATGTCTTATAGAACATAGTTTGCTCTTTGTAAGTTGCTTCCTCAGAATGTAGTAGACACCTTTGTCTATCCAACTTTGATTACTCTATCTTCTCTTCAATCAATTGTAATCAGGGTACAAACCTTCTGGCATCAATCCCCTCGGATCCTGGTCTCAATCAAATTCAACGGGAATAAGTATCTAGACTTCCCCATCCATGAACTCTGGTCTCTTTTGTTCACTCTACTTTAGATCATTTAGTCATAGCTTCTATGACCGCTAAATCCCTTAAAATTTTCATCCTTCGACTCTTAACTTCTTCCTTGGCTTCATAATTTATCAAGGATTTTCGACAATGCTCGTCTTTCTTGAAGAACTTTTAGAGCATTAATAACCAATTCAGTCTTGTCTCAGTCAAAGTCTTCCTTTTGAGTTCCGCGTCATCTTCTGCCAAGTACTATTCCATACACTTGTTCACTCTCCCCCTTGGAATTCTCTAAGACTTCCTCCGTTCTGACCCTCAATCAGCTGAGCTTCATTCTGTTGACTCCATTCAGTCAAGCTTCGTAACCCTTCTTTCTGCTTGAACTTGCACTGTATCTGCCTCATCGTCTCACGAAGAATACGTGGTATATCCACAATGTTGTGAATCCCCAGTATCATTCTCCGGAAGTAGATACTAACTATTACGAGGTTTCCAACAGTTTCCCGAAGAATACGTGGTATGCCCACCATATTGTGAACAACCAAAGTAATCCTCCGATAAATTGGATTCCTACTATAGCTAGAATTCCAGTTGGCTTATCCGATGGTCTCAAGAAAAGATTTGCACACCTAAATTTGTGCATTGGATGCTATCTTAACTTCAAACTTGAATAGGATATTGGTCATCAAGGTAAAGTTCAGCTGACGTATCATTTCCTTCATGTCTGGTACTATAGACTGATTCCATACAGTACCAACTAGTTTGAACATGTAACTCAGCAATCTTGCCTTGATGCGTCCATCACCTCAGTGGTTGGCTCTAGTATGTTAATCCTCTTGGTAATACCTCTTTCTCCACAATTTCTCGAGAGATAAACTCTGACTTTGGTACTTCGACATCATATGTGGTGAGGTGCCTTCATCCAAATTGGTCCACCTTCTAGACTTGTCGTCAATCCACTACAAAATTGGACTCTTCTCCCATGGTTATGATGCTCTCTTGAACATTGGACTATGTAATTGTACTTCTTGACATGGTTGGTATGTCATCTCTGAAATCTCCACGTGCTTTCATCCAAGTGTAACAGCCCAAAGTTAGGAAACCTAAAAACTCGAGTAAAATTTTCTCTTTTGTGTTGCATTGCATCATGGCATCCAATTTTAACTTGCTAAACAACACACAAATGGTTTTGGCACCATTTAAAAACAAATGCCAAACTTGTTCAGTTACAAATTCAAATTAATGAGAGAATTCAAACCTGCAAAACAAAATATCTTGACATCTGATATTTGTCAAGGAAGTTCCAAGAGTTCAAATTAATATTTTTCACTTGCTTGGAAAATTCTAAAGTAATATTATTTTTGGTTTTAAGAAAAATGCCAAAGGTGTTATAAAAGGGAGGACATTCAATTTGGCTTGATCCAATTGAATTCAAACACTTTTAAAATCCTTTACACTTTCTAAACAGAAGGCATGGATTGCTTCACCACGAAGTTGGGAGCCTCCACTCTTCCTTGGTGACCTTTGGAAAATAAGTTATGTTCAAATAAATTTTATAAAGAGAAAAGCCCCAAATGCCTATTGCTTTGCTTTCAAGTTTTGAAGTAATTGTGGACCATCAATTTTCACTTTTGGTTTGTTATGTGTCAACAATGTTTCAGGACTTCAAAATATACTTTTCTCAAGGACAAATAAATGGCTAAGTGCTTTAAATCTTAAAAACACCAAAAATACCATACCTCCCCCCCTATGAATAAAAGTGGTTCCAAACTTTTTATCAGGAGACACCAAAATTTGTGGAGCTACTAAATGACAAGGGGAGCATCCCCAAATTATTTATATTTTTCTAAATTGTCTAAGTGCATCAATTAAATCTCCAATTGCTGCTGGTTTTAAAAGGTTATTTAAAAGGAAACTGGGCAGGGACCTATCCATGATGGCAACAAGTTTTCCAGGGGGCGTTTTGTAAATTTCGTTTCTTCTTCCCTGTAGCTCACCGGGGCCACGGCATGGCGCCAGGGGCCACCGAGCTCGCCGTGCCCCCACGTCCTCCTGCGGCTCGAGTGGCAAGGAGAGCAGGACAACGAGGCGCTCTGCTCTCCCCGTACCCTATCCTCTCCTCTGCCCTCCCTCTTTCTCCTCGTTGTTCCTCCCGCACCGCCGCCGCCATGGCCGTGAGCACGCTGCCGATGTAGAGCTCCCCGTCCCGATTAAATACCACCGACGGGACCGCCTCGCCGTGCTGCTCCCCCACGCCGAAGGAATCGACCGGAGAAGCCTGAAATCGCCGCCGCCGCCGAGTTCTTCCCCGTCCCCGACTCGGCTTCGCCGGCCGAGCTCGTCGCCGTCCGTCCACCTCCGCCCTGCTGAGCACCCCCCAGAAGTCGAGGGTGAGCACGCGCACATCTCCATTCCCTCCCCCTTGCTCTAGCATCGCCGTAGCCGTCGCGCCGTCGCCGGTGTTTCCGTCGCCGTCGCGTGGATGTGTCGTGTACAGAAATCACGTTTCCTTCGTCGCTCGGAATTAGTTCGGATCACATCCGGAATTCCGGATTGGCCGGAAAGATCCGGTTATCTACTTACTTCAATCCGACACGATCCAGTACCGTTTTGGGTTTTCCCGGAACAGGTTCGGAACCAGTTCGGAAATTTCCGAGTGTTCGGAATTCCGGATGAATTCCGAATTTGTCTGTATCAAATAATATTTCCTTTTTCACCTACTTCTTCCAAAGTGATATAACTATTTATGTTGTTGTTTAAAATAACTAATTAAAAGGTTATATCAAAAATGAAATTTAGAAGAGCAATAACTTTTTAGTTGTTGATCCAAAATTTGTAATTGTGGTATCAAAATGCTCCTAAAAATATGAACTTCCCGGAAACAACATATTCATGCATGTTGGAACTGATTAAATTTGAACAATTTTGAGAACTTGCTAAAACTATAGAAACTTTGAAAATTCATATCGAATTCAATTCTTATCGGAAAAATGCAAACAAGGTACCAAAATTCTTAGAAAATTAAGGCCTATCCAATGGTACCACTGCCATGCCTCTTTGAAGCTTAGTTTGGTACTGTATATGGAAGGTTAAAAATGCCTCCTTGTTTAGATTGTGAAGGTTTAATCCTAATTTGCTAAAAACATTTGTGGTACCCCTTTTAAATTGTTAAGTGGACCCTAAGGGTAATTTAAATGCATCAATATGACATATCATCATTTTTGTATGCATTGCACAAATGCCATGTGTTGATTGTTGTTTTTGCTTTCCGGTGTTGTTTGCTCTCCGATAGATCACGAGTTCGGAGTTGAGCATCAATACTCCGACGAGCAGTTTGACTACTCCGCTCAACAAGGCAAGCGTAATCCCCCCTCTGAGCATATCTTATCCTATGTTTCCGCAAATATTTTCTCCACTATAATATTGCATGTGGTTCCAAATGTCAATTTTATTGGATTAGAGTATCCTATAGTTGCATTAAGTTTCCGATGCCAATACCTGTTTCCCTCCTATTATCCATAGGACTGTATTGTTGGCCTGAAATACTTAACTATGCTATGTTGTTGCTTAGCCATGCTTAGTTAAATGCTTAGCCGTCCGATGGATGGTTCATGTTGGAAACAGGTGATGAGATAAATGGTTGATGGTGGAGGAATTGTGGAGACAGGTAATAAAATGCTTAAAGGTGGGGATGAGAGGCCACTGTGGTTGTGGTGTTTTGTCTCACTCTCGCCGCCTAGGTGCGAGTTCTTTACCTCTTGAACCAAGAATGAGCGCGCTTCCTTTCGGTGGGCTATATGGAACCCCCGTCGACCAACTAACTTGAGCGGGACTAGCCAGGGTCCTCTAGTTTGGTTTTCCATTTGCGTGTGCGTTGAGATGGTGACCAAGACTGGGATGAGGATGGTGGTGTTAGGAAAATGAGTGGCCGTGGGGCGGGGTGTCGATGATCCTGGCAGTCCTACCGCCACTGATGATCCTGGGTTAGTCCTTAACAAGGTAAAGATTGTAACCGTTCCCACTCAGCCGGCTTTCCCCGGAAGAGAGCTAAGCGTAGGCAATGAGCCGGGCGGTACCGAAGGTAAACACAGTGCACCCCTGCAGGGTTAAATCTTTTCGAAAAGCCGTGTCCACGGTTAAGGACAACTTGGGAAAGGACGATAAGATCATAGAATAACTTTAACGGAATGATTAAAAACTGGGTACTAAAGGTACCACTTCAAGATTGCAAGGTGAGCTTCCTCGAGGGTGATTCGGGGAGGTGTCTTTGATGAACAGGTACAGTGGTTGATGATGGTTGATGTTGAGAAAGGTGATCAAGAAAAGAGTCACTTCTTACCCCCTTTTTAAAATACTCTGAATAGTCGATGCCATTGAGTTATGTTTTCATAAATAAAATCAGCTTTATGCAAAACAGCCATAAAACTTTGAAAGCCTCATCGAGCTAAAGCTCTATATAATCTTGCGAGTTCGTCGAACTCAACGTCGTTTGTTTTGTTTCAGAGGAGGACTTCACCGACCTCGAAGGTGGGTTCTTTGTGGACGTCGACGAGTAGTCTGGGGTTCCCAGGTGGCAGCTTGGGACATCCCGGAACAGCTGGTGTTGGATGTTTATGTGTAGGCCTCTTAGGCCATATTTGGATCTTGTTGTTTAGAACAACTTAATTTGCTTCCGCTTGTTGTAATGTTGGGTCTGTGACCTCTGGTTGTCATTTGCTATCTTTCTCTATTATAAGAGTTGAACTATAATGATTTGTGTCGTAGAGTCTGTGATGTGCCAGTTGTTCCACAAGTCTTGATCTCTCTATTATGCTTTGATAGTGTGTCTGGTGGTATCGGAGAACCGAGACACAGTATCACTGTATAGCAGTCGGGTCAGGGCGCCACAAGTTGGTATCAGAGCAGTACTGCCTGTAGGAAACCCTTCTACTGGTCGATGTTGAGTCTAGTGTTTGTGAAAATATTTTGAACCTAAAAATGAGTTGTGAAAACCATCTTAGGATTCTTTTTACTCCTTATCTGGTTACCCTCTAATCTCGGAGCAATCTTACCTCGATTTGACTTAAAGGTTTTACTTCTCATCTGTTACTTCAAAATGATTAGAAACGTGGGTGGGGTTCGACCGTTAGTGTAATGTGTCCAGTTGCTCCCGCTGCGTTGCAATCCCAAATCAACTCAGATGTTTGAACCCTGTTACCCAACGAAGGAACAAGTGATTAGCCTCAATTTTGTCGGGTTTTAACCCACGGACTTGAACATAAGGTCCCGGATTGTGCCAACTAGAGTGTGTTAAATCGTGGTTTCTTAACCATGTGCATCTCACGCTAGTAGCACATGATGCTGATCTTTGACCCAAGTTCCATCTTGTTGAACCCTTGTTAGTTGTTACACAAAGCATTATCGTCCCTAGTCTGAGTACTTGAGTACGCTAATGCTAATGTCTCAACCATACCGAGGTGGATACTAACTGCGTCCTTGTCAAATCTACAGAATGGCACAACGTCCTCCGCTCCATCAAATCGAAGCCACCCCAGGAACCCACTGGACACCCGTTGTTCGGCAGGAATCTCATACATCTAAAGATTTGCCCAAGAAAGCTAGAAACAAACGCAGGTGTTACACTTGTAAGGAACGCGGACATCCGTACCGGAAGTGCTCCCTTAAGTACCCCAGAAAGAATGGACCACCACAAGGAAAGGCATGTAGTCAGTGCGGAAGGGGTGGACATCAGGCGAGTCAATGCCCCGGCAGTTGCCCGCACTGTTTCAACGCGCATCCACTTGGCAAGTGCCCAACCGCTAGCGCCACTTGCTACCTATGCGAAGGAAATGATCATGTTCCGGCTAAATGTTCTATGGAGTTCTTAGTGGAGGCAGTAAAGGATGCCCATGAGAAGATTGCTCAGCATGCCACCACGTGCCCCACTACTTCGACACTTGGGGTAGGCAGGAGTGGGTATCGTCCTATGCGACCTGCTCCACCACGATTCAAGTGCTACGCTTGTGGCCAAGATGGCCACTACTGCAGGGAGTGCCCCCAGAAGGCACCGGTCACGGGAACACCTGCACGAGCCCCTGCCACTCCAGCTGGCAAGGCTGGATCTATTGTGCGTGGTCACCTGAACCACGTCTCTGCTGAGCAAGCTGAAGAAGAAGATCCCGGCGTCCTTATGGGTGAGCTACGAATCAACAACAATCTTACTACAGTTTTGTTTGACTCTGCTGAATCTCTCCCTTTTGGGGCATGGTTATCACAATTGAGTAATAACCGGTGCATCTTCAACATCTTAGGATTTCTCCTGAGCATGTTTCTTACCCTGATCTGCTCTCTGGCCTTTGTCGGTCAGTTGACAGTAAAGTCTTACCGTGCATTGGTGTTCCGATGCAAGTCACCCTCTTGATCCGTCAAGACTTTCCAATTCGTTTTGTTAGGAGAAACAAACTCCCGTACCTTGTCCACTTCTCGGACCTGGTCAAGGAATTGTAATCTTCAGAATGAGGGCCTCGTTTAGCTTTTGTTCTGCTCCACCTTAGAGTGTCACACTCTTTTATATCAAGGGGTCGTGCTGTGTGTCATGATCCTCTTGATGAAGTGATGCTCTTACTCCTCGTTACTCTCCGTGTTCCGAGTGACTTGTTACTCGAGAAGGATAAATCGTGAGCAATGATGTGGCTATCGGATATTCTTAGCAGTTCTTACTGTGCGGAAATCCAGGGATATCCATTGCCCTCCTTAGCATGATTGGTTAGCCAATCAATAAGTTGAGTTTGACAGTGCTACCAAGTCAGTTGGCTCTGATGCACTCCCTCGGTCAAAGAGCTAGGTTCGTGCCGAAGCTCCCAAGACCACCTCGTTGTGCCTTGAAAGGCATGATCCTCTCTTGAACTCAAGATCCACCGAATGTCGTGATATCCTATATGTGGATTGTGATATTCTGGAGGTCTTTCCAGAAGTATCGCCAGGTTGTCACCTGACCGTGATGTTGAGCTTATGAGTAAGCTGGTTCTCTGAACAAATCCCTTCTCCAGGAAAATCGTGCTGGATGTCCTGAATTATTTGGTTGAGCTTAAACAACTTGGAGAGTTAAAAGACAAAAGCTCTATCCGATATAGTTCCTCCTCAATGGGATGTCTAGACTGTTCATGTTGAAGCAAGGTGGTATCTCCTTGGTGGATATGCTATCCTACAAATCTTTGATTTGAATTGGGCTATCATTAAATCAAACTCAGGCTAGCCTACTGAATGTGTTAGTCTGACCAATACTAATGCCTCGTTCTGGTGAAATATGAGTATACCGACTTGGAGTACCTGGATAAGTTTGTTGTTGAGCCCATCAACTACCTTCTTATCTTCTCCTTGTTTGAGGAGATTCATATTGGATATTGGGCGTTAGCATTGGAAAATTGTTGGAACTAACTTTGTGTCTTCACAAAGTATGTGTTCTGGAGTTAGAAGTGACTTTTCCTTGGTTCACGTGCAATTGCTGAAAGATGTCGCCGTGGATCCGAGTGAATAGTCTGGTTCCCCGAAATCATCTCAACTCGATGGTGCATGTGTAGAATATTCTCGGAATGGTATGTGGTTACCTCCATTCCTTGAAGATTTCATCTATGCATCCAAGCCATTGATTGAATTGTCCCAGAAAGAGAGGAAGTCTGAGAACTTCTTTGCCGTCTACTGGTGTTTCCCATCAAGGACTAGGTCGTGTCTCGTTGAAGTAAATCAAGTAGGGCAGCTGTCTTCTGACAAGTTGCTAATACTTGAGTTCCTCAATCTCGTTCCTCCTTTGGAGTTTGACCTTGTAGTCCAACTCTCGGGGTCTTAGAAATGGTAATCCATTGGTATCCGTTGCGAAGCTTCCTATTCCTACCGGTGCTGAGTCCAAAGTATCTCTACACTGACCAGATTTGACTCTCAATCAGGAAATGATGGTAGGTGATCCTTCCGAAGCTTGTTCCCGATGGCTAGAAAATCAAGAAGTGTTCCCAATACTAACGTTTGCGGAGTTTCTGAAGTTCTCTCGATCTAGTGTCCGATCCTTCTCCAGTGCTCCGAAATGCTCCTCTGAGAGGAAAGTTCTACTCAAGCTCTTTGGTAGAAGTTGCCTCTTCATCGGTGGGAATCTTGTTTAACCTCCGTCTTCAGAAATTTTGGGCCTTGTGCAGAGTTCATATTCTGATCATTTGAGAAACAGTTGTCTACCAACTGGAAACTCCTTATCAATCTTCCGTCACCCCCATGTGTCTCCTAACTGTCAATCCAAGGGATGCTTGAAGTCTCATCATAGGTTTCTACTAGGAGGTACTTGATCGTGGTATATTCACCAAGGTCCATCCTTCCGGTGAGGTTTTCCTTCTTTCCTATGGTGTACGTCGATAGTGACCCCGAAGTGAAGCCGATGAAGATCTCCATGATGCCTACGGTCAACCTCTTCAAGAAAGAAGCCAACTGGAGCGAGAAGATCGTGTAGTACCGTTGTAACCCTTTTCCCTCTTTCCTACTCTAAGAATCTCGGACGAGATTCCTATAAGGAGGGTAGAGTTGTAGCAGCCCAAAGTTCGGAAACCTAAAAACTCGAGTAAAATTTTCGCTTTTGTGTTGCATTGCATCATGGCATCCAATTTTAACTTGCTAAACAACACACAAATGGTTTTGGCACCATTTAAAAACAAATGCCAAACTTGTTCAGTTACAAATTCAAATTAATGAGAGAATTCAAACCTGCAAAACAAAATATCTTGACATCTGATATTTGTCAAGGAAGTTCCAAGAGTTCAAATTAATATTTTTCACTTGCTTGGAAAATTCTAAAGTAATATTATTTTTGGTTTTAAGAAAAATGCCAAAGGTGTTATAAAAGGGAGAACATTCAATTTGGCTTGATCCAATTGAATTCAAACACTTTTAAAATCCTTTACACTTTCTAAACAGAAGGCATGGATTGCTTCACCACGAAATTGGGAGCCTCCACTCTTCCCTTGGTGACCTTTGGAAAATAAGTTATGTTCAAATAAATTTTATAAAGAGAAAAGCCCCAAATGCCTATTGCTTTGCTTTCAAGTTTTGAAGTAATTGTGGACCATCAATTTTCACTTTTGGTTTGTTATGTGTCAACAATGTTTCAGGACTTCAAAATATACTTTTCTCAAGGACAAATAAATGGCTAAGTGCTTTAAATCTTAAAAACACCAAAAATACCATACCTCCCCCCCTATGAATAAAAGTGGTTCCAAACTTTTTATCAGGAGACACCAAAATTTGTGGAGCTACTAAATGACAAGGGGAGCATCCCCAAATTATTTCATATTTTTCTAAATTGTCTAAGTGCATCAATTAAATCTCCAATTGCTGCTGGTTTTAAAAGGTTATTTAAAAGGAAACTGGGCAGGGACCTATCCATGATGGCAACAAGTTTTCCCGGGGCGTTTTGTAAATTTCGTTTCTTCTTCCCTGTAGCTCACCGGGGCCACGGCATGGCGCCAGGGGCCACCGAGCTCGCCGTGCCCCCACGTCCTCCTGCGGCTCGAGTGGCAAGGAGAGCAGGACAACGAGGCGCTCTGCTCTCCCCGTACCCTATCCTCTCCTCTGCCCTCCCTCTTTCTCCTCGTTGTTCCTCCCGCACCGCCGCCGCCATGGCCGTGAGCACGCTGCCGATGTAGAGCTCCCCGTCCCGATTAAATACCACCGACGGGACCGCCTCGCCGTGCTGCTCCCCCACGCCGAAGGAATCGACCGGAGAAGCCTGAAATCGCCGCCGCCGCCGAGTTCTTCCCCGTCCTCGACTCGGCTTCGCCGGCCGAGCTCGTCGCCGTCCGTCCACCTCCGCCCTGCTGAGCACCCCCCAGAAGTCGAGGGTGAGCACGCGCACATCTCCATTCCCTCCCCCTTGCTCTAGCATCGCCGTAGCCGTCGCGCCGTCGCCGGTGTTTCCGTCGCCGTCGCGTGGATGTGTCGTGTACAGAAATCACGTTTCCTTCGTCGCTCGGAATTAGTTCGGATCACATCCGGAATTCCGGATTGGCCGGAAAGATCCGGTTATCTACTTACTTCAATCCGACACGATCCAGTACCGTTTTGGGTTTTCCCGGAACAGGTTCGGAACCAGTTCGGAAATTTCCGAGTGTTCGGAATTCCGGATGAATTCCGAATTTGTCTGTATCAAATAATATTTCCTTTTTCACCTACTTCTTCCAAAGTGATATAACTATTTATGTTGTTGTTTAAAATAACTAATTAAAAGGTTATATCAAAAATGAAATTTAGAAAAGCAATAACTTTTTAGTTGTTGATCCAAAATTTGTAATTGTGGTATCAAAATGCTCCTAAAAATATGAACTTCCCGGAAACAACATATTCATGCATGTTGGAACTGATTAAATTTGAACAATTTTGAGAACTTGCTAAAACTATAGAAACTTTGAAAATTCATATCGAATTCAATTCTTATCGGAAAAATGCAAACAAGGTACCAAAATTCTTAGAAAATTAAGGCCTATCCAATGGTACCACTGCCATGCCTCTTTGAAGCTTAGTTTGGTACTGTATATGGAAGGTTAAAAATGCCTCCTTGTTTAGATTGTGAAGGTTTAATCCTAATTTGCTAAAAACATTTGTGGTACCCCTTTTAAATTGTTAAGTGGACCCTAAGGGTAATTTAAATGCATCAATATGACATATCATCATTTTTGTATGCATTGCACAAATGCCATGTGTTGATTGTTGTTTTTGCTTTCCGGTGTTGTTTGCTCTCCGATAGATCACGAGTTCGGAGTTGAGCATCAATACTCCGACGAGCAGTTTGACTACTCCGCTCAACAAGGCAAGCGTAATCCCCCCTCTGAGCATATCTTATCCTATGTTTCCGCAAATATTTTCTCCACTATAATATTGCATGCGGTTCCAAATGTCAATTTTATTGGATTAGAGTATCCTATAGTTGCATTAAGTTTCCGATGCCAATACCTGTTTCCCTCCTATTATCCATAGGACTGTATTGTTGGCCTGAAATACTTAACTATGCTATGTTGTTGCTTAGCCATGCTTAGTTAAATGCTTAGCCGTCCGATGGATGGTTCATGTTGGAAACAGGTGATGAGATAAATGGTTGATGGTGGAGGAATTGTGGAGACAGGTAATAAAATGCTTAAAGGTGGGGATGAGAGGCCACTGTGGTTGTGGTGTTTTGTCTCACTCTCGCCGCCTAGGTGCGAGTTCTTTACCTCTTGAACCAAGAATGAGCGCGCTTCCTTTCGGTGGGCTATATGGAACCCCCGTCGACCAACTAACTTGAGCGGGACTAGCCAGGGTCCTCTAGTTTGGTTTTCCATTTGCGTGTGCGTTGAGATGGTGACCAAGACTGGGATGAGGATGGTGGTGTTAGGAAAATGAGTGGCCGTGGGGCGGGGTGTCGATGATCCTGGCAGTCCTACCGCCACTGGTGATCCTGGGTTAGTCCTTAACAAGGTAAAGGTTGTAACCGTTCCCACTCAGCCGGCTTTCCCCGGAAGAGAGCTAAGCGTAGGCAATGAGCCGGGCGGTACCGAAGGTAAACACAGTGCACCCCTGCAGGGTTAAATCTTTTCGAAAAGCCGTGTCCACGGTTAAGGACAACTTGGGAAAGGACGATAAGATCATAGAATAACTTTAACGGAATGATTAAAAACTGGGTACTAAACGTACCACTTCAAGATTGCAAGGTGAGCTTCCTCGAGGGTGATTCGGGGAGGTGCCTTTGATGAACAGGTACAGTGGTTGATGATGGTTGATGTTGAGAAAGGTGATCAAGAAAAGAGTCACTTCTTACCCCCTTTTTAAAATACTCTGAATAGTCGATGCCATTGAGTTATGTTTTCATAAATAAAATCAGCTTTATGCAAAACAGCCATAAAACTTTGAAAGCCTCATCGAGCTAAAGCTCTATATAATCTTGCGAGTTCGTCGAACTCAACGTCGTTTGTTTTGTTTCAGAGGAAGACTTCACCGACCTCGAAGGTGGGTTCTTTGTGGACGTCGACGAGTAGTCTGGGGTTCCCAGGTGGCAGCTTGGGACATCCCGGAACAGCTGGCGCTGGATGTTTATGTGTAGGCCTCTTAGGCCATATTTGGATCTTGTTGTTTAGAACAACTTAATTTGCTTCCGCTTGTTGTAATGTTGGGTCTGTGACCTCTGGTTGTCATTTGCTATCTTTCTCTATTATAAGAGTTAAACTATAATGATTTGTGTCGTAGAGTCTGTGATGTGCCAGTTGTTCCACAAGTCTTGATCTCTCTATTATGCTTTGATAGTGTGTCTGGTGGTATCGGATAACCGGAGACACAGTATCACTGTATAGCAGTCGGGTCATGGCGCCACACCAAGTACTTTACTTCTGTCATCCCTTTCTGACTTATCATCATTTGTCGGATGACTTTCTCATCCACTCCTTCTTGTAATCTGTTTGTGTATCCAACACAAATTTTCCTTATATATGTATATATATCCAAGTTCAAATCACGAACTCTTGCTTGGCGGTTAATTTTACCGCTTCCATCTCTAGTAATGCCTCTCAATAGACGATCAACTTCTCCTTTATTCCATTAGAACTGGAAATATCCATGTTCTTTGAGTCTTCATACGCCTTTGTCTTCATCCTTATAATACTCTTAGACTCCTAAGTTCTGCTAAACTCATTCCCAAACTCCATTTAACTAGTATCAATACCTTCTTATTGCTCCAACAATAACTTCTTCCACCAAGTTATTACAACCTCATATGTATCCTCCATATTTTCCTTCTTCCTTCATGATCTTGGACTTCCATGGAAAGACTTCATGACTTGATATACAAAAACTTCATGACTTTCCTTCTTGGACATGTCTCCTCATGTGATTTTTCTGGCATCATCCTCACACTAGTACAGAACAACACAACGGAAACGGGCCAAAAACCCCTTCGGCAACAGAGAAAGGGTCCGTGTCCCCGCCTCTGTCACTGATGTGAAGGCCTTCATCGGTAACGGAGGCCAAAAACCGTTTCCGATGAGGTCTCCACTTGGCAACGGTTGTGCGCAGACCTCCGTTTCCTTAGTTTTCCTTCATCAGATACGGAGTTTGCCATCCACCCGTTTGCATTGAGCATTTCTCATATTTCGGTTACAGGATGCCACGTTTACAAATGCCACTAGATACTTAAAATCTCACAGCACAAGCTCAAATACTAAAACGGTAACAGATTTCATTCATATTACAATGTAACTTTACATTTCCATCACAATTTCACCTTTACAATTGCATCACAAGATGTGACAAACATAAGAGGTAAAACGATAACAGATTTCATCTATACTAAGCCTATCATGTCAAAGGACGGAAAGAATATATGATTTCTTCCCTACATCCTTTTCCACAATCCTCGCAGGTATCACTCTAGCTATCTCTTCTTATCTCAGCTTCTTGAGAGAAGGATGTTGAAGCTTTGGACCCTATACATTAGTAAATAGAGTTACAATTGTTAAATACATATGCTAAAACAAATACACTATGAATTTAAGCAAACTGAAACGATATCTTACCTATGTCTTGAGGTGGCTCTTATTGATGAACCGGAGCAGCCAACACACGGCTTGTCAACAAGATATTGCGATGTCAGCAGCTTCATAGGATGCCTGACAACGATCATCCTTTCCATGGAGGCCACCACCGGCTCTAGATTTTTTATGCAGTGTCACCGAAATCTAATCTAATACGTCACCGATGTGACATTTCGGCGACACTGTATAAAACACTCTTACTTAAAAAAGTATTTTATGCAGTGTACCAAAACGTCACAATAGCGACGGTGGATATGTATGGTGGAGTTTGAAAGGGAACAGCTTGATATCCCTAAATGTAAATAAGGATTTATGTTAGTTCTGACACTACTAGATAGAACAAACAATTTAACACAATAATATGAAGTATACAGTAGTATATAGTGTGTACTGACCTGTGTATATAATTGGAGGCCATTATGGGAAAGTCAACAAACACTACTCTCTTGAGTAATGTTCGTTGTTTGTTCTGTGTCTCCGACTTTTTTATGCAGTGTCACCGAAATAGACTCCTGTTTTCACATGGACTAGTTAGCTAAACTACAACCGGTTGCAAGTGCACAATAGGCAAGTTAACTACATCAAGAAATGATCTAGATAGAACTACCGGATGTGAACTGAACTACTTTCAACAAGTTAGCTAAACTACAACTAGTTGCAAGTGCACAATAGGCAAGTTAACTACATCAAGAAATGATCTAGATAGAACTACCGGATGTGAACTGAACTACTTTCAACAAGTTAGCTAAACTACAACTAGTTGCAAGTGCACAATAGGCAAGTTAACTACATCAAGAAATGATCTAGATAGAACTACCGGATATGAACTGAACTACTATCAACAAGTAAGCTAAACTACAACTAGTTGCAAGTGCACAATAGGCAAGTTAACTACATCAAGAAATGATCTAGATAGAACTACCGGATGTGGATCTGATAACTTCTTCACGTCGCCGTTGGATCGATCTAGCAGATCCGGAAGTGGTGGAGGCAGAGGAAGCGGACAGAGCGACGACCTCGCCGTGTCGAGCGAGATGGCGAAGACCTCGCCGTGTCGGGGGAGATGGCGAAGACCTCGCCGTGTCGGGGGAGATGGCGAAGACCTCGCCGTGATAGCCGTCGTCTGGGCGTAGACGGCGCCGCCACGGCGCCGGCGATGGCCGCAACGCCAGGAGGCGCCGCCACGAACAGATCTAGCATACTGGGACAGAGTGAGGAAACGAGTGTTAGGTTTTGCTCTGTACGCCCATATATATAGGTAAAACGTAGGAAACGGTTCTTTAGAAGGACCGTTTCCTTTGTGTTTCTTCCACTGAGGTGTGGGACCTACGCGCCCACTCTGTGGAATTTCTTCTACTCTCTGGAATAATATTTTCCTAATCTCTACTATATGGAGAAAACCACTTATAGGATACTTATATTAATATTAGTGATTACTACATTACATACGCAGTACATATTAATAATAATAAAGTAAATTACAGTTGGAGAACTTATAGAACTACTACTAGCTACTTCTTGTTTTTCTTGCGCCCTGCTTCCGCCCAATCCTCGTCCTTCTCACGGCCTCGCTTATTGGGGGCCATTGGAGGTGGTGGCGGCGGCGGCGGCGGCGACAGCATATCGGAGGCGGTGGCGGCGGCTTTCTTCTCCGTCGCCGGGGCTCCCTTCTTCGGTACCGGCGCCTCCGCCTCGTCCTCCTCGTCGTCCTCCTCCTCCTCCTCCTTCTCCTCTTCGGTTGACTCGTCATCAGAATCAACCTTCGGCGGGCCTAGCATCAAGGTGGGATCATGGAAGTTGGCGTATTCGTCGTCGCTCGTCTCCGGCGTCGGTCCTTCAACGGACTCGCCGCTGACGGGGGGACTATCCCGCGGCGACTCAGTGTGCTCCTGTGTGTCGTTGCTGCGAGGCATCTTCGCTAATCATTAGGAGGGAGCGAGCGAGCGAGAGAGAGAGAGCAGATTCGGTGGCGTCTTGAGCTAGCAAGGATTGGGGTTTTCAAGGAGTAGTGGGCGGTGCCACTACGCCATGGCATTTACTCGCCTCGCTTCGAATTCCAAGATGGAACGTGTCCACATTGGAAACGGACACCCAAAAGTCTCCGTTGCTATAGAGGCACATATCGGAAACGGAGCCAGAATTAAGACCGTTGCCAATACTATGGGTAACGGAGTTAATACTTTCTCCGTTACCTATGTTGACGGGCCAGCCGCGGCCCAGGTCAGGTTTGTACGCACTGGCCGCGTGGAAAGCGCGATTCTCCGTCGCCTAACGCCTGCCGTTTCCATAGAGGGGTATCCGATGTGTCGTTCTGTACTAGTGTCAATAGATCAATTTGTCCAACTTGTGGTGATAATCTTTACCGAACTTTCTTCGTTCCTCCACCGAGTACTGGTGAAATATGTCTCCTAGATCCAAATATGATGTGACACTCTTCACATTCCACGTCAGTAGCTTTATTGACTTCGGTCTTCTTGACTTTCTTCTCTTCATGAGCTTTCATTGTTGTCTCGAACTTCTGAGAACACGTCTCTCCCTCACACTAATACTATCTACCTCTAGATTAGTAACATCAAGGAAAGAATTCAATGTGACAATCATGCCATTGTACATCAAATCCTACCTTCATGTACCAACCTAGCCAATCAAAAATCCAATAAGATCCATAAATCCAAATGCAGTTATATAGCAAACATGCAACATAAGCCCGTAAAAGTAAATAGTACTTTGAGTAAAAAAACATCTCAAGTACCCAGGCTTAGATGCTATACACTACAAGATAGGTTTATATCACCTTATAGTCCTATTCTATCAACTCTTTGACTCAGTAGTTACCCCAATTGCCCATTTGCAAAGGGATAATGCTAAGACAAAGTACTCAAAGAGTAGTTGTGGTATGGCTTGGTTATGTAGAGAACTACACTTCATGTACATTGAATTCTCCATTTGGCTAGAACAACCATCTCATGACATTTCCGGATCCTTCTGGTAGTTGTTGGTTGTGCACCATAAATAGTATTCTACGTAGCTTCCTTCATTGCTTACGCCGTCTCCTATTTCCTTACGACTATATACTATACTAAGGTGATTCTCCTTGGAAATGAAACTTTAGGGTATCGGCATCCTCTCCATAGTTACCATACTTGATTATCTCCGATTCATCACCATCATCAGACTTCTTCCGTCTTCCTGCCTTTTGATTTCTCAGATTGGTTGAGATAAGAAAATCAAGATAGGTTGAGAAGATCAAGATCATCTCAGATTAGGCTTTCCTTTTATTATTTGTATTTTCCTTTTGATTTGGATGAGATATATACTTATTTGATTAAAGATGTAATGTGATTTATTATTTCAATTTCAACTTGTGAAGTTTGTATGGATGTCCCATTTGTAAAAGATGTATCTTATTGTATTTTTGACATTCACATTCTCATTTGTATTTGAGGTGTGTGTAATGAAATGATGAGATGTATGTAATAGAAATGATGAATGTGAGAAATGATGTGTTAAGGTGATGATTTGAGATGGTATATTAAGATAATGGATGTATGAAATATGAACTTGATGCATTTAAATTCTTGTTTGATCATAGATGTGAATAATGAGATGAGATAGCTATATAGATGTTGTTGGAAGATGATTGAGTCCTATGATGCTTTATTTGAATTATATACTTGTCATTTATTAAATTGTGATCAAAATTGTCGAGAGGTTTAGGAAAGGTCATGTCCACTTCTGGAATGCCTCGACAAATGATTCTTGTTTCTAATTAATTGTTTCAAAGATCATTTCGAAGTTTATAGCACTCAACAAGATGATCTAGCTCCTAATTCATCGAGTCGAGAGAAACATCGATCCCTTTGTCTCTTTTCTTAAACGCGCCAAAATTTCCCGCATTTTCAAATGCATGCTATGCAAATGCACAATTATTATATCTACCCTTTCGACTCTCTAAACCCTGGGTATTACATTCTCCTTGGTCAAGACTCCTCCGCCATTTTCTCCTCCTTCTTGCGAAGGTTCTCATTGGTCTGCGCGAGGCGCTTCTGGTAGAACTCCTCGTCTTGGGTAACCTTGTTCTCGCGAGATTCCAGGTGCTCCCGCTGCGCGGATTGATCCTTCTCGATCTGTTCAACCTGTTCCTAGCGCTTGCGCGCCTCGGCCTCGCGGGCGTCAAGTTCAGCTCCGCGCTGCACGATCAGGTCTTCGCGGATGCGCAGGTTCTCACGGAATTTCTCAAAGCTCTGCCGCACGGTCTCCGACTCGGCAACGATCCCCGCCTCACGGTCCAGAAGCTCTTTGTGCTTGGCCGAGACCGCCGCTTCACGCGCCGCCAGCTCCTGGTGTTTGGCCTCGGTCTCCGCCTCGAGAGCCTCGCGCCTAGCACCCAGGTCCGCAAGGGTCTCCTCAACTTCGCGAACCACGCTGATGCGGATCTCCTCAGCGGAGCGCAGCGGAGCGCAGCGCAGCCTCGCGTTGCGCCTGGGCAGCCTCGTTCTTCTGGCGGCAGCGCTCCACGGTCTCCTGAAGACAAGCCCAGCCCCGCGCAAGCTCGGCGTCCTCCTCCGCCTTGGTGCGATCCTCCTCAGCGAGCTGGGCCTCAAGCCGATCAAGTGCTTCCCTCGCCGAGCGAAGGACAGCCCCGCGGCGAGCTGCAACTGGAGGCCGCCCCCACAGAACTAAGGCCCATGGCTCACCGGAGGGCCTGGAAACGTCGGCGCCTGCCGAGGACTCCGGAGCGTCGCGCCTTGGGCTCTGAGGGGCCACGAGGCGCGCCTGGGGGCTCTGGTGCGAGCCTCCCTCTTCGTCCACGCAAGGGGCCTTCTGGGAGCTCTGATGAGAACCCCCCTCGCCTCCCGCGCTGGAGGCTTCCTGGGGGCTCGAGGCGCCCTCACCATCAACCCCATCATTTTTCTGCCCCTGGGAAGCACTCTCCTCTCCCCCAGGGGCAGGGTTGGCCTTCTCAGCTGAGGCCGCCCCCGCAGCGGCCTCAGAGTCCACCGTGGGCCCTCCAAGGCTCGTGCTCGGTGGGGGCGATGACGCGGCGGCCTCGTCCATCTCGACGTCATCGCGCGCTTCTGCGAACGCCGCTGTCTCCGCCGCACGCTCCTTCGCCGACGGCGTGGACCTCGCCGCATCCTCCTCCGGCGCCCCTGATACGTCTCAAACGTATCTATAATTTTTGATGTTCCATGCTTGTTTTATACCAATTGCTACATGTTTTGCATCTACTTTATATCACTTTTATACATTTTTTGGGACTAACCTATTAACAAGATGCCGAAGTGCCAGTTCCTGTTTTCTGCTGTTTTTGTATTCCAGAAAAGCTAGTCTGGAAATATTCTCGGAATTGGACGAAACTACACGGGGGTGCCTATTTTTCCAGAACACGCCTGACGGAGCGAAGGAGCAGCAGAGGAGGGCCACCAGGGCCCCACACGCCACGGGCGCGGGCCCCCCTCTGCCGCGCCCTGGGGTGGTGTGGGCCCCTCGGGGGTCCGCAGCCGCCGCCCTTTCGCCTACTTATTCCCCCCGACGCGAAAACCCTAAGTACCTGAGCAAATATCCACGAAAAGTTCCAGAGACGCCGCCGTCGTCAACCCTAGCTCGGGAGGGTTCAGAACCTCTTCCCGGCACCCTGCCGGAGAGGGGAATCGTCACCGGAGGCTTCTACATCGCCATGCCTGCCTCCGGAGTGATGCGTGAGTAGTTCATCCTTGGACTACGGGTCCATAGCAGTAGCTAGATGGTTGTCTCTCCACTTTGTGCCATCATGTTTAGATCTTGTGAGCTGCCCTACATGATCAAGATCATATTATTGTAATGCTACATGTTGTGTTTGCTGGGATCCGATGAATATTGAATATTATGTCAAGTTGATTATCAATCTATCTTATATGTTATTTAAGATCTTGCATGCTTTCCGTTACTCGTAGATGCTTTGGCCAAGTAGATGCTTGTAACTCCAAGAGAGAGTATTTATGCTAGATAGTGGGTTCATGTCTCCGTTTAACCTGGGACAGTGACAGAAAGTTCTAAGGTTGTGGATGTGCTGTTGCCACTAGGGATAACCTAACGATGCTATGTCCACGGGCATATGTGTTTGTTTACATTACGCACTTTACTTAATGCAATTATCCGTTGCTTGCAACTTAATACCAACGGGGGACTCGGATGACAACCCGGCGGTGGATTATTAGTCATAGATGCTGTTGGATAACGATCTATGTATTATGTCGTAATGCCCAATTAAATATCATAGTAGTCAACATGTCATGTATATGCATTGTCATGCGCTCACTATTCGTCAATTGCCCAGCTGTAATTTGTTCACCCAACATGTTAGTTATCTTTTATGGAGAGACACCACTAGTGAACTGTGGACCCCGGTCCATTCTTTTACACTGATTAAACAACCACAAACTGCAAACTGTTCCTTTTTCATTCTCTGCAATTTAATACTCATTTTCCACACCATACGTTTAATCCTTTGTTTTCAGCAAGCCAGTGAGATTGACAACCTCACTGTTTCGTTGGGGCAAAGTAGTTTGATTGTGTTGTGTGCAGATTCCACGTCAACAGTCCAGACTCCCTGCGACAGCTATTTTTCTGGCGCCGTTGACAACCTTCTGAAGAGTTGCTGCTCCTACTGGTTCGATAACCTTGGTTTCTTTCTGAGGGAAAACTTGCTGCTGACTACATCATACCTTCCTCTTGGGGTCTCCCAACGAACGTGTGTTTCACGTCATCAAGCTATTTTTCTGGCGCCGTTGCCGGGGAGTAGAAGTTCTTCAGGAAGCTCTCTGTCTCCCGTCAACAGCCTATTTTTCTGGCGCCGTTGCCGGGGAGACAGCAGTCTTCTGCAAGGGGAGTTTCACGCTTCCAATCTCTTTACTTTGTTTTTGTCTTGCTTAGTTTATTTTATTTTATCTTGTTTGCTTTCAATTATCAAAAACACAAAAAAATTAGTTACTTGCATCTAGTTTACTTTCAAGTTATTTTCTGTACTGTTTTTATTTCTGCTAAAATGAGTACTCCTGAGAACACTAAGTTGTGTGATTTCACTAGCACGAACAACAATGATTTCATATGCACACCTATTGCTCCACCTGCTGCTTCAGCAGAATTTTATGAAATTAAACCTGCACTTTTAAATCTTGTTATGAAAGAGCAATTTTCTGGTGTTAGTACTGATGATGCTGCTGTTCACCTTAATAACTTTGTTGAACTTTGTGAAATGCAAAAGCTCAAGGAAGTAGATGGTGATATTATTAAACTGAAACTTTTTCCTTTCTCCTTGAGAGGACGTGCTAAAGAATGGTTGCTATCTTTGCCTAGAAATAGTATTGATTCATGGACTAAATGCAAAGATGCTTTTATTGGAAAATATTATCCTCCTGCTAAGATTATTTCTTTGAGAAGTAGCATAATGAATTTTAAGCAATTTGATAATGAACATGTTGCTCAAGCATGGGAGAGAATGAAATCATTGGTTAAAAATTGTCCCACTCATGGACTGACTACTTGGATGATCATCCAAACCTTCTATGCAGGATTAAATTTTTCTTCGAGGAATTTATTGGATTCGGCCGCTGGAGGTACCTTTATGTCCATCACTTTGGGTGCTGCAACAAAGCTTCTTGATGATATGATGATTAATTATTCTGAGTGGCACACCGAGAGAGCTCCAACAGGTAAGAAGGTAAATTCTGTTGAGGAAACCTCCTCCTTGAGTGCCAAAATTGATACTATTATGTCTATGCTTGCAAATGGTCAAACACATGTTGATCCAAATAATGTTCCTTTAGCTTCTTTGGTTGCTCAAGAAGAGCATGTTGATGTGAACTTCATTAAAAATAATAATTTCAACAACAATGCTTATAGGAATAATTTTGGTAATAGCAATTATAGGCCCTATCCTTCTAATAGTGGCAATGGTTATGGAAATTCCTATAGTAACTCCTACAACAATAATAAGAGTGTACCCTCTGATCTTGAAGTTATGCTTAAGGATTTTATTAGTACACAAACTGCTTTCAATAAAACTGTTGAGGAGAAATTTGGGAAAATTGATGTGCTTTCCTCTAAAGTTGATAGTCTTGCTCTTGATGTTGACTTATTGAAACTAAAGAACATGCCTCATGATGTTAAAGAGAGCAAAACTCTCAATGCTATACAAGTTAAAATTGATAACAATGTGAGGATGTTAGCTGAATTGCATGCTAGATGGGAAAGAGAGGATGAAATTGCTAGAAAGAACAATATTGCTAGAGTTTATACTATTACTACTTCTGAAAATGCTTCAAACTCAAGTGTTAACAAACCTCCTACCATTAATGGCAAGATAGTTGGTGTTGGTAATGTTTCCACTTCTATTGCAAAATGTCCTAAATTGCCTGATAACTCTGAAACTGTCCTTGATAAAGATGCTGAAATTTCTAGCAATAAGGAAGAGAATAATTCCATTACTTTTGATGATAATGACTTTGATTTTGATGGTTGCAATATTTCTGAAGTAATTAAGTTCTTGCAAAAGCTAGCTAGAAGTCCTAATGCTAGTGCTATAAACATGGCTTTTACTAAACATATTACTAATGCTCTCATACAAGTTAGGGAAGAGAAATTAAAACATGAAGCTTCTATCCCTAGGAAGTTAGAAGATGGTTGGGAGCCCATCATTAAATTGAAATTGAATGACTTTGATTGCAATGCTTTGTGTGACCTTGGTGCTAGTATTTCTGTTATGCCTAAAAGATTATATGATATGCTTGATTTAGCACCTTTGGAAAATTGTTACTTGGATGTTCACCTTGTTGATTCTACTATTAAAAAACCTTTGGGAAGAATTGATGATGTTCTTATCATGGTTAACAACAATTATGTCCCCGTTGATTTTATTGTCTTGGATATTGAGTGCAATCCATCATGCCCTATTGTGTGGGAAGACCTTTTCTTAGGACTGTAGGTGCTATTATTGATATGAAAGAAGGGAATATAAAATATCAATTTCCTCTCAAGAAAGGTATGGAACACTTTCCTAGGAAGAAGATTAAGCCACCTTATGATTCTATTGTTCGAACAAATTACAATGTTGATGCTTCTTCACTTGGTAATACTTGATGCATGCTTTGTGCCTAGCTAAAAGGCGTTAAAGAAAAGCGCTTATGGGAGGCAACCCATTTTATTTTTCTGCAATTTTTCTTTTATTGAGTCAAGGAGTTTGTTTACTTCTGTAGCAACTCCTTTGTATCTTTATTTTCTCGCATTGTTGTGCCAAGAGTAGCCTCTAATGATAAGATGATGCTTAATTTTGATTGCTGCGCAGAAACAGATTTTTGCTGTTCACTGTACGAAATTCCTAAAATCACCAGATTGTTAAAAATCTGAAATTTTTGTGCGTAATCTTTATGAATGTCTGAAACTTTCATTAGTTCAGAGTTTCTCGATCTGAGCGTCGTAAGTGCCTCGAAAAAATTCGTCTTTGCGGACTGTTCTGTTTTAGACAGATTATGCCTTTTTATTTTTGCATTCTCTCTTTTACTAGTGTTGAGTGAAATTCTTTTTTGGGTGGAAGAGCTTCACATAACATCAGTGGCTGTAGCTAATGTTTAAAGTAACAAATCATATTGCGTCTTTACAGAACATGTGAATTTTTGATTATGCACTAACCCTCTAATGAGATCTACTTTGAGTTTGGTGTGACGGAAGTTTTCAAGGGTCAAGAGAGAAGGATGATATAATAGGATCAAGAAGAGTGAAGAGCTTAAGCTTGGGGAGGCTCCCATGGATCTCCCCAGCATATTTCAAGAAGACTCAAGCGTCTAAGCTTGGGGATGCCCAAGGCATCCCCTTCTTCATCGTCAAAATTATCAGGTCATCTCTAGTGAAACTATATTTTAATTCTTTCACATCATATGTGCTTTTCTTGGAGCGTCTGTGTGCTTTTTATTTTCAGTATTGCACTTTTATTTTCAATAAAGCTTGACTGGACCCTAGCATTCTTGATTGGGAGAGAGACACGCTCCGCTTTTTCATGAGAATACTCCTATTCTTCACTTATATTTGTTGAGTATTCATATCTAGCGCTGTTCAGCTTTTAGCTCTTGTTTTCATGTATCTCTTGTCAGAGCTATTAGCTTTCTTTTGTAGAAAGTACTCTCTTGCTTCACTTATATTTGTTTGGAGAGTTGATGAAATAAATTGATTGGTGTTTGGTTGGTTCAGAAAATGTTGCATGTGGTAATTGGTATAAGGAAAAACTTGCTTAATCTTGTAGATCACTAAAATGGATAACTTGATGCTTGTCAATTGTTTTGAGTTAACAAGTAGATCATGATTAAATTGTGCATCACATGAGTTAAGCCTATTAGTGAAGAACTACCGTAAAGCTTGTTGAAAATTTGGTTTGCATCGGTGGTACCTCTAAGGTCTAGATATTTTCTAATAACAGGGTTTGGTTAACAAGGAAGACGGTATGAAGTCTTATAACGTTTGCAATATGTTTGTCATATAAAACTTGGTGTACGGGTTGATATTCTTGTTTGCTTACATAACCTTGCTAGCCTAAACTCTGTACTGAGAGGGAATGCTTCTCGTGCATCCAAATCCTTGAGCCAAAATCCATGCCATTTGTGTCCACCATAACTACCTATATGTGGTATTTCCTTGCCACTCCAAGTAAATTTTTCATGTGCTACCTTTAAATTATTCAAAATGTTATTATTCCCTTTTTGTGTCAATGTTTACTAGCTCATGAGGAATTAGTGTGGTTATTCTTTATTCTATTTGTCGAGTGGACTTTTACACCTGGACTAGTGGCATATACATCCGCTTATCCAATAACTTGCAAAAAGAGCTGGCAACGGGGTGCCCAGTCCCAATTAATTACAACTTTAACCAATTAATTCTCTTCACACTTTTGCCCTGATTCATCAGTAAGCAATGACAAACAGTGAAATACCTGAATGTGTGTAAACCAAAGAGAAAGAGGGATGATCTGCCTTGCTGGTAGAAATAACGTCCTTCATGGGAGCCGCTCTTAAAAGTCCGTTCGACAGGTAGAATACTGTTCTCACCCGCTACCATTCGTTGACAATTAACAAACACCTCTCAAAAATAGATACTCCTCCATGGTATGTGATTGATGGAAGGCACCCGAGGATTCGGTTAGCCATGGCTTGTGTTAGCAAGGTTGGGAGGAGTATCAAATATTTTATGCAATCTCTATATGCTTTCAAAAACCTAAAAGCTCTAGCACATGATTTAATCCCTGCTTCCCTCTGCGAAGGGCCTTTCTTTTACTTTTATGTTGAGTCAGTTTTCCTATTCTTTCTGTCTTCCACAAGCAAACACTAGTGTCAACTTTGTTACAACATGCGTTATATGCAATGTATTGGACTTGTTATACTACTTTGTGTTGACAATATCCATGAGATAAATATGTTGAAAGTTGAAGCAAATGCTGAAACTAAATTCTTCCTTTGTGTTGATTAAATACCTTTTGTTAGAAACTATTGCTTTATGAGTTAACACTTATGCAAAACTGTTTGATGCTTGTCTCGAAAGTACTATTCATGAAAACGTTTAGCTTGTGTGATTCATTGTTTACTCATTATCTATTTGGTAGCAAATTATAGACCATTGACTTGGATCACTTCATTCATTTACATGTGCCTTGCAATATTATATGATCAAGATTATGATAGTAGCATGTCACCTCAAAAATTATTTGTTTTTATCGTTTACCTACTCGAGGACGAGTAGGAACTAAGCTTGGGGATGCTGATACGTCTCAAACGTATCTATAATTTTTGATGTTCCATGCTTGTTTTATACCAATTGCTACATGTTTTGCATCTACTTTATATCACTTTTATACATTTTTTGGGACTAACCTATTAACAAGATGCCGAAGTGCCAGTTCCTGTTTTCTGCTGTTTTTGTATTCCAGAAAAGCTAGTCTGGAAATATTCTCGGAATTGGACGAAACTACACGGGGGTGCCTATTTTTCCAGAACACGCCTGACGGAGCGAAGGAGCAGCAGAGGAGGGCCACCAGGGCCACACGCACAGGGCGCGGCCCCCCTCTGCCGCGCCCTGGGTGGTGTGGGCCCCTCGGGGGTCCGCAGCCGCCGCCCTTTCGCCTACTTATTCCCCCCGACGCGAAAACCCTAAGTACCTGAGCAAATATCCACGAAAAGTTCCAGAGACGCCGCCGTCGTCAACCCTAGCTCGGGAGGGTTCAGAACCTCTTCCCGGCACCCTGCCGGAGAGGGGAATCGTCACCGGAGGCTTCTACATCGCCATGCCTGCCTCCGGAGTGATGCGTGAGTAGTTCATCCTTGGACTACGGGTCCATAGCAGTAGCTAGATGGTTGTCTCTCCACTTTGTGCCATCATGTTTAGATCTTGTGAGCTGCCCTACATGATCAAGATCATATTATTGTAATGCTACATGTTGTGTTTGCTGGGATCCGATGAATATTGAATATTATGTCAAGTTGATTATCAATCTATCTTATATGTTATTTAAGATCTTGCATGCTTTCCGTTACTCGTAGATGCTTTGGCCAAGTAGATGCTTGTAACTCCAAGAGAGAGTATTTATGCTAGATAGTGGGTTCATGTCTCCGTTTAACCTGGGACAGTGACAGAAAGTTCTAAGGTTGTGGATGTGCTGTTGCCACTAGGGATAACCTAACGATGCTATGTCCACGGCATATGTGTTTGTTTACATTACGCACTTTACTTAATGCAATTATCCGTTGCTTGCAACTTAATACCAACGGGGGACTCGGATGACAACCCGGCGGTGGATTATTAGTCATAGATGCTGTTGGATAACGATCTATGTATTATGTCGTAATGCCCAATTAAATATCATAGTAGTCAACATGTCATGTATATGCATTGTCATGCGCTCACTATTCGTCAATTGCCCAGCTGTAATTTGTTCACCCAACATGTTAGTTATCTTTTATGGAGAGACACCACTAGTGAACTGTGGACCCCGGTCCATTCTTTTACACTGATTAAACAACCACAAACTGCAAACTGTTCCTTTTTCATTCTCTGCAATTTAATACTCATTTTCCACACCATACGTTTAATCCTTTGTTTTCAGCAAGCCAGTGAGATTGACAACCTCACTGTTTCGTTGGGGCAAAGTAGTTTGATTGTGTTGTGTGCAGATTCCACGTCAACAGTCCAGACTCCCTGCGACAGCTATTTTTCTGGCGCCGTTGACAACCTTCTGAAGAGTTGCTGCTCCTACTGGTTCGATAACCTTGGTTTCTTTCTGAGGGAAAACTTGCTGCTGACTACATCATACCTTCCTCTTGGGGTCTCCCAACGAACGTGTGTTTCACGTCATCAGCCCCCTCCTGCCGCACAGGAGAGACGTCAGGCCGCATAGGCGGTGGCATCGTCACCTCTGCCTCCTCCTCCTTCTCCTCGTGGCGTTCCTCTGCCTCAGAAGGCGGCGCTGCCGCCTCGGGAGAAGAAGCGGTGCCCTCGGGAGGCACCTCGTCGGCCGTAGGCGCTGCAGACGCCGCTGCCGCGCTGGGGATTTCTCCAAGCCTCCGGAGCCTCCGCCGTTTTGGCTCCTCGGGGCGCCTGGAGAGGTGAAGGCTCAAAAACCCCACGAGAAGTCTACACAAGAATGACATCAAACAGAAAAGGGAGTCAATCCTTACCCAGATGTCTTGGCGCGGGAGTCAACCCACACCGTGTTCGACGACCGCCACGGCCTCGACGGCGCGGCACCGGCGCCGGACCCCTCAGGAGCAGTCTCGGCTTTCCTCTTGAGAGGGGTGCCCGCTGGATTCCTGGCGGTCCTGTCATGAATAGCCTTGGAGCGGGGCTCGCAGTGCCTGATGAAGCACCATCATCATCGCTCTCCTCTTTTCTCTCAACACGCTGCGAGGGAGCGACCACGAACTGGTCGCCGCTGCCTGAGGAGATCCCGTGGATCTCAACTTCAGGCGCCGCACTCTTCGAGGTGCTGGAGTTCTCCGCCGAAGAAGCGGGGCCTCCCGAGGCGCCGGTTGCGCCTGCGTCAGATTCCGCGGGCGTTTCCGTCGTCTCCTCGTCGCCCTCAACTGGCGCCCCCTGCGCCACAGACTCTGGATCCTCGCGAGGCCCGACATGCCCCTCAGGCACCAGGCCCCACTGATCGAACTTCGGCATCGTCTGCACGTGCGAGACGCGACGCCCGAGATCGATCCTGTGGAGCGGAACAGCCTTGTCGGTGGGCTTGGGGATGTCTGGAGACGTGAAGAGGGTCTCCATGATGGTGTGCACCTCCTCCTGCGTGAAGAGGTTGCGCTAAGGCGCATCTTGTCCCTCTGGTTGGAGTACAGCCACATCGTGTCCGCATGCCTCTGGAGCGGAGCAATGCGATGCCTCACGAAGTCCTTGGCCACCATCTGCCCGGTGAGGCCTGCCTCGCGGAGATCCTCAGGCGCCTTACCACGGGGCCAAGTGTAGCGCCCTTGAGCGCCTTGGAAGACCAGCTCGCCCTCTTCGTCGGAGGCGCTTCAGGCAGTTCGAAGAAGGCGCTCTGGCTCCCGAACTTCATGAGGAACCAGCGCTTGCGGAAGTCCTCCACCTTCTTCGTCACGCTGGTCACAATGTTCTCGCCGTTCCGCGCGATGGGGATGTAGATGCCCTTCATGCCATCGGTGATGCGGAAGGACACGCACCCCGATCGCTCCTTGTTCGCCGTAAAACCGTAGCACGTAGAAGCTGCGGAAGAGGTCCACCGAGGGCGGAATGCCGATGTATGCCTCGCAGAGATAGGCGAAGATGGCGAGGACAAGGATGGAGTTGGGGTGGAGATGAAGAACCTGGATCTGGTAGCGCTCCAGAACCGCCAGGAAGAAGTCGGAGAAAGGAGGCACGAGCCCGGCGAATAGGGTGTGCATGAAGATGGGGTAGAAGCAGCCAAAGGAGTTGCCCGCCGCCTTGAGCACCGTGGCACCATGCTCGTTGGTCGCCGAGGCCGCCATGTGACGCACCTTGTCCAGCTGCATTTCCTTCTCGAAGCGGAAGCCAGTCAGAGCCGGCTCGAAGTCTCCGTCCTGCTGCATCGCAGTAGGATCGCCGCCCTGCACCACCGCCTTGCCCTTCGAGGCCGCGGTGGCTTTCTTGGGCGCCATTGCAGCAAGATTGCGAAGGAAGAGCGCCGGGGACACGGAAGCGCAGAAGTCAAGAGCAAGGAGACGGGCGCGCAAATGATGCAGTAACTGCTGCCTGAACCGGCGCTGCAGGCTTTATATCACCTCAGGGCAGTTACCAAGACGTGGTGGGTCCCCCCACTACGCCCATCATCTCCGAAGAGAACGTGTCGTCGCGGCGTAACTGCCCTACACGTGTCTCGGCCGGCCGGACACTTTGGGCCCATGACGATTCGCCTGCGTCCACTGGACTACATCGTGCCCATCATGGGCCCGGGGGCTACTATCGGCCCAGTGAAAACCAGGGTGTGTTGGGCCTGTCCTCCACGGCCCTCAACACTCGATGGCCAAAATTCGCTAAGGACCAAGCCTACGGCTTGGAGAGACTCGCGAGGCAAATCGCCTCGCGAGGGCTTTGGAGGCAGCAGAGGCCTACGGAGGCCCTCTTCACTGCTGCCCCCTCTTCAAGGTGATCTCCCCTGGAGAGGGGTCAACGCCAAATCCTCCACAGGGCACCCCAGCCCTCGTGGGGATTACTTCGCTGCAAAGCAACCTCTGCAGAGCGCACATGGGCTCTGCAGCGGCCGCAGAGTGACGCGCGCCTCTGCGCGCGTTGACGACGACGCCGCCGCAGTTGCCATTTTGGTGATTAAAGGAGTCAACAAAGCTGCGCCATCCGCACCGGACTACAAGGATTTCCTCTTTGGTGATAAGGGGACCGGCCGGCGCTACGCTCCACGGCCAACGTCACCGTGGGCACCCCCACGTTCCTCTGCAGCCCCAGCTGGCCGTCCTGCATGGACGGTGGTTTCTCTGCCACAGGCATCAGCTTTACGCCCATGGACCGCGTCCATGGACAGCTGGGATGCGTGCACCGTGCTCCCCCTTCTGTCGCCATGTGGTAGCCCTTCCACCGCGCAAGCGCAGGGAAGAGGCCCGGGCGCCTATAAAAGGAGGAGGTGCACCACCGTAGCAAAGGACCGCATTCTCATTCTAGCTTAGCCACATACGCGCAAGGAAGAAGAAGACCACAGTTCCCCTTCCTTGTGCACACCACTGCCAAAAGAGAGCCCTCGGCAAGATCTTTGTACTGTAACCTCCATAAGCAGTGCAATACAGACAAGCAGGAGTAGCGGTGTTACCTCCACACGAGGGCCGTGAACCTGGGTACGGGCTGGCCTGTGTTCATCTCTATCGTGATGTCCCTCCTCATGCTCGACGAGCACCGTCGCCGTGCAGGTTGAGGGTTGTTTGACTAACGTGTTCAGCCCCTTACACGAACTCTCTTCGTGAGCTTGACCATCCCTGTTTCGTGGGAGTCATTCTCCGACAATGGCATCACACCACCGATTCGGTTTCATACCGAGCTTCCATGCGCCTGTGGCATCACACCACAGTCGTCGGCCTCACACCGACTCTTCTACTTGACGATGGCATCACACCAGCGTCGTTGGCTTCACACCAACCTTTCCATAGACTATGGCATCACACCATAGCGGTCGGCCTCACACCGACGCCCTCTACGACGATGGTATCACACCACCACCTGTGCACACTCTCCAACAATATCACACTGTTGGACGTGCATGAGTGTTGGCTCATCGTCGACTTGCATCTTCTTTGGGCTTTGTTCACTCTTCCACATCTTGCTGCATGCATGCAGTAGCTTCACCATGTTGCCTTCACAGATCCAAAACCACCACACCAGCATGCCACATCATCACATTGCTCTGTTGGCTTCGCACCAACTGTACATGATGACGATGGCATCACACCACCATCGACGGGCAAGCGGCATCGCACCGCTGCCACCTCGTAACGGCATCCCACCGTTGTCTTCTCTTGGCAGCATCACACCGCCTTCTCCTAGCGGCATCACACCACAACCTGCAGCTAGCAGCATCACACCGTCAACAACTTCCACCTCACGTCGTTGTCCTCCACATCTCATGGTGTCCATCGCGGCCGCCCTTAGATCTTGAGGCTCTGATACCAATTGTTGAAACCTAAATCACTTAGCTCCCTTCTAAGAAGGTTGTTATTCACACACACTAACACAAATGCATATATGACTCACATATATGCTCTGTCTATTTCATACATGTGCTTGAGGCTACATCTTGGCTTACTAGCTTCCTAGCTTCTTGTTACATGGGAGGGGTGGTACCCCTATTTATACTTGTACATGACCCCTAAGATTGTTGCCATGTGGCACAATCCAAACCTTACACCATACTTCTAGAATACTCTACAAACTCTAGATATCTCATACTACTCCTAAATATCTTACTCTAGAACATTCCTAATTCTAGAGTTCTCCCTACATACCCTAAATACTTCATGATATCTACTAGGACTCCTACATACTCTAGATACTTCCTGACTAAGCTAGAAACTTCATGCATATAGATATGACAAGATTACTTCTAACAGTACAGGTGTTAATTATGTGACAACTTTTTTTTTAGATGTATGCGTGACCAACCTTCCATGTAATGTACACATGACTGGATTTTTTTAAATCTGTACGCGTGACTATTTGATTGCCACCTTGTCATACGTGACCAACGTGACATATTTTTATGTCCAAACCAATATGCACTTGTACGTGTTACGTAAATCCTCTAAATCTTGACCGTTATAATTATTGACCATTACGATCGAACGGAACATATAATTTTGATGCATGTGGCTTAATGTGGTGGCTCTATTAGACATACTCATTTTGCTTTTAGTATATAATAGATAGTGAACCGATATATTATAGAAAGCTGGTAGCTTCTAGTTTCTGGATCAATTCAGTTTGTTCGATTTCAATGAGTATCTTTACTGCAATGAAATTCATAAGGGGGCTAGTCATTGTGCTGAATTCTGGGAACAGCAATCTAGTATTTGCTTGGTTTGGCCTAGCTAACCACAATATCAGGGTTCATATATTTGGAGTTACTTCTAGGTAATCTTCTAATGAATCCAGAACCGTATCATTTGCTTTATTTGAAGCATCCTAGCTCGTGGTATGAATTTATTAGTATAGGGGCAGCAAAGGGTTGCTATTCTGAGGATGCCATTAGGAGTACATATGTGTGTGCTTTACATGTGATGATTTGGTGTAATGCTTGAGGCTTGTGTGTTCCTTGTATTGCGGTGTATGATATGTATTGAGACTCTTTTGTACCTGGTTGCTCACAGGTATCGGGTTTCATCAACATTCAACTTCTCCGCTCTCGGTAAAGGCAAGTACATGTGGGGATGGTGGGCATCGTGTGATCCCCCGTTACAAACTAATTGCTTATCCCCTGAATGTTATCTTCTATAGCTTATAATCATCGTGATTGGTAAAAGTAAGTTTATGTTTCATGGATGGCTCATCCACCCTAGTATATTCCTTTTGTCCATCATATATAAGGAATGTCTTACCATAGAACACATATTCGGGTGGTCCATGTGCCTGAGAGGCCTTTTCCCTAGAAATTACCAGAAGGGGATAACATAGTGACAGTTATGACTAGAGTGGTTGGATGACATGTGTTGTAGATCACCCTAGCTCCCTGTCATGTTCCAAGTCGTGGTTGCAGAATGCCATGTTTCACCCTTGTGTATATTTCAATACACCATAATTGGGTTTGGCTTTTCATGGTTCTTGATAAAGAAACCCATCATGAGTGAATCTTCCAAGTATAAGGAGTGATCCTCGCTTTGCGGGTTATGGACCCGAAGTTTTTCCGGTACAAGGAGCGACCCGCGCTTGCGAGTTTATGGTCCTTCGGGTTCAAGCTCATATGGTCCTCTCACCTTGTTTGGTTGGAAAAGGGGCTCGGATGAGACGTCGTCCCCCCTAGCTTTGCCGGCAATAGCTCGAAGAGAAGTCTTTCGTTTTCTTTGTTGCCTTCTTAATGTCCTTCATGGGTTATCCATCCGGTTCAATGATGGATATAGTGAGGATTAACGTAGAATGGAGACCTTAGCCATGTTGGTTTTTGTGGGTGATACTTGACGAGTAGGGCTACCGGCCGTTGGCTTCGTACAGATAATACAAGTTTGAATTCACAAAACATTGTGACTTCGATAACTCAGTGTTGATGGGTTGGGGTAATCCTGTATCCAATGAGTTGTGGTATTCTCATGCTTCACTAGTTTTAGTAATTTGATAACTCTTGGATCACAAGGTAATGTTTCTAGGTAGCACTGGTATTACCCAGTGCGATGACGGTAAGTTAAGTACAATATGCAATTAATGATTCTCCAACCTTGATTGTGGTATCATGCTTTCTTGCTATCCCTTTCTGTACTTGCTGCTTACGGAGTTCTTTGAACTCACGTTTGCAATGTTGTTGTTTTCAGGTTTCATACGGATAGCTGCATGCATTTGGGTGGCTTGGGAGTAGCACACTCACATGGGTCACTCAAACATGATAACCTGCTAGTTCCATATTAGCTTGTAATTTTGGTGGTATTCTTCCTGCTAGCTGTATCCTGAGTTTGTCTGAGAGTTGTAATCTTCATTTGTGAGTTGTGGCTAGTTGAGCCCTTCATGGTTAAATTGTGTTGGGTTGAGGTTGGTCCAGTGTGACCATTGGTTTGGTTATCCCTTGATAGTTCTTATGAATTGATAATATTATTCAACTGCCTGTCGTGATGTCCTCCAGTACAAGGGAGACTTTGTCGAAATTTAGCCGTGGGCTTATATACTTCCGCTATTGTTGTAGATGGTGTAGCATACCATCTTGTTGGTAAGGTGGGGTGTTAAAATAAGTCCGCATGCATACCAATGACTATCAATCATATGAAACGCTAGGCATGCACACCCACACGTTTTAACCAATCCAGCAGACGAGCTGGCGGTGCCCTCAATTTCGTCGCGCGCGGATGGAGCAGACGTCCGGCGGGACGGTCCGATCGATCGAGCGCTGTTTCGACTCAGCGCGTGGGTGGCGAGCACGGCGCGTGGGTCCGATCCGCGCGCGCGCGTCGTGGGCTGGCTCCAGCGGCCGATCAAGTGCCACAGGCTGACGAGGAGATGCGACGTAGGAGTTATGAGGTTTGCAAATCATCCTACCTACTGCCACGCAATCCGAGCAGCGCGAGCACGGCTCCATCCGCCATAGGTGTTATGAGGTTTGCAAATTTTCTTAAGATTTAAAGCATCGTCATTTTGGTATGTGGACATGTACAGTTGTATTTGCTAAGAAAGATACATCATCTGTTGCATGTGTGTGCCGCTGAGCCGAGCTGCTCAACCATCGTAACTTTTCTCCTTCATGCTACTGGCTTCCATCCTTTCTTAGCTATAGAGATCAGTCCTTTTCCCCCTACAGTTACTCATTTTCCTTCTCTCTGCTGCAATGCTTCATTCACAGCAACCTTCTTGTCGCCGGTCGCCATCCACTAGTAGGAAAAGTGATTTTAGTGGCGCACCTTTTTGGCATTCTGTGGCGCACCCGCAACTTTGCTGGGTGCGTCACAGAATTGTCGCCACTAATTTTTTTTCTGTGGCGCACCCCGTTCGTGCGTCACATACACCCCCAGATGCGCCACAGAAAACAACAATTCTGTGGCGCACCCCTACCCCGGTGCGCCACAGATTTTTTTTTTTTTTGAATTTTAAAAAAGGGCGGCCAGATCTAGATCTGGATTTTCAAAAAAAGCAAAAAAAAATCCAAAAATTCAAAAAAATCAGAAAAATCAGAAAATAAAATAATTTGTAAAACCTACATATTTGATTTTTTTGAACATTTTTAACACTCTAAGCATATCTCAAATGATGACTTCCCCACTAGGTCACTGATACGTCTCAAACGTATCTATAATTTTTGATGTTCCATGCTTGTTTTATACCAATTGCTACATGTTTTGCATCTACTTTATATCACTTTTATACATTTTTGGGACTAACCTATTAACAAGATGCCGAAGTGCCAGTTCCTGTTTTCTGCTGTTTTTGTATTCCAGAAAAGCTAGTCTGGAAATATTCTCGGAATTGGACGAAACTACACGGGGGTGCCTATTTTTCCAGAACACGCCTGACGGAGCGAAGAAGCAGCAGAGGAGGGCCACCAGGAGGCCACACGCCACCAGGGCGCGGGCCCCCCTTCTGCCGCGCCCTGGGGTGGTGTGGACCCCTCGGGGGTCCGCAGCCGCCGCCCTTTCGCCTACTTATTCCCCCCGACGCGAAAACCCTAAGTACCTGAGCAAATATCCACGAAAAGTTCCAGAGACGCCGCCGTCGTCAACCCTAGCTCGGGAGGGTTCAGAACCTCTTCCCGGCACCCTGCCGGAGAGGGGAATCGTCACCGGAGGCTTCTACATCGCCATGCCTGCCTCCGGAGTGATGCCTGAGTAGTTCATCCTTGGACTACGGGTCCATAGCAGTAGCTAGATGGTTGTCTCTCCACTTTGTGCCATCATGTGTAGATCTTGTGAGCTGCCATACATGATCAAGATCATATTATTGTAATGCTACATGTTGTGTTTGCTGGGATCCGATGAATATTGAATATTATGTCAAGTTGATTATCAATCTATCTTATATGTTATTTAAGATCTTGCATGCTTTCCGTTACTCGTAGATGCTTTGGCCAAGTAGATGCTTGTAACTCCAAGAGAGAGTATTTATGCTAGATAGTGGGTTCATGTCTCCGTTTAACCTGGGACAGTGACAGAAAGTTCTAAGGTTGTGGATGTGCTGTTGCCACTAGGGATAACCTAACGATGCTATGTCCACGGGCATATGTGTTTGTTTACATTACGCACTTTACTTAATGCAATTATCCGTTGCTTGCAACTTAATACCAATGGGGGACTCGGATGACAACCCGGCGGTGGATTATTAGTCATACATGCTGTTGGATAACGATCTATGTATTATGTCGTAATGCCCAATTAAATATCATAGTAGTCAACATGTCATGTATATGCATTGTCATGCGCTCACTATTCGTCAATTGCCCAGCTGTAATTTGTTCACCCAACATGTTAGTTATCTTTTATGGAGAGACACCACTAGTGAACTGTGGACCCCGGTCCATTCTTTTACACTGATTAAACAATCACAAACTGCAAACTGTTCCTTTTTCATTCTCTGCAATTTAATACTCATTTTCCACACCATACGTTTAATCCTTTGTTTTCAGCAAGCCAGTGAGATTGACAACCTCACTGTTTCGTTGGGGCAAAATAGTTTGATTGTGTTGTGTGCAGATTCCACGTCAACAGTCCAGACTCCCTGCGAAAGCTATTTTTCTGGCGCCGTTGACAACCTTCTGAAGAGTTGCTGCTCCTACTGGTTCGATAACATTGGTTTCTTTCTGAGGGAACACTTGCTGCTGACTACATCATACCTTACTCTTGGGGTCTCCCAACGAACGTGTGTTTCACGTCATCAGTCACCCATCCTTAGATTGATCCAACCCAAGCACGCTTAACTTTTAAGTTCCATTCAATTCAACTACCCTCATGCTACTCAAATTCTTATTGATAATAGTATCATATCAACCCTTGTGTATGTGTATATATGTGTAGTTTACGTATGATATGTGTATATATGTGTTTAAAAAATCCAAAAAAATTCAAAAACTTCAGAAAGAAGATCAAAAAATCCAAAAAAATCAAAAAAATCAAAAAATCCAGAAAACTTCAAAAAATCAAAAAATTCAACAAATCCAAAAGAATTGAAATTTTTTATTTTTTGAATTTTTTATTTATTTTCGATTTTGTAGAAAAAATCTTCTTATTGAAATAACTTTTTACTCTTTTAGAATTTCCCGAATCTGAGAAAAGTTTACCGGGTAAACCCGGGTAAAATCGAGCTCCTTTTTTCTCACGATTTTTTTGGTATATTAAACGCATTTTTTCGACATCGTATGCAAAAGTTATGGCCGTTCAAACTTTTTTTTCTGTTTTTTGCAAAAAAAAGGTCAAAATTCATATTTCAAAATTTCTATACCTATTAGACACTAAAATCTAACTATATCTCAAAGGATTTTATTTTTTGAAGGTTTTATCATTTTCTTGTTTACAAAATTGAAAAGACGATCCACGTGGGGGGGTGTGGTCTAATTTGAAAAAAAAATCTGTGGCGCACCTGGCGCATCCCAACCCATGCGCCACAGAAAGGTCAAATTCTGTGGCGCATTTGGCCCATGCGCCACAGAAAAGTCACCACAGAAAAGTCACCAGAGGGCCCCACCTTATTTCTGTGGCGCACACTCCCCATGCGCTACAGAAATGTGACTTTCTGTGGCGCACATGGCCTGGTGTGCCACAGAAATGTGACTTTCTATGGCGCACATGGCCAGGTGCGCCACAGAATTTTTTTTTGTGGCGCATGGCTACTTGGTGCGCCACAAAAAGTAATCCACAGAAAGGCAGTTTCCTACTAGTGATCCTCTCGCTGCCGGGAAGACTTCACTTGACAACCGCGCGTACAATTTGGCTCCCCAGCTGAGAGCTTCTTGTTTTCGTTCCTTTCTCGGCAAAATAGACCAAGACAATATCCAATGACTGACAGTATTTGTGATCGCCACAGCATCTTGAGGTCTAACCGATCTGAAGCACACATTATTCCGTGTCTTCCAAATCGACCACAAGATCGCCGCGACCCCAACCATAATTATATCTTGCTCTTGTTTACTGAAACTCTTCCTCCATTCTCCAAAAAGATGTTCAACTGAGTTAAGAGTATCTCGGAATCCAAAGGCACATCTAGCAACATTCCAAGTATATCTAGCAACCGGGCATTTAAACAACAGGTGATCGGCATCCTCATCGGGGTTACAGAACTGACATGAAAGATTTCCTCACATCCTCGATGCGCCAGAACTGACATCGATGTTCAATTTACTTTGCTACATCGCGATGCAGAGTTTCATCTCTAGGTGTCACCATGACTGCAAGAAATCTTTTCACTGGATAATGGAACCAAACATGTATAAACACTTAGCTGGTCACGGTACACCAAACAAGCAAGACTGAATGAACCGCACACAAATCCATTAATTAATTTTTGTTACATAGTCTTTGGCAAGCAGTATTCTCACATGACACCAATTAAGGGCCGAGGCAGGCACACAAATCAAACCCTTTCTTATTGCAACCACAAACAAACCACACACAGACGATACCTCCTTGTCTCAATCTCACTGGACAAACACGCACGCAGCATCAGGCTCCCATTTATTCTTCACGAAACACACAACCACAATCTTGGCAAGCAAACAATAGCAGTCCATTTACTCATCACTTGGACCGTCGCCGATCGACCATGCCACCACCAAACCTACACAACAAGAGGGAATGATCGATGATGATACGACAGACTGGACCAAAGAATGCATCAATGAATATATCAAGTAATTTTCTGCAAATAGGTACGGAGGGGCATGAAACAGTATTTAACAAAAAACAAGAGAACGCATGTGTGTACCTGGATAGTGATGTCGGTTCAGCGGAGCACCGACACTCTCGGCAGGCGTTTTTTGTAGTAGGACGAGTGGCGTGGCGAGTACAGGGAATGGTCGTGGCCGGCCTCTGGCCCGTCCCACTCCAGCTTCTTCCACCACTCCTTCTCGCAGTCCACGATGGGGCGTCGTCGGTTGTCCAGGCCGATGGACGGGAGGCGCCTGAGGCTCCAGCAGCCCCTGAGCCAGATGGTCTCCAGCATGGGAGCCAACATCTTGGTTTCACATATACACTGTAGCTTGGGGAGCTCATGCAGGTAGATTTGCTTCAACTTTGGGAACTCCAGTACACCTTTTCGGTGGTCAGTATCTATTATTTTTAGAAACCTTGGCTCCACGGGGAACACATCCTTGAGCTCACCATAGTTGACGATGTGAAGAATCTCTAAGTTGGGAAAATATGAGTCTGGAGCAGCCCACGATAACGGAAGCACAAAGGTGAGCCTCGGGCAGGAATATAGATGTATGCTCCGCAGCTTCGCGAATGAACTAGTGTCTCTGTATTCAACCGTCCATCCTGTGCTCCAAATGCAATGCGCCATTAGTAGGTCAGCCGCCCAAAAGGTCTCTATTTTTCTAAAACTCCACCAAGGATAGTCGGTGGTGAAGACTGTGTGCATCTTGGGACATCTCACCACATGACATTGTTTCAGATGGAACCAAGTAAGTTCCTTCCCTTCTACAGATATCATGTATTTAGGGATCACAGTGGTGATGGAAGAATTATCATGCACATGCAACGACTTGGCCTTGTTCATCACAAAGATGACAGGCTTGATTCCTTGTATGCTTTCCATGCTAGTGTTGCTAATTCCCTCACCAATCTCCACATGGTAGCCCGATGGTTGAAACTGCACTTCACTTTTGTCGTGGCCATGACCAATAGTTATGTCATTAATAGTGACACTTGTGTAAGAATGCTTGGGGATTAATGATGGTGGCCTGCATAATTTTCTACTGCTTCCAGAGCCCATCTTCTCCTTGTTACACCCCTTCCCACTAGCGGATATGCAGAGGTTTAGACTAAATCTATCGGAGTCTGTGTTCCAAAACATATTGTCACCTTTTTGAACCATTAGCTGAATGAATTTCTTGTCCACCATAGCAAAATATGCTTGACCATGTCCTTTTTTCAACTTGTGCCAATCAGGTATTGTTCTTTCGATTTTTCCTCCTCGGGTGTCAATGTGTAGCAAACTTAGTTGGGGAACCCCATAGTATGGCCAAAGCACAGCACGGAGTTGCTCACATCCCAACAACATGACTCGTTGGAGACATGGGACCCTCACCACCCCGAGGTCAAGTGTCTTGACTTTTGTGGCTGAGAGGTCTAGCTCCTCAAGGTTTGGAAGTGATCCATGAAGCTTGAAGTCAGATAATCTTGTGCAGCTGGCCATGGAGATGCGGATTATTTTGGCTTCCTTTCCTAGTCCCGCATCTAAGCTGAATGATTCAAGTGTCAGAGGGAGTTCCTCAACATGCTCCAACCCAAGACAACCATCTAGAACAAGAGTCTTGAGGCTATTTGATGTTGACAAGCTGGGCAAAACTGTGAATCCATCCTTTCCACCCATCTCCCAAGAGCATGTGGGGTCAATTACTCGAAGCTTGTGCAGGTTCTGTAGTTTATCCATGCAAAACTCATGTGCCAAAACTGCCCCTTCTTTATATTTATTTCCCTGATGTTTGTAGCTATATGCTCTATAATCTCCGGTGATAAATCCAATTCCCAGTCTGTGTAGCATATGTCTATCACCCATAGGCTCTTAAAAAAATCCATTGCTGGTCTATCTTGTTTGTCAACTTCTTCTGCTCCTTGATCCTTGCAGCCATCTAATCCGAGGAACCTTAAGCTGCGGCAACAACGGAAAGGAGGCAAAGAAAAACTGAAGGTGCATTGGCATAACTTGAGCACACGAAGTTTGTCCGATTGATGAAACATACCATTAGGTAATGGCCTTAATGGAGGATCAGATATGCTTGTGTCTGCAGCAAGGAAAAGGGATGTTGACTCCGGACACACAATAGAGTTTTCCCTAGCCAATATCCATCTTTTCGGGGGAGTCACCAGTCTATCACCAAAAGAGGGCAGTGCATTACATGAATAATCCTCCATGTGTATTTCTTGCTGCAGAGCAGCTGCAACCTCCCATGCTTTGTCAGCCTCACCTCCCTCTATAATACCATCACATACCCAATAGTTAGAAGCATGGGTGGCCCAGTTGTAGTCCATGATGTTGCCGCCCTGGGAGTTTAATGACAACAGATACAAGCAGCACTCTTCAACTGCACCACCAAGCTCATCTGTGTACCAAGTAATTTCCATAGCCTCCTTCAGTAGCAAATAATTCCACATATTAAACGAACACTTCACATGGAGATGAAGATGTGAGGTATCCACCTTTTTACTAATTTCTGAGTTGAGCCGAAGCCTTCCTCGAAATGTCCACAATGCTTTACTATGAAGCCCAAACCATCGATCAAAAGTTTGGGTAATGCCAAAATCATTCAAGTCAATTGTGTCGTCACTCCCATTATGGAAGATGAGTAAACATTTGTGTTCTCGCATGGCTTTATTGATCTCTTTCCCAACATCTTGTATCTCGCGTCTGCAGCTTTCATCTACCCCTCTGAAATCATCATCTTCATCTTGCCTGTCAAGAACATCCATAACCCGATGAGGAAGCCTCAGCTCTTGCGCGATTGTCCTTTGGAGTGCTCTTCGGCTTTTCCACCTCGAGCAGTCGACATGGATGATCTTGTTGAATCTCTTCACGAGGGATGGCAGGGGTTCTTTAGCTATTGCTCTAAGCACCGCCGAAGCAGCGAGCCCACACCATCCATCAAAATAGATGTTATAGTATTCAAGACTACTCGTATCCTCCAGGAAATGGATTATTTCTGTCACCGCTTCTTCGACGGTGTCCGAAGGAATCCGCTGCATTAGTTGATGGCAATTAGTTGAGGTCACTCTGTTTAGCAGAGTTTCCATCTAGTAACATATATTACTATGCAAGAGGTGAAAAATAGGTGACATGCATATATGTTGGTGGGTGCAGCCGCCGGATGTGAGGAACGACGAGCTAGCACACTGGTGCGGTTACGGACTTAGGCAGCTGCATGCAACCGTGGGAGGAGACACCGAAAATTCCGGCTATGGTCTCCCTTACCCAGGCTAGCTCTCGATATGGGTTTCAACAAGAATCACATCCTCAGTTTGGACTGGAGTGATCTCTTTCGTTACTGCAACACAACAAGCGGTTGAAACCTCTTTCCCAGTACGCAAAATCTATTCCCGGCCGAAGCGGCGCAAGCGACAAGAAAAGAAAACAAAAAAAAGCACGCAGCCGTCCCTCGTGAAGAGATTCAACATCATTGGGTACATTTATTTTTTTCCAGATTTTATGAAACTTGTAAATACGATTTTTGATTTTTAATGTAAAGAGAGCGCTAGATATCCGGAGCCAACTATCCTGCTCTCTATGGAAAGACACAAATACTACAACAGCATGTTGTTTTCTTGGTGGGGTCCCACGGTTAGCGCTGGGCCCATGGAGAGCAGGACGTAGTACTTAGTATATGTGCGCTGCGTCGCACCGGCAGACCAGCTTCAGCTATTGGGAAGGTTGCTTGAAGGCATGAAGTCTCCGGATATAGATGATATCCGTTGTTCTGTGAGGGTGAGGTCAGGGCATTTGGTTCCGATTAGGTCCACCCCTTTATCAATCTTTTATGTGTAGTGAGTTATCGGATGGACGGTGACTTCCGGATGATTGATGTAGTAGTTTTGGCAATTCACTTGGAAGGTGGCCATTTTTGCCAAAAATTGTCATCTTGGTGAGGCCACGAGAGATACCAACCAGTGAATCATCAGCTTATGAGTGGTACAGCGAGGCTCCACTGGCTAGCATTGGGCCCACAGGGAGTAGTATACGTGCGCTGCGTCGCACCGGCAGGACCAGCTGGACACGTGTGCTCCTCCCTCCCTAGATATTTTTGTCACTTGTTAGTGCACTTCTCCAGTGGATGGAGTGTTACCAAGCTGGGCTTCATATGTATGTATGGGCATCTTTTGCTGGGCTGGGCCGTCACTATGAATCTCTCGGTTGTACTGCTGCTCCCTCGAATTACTAACTATACGAAAGAGGTGCCGTTTCGCGAGCTGTGAGCCCTCCAGTCACTGTTCATGAACAGTGTTGAACAGTGATTCAATCTGCACCGTCGTCCGGCGATCCAACGGTCCGCGCGGCATCTTTTCGAAAAGGCCCCTAACTTTTCCAAATATTACGAACCGGTCCTTCTAGATATAAGGCATGCTCTGTCCCGACGCACCGCTTTAGGCGAGATATTTTCTCTTGAGCCTTATCCGTCTCCATCCGAATCCACTACGTGCCCTTCTTCTTCCCCACCCAAATTCGTCGGCGATCGGATTCCAGGTGTCTCGGGGTGGCAGATCAGCCAGCGAGAGGCAAGAGGCAGCCCTACTGTTGGATTTGGCGGACATGGTGACCCTGCCGCCGCCGGTCGTTTCCCTTACCACGCCGTCGGCCGTCGTATGGCCTCTTCTTGCCCTCGCCACCGCCGCTGTCGACGGCGCGCCGCGCTCAGAGACCTCGCCGTCGCCGGTCGTTTCCCCTACCACGCCATCGGTCGTCGTCTGGCTTCTTCTTCCCTCGCCGCCCCTGCAGTCGACGGCGCGCCGCCCTCGGCCTCCTCGTGCAGCTGTTGGATGTGGTGACCTCGCTCCTCTATGGTCGTCGTCCTCCTTAATCTTTTCCCTTTTCTCTTATTGGTTTTTACTCCGTTGTTCAGCAACGGGGATTGGCTGTCGCGGCGGAGCGGACTACTTCTTCGGCAATACCAACCTTGCGGGTGTCCGTCCAGGCGTCTAGGCGAGAGGAAGAAGGCGCACGAGCCGCCCTTTCCCCGTTCCACAGCCAAGCTGACCAGCAACGACCGCCGACCACGAGGACGGGTGGGCGGCTGTCGTGGGCGTCGTTCTACTGGAGAATCTAGCCGAACGGGTCGATCTATTTTGTTGGTGAGGAAAAATTCCCTTGCCTGGATCGTTAGTATGCTTCTGTCTCCTATTGTCTTGCTTCCGTGCCTCTTTTCTGGCCTGATGCATCTTCTCCTTGCAGCTAGCAGCAGAACAGGAAAAGACAACGAGATAAGCAACCACAGATTGTAGCTTCTATTGTAGCAATTTCTTCCTATCGATCTCTTTCCATTTTTTTCCCGTACCATCATGTTCTATTACAAGTAAAGGAAAATATTTGTGTAGAAAAGTTGTATTTGAAGGTATTAATTGGAATCATTTTCAATTTCAGCATTATTTTCATGAAGGGAGGTCATGCGGTTTAAAGGCAGCCATAGCCTTTGATTCGGTTGTTTCCTTATATGAAGGTAATACATTTTTACCCTTGAAGGCACAGGCTGTCTGTCATCTTACGCTTTTGCTGGTGGTAATATCATGTGATGCATGAGACAGCTAGACACAGTACGTGCTTGATGTTGATTATCCAAAATATACGTGATTGGCAAGTCTCAGCAAAATAAAGAGCTAGCCTATGGTTGGCAGCATCTTTTCATTTAGCTAGCCTAGGCTTGGCAGCATCTTTTCCCTCATTGCTACATAGAGAGCAAGTCATGAGAATGTCGCCGACGGTGCTTATATTGCTTATTACATGCTTAGTATGTAGTATTTCCAGTATTTTCTCCGCTATGTCGAGCTGTTAATGTTCAAATAATAAGAAATATGATTTACGGTATTTTACTTGCTATTGTTTCTGCCTATCTCAAGGATAAACGATAGCACATTCACTTTCATATTATTTTTATGATTGACCATCCAGGGTTTTAGAAGCAGAGCTCAGTGTCATACCTTTCTGGCAGCCCCTGCCCGAAAGTGTAAGGTGCAAAAAAATGTATTGAGCTGGATGCTACTATATGCTGGGTTATGTGTGTAAAGCGAACGTTAAAACCCTGATGCAAAATTGTGAGAGTTCTGTAGCAACATATATACGGATGGTTTGAAATGTGATCCAAACAATCATGTTGTAATTGGTAGACTTAAAGGTAGCTTCCATCCCGTTGTTTTCCTTCTTAATATTATTACAGGAGCTGAGCTTTCTTTTTGTTGGCCTTGATGTGTGACAGAGGTGTTGCATTACACTTCATCAATTGCCCCATTTTTTGGATGCGGGCCTGTAACATCAGTTTATTACAGCTCGACCTATCAAGTTTCTGCAGCAAAATGCAACTGCTAATTGTGACACCATGATGGATTGTTAACATATTGACTTCACAGTGATATGAGTTGTTTTTCTCTAGGCTAACTGCCATCAATTCGTATTAGTTGTTCACATGTCCTTCCTTCCATTCTGCAAAACAGGCTTACTCATGATGCAGTTAGTTTCTCATGTTCGTCTTGGTCACCCTATACGCAGCACTGCTCTTAGCATCCTTTACTAATTTTGATCTATCAATTCTCTGTTTGCAGAGAAAACTGGACGAGCAGCATTTGCCAAGGTGGCGGAGATGACACAGAATGACATATTGACATGGTGAAATCGGTTGTCGGTGGAGGCCAGACGCCAAACGAGGCCTCAAGGTTCTAGAACTGCCCAACTTCATCATGGTTATCGGCAGGATGCCCACCAAGGGATCCTTCTTCTAGCCGTCATGGTGCCTGCTTAGTGTCACTTTTTTATTTATTCCTTTATAGTTTTGTATATGTTCTCATGGTAGGCTAGGAATGGTCTTTCAGTGCAAGTGCTTATGCATTGGTTTGATCTCATCAGGGCAGAATGCATGTTACTATGCAGCAGCTCTACACAGTCCTCGGTCTCTACGATATTATGTTATGCATGTGCACACCAAAGAAAGGGAGCAGCCAGAAAAGCGGCTCTGCGAGCTTTTCAACAGGATGGTCGCTCAATGCAACTATGCCAAGTGCGCCGCAGCCGCAGTCGCCCATACAATCGTCAAGGTGGTCCAGGTAAGGTAACTTGCTTGGCTGTCTTGGTTGTTACTGCTTATGGTTTCTCGATGATGGATGTTACTTACTACTCTTTTTGTTTCACTCGCATTTGAGGGCGTCTGCTCCACCGCGATAACCACTGGCGGCTTCTCTGCTGGTTGGGTGCTGCTTGAGCACTTAGGGGTGAAGAGGATGGAACTTGCTGGCCTCCGTGCCACCACTGATTTTGAGCTCCAGCTTTTTCTTTTTTTGTCATTGGTACTGCATATGCATATGATGAAAAAATGATGTCTTATTGTTACGCAATTTATCTTTTAATGCGACAGAAAGAGCCACGTTGACTCCAATGTATACATGGTATGATGTATCTTAAGTTTTACTTTAGCTTTGACACTTAATCATTGAGACAATATGGTACTGTAGGTTTTTGTTTGACTAATGGGTGAGTGTATTTTTAAAATTATTATCTGTGGTACCATTGGCAATGTTCAATTCTTATTGTGGCACATCGCACACATGATGTACTTGATCTATAGCAATCATATGAAGTCAATGAAGAATTCACCATGCCATCTTTCAATTTTTAATAGGAAATTAAAAATCCTCAGCTAAATATTTCATGGTAGAGGTAATTAACAAAAAATCTGATCAAGGGTGCGGCGTGCCGCCGCGCTAAATTCAACTAGTTCAAAACAAATGTCAGTAGTTTTGAAGCGTGGTTAGTTCAAAACTGCTACACTCATTACAAATTGGAGGTAACTTCTTAACAAGCGTTTCAAAAGTAAAAATGTTGAGGAAACCACTACATGGCCGTCCAAGGAAAAGGGCATCGACCATGGAATGTAAAATCTGTCCGGTTTCTACGGTTAAGAGTCGTCTATGGCAGCCCGTACATCTTCAAAAGGTCTATGGCAGGCAGACTGCACATCTGGTGTCTATATCTAGGAACGAGATCCTCTAACATTAAGGAGCAAAGTCAGAGAAAACTAGGAAGGAAAGTCAGGGGGCTGTAGCATAAGGTTGTGTATTATTGTACTGTGCTAATTACTGTACATAATTACTGTAGCATACATCACCTAAACTAAAAAAAATAGCACCACATTACTGGTTGCAAGAAATGAGAGTAAATTTATAGCTTAGATTTATAATATACAAAGTAATCTGAATTATATTTGACTTAAAAAAGGGTTTTTGAAGAAGGAAAGTCAGGGGTGTATCTTATCTGACTTTGCTCCTCAACGTTAGAGGAGCCCGTTCCCTATATCTACTCCTCTACGAGCAATATTCCATGTATAAAGGGTGACCTTTATGTGCAAGACGCCAATAGTGTGCCCTAAAATGCATAAATGGCAGACCGCACAACACGTGGCGGCAAGTGCTACCTGGCAGGTATTCATTCACGATTTAGAGTATCAAGTTGCCGCCGGGCTCCTCCCCTTTCTTCCCCCTCTGACGTGGGATGTTCACGGCATATGCCACGGGGTGGCTTACTTGAGGGGTAGATACGGCGCGAGCGACGGCGTTCCGGCGGGATTGCGCGCGAGCACGGCAAACACTCGATGTACCCAGGTTCAGGGCCCTCGTGAGGAGGTAAAACCCCTACGTCCTGCATCTAATCTGTATATATGGTGGTACATGTTGCTCCTTGAGCTGTATTTGCTATCTGCTAAGGAGAGAGTGAGCTGCCTACTTGGGAGCTTCCGGGTGGAGCTAGCTCGTACGTGTGTGAGTGGAGAATGGGTTGAGTCCCTAGCTAGCTTGCTTCCTGGCTTTTGCCTTGTACGTGAGTGAGTGGAGAATGGATCGATCTCCCTTCGAGGGCAGCCCTGGTGCTCCTTATAAAGGGAAGCCCAGGGGACAAGCGGGGGACAAGCGGGGGACAAGGGGGCAAGGGGACAAGGGAGCAAGGGAACAAGGGGGCAAGCGGGGGCCCGGCTGTGCCGAGGGGACACAGGCGGCCCGCGGTGCTGCATAGTGGCGTACTATACTGCATAGTGTTCTTCCTTCTTGCTATTCACCAATAGTGCCGGGTGCGGGTGTCTTATCTGTCTGCGTGTGTCCGACGGGACGATGTGGTTGATTTCGTGTAGCAGGTGCGCAGCCGGACTCGAGCCGCCTGCCGGAGTCGGGCAGTGGATGGAGGTCGGGCAGCCGGACCCAGGCCGCCAGCCGGGGTCGGGCAGCCGGACTGCTGGGTGGCGGGAAGCCGGAGTCGGGAAACCGGAGGTGGCAGCCGGGCTTGCGGCCAGTCGGATGGCGGGCAGCCGGACTAGCTTCTTCTGTTATCTTGTCGAGTCGTGGACTTTGGTAGCCCGGGGTTCATCCCCACGTCACTAGCCTCCGAACACGTTGGAGCGATACCGCCGGCCACGGCGGGGAGGGCTTCTGCGTGTTCATCAAACTCTGCGTGTATTGCCTGTAACATCAAGAGAACGAGTTGAACATGCAGCGGTGCTAAGTAAAATACTGGAGATGCCAAACGAATATCTATATGCATGGTTGACGCCGGCTCGCTTTTGCTCGGTTCCTTCGATCTTTTTCGTGTGCACCCCGTCCGGCGCAGGCTCTTGCCGGCTGAACTCTGCAGCCGGATCCGAAGAGATGCCGGAACGACGAGCGTGGCACAATACTTTGATCTAGAAGCTGGATAGAAGCGACTCGACGAAAAGACTGAACACTTATGTGATGCAGATGCCGGCTCGGCTTTGTTTTGCCACCCGTGCCCCTTCCCGTGCATGCGGCCAACCGACCCCTGCTCTTGCCGGCTGAACTCTGCAGCCGGATCCGAAGAGAGGGCCGTCCAGGGGCGCACGGTACTGAGATCTTGAGAGGCTAGACTTAGGCGAGCGATGGCAAGGTTTTCTGCCGCGAGCCGGGAACTTTTCTTTCTTATGTGCCTTTCGCGTGTGCCCCCTAGCCGGTTTCTGGCCAACGTGTCAGCCGGGTTGCGGTCTGCAGCCGGATCCAAGAGTAGGCGTCGGGGTCGAGCACGCTACTAAGCTATCGTAAGCGAGAGTCGGTAGTCGGCTAGCCACAGTCGGATAGAAAGTAAACAAGTGAAAATGCGAGGCTTAATCGTCACTTAGCTGCTTTTATGTCGTAGGCGGGGCTGAAGTTGGAGTTGTCGAAGCGGGGCGTCCGAGTTCGGCGGAGCCGGAGGAGGCCGGCCAGCCAGAGCTTGAAGGAGAAGAGCCGCTTTCGCCGGGCGAAGCTCTCCAGCCGGCCTGGACTCAGCCGGTCATGCAGGCAAACGGGCGGCAGTCGGATCGATCCCAGCCGGCCGGGCATCCAAACGGGACGCAGCCGAGCGGGGTACAGCCGGCCTGGATGCAGCCGTCCAGAGAACCAAATAGGTCCGGAGCAGCCGGGCCCACTCTTTTTTCTTTTCTTTTCTCTTTTTCTTTTCTTTCTTTCTTTTCTTCCCTTTATTTTTTCTCTTCTTTCTTTCTTTTCTTTCTCTCTTTTCTTTTCTCTTCTTTCTCTTTTCTCTTTTCTCCCTTTCCGGGCAGCCGGATCGACAGAGGCGCGGGCAGCCGGTGCCGGCTTGGGGCGGAGGAGGCGTGGCCGGAGCTCGGCCAGCCCGTTCCGGCCTCGGGCGGAGGAGGCGCGGATGAAGTTCGGCCAGCCGGCGCCTATGAGCGGAGGCGCGGATGCGGGGAGCCGGGGTCGGCCAACCGGAGCGGCGGAGCCGGCCAGGGCGCGCCGGCCAGCCGGGGTGGCGGGAGCCCGGAGGCGAAGCGCGGGAGGCTGGGCGCGGCCCAGGTCGAAGCGGGGCGCGGGGAGCCGGGGAGGCGGCCAGCACGGGGAGCCGGGGCGCGCGGGTGATGGGGTTGATGGAGGAAGCCGACAGGGGCACGGCCGGCCTCAGGCACGGATGGGGCAGCCGGAGCGGGCGCAGCTCGGGCGGACGGGCGCGGATGCGCCGGGGCAGAGTTGTGCGGGGGCCGTCGGGGAGGACGGAGCTTGCTGGTCGCAGCCGCGGAGGCGCGACGGGTGTCATGGGTTTGTCACGTCAGATGTCATGGATGACTTCGTAGGTGTGGGATTTGCGCGAGTCAATCGTCTCCGAGCTTGGGATCGCATGAACAAGGATGAACACAGATTTACCCAGGTTCGGCCACTCAATGTGAGGTAAAGACCTACGTCCTGCCTATCCTAGATTGGTATTGATATGAATATGGTGTTACAAGGGTTGGCGATCGAGGTATCGAGTCACCGGCGATCGAGGTGTCGAGTCGCCGTATGCTCTAGGGTTTAGGGCTTGGATTGGATCCCTTCTACGTCCTGCGAGTCCTCCTTATATGCACGGAGGGTCGCTAGGTTACAAGGAAAGTCTATTCCAAGGAAAGTATGAGCCGGAGTCCTACTTGGAGACTAATCTTCGTGTCCCCCAAGTTATATCTTCTCCGGTCTTCTAGATCCTTCCTCTTAATACGCCATGGCCTTGGGTCGGACCATCTTCGTGTAAGCCCGCGAGTGGTGCGGTCTTGAACATAGGTTGAGCCGCACCTTGCTTGAATAAGTCGCGTTGGTCTTGTGAGCTGCGGGTTAACCCATTTATTATTCCCCCGACATTAGCCCCCAAGCTTCCGGGTGATTCGTAGAATCAGGCGGAAGATTCTGTCTTGATGATGATCTTGCGGGTTTGCGTATGTAGTTCTTGCCGACTTGTCAATGTTGTACTTGGCGACTTGCTGATGTTGATCTTGGCGAATCGCTGATGATGAGTCGCGAGCGTAGCGGCTTATTGAGCCGCTGATGTTGAAGCGATGAGCCGCTGACGTTTGTTGATATAGTATCGCGGGCATTCGAGGTCGGCGAAATCTTGTTGAAGCTGCATCCATTGCCTTGAAAAGAGTACGCGAATATGTGCGCATGCTGGTAGCCATGTTAGCTAGTCTTGATTGATCTTTGCCGTGAAGTCCATGCACAAGTCTTCCTCACTTGCTATTTGAACACTTCTGTTTAGTCGCATTGAAGCTGCAGAATCGCGGTAAGTTCTCCGCGAAAATTATATAAGGTGTCGGCGAATCCTTTGGTGAAAACCACATTTTCCTGTTGGATGTAAGACTGAGCTGAAATCATAAGAATAATAACTTATGAGCATCAAGATATATCAGCCAAATGTGTATAAGGTGCTGAGTCATAGACATCGAAACAGAAAAGCCATAAGCATAAATAAGCTGGCCAAAAGTATAATAATTTGACAAGTTTTCATGACGAGCCATCTGAGCGCATGTTGAACCATGGCGGCTCAAGAGCATATAGCCACTGCCTGGATTTAAAGCTTTCCGAGTCACTGATTTGACTCGGCAAATGGGTATATATATTCTCATGTGCTGCAAAAAATGAAATCTACATATAAACATGGTATATCAATTTAGTAGAAACCACCAAACGCCGGTGGGTGGATGTGTAGCCCCCGAGGGCCGGGTTGCATGCTTGATCATGCTGCTCGGGACTCAAAAATATTTCAATTAGACAAAAACTTGATTGTCCTAGCCGCCAAGCATTAAGTAGGAATGATTTCATTATCCTGCTTGATGGCACATCGTTGCAATTTGATCCTGCAACAGATTGAGCAAGTATTGTTGCCGCAAGAAAATAATGATATTTGGAGTAGGGCAAAGCCGCATATATACTCCAAAATATGAAATATTCATTGAGCTGATAGGAAAAAAGATAATCCCTGTCAAAACTCTAGATATAAATTAAGGAATTGTCCTTAAGAATTCCACTTGATGTGGCTGTAATAAAATAGATAATGGTGGCTTCAACAGCCGATATCAGGAGAAGATCATCCCAATCATAAAAAATCTGGTCGTGCCAACTCAAATTCATATGGCCGAGTTATAGGTTCCTGTTAAATCAAAAGGCAAAGCCCTTGAGGAAGTAATAATAAAAACTTGATAATAATATGTTAGCCTTGGCGGCTGGTAATAATTGTGATAAAAAGTTAGTACTCCGCATAATAGCATATGGTACCATGCATGATAGCATAGTATAATCTACATGATAAATGATATTTTGCATGATGCAAATGATATGTCCCATGATGCAAATGTATGTCGCATGATAGCAAATGGTATTTTGCATGATAGCAAATGGTTGCATGATAGCAAATGGTACGATGCATGATAGCATATGGTACGACTCAATATTTCCCAGGTCTAATGTGTGTTCAGGGTCGAGAACGGCCATGATAGGCAATCAGACTCGATTGACGCCACATGCGGGTACTTTAGTCCTTCTGATTTATCTCTGTTACCGTTAAGTAGGACTCGCGCGGCTCAGTATTTTCCAGGTCTAATGTGTGTTCAGCGTCGAGAACGACCATGATAGGCAATCAGACTCGATTGACGCCACATGCCGGTACTTTGGCCGCATAGTGCAAGTTGCATCTGACTTAAGGCGAGTATAACCAGGTTAATTTGCCACAAAGAGCGATTCCACGAGAATAAGCCGAGCTCATAAAGCTGCAAAGCCCCCGTGAAACCCAGAGATTAGTGAAAATAAAGTCTCAGCAACTCAAATTGAGGTGAAATGACAAACCCCCGGATACCGGTGGTGCCCGCTTTATTTCACTAATCCTGATGTGCGACCGCGCGTAGGTGGCAGTCGACTTTTGATATAAGCAGCTGCAATAGCTATGACGATAGCTCTGAATAGATTTGATGATAACCAGCTCTGATTAGCTGTAAATGTGATGCCACGGGTCACTAATTTGACCCAAGAATTGATACAGCGAGTCACCTGTTTAACTCAAATATCGATAAGATGATGATTCGTTAGTGACTCGTAAACTGATGTAATGATGAGCTGTATGCGGCTCATAAAATGATCTGAAGGTAAATCACTAGGTGACTCACAAGATGATATAATGATAAATCATGAAATTGTATAATGAGTCCCCAAATATCAATGCTTGAATATGTAATGCTGACATTGGTATATTAAGCAATCCGTTTGCGGATGTAAATAAAAGCTGATTTCGCAATAAATCATGCAAGCTATAAAAAGAGCTCAACTATGATAAATAGTAAGCTATATGCATCTAAGATAGATATAATGCGAGCTATAAAGAACTCGTATTTAATAAATCTAATACGGTTGTAAAATCCTTCTTTAATAAGTGGACGTAATTAAGCATTCAAAAGCTGATATGAATGTAAAGTCTGCAACATGATATACTTTGAATCGCAAAGATATTGATAAGAGGTATAATAATCTAGATATGCAGCCCTGAGATTTACTCGATTGTGAGACTTAATCGTATTTGATAAAAGCCAAACAGCTGCAAAATTCGAGCGTGAAAATGATTTATCTTGTTTATATTCCGCTGACAATGATAACGTGATATGATCCGCAGACCATAGATGTCGATCCGTCGAGGACGAGGTAAGCCGCAGTGGCATTTGATTTCAACCATGGCGAGTCAACAAAATGCTGATCATATTGAGCCGGACGTGGCTTGGTTGTTTTTCTGCAGCACCAGAATATTCCTTACAAAGAAAGGCGATTAATATATGATGATAAAGATAATTGATAACTTTGAATATACGAGCGGACTGATGTGTGACCAATAGTGTGTGGATCAGATGCATGTATCTAAATAGACTTGTGTCAGATTGAATCTTCTGAAATAATAACTAAGATTAACTTGTAGTTTTCTGATTTGTAAAGATTGATCTAAATTTTACGTCTGCGACATGATATTTTTTTAATCGCAGAGATATGAGTTATAAGCCGCATAAACTAGATATGCGTGAAACTCAATATTAACTGATAAAGTAAAAGGCTGTAAAGCTTGAGCATGATAGCAGCTTAGTTTTTCCTTATTCTCTCAACGTCGATGATGTAGAGTAAGCCGCGGACGTCACCGAAATCGGCTAATCTGGAGCCAGAGCATCTGCTTATCATATTTGTGCTATCGGGTCGCGTCCAGGCCATGCGACTCTTCAGTCGCCATGCCGTCATGATCGAACTCTCCCATGGCGATGGCGAAGGGCGCGTGTACTAGCCTTGCTTGAACTTCCACATAGGTTGAGTCGCCAGATTTTTCTTCTCTTGTGCGGCTCATGGCCTCTCGGGCCTGCTGGTTTTTCTTTCTGTTTCTCCTTGTCGGAACTTGCTCCAGCTAGAGTTCTTGCTGCTCCAAAGCTATCAACTCCTCAATGTGTGTTTGGTCAGGATTTGACGTGGAGAGTCGCCGACCTTAGTTGATGTCGCCTGCGGATAACTCGCGAACTCGCCTAGATGTAATATTTGCTGCAGTGTGTGAGCCGCTGACGGAGATCTAACCGTTGGAATTGTCTCAAACTTGTTGGAGCGCTGCGCGAGTGTATTCCGCAGGGTTCCACCGGAGGGATCTTCAATTTGATGTCCGAGTCGACTTCGATAATTATTTTCCCAAGGACGTGCGGAGTTCCGTCAGATTTCGACAGGCCTTCAGTGTTTGAGTCGGCCACGGAGATCTAAACGTTGGAATCCGATGCGCTTTGGACAGCTGCTAGGAAACTCGATTGCGCATCTTTCCACCGAAGGGATCGTCAAGATGAGTTTCGAGCCGGCGCCGGTGATGTCCGCCATACGGACGTTGCTGCTGTCCTATAACCCGCGCGTGAGGGGCGTTGTCGAAGTTGAGCCCCGAATCGCGCGGTCGAATTTCTCCATGCTTTCTACTCGAGCTTGAGGTAGATCTTGATGTAGATGTTGATATCGCCGAGCTTGAAACGGCACGGCAATGAAGTCGCCGAGATTCTTGAAGTCGCCGAGCTTTAATCGACGACGAGATCCTCCTTCCCTGGCACAGATCCAGCGCGGAACGTGACGCTCTTGACCGCAGGCCCCACGGTGGGCGCCAACTGTCGTGGGTTTGTCACGTCAGATGTCATGGATGACTTCGTAGGTGTGGGATTTGCGCGAGTCAATCGTCTCCGAGCTCGGGATCGCAGGAACAAGGATGAACACAGATTTACCCAGGTTCGGCCCCTCAATGTGAGGTAAAGACCTACGTCCTGCCTATCCTAGATTGGTATTGATATGAATATGGTGTTACATGGGGTTGGCGATCGAGGTATCGAGTCGCCGGCGATCGAGGTGTCGAGTCGCCGTATGCTCTAGGGTTTAGGGCTTGGATTGGATCCCTTCTACGTCCTGCGAGTCCTCCTTATATGCACGGAGGCTCGCTAGGTTACAAGGAAAGTCTATTCCAAGGAAAGTATGAGACGGAGTCCTACTTGGAGACTAATCTTCGTGTCCCCCAAGTTATATCTTCTCCGGTCTTCTAGATCCTTCCTCTTAATACGCCATGACCTTGGGTCGGACCATCTTCGTGTAAGCCCGCGAGTGGTGCGGTCTTGAACATAGGTTGAGCCGCACCTTGCTTGAATAAGTCGCGTTGGTCTTGTGAGCTGCGGGTTAACCCATTTATTATTCCCCCGACAACGGGCGCGAGGATGACGGCGCGGACGAGCTTGGTCCGGGGAGACGATGGGGCAGGCGCGGACGCGGCAGCACGCCGGCGGGCGCCCAAGGACGAGGTCGGGCGGAGGCAGAGGATGCAGGCATGGAGGAGATGCGGGTGCCCACGGGCGTGCGGGCACGGGCCGGCCTGGAGACGCACGAGCAGAGGACAGGGGGCCACATGGACGCACGGAGCTGGTTGTTGGAGACGAGCACGCACGACTGCAGCGTGATGAAGATGATGTCGAGACCAGCGCGGGAACACGGGAGCCGCGGCAACGCCGAGCCTCCGGCTTCTCCGGCAGAGGAAAATGACGATGGCGAGACGGCAACGATGATGACGACGATGGTGGCGAGTGGTCCCACCGGAACGGAACTCCGGTCGCCGCTTAGCCCCACGGTGGGCGCCAAATGACGTGGGATGTTCACGGCATATGCCACGGGGTGGCTTACTTGAGGGGTAGCTACGGCGCGAGCGACGGCGTTTCGGCGGGATTGCGCGTGAGCACGGCAAACACTCGATGTACCCAGGTTCAGGGCCCTCGTGAGGAGGTAAAACCCCTACGACCTGCATCTAATCTGTATATATGGTGGTACAGGTTGCTCCTTGAGCTGTATTTGCTATCTGCTAAGGAGAGAGTGAGCTGCCTACTTGGGAGCTTCCGGGTGGAGCTAGCTCGTACGTGAGTGAGTGGAGAATGGATCGATCTCCCTTCGAGGGCAGCCCTGGTGCTCCTTATAAAGGGAAGCCCAGGGGACAAGCGGGGGACAAGGGGGCAAGAGGACAAGGGAGCAAGGGAACAAGGGGGCAAGCGGGGGCCCGGATGTGCCGAGGGGACACAGGCGGCCCGCGGTGCTGCATAGTGGCGTACTATATTGCATAGTGTTCTTCCTTCTTGCTATTCACCAATAGTGCCGGGTGCGGGTGTCTTGTCTGTCTGCGTGTGTCCGACGGGACGCTGTGGTTGACTTCGTGTAGCAGGTGCGCAGCCGGACTCGAGCCGCCTGCCGGAGTCGGGCAGTGGATGGAGGTCGGGCAGCCGGACCCAGGCCGCCTGCCGGGGTCGGGCAGCCGGACTGCTGGTGGCGGGAAGCCGGAGTCGGGAAACCGGAGGTGGCAGCCGGGCTTGCGGCCAGTCGGATGGCGGGCAGCCAGACTAGCTTCTTCTGTTATCTTGTCGAGTCGTGGACTTCGGTAGCCCGGGGTTCATCCCCATGTCACCCTCCCTCGCTGTTGCCACAGGGCGCGCTGGGCAAAGCCTGGCCGACAGCGGCAGGGTACCCTTCGTCCCCTCGCCCACGGTCGTTGGTACGGTCAGCGCACTAGGGCTTGGGCGTGGTGCGGCCAGGCGTCACGGCGAGGTTGCTCCGGTAATGATGTGACGGATGGCATCAAGGCAGCTTGCACTTCATTGGCTTCGTCCTCCGGGTGGATAGGGCGGCGGGCGACGCATGCTACGAGGTCGTCTCGGTGGCCATGGCCTGCATGGTGGCGAGGCTGCTTCATGAGCCTCGTTTCATCGTGCATATCCGTCAGTTCTTAATGGGGATGTTGAAAGGATCGTATGACACTGATTGCGTGGATCACACGTTCGTTGGGAGACCCCAAGAGGAAGGTATGATGCAGTGTAGCAGCAGTTTTCCCTCAGTATGAAACCAAGGTTTAATCGAACCAGTAGGAGCAAGAAATCACTTCTGAAGGTTGTCAGTGGCGCGCTGACGTGGAACCTGCACACAACACAATCAAACTACTTTGCCCCAACGAAACAGTGAGGTTGTCAATCTCACCGGCTTGCTGAAAACAAAGGATTAAACGTATGGTGTGGAAAACAGTAGTAAATTGCAGAGAATGAAAAGGAACAATGTTTGCAGTTGGTTGTATTATCAGTGTAAAAGAATGGACCGGGGTCCACAGTTCACTAGTGGTGTCTCTCCATAAAAGATAACTAACATGCTGGGTGAACAAATTACAGCTGGGCAATTGACAAAATATTGAGCGCATGACAATGCATATATATGACATGATGATTACTATGATATTCATGTGGGCATTACGACAAAATACATAGACCGTTATCCAACAGCGTCTATGACTAATAATCCACCGCCAGGTTGTCATACCGAGTTCCCCGTTGGTATTAAGTTGCAAGCAACGGATAATTGCATTAAGTAATGTGCGTAATGTAAACAAATGCATTAGACCTAACGGCGCACCCTTAAGCTAAGCATCGGTTATTTTATCCCTAGTGGCAACAGCACATCCACAATCTTAGAAGTTATTGTCACTCTCCCAGATTACCGGAGGCATGAACCCACTATCTAGCATAAATACTCACTCTTGGAGTTACAAGCATCTACTTGGCCAAAGCATCTACTAGTAACGGAAAGCATGCAAGATCATAAATAACATATAAGATAGATTGATAATCAACTTGACATAGTATTCAATATTCATCGGATCCCAGCAAACACAACATGTAGCATTACAATAAGATGATCTTGATCATGATAGGCAGCTCACAAGATCTAAACATGATAGCATAAAGTGGAGAGACAACCATCTAGCTACTGCCATGGACCCGTAGTCCAAGGATGAACTACTCACGCATCACTCCGGAGGCAGGCATGGTGATGTAGAGCCCTCCGGTGATGATTCCCCTCTCCGGCAGGGTGCCGGGAAGAGCTTCTGAACCCTCCCGAGCTAGGGTTGACGGCGGCGGCGTCTCTGGAACTTTTCGTGGATAATGGCTCGGGTATTTAGGGTTTTCGCGTCGGGAAGAATAAATAGGCGAAAGGGCGGCGGCTGCGGAGCCACGAGGGCCCCACACCACCCCACGGCGCGGCAGGGGGGCCGCGCGGCCCCATGGTGTGGGTGCCACGTGGCCCCCTCCGTCTCTCCTCTGGACTCCGTCTTCGTGTTGGAAAAATAGGAGGTTCTGTCCAAGTTTCGTCCAATTCCGAGAATATTTCCAGACTAGCTTTTCTGGAATACAAAAACAGCAGAAAACAGGAACTGGCACTGTGGCATCTTGTTAATAGGTTAGTCCCAGAAAATGCATAAAAATGCTATGAAGTGTATATAAAACATGTAACAATTGGTATAATATCAACATGGAACATCAGAAATTATAGATACGTTTGAGACGTATCAAGCATCCCCAAGCTTAGTTCTACTCGTCCTCGAGTAGGTAAAACGATAAAAACAAAATAATTTCTGAGGTGACATGCTACAATCATAATCTTGATCAAATAATATTGTAAAGCACATGTTATGAATGAAGTGATCCAGGTCAATGGTCTATAGTTTGCTAGCAAGTAGATAATGAGCAAACAACTGAATCATATAAGCAAAAACTTTTCATGAATAGTACTTTCGAGACAAGCATCAAAGAGTTTTGCATAAGAGTTAACTCATAAAGCAATAGATTCTAAGTAAAAGGTATTTAACCAACACAAAGGAAGATTTAAGTTTCAGCAATTGCTTTCAACTTTCAACATATATATCTCATGGATATTTGTCAACACAAAGCATATAATAAGTGCAATATACAAGCATATAAAAATTGTTGCACCAAAGTTGACACTAGTGTTTGCTTCTAAGATAGAAAGAAGTAGGAAAACTGACTCAACATAAAAGTAAAAGAAAGGCCCTTCGCAGAGGGAAGCAGGGATTAAATCATGTGCTAGAGCTTTTTAAGTTTTTGAAATCATATAGAGAGTAAAAATAAGTTTTGAGAGGTGTTTGTTAATTGTCAACGAATCAGAAAATGGAAAGTACAATATGACCCCTGCCAACCAGACTTTTAAGAGCGGCTCCCATGAAGGACGTTATTTCTACCAGCAAGGCAGATCATCCCTCTTTCTCTTTTGTTTACACATGCAGATATTTCACTGTTTGTCATTGCTTGACTGATAAATCAGGGCAAAAATGTGAAGAGAATTAAGCGGTTAAAGTTGTAATTAATTGGGACTGGGCACCCCATTTGCCAGCTCTTTTTGCAAAATTAATGGATAAGCGGATGTATATGCCGCTAGTCCGGTGGTAAAGTCTGTTTGACAGTTGACATAAAGACATCCACCCCGTCCTCATGAGCTTGGTAAACATTGACACAAAATAGGAGTAATAATTTGAATAGTTTAAAGGTAGCACATGAAAAATTTACTTGGAATGGCAAGGAAATACCACATATAGGTAGTTATGGTGGACACAGATGGCATGGATTTTGGCTCAAGGTTTTGGATGCACGAGAAGCATTCCCTCTCAGTACAGAGTTTAGGCTAGCAAGGTTATTTGAAGCAAACACAGGATATCAACCGACACAGCAAGACTTATATGAAAACATATTGCAAGCATTATAAGACTCTACACTGTCTTCCTTGTTAACCAAACCCTTTTACTAGAAAATATCTAGACCTTAGAGATACCAATCATGCAAACCAAATTTCAACGAGCTTTACGGTAGTTCTTCATTAATAGGTTTTAACTACATGATACAAAAGCTTAAACATGAACTACTTGATAACTCAAAACAATTGACAAGTATCAAATTATCCAATACAATGATCTACAAGAATATGTAAGCTTTTTCCATTATACCATCTACCACATGCAACATTTTCTGTTCCAACCAAACACCAATCAATTTATTTCAACATAAACTCTCCAAACAATTATAAGTGAAGCAAGAGAGTACTTTCTTTAAAAGAACTAACAGCTCTGAATAAGAGATGCATGCAAAACAGGAGCTAAAAGCATAGCAATAGCTAGATAAGAATACTCAACAAGTATAAGTGAAGAATAGGAGTATTCATATGAAAAAGCGGAGCGTGTCTCTCTCCCAATCAAGAATGCTGGGGTCCAATCAAGTTGACCATAAGAAAAATAAAATACTGAAAATAAAAGCACACAGACGCTCCAAGTAAAGCACATATGATGTGAAAGAATTAAAATATAGTTTCACTAGAGATGACCTGATAAGTTGCTGATGAAGAAGGGGATGCCTTGGGCATCCCCAAGCTTAGACGCTTGAGTCTTCTTGAAATATGCTGGGGTGATCCATGGGAGCATCCCCAAGCTTAAGCTCTTCACTCTTCTTGATCACATTATATCATCCTTCTCTCTTGACCCTTGAAAACTTCCGCCACACCAAACTCAAAGTAATTCTCATTAGAGGGTTAGTGCACAATCAAAAACTCACATGTTCTATAAGGACACAAACATGACCGTTACTTTTAACATTAGCTACTGCCACTGATGTTATGTGAAGCTCTTCACCCTAAAAAAGAATTCCACTCAACACTAGTAAAAGAGAGAATGCGAAAAATAAAAGACAGAATCTGTCTAAACAGAACAGTCCGCAAAGACGAATTTTTTCGAGGCACTTACGTTGCTCAGATCGAAAAACTTTAAACTAACGAAAGATGCGTACATATCTGAGGATCACGCACAAAAATTTCAGATTTAAATAATTTTTTGTGATTTTACAGAATTAAAACGGTGAACAGCAGAAATCTGTTCCTGCGCAGAAATCCAAATCTAGCATCATCTTCCTATTAGAGGCAATACTTGGCACAACAATGCGATAAAATAAAGATACAAAGGAATTGTTACAGAAGTAAACAACTCCTTGACTCAAAAAAAAAAAATTGCAGAAATAAAATAATGGGTTGTCTCCCATAAGCGCTTTTCTTTAACGCCTTTCAGCTAGGCGCAGAAAGTAAGAATCAAGTGTTTCCAAGTGATGAAGCATCAATATCATCAAAAACACAGCTTGTAACAATAGGCATTTTTGGTTCAGGTAATTCTTGGGAAGCAAATTTAAATAATTCATTATGTGATTCACCCTCAATTTTATCAGTTTTAAGCACATTAGGGGGTTTTGGTTGAGGCACTTTTCGAACATACATGAATTTTTGCTCTTTCCCCACAAAAGCTTTCTGCTTTTTAAACTTGATAGAGGAGAAAGTTGAACTTAGAGTATCCTCTAATTCACCTATCCTGAAGTTTTGATTATCATGGCCAGTGCTAGCTTCTAAAATAGCAATTCTTTTATTAATATCTCCCAGTGATTCATTAACTTTGCTAGAACTACCAAGCAAATCCGGCAAGTTTTTCTCCATGGACTCCAATTTTTTTATAACATCTTCCAAAGTAGTCTCAATTTTAAGATCATTAATAGTGGTGTTCCTACCAAACTTTCAATTATATTGCGTGCTTCCAAAGCAGGAGTCCCCAGAAAGTTGCCTCCTGTCAGAGTATCTAGAACATACCGATACCAACTAGTGATACCAACATAAAAATTTCTAAGAAGGATCATGGTAGAATATTTTTTAGTACATCTACGGTGAGCATCACTGATCCTATACCAAGCATCTTTTAAACTTTCTCCACCTTGTTGCTTAAAGGACCGAACTTCAATTTCAGGGGTACTCATTTTAGCAAAATTAAAACAAAACAGAAAGATAACAACTTGAAAATAAAAGTAACTAATTTTTTTGTGTTTTTGATAAATAAAGCAAACAAGACTAAATAAAAATAAACTAAGCAAGACAATAACAAAGTAAAGAGATTGGAAGCGTGAAACTCCCCTTGCAGAAATATGCTTGATTGCGTGGATCACACGTTCGTTGGGAGACCCCAAGAGGAAGGTATGAAGCAGTGTAGCAGCAGTTTCCCTCAGTATGAAACCAAGGTTTAATCGAACCAGTAGGAGCAAGAAATCACTTCTGAAGTTGTCAGTGGCGCGCTGACGTGGAACCTGCACACAACACAATCAAACTACTTTGCCCCAACGAAACAGTGAGGTTGTCAATCTCACCGGCTTGCTGAAAACAAAGGATTAAACGTATGGTGTGGAAAACAGTAGTAAATTGCAGAGAATGAAAAGGAACAATGTTTGCAGTTGGTTGTATTATCAGTGTAAAAGAATGGACCGGGGTCCACAGTTCACTAGTGGTGTCTCTCCATAAAAGATAACTAACATGCTGGGTGAACAAATTACAGCTGGGCAATTGACAAAATATTGAGCGCATGACAATGCATATATATGACATGATGATTACTATGATATTCATGTGGGCATTACGACAAAATACATAGACCGTTATCCAACAGCGTCTATGACTAATAATCCACCGCCAGGTTGTCATACCGAGTTCCCCGTTGGTATTAAGTTGCAAGCAACGGATAATTGCATTAAGTAATGTGCGTAATGTAAACAAATGCATTAGACCTAACGGCGCACCCTTAAGCTAAGCATCGGTTATTTTATCCCTAGTGGCAACAGCACATCCACAATCTTAGAAGTTATTGTCACTCTCCCAGATTACCGGAGGCATGAACCCACTATCTAGCATAAATACTCACTCTTGGAGTTACAAGCATCTACTTGGCCAAAGCATCTACTAGTAACGGAAAGCATGCAAGATCATAAATAACATATAAGATAGATTGATAATCAACTTGACATAGTATTCAATATTCATCGGATCCCAGCAAACACAACATGTAGCATTACAATAAGATGATCTTGATCATGATAGGCAGCTCACAAGATCTAAACATGATAGCATAAAGTGGAGAGACAACCATCTAGCTACTGCCATGGACCCGTAGTCCAAGGATGAACTACTCACGCATCACTCCGGAGGCAGGCATGGTGATGTAGAGCCCTCCGGTGATGATTCCCCTCTCCGGCAGGGTGCCGGGAAGAGCTTCTGAACCCTCCCGAGCTAGGGTTGACGACGGCGGCGTCTCTGGAACTTTTCGTGGATAATGGCTCGGGTATTTAGGGTTTTCGTGTCGGGAAGAATAAATAGGCGAAAGGGCGGTGGCTGCGGAGCCACGAGGGCCCCACACCACCCCACGGCGCGGCAGGGGGGCCGCGCGGCCCCATGGTGTGGGTGCCACGTGGCCCTCCTCCGTCTCTCCTCTGGACTCCGTCTTCGTGTTGGAAAAATAGAAGGTTCTGTCCAAGTTTCGTCCAATTCCGAGAATATTTCCAGACTAGCTTTTCTGGCATACAAAAACAGCAGAAAACAGGAACTGGCACTGTGGCATCTTGTTAATAGGGTAGTCCCAGAAAATGCATAAAAATGCTATGAAGTGTATATAAAACATGTAACATTTGGTATAATATCAACATGGAACATCAGAAATTATAGATACGTTTGAGACGTATCAGACACCTAGAGGGGGGGTGAATAGGTGCTACTCCAATTTTAATTCTTTTTCAAATTAGGCTAGACATGGAAGGTAAATTCTCTAAATATGCAACTATGGTGAATTTACCTATATGACAAGCTAGCAACTAAACAAGATACACAAGGTAAAGACGGTAAACAAGGATAGAGGTAACCAAAGTGAAAGCACGCGGAGACACGGATGTATTCCCGTGTTCCTCCCTTTTTGGGGAGTACGTCTCGTTGGAGAGGTGTGAGTCAACACAATGACTCAACAGCCACAAAGGCTTCACCTTCTTCTCCGATGAACCGCACCACAAAGGTTTGGTTCACCTTCAACTATCGGAAACCTTCAAGACGGAGTCCGGAGCCTTTACAACAACAATCCGGGGCACAACCCACAACTAGATTGGGGGCTCCCGAACGGCTACAATCTGTCACAAGAACAACAAGTGAGTACAACAAGGGACTAGGTTTTCCCAATGGAAACCCTAGCAAATGGTCCCTCAAGTGAATGAGGGGGAAATGTAAATCGGCTTGGTGAAGATGTAGATCCGGGCCTTCTCCTTCAATCCTCCAAAGATCAACGAGTTTGGGTGGAGGGATTGGGAGATCTAGTGAAGCTTGAGCTTGCAATAATGGTGGTCTTCAATGTTGGGCGAGCTAAGGAGCTGGAGGTTGGTGGAGGGGAATAAATACCCCTCCCAGTTTTCTACCCGTTGGAGACAAAATTTGCCCGCAGCGGTAGTACCGGGGCTGACCCGGTAGTACCGAGCGGCGTTGACTCGCTTGTCCACTCGTGGTCTCCCTGCGCTGATCCGCATCGGTAGTACCAGACCGCAAGGTCCGGTAGTTCTCTCTTCGCGGTAGTACCGCGCCACTACCGCGCTAGTACCGGGATGAAAATCGGCGACATCAGTACGCCTCTTGGAGATGCGGTACTAGCCCCGGTACTGCCCGCGGTAGTTCCGCACGGCAAAAACTAGGTTCACCCGGTAGTACCGGGACGGCCCGGTAGTACCGGCTGAGGCAGTAAAGCCAGCACTTCTTCCTTTTGAACCAAAACATGTGCAACTATAAAAGATATATTCCTGCACACTTTTAGCACACACATTAGACATCTAATTGTGTTGTCAACAAACATCAAAACACCTTGGGGAAAGGATATGCTCTTTCAGATGCAGACTGCCAGTGAAAACCGAGCCGACCCCGGTCATGGCGGATGATGGCGGTGTCGTGTTGTTTCCCTGTTGAAGGCATCGTCCATGCAGTTCTCGCAACCTCACTCGGGCTGTTCCGAGGGGAGACCCTTGAACTGGGTCTCCCAGATCGGACGATGGTGGCGTTACGTGTCATTCTCCCTCTTGAGGGCGTTTGTTTTGGAGCAACTGATAGTCGAAGAGGACATAAGGTGGGGAGCGGCGTGTCTTCTACCGCTTCGACGTCGTCGAGCTTCGGTGGCATGGTGCAGTGGGGTCTCGGTGGCGGATGCGGGATGATGGACACACATAGGATGGTGGCGTTGTTTGGCATCATGGCGGCGCCGACGACAAGTCTGACAAGGTCATTGCGTTGATCTACCGTGAATATGGGCTGGTGGAAGGCGGCGGCAGCGATTTCTGAGTGTGTGCAAGTAGTGTGCGCTGAGGGTTTGATGGACCGGTTTGTGCTCTCGGCTCGCTATTGGGAAGGTTGCTTGAAGGCATGAAGTCTCCGGATATAGATGATATCCGTTGTTCTGTAAGTGTGAGGTCAGGGCATTTGGTTCCGATTAGGTCCACCCCTCCATCAATCTTTTAGGTGTAGTGAGTTATCGGATGGACGGTGACTTCCGAATGATTGATGTAGTAGTTTTGGCAATTCACTTGGAAGGTGGCCATTTTTGCCAAAAATTCGTCATCTTGGTGAGGCCACGAGAGATACCAACCAGTGAATCATCAGCTTATGAGTGGTACAGCAGCGAGGCTCCAGGCCCGGCCCAGAGGGCGGGGCAGAGGGGCGGCCGCCCCGGGCCCCCGAAGCAAAGGGGCCCCCATTCTTAGGCAGCGGAGATGGAATAGGAAGCGGCGACGCCATTAGATGAGTTCTTCTCTCGTTCTGTTCTGGAAAACAAGGACGAAGAGGTACATGCTTTTCTAGTGGGCTTAACCTGGGCCATTCTACCTTTGTTTAGTTGGGCTTCCTTCCGTCACCTAGGCCTTTTTGCCCTTTAGTAAGCTATACGGAATTAACTGGGATATGGGTTTATCTCAAAACAAAAACAAAAAACTGCGATAGGGTCACTCGGTCAAAAAAATGTGGTGGGGCCTCTATGCTAATGTAGGTCAATGACAATAATACGCACATCACACTAATAGTTTGAGAAGTACATATCTCAAATGAAGTGGTCAATTTCATGCATGAAGCGAGAGTTGGAAAAAACGACCACGTAGTTTGTCTCGACAGGTGACCCATGTCTGCCGACAAGCAAGAAGCCGATTGGCCCAAACATGTAGAAATTGTAAGACTAATACTCATTACTGACTTTGCATCTAAAAAGGTTCGCAGAAATTGTAAGATGAAATGAATATATTATTTGATATCATATTTATATTGCTTTCCTATGCCCTTGAATTTTTATTATTAACTAATTTTTTAATGCTTATAGGGCCCATTTTTTTACTTTCGCCCCGGGCCCCCAAAATGTCAGGACCGGCCCTGCGAGGCTCCACTGGCTAGCATCGGGCCCACCTTACAAAAAAATATTCGACCAGGAGCATATGAGCTCAGGAACCAATTTGAATTTTCAAATATTTTTGTACTTACAAATTCGTTGGACATGCTATATTCTAAGAATATATCTTCTTGGGTGTTGAGTCTAATTAAGCATTAAGTAGGATGATAAGATTTCTCTTGGGTGCATGGTCCGACTTTCGGTTCCATCGTACTATCCCTTCAAGTATTTTTCTTCAAAAGGGAAAAGCTCGTGTGGTTAAACCAAAAGGCGGCCGGGATGCATGCCAAGTAGGTATACCGTGTACGTGTCACTCTGCGGCTCCAAGCAACGCAGTCGCGACAAAATCACTCGCAAAAGAAGGTAGTTCGGTCTGATCTTGGAGATAACATGAGCAATCGAACTTTACTCATAGATGCCTGCTCAAATCGCCATCGCACCTTTATTAAAGAAAGAAAGAACCACTGACACAGTCTCCTTGTCCACGTCCACGTCCAGGAAATGGAACGATGACGGATTGACGGTACCATTTTACTCACAGAAAGTGAACCGGTGGACCTCATACAGCTAGCTAGGAGCAGAGCGCACACGGTGGCTGGATGCACGCTGCATCCTCCATGGAGCATCTCTTGACTCGCTCCACTCGTATACCTCACAACAGACCTATTGGACGCTTGGGACGTAAATGAAATTGCGCTCACTCGCGCTTCCCATTGCTCGATTACGCCCATTATTTTGTGTGGAAGTACTAGCCGATCCCCACCCCGTTGGAAGCGGCTTGGGCGCGCCGAATGAAACCGATCGCACCGCCATCCCCGATCGATAGGCGGACCAACCATATCATTGACAGAGCGGCCGCTCAACTTAACTAACTCTGTTAGCCACGTCGGTCGTCTGAATAAAATGTGGCGACGGTTTCTTAGGCGGGCGCAGAGGTGCGTCGTGTCGCCAATGCGGGTTTCCGGCACGGTGAGCTCGCGGGATTCGTACGCGTCGTGGTTAATGCGCGCCCACCGCTTGCCTTGCTCCGGTGCCACTAAAAGCCCCCGCGGCCAATGGATGGATTCGGGCCGCGCTCTTGATCGACGAGGCGACTGGGGATGCGCCGTTTCCGGACAGGGCGCGAATGGAGACGCTCTTTTTTTTTTCTTTCTAGCTACTACTCCGTCTGGTCGTCGGTCCGGTGCTAGCTCGTGCTCATGGATGTCTCAGCTGCGTTTTCGGTCGATCATGTGCGTGGAGGCGAAATTGCACTCACATTCTCTTTCTTGCGATCCATCCATCGGAGCGAATTAGGTAGTAGTAGTAGCAAAGATATTTTGGATCGTGGCCTGTCCAGCCATGGCTAGTTGGCTACTGTCGTGCGTACGTGGCCTCCCGGGGATCAGGGCTTCCTCTGGCAATCATTCATGCAGGATCAATCCAAAATATCACTAGGACCGATGGATCGCCGGGAAAACTAGAACACGTAACATCTTCCGGAGGAAAGAAAAAACAACCGACTATCTTAAAAAAAAAAATCAACGATCGACTTTTGAAAAATACCCCATCTTATTTTTCTTAATTAGGATCGCCGTGCCCGCCTCCTCCTCATCCTCCTCCTGGCGCGGTCGTCGTTGGCCCAGCTCTCTAATCTGTGTCACACAAGTGCACGCTTGCCTTCCTCTGGCGCCGTTATAAACCGCCGGCGCGCCGACCCATCCCTCACATTTGCCTCTCATCTCGCCTCTTCCTCGCCACCTCGTGAACCCTAGCCACCACCATGTCGAGCAGGCGCGCGGGAGGAGCGGCGGCGAACGGTTTCGGGCCACGCACGCTCACCGTCGATCAGGTGCCGGTGATGCGCGACAACCACTACCCTGCACCGTCGGACATGCGGTGCCCTGGTACGTGGCGCTCGGCATTGGCGGGATCCCCGTCCTTGCGACGCCAACACCGAACGAGTCACAACTGGAGCGCAGGTGCACGCGTACTACTGGGGCACTTTGAAGGACCACACCTCGATCTCACGGCGGCGGCGATGGCGAAGGCCCAACAGCACTAGCGACGCCGACGATGACGGAGCAGGGACTAGCGGCACCTCCTAAGTCGAGGACGAAGACAACTGGGCGGATTACATCACCTTGGTAGTGAGATTAGGTATAGTTTAGTCTAGATTTCATCCCAATCAATTAATTCTCCTGAAAGTTTGAATGAAATTCGCTTGAATCAACTATGTTTCCGCGTTAAGTTTTGGGAGAAAAACCTATATATTGGGTACGCGACTGGGAAGAGATCGCTCCCAATATCGAAATATGCGTCAACATGGAGATGCTCTCGTCCGCGGTAAATATCTGGTGGAATGGAAGTGACTCACCACTGTACGACAGGATGCGGCCACGTAGGGGAGACAAACTAAATATCTGAGTCCGACGAGGAAAATATCTTGCGGCCATGCATGAGTGAGTGGTGGCGGTGGAATTCGTATCAACAAAGTCCACGCTAGCACGCAGTGGGTCCCACAGAAAAGCGCAAGTGATGATAAAATATCTGAAAGCACACACAGCCCGGTCGTCCGAAACAACCATTGGCGGTTAACTGTTCAGTACTGCAACAAAGTGAAGTCCATTTACCGTTGCCATTATCTTTCTCCACGCCGTATTCATAGTAGTAAGATTTTTTTTTTTTTGCAGGATCCACTTCTTACTTCATGTAATAATAAGTACTACTAATAATTGTGGTATAAACCAACCGAGACATGATGGGCCCGATGGATGAAATATCGGGCTATGAATCTTGGTCAAGTGGGGGGGCACGTGTGTCTTTTTGTTTGACCGGCCCACGCGCGGTGTCTGGAGATGGACGGACATGCATGCTAAAATATCGTCTGAAGAAGAAGAAAATATCTCTCTCCTATGCTGTCCGTGATGTGTGGCGGCGGAATATCCCGAGCTAGCCTTTGCCTTGTTTCGCCGTCCATCCATCCTACGGTAGTACTCTCGGGTGGGAACCTGGCTGACTCCCACGCAAACAAATAAAGCGCAAATAAAATGATTTTTTTAATAAGTAAGATACTGCCGCCCATCGGAAAAGCTCATATACTCTCGGTGCCGAAATAAAAAAATAAAAAAGGTGGGTCCCACGTGCCAGCGAGGCGACCCCGGCTGCACACGTGGCGCCCCTATCTCGGCGAAAAGCGCAAAAGCGCGGGCGAGATATTTCCATTTCTTTCGCTCTCGCTTTCCGCGGGTGGAGCCCAGCCCAGCCCAGCCCAACTGTGTGTGGGGCCCACCACCCACCCTCGTCTGTTCTCTCTTGCTCTACTTGTACCGCGCCTCCGTCTCTCGCTTGCTCTCTTTCATCTCCCTCCTCCCCTCTCTTATCTCTTCTTCTTCTTCTTCACCCAAGCTTCAACCTCTCCGTCCGTCCACTCCTTCGTCGTCTCTGTTATCAAAGATACTTTCTTTTCGATTCTGGGTTCGGCTGCGGGTGTATTCGAACTCGACCGGAGGAGGAGGAGGATTCTTTGGCGGCGGCGGCGGCGCCGGGCTGGATCTGAGCACGAGCTGCGGCTCCTTGCTCGCTTCTTCAAGGTGCGTTCCTCTTCCTTCCAGCCACCTAGAGCTGTCTGTCTGGATTTGGGCGGCGGCACCAAGGATCCGATGGGTTCCAGCCGGCCGAGTGGGCCACTGCTCTTGTGCCTGGATTCCATTCGATCTCAAGTCATGGGGCTCCCTTTTCTTTCCCCTTCCTCCTCCTGCCCGGATTCGATCTCTCGGGTTCTCTTCATGCTTCTGAAGCTCTGATTCCAGGGATTCTTTTTTTTCTTCTTGTTAAAAAAATCTTGCTTTGATTGGCTCAGCTCGGATTTGGCCGGGCTGCTCGCTCGCTCGCTCCAGATGATTCTCCTTCTTAGCTTTCGATTACTAATATATGTGGCTGGAGCGGCCTCCTGATTTTTTCTTCTTTCTAAAAATTACCATTCTTGCTGGAAGATGGAAGCGACGAGCTGGAATAGGAAATTGTTTATTATTTGCAATTAAATAGTAGGACGCATATTTTTCATGTGCACAAAAATCCATGTAATTAATTTTTTAATACTCCGAAAAATATCTGCTTCTTCTTTTGAAAAATAAAATCTAAACGTTCCGTGTACTATCAAAAAACAACAACCTTTTCATTTGTTTGTGGGAGATGTAAAAGGTGCCTTTTGTTTTCGCTGCTTTGTGCGCACGCACAATAATAGTCCATTCCCCGCGACGTGCGCCAATACGCACCACTGCTGGGAGATGCACTAGTTCTACCTTTTCCCCTTTGCTTCTTTTCCGCTCCCATTTTCGGGCCGTGATAACGATTTTTAGGAGTAGTGCTACAAATCGACCCTCCAAAATCACCTTTTTGATTTTTTATTTCCATCTTCCTAGAGAAAAACATCTTTCTGATGCCCCCTAAATAGTTTCATCAGCCCAGCAAGATCAAAATTCGGAAATCTTTTGTTTCCTTATGTTTTCTCAACTCTTCTTTGTTTTGCTTATCTCATTCACTCTTTTTCTGATATTATTCCCCAATTTAAAATGATTGTTGCACACAGCATATTGTCCTGGGTTGGGTTGCTCGGAAAAGTCGAGATAGAATATTGTCTTTTTTCCCCTTCAAATGTAAACAATGATACGGTTGCAGCACCAGTTGGGGAATGTATACTTGCAAAAGGACTACTGGCAAGTAGAAAATGTACGCCCAGAGGGCAGAAGATCTCAAGGCTAGTGGTCTGTACTTTTACGGTGCGATTCCGAGTTCTTTATGCTGGTCGGCGGAGTCCACGGTTCTACCAGCCCACCGAAACATACAAATCTTGTTAACACAAATGGCGGCTAGGTGTCACAATTAGGAAGTGGATCTGTGTTATCCATGGTTTTTATATTGTTGTTTGCTGATGCAAGGCGTCCATGTGGCGCAGCATGATTGTTGCTGCATCTTTTGAGTGATGCTCTTGGGTTGAATTGGCAAGAGCGGTTCGTGCTGTCATGCTAGTGTCATGTGTGCACACCCTTAAATCCACTTTACATGGTTCATGTCGTTATTTCTATTTTTACGCCCATTGAGTTGTACTACCACAATGTTTTAATGATTGCTCATCGCTACTACACAGGTCTCTTGTGAATTTGAGTGATCTTGAGAGCTTGCGAAGAAAGGGTTTGTTTTTGGAGTAAAACCTCCTGAAAAAAGCTGGCTTGAAGTTTCGTCAATAACAAGGGAAAGAACATCATGGGTCTCTGCGATTACTGCGGGGAGCATAGGTCCATGGTGTACTGCCGATCGGATTCTGCAGCTTTGTGCCTGTCATGCGACCGCAACGTGCATTCGGCCAACGCTCTTTCTCGGCGCCACACGAGAACTCTTCTCTGTGACCGGTGTTCTTCGCAGCCTGCCATGGTCCGCTGCCAAGAAGAGAATGCCTCTCTCTGCCAGAACTGCGACTGGAACGGGCATAGTGCTGGATCCTCCGCTGCTGGGCACAAGAGACAGAACATAAACTGCTACTCGGGGTGCCCATCGTCTGCGGAGCTTTCGAGAGTCTGGTCCTTCATTTTGGATATTCCTGATGTTGCTCCTGAGCTGGATTGTGAGCAGGTAATAAGCATGATGAGCATCAGTGAGAGTGCTGTCAGTAACGGAGACAATGCTGCTGCGGATAAGGGTGTGTTAGATATGGCTAGCGCCGCACTTGAGAATGATCTTAATAATGATGATGACAAGCAAAAGTCTGTGATGGGCTCATCTTCTGAAGCTGGCCCAAACCTTATTCCACGTGCTAATGATCAGGCAGCCGTATCTGTGGATTCGACGACTGCTAAGGTGCGATAAGATTCTTACATATCCTTTATCATGTTGCATATACTACCCCCCATATGCCATGGGTTTAAGATAGCCAACACAGCTTTCGCCCCTTCAGTTGACAATTTGCTTCACTCGTACTTTACTATTGGTGATATACTACCACATAGAAGGTAATAGGTAAACATGTGAAATCCTGACCATTCAATATGGATTATGGATTGTCCACATGAAAGTTGGGGCACCGTAAAAATCTCCTTGGTGGGTTCCTAACCTAGGAAATTGTGTATTCCCTATCCCTTCTCCTCCTTGTGCAGCAAGAGTTGGAAAGTTCACAGAAATATGATCTTCCCTCATTCATGTATTTTGTACTCTCCCTTATATTTCCTTCTGTGTAACATAAGCATAGTCTCTAGGCTTCTTCTCTGTAATTCTTCCATTGCACCATGTTTCCTCAAATATTAATTTTTCACTAATGCGTGCTTATGATTTCTTATTGTAGTATACGCCAGACAAACATATGTTCAGCAAGGACAGCATATATGAAGATTTCTCCATGGATGATATTGACCTGAGTTACGAAAATTATGAAGAACTATTTGGCAACTCTCATATTCAAACTGAGGAACTCTTTGATGATGCTGGGATTGATAGTTACTTTGAAACAAAAGAAGTGCTCGCTGGGAGCTCCGATGAGGTTTGTTGTTTGTTCTCATTAGCCGTTAATTTAATTAAAAAGGATCTTTTATAGTTGTTCACATTCATGTGCCGATGGTCTCATAACTGGAGTTCTTTCATTGTTTGGACAATCATATTTGTCTCATATCTAGACATACTTCAGTATATGAAATTTCACGCTCTCTCGTAAAAAAAATTCAGTTTAAACCTTTAATGTGAAATTGAGCATTAAGGTCCCTTTTGCAAAATACAATTATTTTTATCATAGTTTTATCAATGTCCTGATTGGAAATACTCGTAAATAGTCATATTGTAACTCATACTCTTTTTTTTTTGGCTGACCTCAGATCTCTTTGTTTTCAGCAGCCCAAGCCCAAGCTGATGCAGCCAGCGGCTTCTGCTGACTCTGGATTAAAAGATGATTCCAGTCTTTGTATCCCTGTGAGGCAAGCTATTTCCTATTCCGGTTTTACTGGTGAGAGCGTTCCTGTAGAATACCAGGATTGTGGGGTATCACCAATGCTCCTTATGGGCGAGCCTCCTTGGCTTCCTCCTGGCCCTGACGGTTCATTTGCCGGAATTAGAGACAGTGCGATCACACGGTACAAGGAGAAGAAGAAGCGAAGAAAGTAAGTGCTTTTATCATTAATCTTGCTGCACATTTACCCTTTGTTTCAGTAAGGCATTGCACGTTTGCTTGAAACCTTGTAGTAACTTGCAACATACAAGAACTCGACAAGAAATTGTAACTTCGGATTTTTTAGCGGAGTCAATATTCTACACCTTCTATAGCATCCTAAGAGAGGGTTTGGATCATGTGGTTTCTTCAACTTAAGCAATGCAAAATTTAAGTTCTTTTGGTTAGAATAGCACTGAGCGAAAACAAACGTTGTTTGGCTGAACTGGTTTCTAATGTACTTCAGTATGCTACTGCCTATGTAGCTCTATCTCCTATTTTCCTTCTTGTATTAGCTAGCTGACTGTTCTTCATATATTGTCCCTTTTGATAGGTTTGACCACAAGATCAGATATGAGTCTCGCAAGGCCAGGGCGGATGTGCGAAAAAGAGTCAAGGGGCGGTTCGTTAAGGCCGGTGAGGCATACGATTATGATCCGCTCGACACAAGGAGCTACTGAATGCATGCATGAGATGCAGCGTTAGATTAGCAAATTTACAACCAGTGCCTATTGCGGCTGGGATGAAATCACGGGCACTCGAGCAACCATGGCATACCTACCTCTGAAAAGAAAGCAACTAGAAAAAGATTTGGATGTCCCGCAAGTTTTTGATGCTGTTCCTCCTGTACAGCGGATGGAACTCAGTGTTGCTCTCCAGTTTTGGTGCATGAACCAACACAACTAGATTCCCTACTTTGTACTGACCATGTGGCATCGACCCTGCCCTTGCCGTGGTGTTGTACGGGGGTGTGCTTCCAGATTGTTGTTCTCCTAGGCGAAAGATGGTTGTATCTGTGAAGTACCCTACCGCGTTATTATGTCTTTATGTGAAGAATCCTGCTGAGATCCGGAGTTTTGTCCTGCAACTATGTGTGTAAATACCAGGTTGGAAATAAGCCGGTGATTGTATGTAAAGATTGTTCTTTTGAGTCTGCGGTGGTGGCGATGGAGCCCATGTAACTTGCCACCGAATTTTCTGTGCTCTCTGCCTGAATAAATCGAACCTTTCGATCTTGAGCTTATGCTTGGATATCTCTTTTTGGTCATCCGTTTGCTCTTTGATGTCCTGTTAAAATTACAAATAAATCTGTAGATGGATGCAAGTCATTTCACTATACAGTTGTGCATCTACAAATGGGCATCTACAAATTGCATCTACAATCAGGCATGTAGAAACGGGCAGATCCAATCTACAATCGTGCAAGGTCTCTCACCTGCGGTAGTGGAGAAGTAGGATCGATTAAGCTGTATTCAACCCCGATTAAGCTGTATTCAACCCCGGCCGTTGCTACGGCTGCTTGGGCGCCATGGCTGGTGCAGCTGCAGCCTCTCGTTTCTCCGTACGACGCGTGAGCCGAGGTCGTCGACGGCAGTGCAGCAGCGACCTCCGGTCAGGTGGCGCCCATGCCGTTGGCCGTGCCTGGCCACGGCTGGAGTCGAAGCCCGCGCCTGGCCTGGTGGCTCGCGGCGGAGGTCGCGGCTGGCCTGGTGGCTCGCGGCGGGAATCCACAGCCGGATTCCACGCCCGCGCATGGCTGCCACCAGAGTCCGCGCCCGCCCTTGGCCGCTGCTCGCCAGCGCCCGCGGCTGGCAGGGTGGCTCGCGGCTGACCGCGGATCGCCCACGCCTGGCCGGAGCACGCGCCCGCGTCTGGCCAGCAGGCTCCGCCCGGCGCCCTACAGCACCGACGACCGGAGCCCGCGCCCGCGCCTTGCCGCGGTCGGAGTACGCGCCCGCGGTTGGCCGCTGCTCGTCGGCGGCCGTGGCTGGCCGGGTGGCTCGCGGCTGGCCGCAGCTCGCCCACGCCGCGTGCATCCGCGCCGCCGTGTGCTGGCGCCGCAGCCCTCATAGGCACGGCCGGCCCCTCGTGCATCTCACCGCCGCCCGCCGCCGCGATTTTAGGGTTGGGGACGGGACGGAGAGCCGTGGAGTGGGGAAAATGAGTAGTTTTTGCAAGAAGGTCCCTGTGGTTTGCTGAATTTTTCAATTAAGTCCTTGGCGAGGGGTTTTTCTGTAAGTTGGGGTACTGTAGCACGACGTGGCCGTTTCTAATTGGTAGAAAGTCCCTAGCTACAGTGACGCGTGGGATGGAGGCAATCTAGGCCGTCCGACGCGACGATCGGATGGTCAGTGTTCAAAGGGCGACGTGGACAGCGGTATTGAGGGTGAATCTCACCTACTTTCATATATAGTAGGATTGGTGTTGTAGACCTTTAGTTGCTCTGAAAAATGTCACATTTATCATGTAGAATCTCACTGAGCCAAGATGCTGAAAGAGTAGGATTTACTGAAGTTTGGAGTGTTCAGTTGACCATTGGATTTATAAAAAGCAACAATTGTGGTGGCATCACCTGAAAAAACTGGATATAGCAACAAGAAATAGGCTATATTGCAAACCGCAGAAATGTAGACTTCTCAGTGAACAGTATAAACAATATATAAATAAAATACTAGTACGATCAGGTGCAGGAGGATGTTAGGATACCCACAAATAGTATGTAGGACACCTAAGAATAGGAACTACTGAATATCTAAACCATTTACTCAAATCTTACAAAATTAAAGGTGCGCTCATTGCAAACCGCAGAAATATAAACACCATGTGATGAAATCGGCTGCCTATGTAACTCTTGTGACTCAAAGAACTAGGATGTACAAGAAAAAAATAACATTTGTTATATTCCTTCAATTTTCTTTCTGTTCATTTGAAGGGGTACAAGTGTTGAAAAGAAGATTAATTTACCTATAGTAGGGAGCAACAATTCCCGGTGTTCCTAATCTAGCATGAAGGCTATATTTGAAGACTCAATCCAGGCGCACTCTCAGCCCTGCTGTTGATTCTCCCGTCTGGTTCTCACTATGTACAATTCTCGCCGAAACCCAAAATCAAGGTGTATCACTGGACGACGCTTTCTACCGATCCATCCATCCATATGCGTGCCAGCAAAAGTAGGATGCGGAAAAATGGCTCCTATTTAGGTGGCACGAAATCCTTCTCTAGTTGGCTGAATATCTTCTTGACCCGAGACGACACTCTCGACCCCATATCCTGCGTGATCTTCTTTCGGTTCTTGCAGCTCTTTAACCATGTCATGCCGATAGACACCTGGACAGTGCATGACTTCTGCTTCGAGGCAATCTGCTCCAGCTGGTACCGAATGTGGAGCTGCAGAAATAAGAACGAGGGTGTCATGTTTAGGTGACAAGCCAGAAATCTAATTCAAATTTATAGCCTAGGTTCAGATGCATATAATAAAATAAATAATTGAAAGCCAGGAAATCGTCTCTTACATTGAAACATTCACCAACAGGGATGCCTTCAAATGTCATCACTTCTTCAACAAGCCATCCATTCTTATCAGGCAACGGCGACTTTTGTTGGGTGCTCATTACTTCACCCTCATGGCGTGCCGATTTCTTGTCAATCCTGTAATGGAGTTGCCTCTGGTAAACATCTGCCCTGACTGGTTCCCATGCTGTAACAGAGTAGTCCAGACAACCAACTTTCTCCATCACTTGACGCTCCAAAGGACCGCCCTCAAATATCCCCACGAGTGTTGGCACCTAAATGAAACATACAAGTTGGTTTGGTTGCAATGTAAAGTTGTAATTGTCGCACTCGTCATGCTTGACAAGGATTGAAATCTTACATCCAAATGTTTTGTAGATTTAAATATTTCTGACATTTTGGCATCTTCTATCTGTAAGAAAGATCCACTTTCCTCATTTTCGAGGTCTTCAGTTTCTGATTCCTCTTCGACCAGTTGAATTTTTTCTTCAGGGGTCAAGGATCTCGCCTTCCACAGCGCCATTATTGTCCTGCAAAGCATGCAACTAGTAATTTAGAAAAACATGCTCATGAAGGAAGAAAATTAAACTGGACAATAAATTGGTGTCCATTAAACTAAAGTAATTTACTGCAACGACCAGCATCCAAGAAAATGAACTTACTTGTGTGCCGCGTTAAATGACACAAAAGATTGGAAATGAAACTTGAGCCTCCCTTCATCGTCCAGTTGCTTTGCTCCATTGCTTGCATCCAATCCTCTGCCCTTGCGAAGACTAATCAGCAGACATGGGCTTCCCATTGTAGATAGGGTTGCAGGGACCAATTGGATATCTTCAATATCTTCCCAAAGAAAGAAGAATTTTGTTTTGTGACCAAAAATATTCGTATAGAACCCGATAATTCTTGGAGATAAAAACAAGCGACCCTGCAAGACAGGCAGCGTAAGCTAAGCACTCTACAGTCACATGAGAAAACAGAAGTTATGTCTAATTCAGGTGTAAATTCAGACTCGCAGTATGGTCATGTGAAGTACGACACTGTTTACTGGTTATCATCTCAAAGTATGGTTGGCACACAATTTTTTTGGTAATATTTGATGGTCAGGGAGCAGGATAATTTGAACAGAACATGCAGATGAATAAGTTAATTCTGTTGTTTAAACTGTGTTCAGAAACTGAATACTTTTTTAATGGAATCTCCGTACTACGGGCAAAAGCTGAGAGTACCATATGTAGATTTGCACATTTTAGAATCATAAATGACAGCTATGCTATAGCCGACTCTTTAGTTTGAGAATACTGAATCCATGACTCACCACAGAGTACTGTATTAGTAAATGAAGGCTCGCCCGCAGTAGAAAGAATAACAGTACGAGCAAACAGGCATAAGCAAACAAACCTGTGTGAGCATCTTGCGTTTTAAATGGCAAGTAAAATCATTGATAAGGAATTCTTCTGGTGGCAATGAAAAGATCTTCTGAAACTCTAAGTTTGTGTGGGGTGACCGCATAGCAATCTGCATAGTAAGATTTGCCCATGTTAGCCAGACATCAACTATATGATCTTATATAGACCTACTTTTGGTAATGTGTACTTGCAAGTTTCAAAAAGTTCTCAGTACAAGTGTAGACAGGTGTATGCAAAGTCACTTTGCAATGAAACATAATCCAATGAAAAAGAAGTATACAAACACTGGTCCTTTCCTGACAGTGCACATATGATCGTATTCTTAAACAAATCTTAGCAACTGCAGATATTCTAGATTTATGAATTCCTTGAAGTACAGAATTGCAATATATTTGAATGATAGACGCCCATGATCTTGAGTAGATTTAGTTTTCACCACTAGACGATAGGGAATAGAATTCTACCTTTCTGCCAACCTCTTTCTCCATCCTGTCTAGGTAATTCTTCATGACTTCTGTACCCCTTGTATTGTTCAAGAAGATTCTCAAATGCAGTTTTGACTGACATGCTTGAGCCAATTTTCCCTTGAGGGGAATCCATATGTCGGCAAGCTCGGATATATTGTATTTCAAGAAATTTACTTCAGCGTGACCAAGGGAGACAACTTCATCAAATGGTCCATCAAAATCATACACATTTATTTCCATCACTGAGGGTGGATCTTCCATGGCATCAAATTCGAAAATTTCTGCAAAATTTGAAATTGTAAAACACTGCTAATTGAAATTCTACCTAGCATTACTGAGAAATAAAAGGATCCTTAGAGCCCAATAATAAATTTTGGTTACTGGAAGAAAACGCGGGCAAATATAATAGGTCAAATTGTCAAAAGAGCTGACTTCATAATGCATATCTAGCGAATAATGCATGGGTCGCAAATATTGCAAGCAAAATAAAATGTAGCTTTACCGTTCCACTGAGGCCCGAGCGTGTGAAACTTAATCGAACTTGTCTTTGTCTTTCCATTGCAAGTAAATACGACATATGGATCAGAGTAACCAGATGATTTGGTTGCTGCTAAGTTGGTCCCATCAATCAGAGCAACAGTCAGCAGCCAGCCATCTCCTTTTGCTTTGACTCCATGATCGCTGCCTATACATTCCAAAAGACCATGGGAGTATATGGTCAGAAAAATAACTGAAGGTTTTGTTGAAGAAAATAAAAAGTAACAAAAACCATTTTTAATATCAGGAAATGCCTAAACATGCACTTGTGTGGAAGCTTAATTGAATGGTTACTTGTGACCTACGAGCTGTAGGATTGATCTGCTAGAAATTAATTATTCACAGTGATTCCTTCGAATAGCACTTTGAGTTTATGCATGCCGCTTCTATTAATCTATTCAGAGTAGGGAAAGAACAAAAGCAAAAACAGAAACAGAAAGGAGAGTCATGTGCTACCTCTTTGCCTCTTTGCCTGGACGAACCGTGCAATCATTTTAAGGACACGCTGCCCCTGCAGAACAAGAATCCCACAAACTACAACTTCACCAACAGAATCCGGCAAGTCCAAGCCAGGGAATTCGAGGCCTTGGATTATACTAGGACTTGCAAGGACGATGTGTGCAAAGACATAAATGAAAGCAAACACTGAGGACACAACAGTAACATTTCCAAAGATCCGAAACGCCAGCTTCCAATCAGACTCTGCTTCCGGCTGCAACGAAGACAGGCTTTCAATACTCGTCGTCGCGGTATCCTTCGCGTCAACCGGCCTGACATGCCGTGCCAGTAGCTCGGAGAACTGGCTGAAGTTGTCCTTCAGTCCTTGCCTCGCGCCGTTTTCGATCATCCCCTTCATCATGGTACTTTGCAGGAAATTCAAGCGCCAAGAGATCACAAGACGCGAAGACCTTTCACCATCTGCTAGTTCAGGCCCTGGCATTATGGAGGTTAAAATCTCCACCCTGAAATTGTTGCCAAAAGGGACATCAGGAGTGCTGACGTCTGCTAAAACCACGTACATATCTCCATCGGCCTTCAGATATGTCACGTCTTCAGTCGCCTTCACGGCCTTAACCAGTTTAGTAGCAGCCTTGGTGTAGCTCACCACCCTCTTCAAGACCTCGCCGTCATTTTCGAGCCTCCACGGCTGAACATCCAGTCCAGTGGTCCCTTGCATCTCCGCTAGGGATTGCAGGAAGTCTGAGCTCGGCGAGAACAGATGCACGTTCAAGTCACTGGGTGAAACAGCATAAACTTGATCAATCAGAACACCACCTGATAGATTCTCAGGCATGTCACTCCCTTCGTGCCGAGACGCATAGGCTTTCAGCAGTTCATCAAAGGACATGCTTGTACTGGTTTCACTGTCCTGCTTATCAGAAACTTGCGAGCTAGTCGACGGTGTTTCTTCTTCGAGGACATCCAGTCCACCGCGGTCATGCTTGGAGACAGGTGGAAGAGAGGCTTCCGCGTCTCTCGGCTTGGCTGAAAAGATCTGCTGCAGCCAGTTGACGAACGATGGGCCGACGGCATTCGGTTTGTCGATCTCCGGTTCATCGGTAACTGAGGCTACTGATACTGGCGTGGACGGTTCTAGGGGAATGTTTGGCAAAGATGACCCGTTCCTTAGTTCAGCTGATTTGTCCGAGCTCGATGTGAAGTCGTCCGAAGCCCAGTGCGCGAGCATCGTCGCCATCGTCTCGTCGGGGTAGCTCTGGGACAGAGATATCGTAAGACGAACTTCTCCTGCAGAAGAAGACGGTATCAGCAAATGATGCATCATGAGACAGTTAACTAACTGACAGAACAATATTATGGACTGACAGGAAGAAAGGTTGTATGCGTACCGTAGTCCCTGACGGTCTTGGACTTGCTGCTCTTGGGCATCAGCTGGTACCACTGCGTGCCGAGGGAGCGGCCGTCGGCGTCGAGGACGGCGGAGAGGGGCACCTTGACCTGCCCCAGGAAGTCGTCGGAGAAGTAGCGGTCCTCGTCGACGACGGAGACGCGGAGCTCCTCCTTGAGGTCCCCGACCCGGAAGGCGAACTCCTCGTCCCAGGCCGGGGCCGGGGTCCGCCTGATCGCCTTGGTCCGGGCCCGCTGCCGGCCCAGCTGCAGCCGCGCGTACGGGTCGCCCGACGCCGCCTCCGCCGCCGCGGACGACGGGAGGAGGAGGTTCCGGGCCTCGAGCACGCGCACCACCAGCCTCATTTTTTTCTCGGGGAGGAGAAAGAAGAAAGATTTGGATTTGGGAGGCGTGGACTAGTCTTTTAACAATTCGGGTGAGGAACTCAGAGTTCTTGGCCAAACCATTCCAGGTTCCAAGCAAGCAATCAACAAGAATCAATCAATTACAGAAGATTTATTAAGCGCGGCGAAAAGATTTGGACGGGCGGCGAGAAGCTTCCCTGTGGTGCCCGGAACGGAGCAGCAAAGGAAGGAAATCCCCGGAATTATTACGAAACAAAATCAAGAGACGGATTGGGGCCACCTGACCGAGCAAAGCAGAGGGTTTGGGTTCGCCGGAGAGCAGGCGGCGGCGGGGTAGTTGTAATTCTTGGAATAGAGTCGTGGGCGGTCGGTTTCGGGCGTTGAAGACTGTTCGATTTGGGGAAGGAGGGAGGGAGGGAGAAGGGAAAAATGGGAAATTTGGAAGATGACTTCACTCCGCGCGTCGTCTCTGCTGACTTTCAAACTGCCCTCAGTCAGGTCGTGCGTCCCTTTGTCCTTCTGCCTCATCTCATTTTAAAGAGAAAAACCAAAACTTGGTGAAGATATTACCGAACAATGTACAGCCGCATGCAGATGATTTTCCAGTCCCTTTCACTGTCGACAGGAGAAATATGCCCTTTGCCAATGCCACGTCGAAATGGATTTGGATACAGCTAAAGAAAAAGAATTCAGTTTGACTAATCTGATGCCATCACGTGATGTGCAGTACAAGTAAGTGCTAACAACTCTTGGTTGTGTGCACAATTTCTCAAGGAGGAACGAGAACACGATAATGCTTAATTATCAAAACAGTTCATCGCCATGGATTACTGACAAATCTGGGGAGCTGTCAAAGAAAAGGGCAACCCCGGCAGCAAGAATCTCCATGATTTGTTTAACGAGATAAGCTAGACATCTGGAACCTTCCGGGAAAAAAATTTCACGGCTGCTGCTCGTAGACAGTTGACCGGACTGAGTAAGAGGAGGCAGCTTGACTGACAGCAGGTGATATTATTCAGTTGTTAATGCTTGACAAGGGCATGAGTAGGTATCAACATCGACAGATAGAGATATATTTGATGAACACTTCCACACAAAAGATAATAATGCTTGGCTAACAGCTACTGCGCTCTAGAAGAGTCTAGACGCCCATAACATCACGAGGAAACGGTGACTAGTCCCAGCTCTTTTTTTTTCTAGAATGAAAACTGTGACTAGTCAACAGGTAGAATAAAATGTGAGAATATAGATTTTTCCTGTGGTTCTGGAGACTGATTAAATACTAATCACCCTCATGATGTGGAAGTTAGAAAACATACCTCTAATTATGAAGGCACTTCTCCCTTTTGGAATGAATCGGGGCTTTTTCCTTTGAGATCCTAGGGAAAGGAAGCTATCTCCAGGATCCAGATCACTCAAAGCCAAGTTTATTGACATCAAAAGTATGGCCGTGATGCCTTTTAGTTCACAAGTTAACACCAAACATGATACATTAATCAACAGATAGTACTTGATACAAACACTGCCACAAACCTGGACCAGCTGCGATGCTTTTTTGGCTCACAAGTTAACACCAAATGCAATACATAAGTCAATATTTAATACTACTACTCCCTCTGTTCTAAATTAGATGACTTCCATTTGTCCAAGTACTTGATACGAACACTGTCACTTTGAACAAAACCTGTAGCTGGCGTTCTGGAAAAAAAAAAAAACTGTAGCTGGTGCAGGGTAACTGTTCAAAGAAAAATTAGAGTGCCCTGATAAGAAGAGAGGTATTATCACAAGCAGTTGCACAAACCTGGCTGGAGCAGGGGCAGCAAAAAACAGTCCATTCTGAGCTAATTTAGTTGTCTGAAAGTCTGGACAGTTAAACAGGTGTGTGGCAACTGAGTCTGCTCCGCTGTGCAGGTGACCTGATATGAGTATCTGACTATGGTAATCTCTTCTCAACTGCTTGCTATGTATCAGGTCCTTTCAATTAGCAAAGCATGAATTGTGAGCAGCAGCAAAGGAAAACAATGACTATCAGACAATTAGTATTACTTCTACAGAGAATTAAAAAGCTGGACGCACGTAACAAAGGAAATAGACGAACATAACATCGACAAATCACTAGTTCGGTTTGACTTCGACCGAGCTTACCATCAACATTACCAAAAAATACTGTACAATTTTCGGAATGAACCAAACCAGAGGGCCGACCCCCGCACAAATCAAAACAAAACCTATGCAAAAACCCAACAGACATTAAGCTGCACTGCAGAGAGGGCAAATTACAACACCCATGCATGAATCACAACCGATGCAGTATCTTTGTATGCTCAGGTAAGGTACAAGGCGAAAGCCAACATGGAGATACAGAGTAAATATCCTACACATGTATTCTCTTCAAACATGTTGCCTTCATGGAAATGCTAGCTGCTGGTCTCCTCTGTATCAGCAAGCACAAACTCTGTGTACAGGTTCTTCAATGCGATCACGACCGTCATTATAAGAGGACCTAATATCGCGCCCTGAACAAAACAAACAAATTGTCAGCCCAAAGTGAGAAACAAAGGTGCGATTCTTAGATGCACAATGGAATGGCTGTACAGCACACTGGCATGTTCTCAGGCACGGTATAATAGCAGGATGAATTACTAGAGTGGATGTTGTCCAAGCACAAATACATACTCTATGGAGAATTAATCAACATTGATAACAGATTAGTACCATCTGCTAGCAGACTATAAGAACAATTATAATACAATGCAGCTAAACGTGTACAACAATACTCTTATAACCAGCAGGATATAGCTGAAAATTCGTGGATCAGAAAGATATGTGGAGTTACATGCACATAAAGGAGAGCAAAGGTGTAACTAGCAGGAGAAGGAAAATAATTTCATAGTGTGTATAGACTCTCATAAGTCCACAAGACGACTTAATACACCGTACTGATTTGCAACTAACAACACAAAGAAAGAGAAACATGGAAAAAACCGTACCTCAAGAGCATTGGGAAACAATGTCATGCCGCCAATTATGCTAAGGCCGGTGAGATACCCATTGTACCCAGGTATGTCCTCCTGAATGACCGTGGTTCCATAATCCATGATAACCAGGTGTATCACTGTTACCATAACCGAGAGCACATATCTCCCTTCCATCAGCAGCTGCCCTGCGGCGAATAGTGTGGATAGCCATGCCGGTAGAATTGGGAAAAGCGCGCTGATGATGGTGAGCACGGTCGAGGTGTACACGAAATGCACCTTGAAGAACTTGAGCAACAACCATGTGAGGCATCCTTGGAAAATAGCGATCTTGGCAGTGGCTAACAGGACACTGCTAATGGCATGGTCGATGACCTCGACGCAGCGCTCCTTCACTTGTTTGGACACCGGTAAGAGGTCGATGACCTGCTCGGTCGCGCCACCACTCTCGACGGTGATGAGGTAGTACAGCACCCACAAGAAGACCATCAGCTGCGACACGAAATTGAGCACCTCAGCTGCACCAGAGACGATGCGGAGAGCGATGGACAGCATCAAATTGGCGCTGCCGCCGAGCACCGACGTGCTGCTGGACAGCAGGCTCTTTGCGATCTCGGTGCCCTGCAATGCCAGGCCCTTGGCCTTCACCACCAGGTCCTCCCTTGTGATGAGCAGCTCCCTGAAGAATGAGTCGAGCTCCTTGTAGATCTCCACCCACTCCCTGTTCTTGACGCGCGCCGCGATGGCCTGCAGCTTCATGGAGTACGGGGAGTGCGGTCCGGAGGTGATGAGCTCCTTGCTCTTGGCGCCGGAGGGGCCGGCCCACTGGCTGATGAGGAAGTGCCGGAAGCCGCTGGTGAAATCTGTGAGGTTGTACTGCACCGCCAGCTGGTCCACCTGCTCCCAGACGGTGTCGTAGAGCTTGCCGGAGTACTGCTCGACGAGGCCGGGATGTCGTTGTCGTCGAGCAGCTTCTTGAGGCCGATCTTCTCGGAGTAGTTGCCGTTCTCGACGTGGGACTTGAGGGACATGACGGCGTCCTTGCCCTCGAGGCCGATCTTGTAGGAGAAGAAGACGCTGCCGCCGAGGAAGCCCGCGATCATGCCGAGCATGAGGCCGACGGCGACGAGGGTCCTGAGGTGCCGGAGGATGCCGCCGGTGAGGAGGAGGCCCCGGGAGGATGGCGTGCGGCCGGATGGGATGCGGGAGGAGGCGGCGCGGGAGATGAAGGAGGAGGGCCTGGGGAAGCGGCGAGAGGGCGAGGGGAGGAGCAGCGCGGCGGCGGACGAAGCCGAGGCGGTCGAGGAGGAGGAGGAAGGAGAAGGAGGATGCGAGCCAGCGGAGGAGGCGCGGGAAGGAAGGGGAGTGCGGGAGCGGGCGGCGCAGGATGGCGGCGCGCGCGTCGGCGAGGGTCGCCGCGCGGAGCGGAGCGCGGCGAGCGGGAGGGCGAGCACGGTGGCGCTGAGGCCGCCCCGGAGCGGGGCTCCCAGAAGCGACGAGCGCGCGCTGCGTCTCGCGGAGCGGGACGGAGCAGAGCAGCGCCCACTGCAGCGGGCGGAGGAAGTCGGCGAGGAGGAGGTAGAGGCCGTAGAGCAGGAGCAGCGCCGTGGCCAGCCCCGCGTGCGCCATCGCGATGTAGAGCGCCAGCGCGCGTCCGGCTCCAGGGAGAGGCCCTCGGCGTCCTGCGCCGCCGCCGAAGCCGCCGCCTTTTTGCCCGGGGCGGTCGGCTTGGGGGGCGCGTCCTCCTCCACCTGCTTGGGGCGCCGGACGGACGCGGAGCGGAACATCTCCGACCAGGGGACGGTGGCCTTGCACTCCGCGGCCGGGTCGCCGGTGGGCACGAGCGCCATGCCGGGCTCGACGGAATGCGGCGGCGGCAAACCCTGGCCTCGCCTCCCCACCGTGCCGGCGGCGATTGGAATCGGGGAAGGAGGAGGGGAGAGGAATGGATTAGCGCGGGTGGGGTAACCATAATTGAGGAGGATTAATTACAATTACCAGAGGGGATTAATGTCGGTCGTGCGTGTTAAGGAAGGGGTGACCACGTGGGCCCACGACGTGCCTGTCTGTCAGTGAGTGAATGTTTATTGTGCCGACACCTATTATCTGCTCTCTCTTGAGCTGGAAATGCAGCAAAAAGAAATACAACAAACACAATATAAAAAAGGCTTATAGTATGATTTAAATGATATCGTTGAACTTTGTTTTGATCTAAAACCACCTATATATCCTAGGAGATTTTATTTCGTGAGGCACGACGGTGAAGGGAAGATATACAAAACTGAGAGCTCGCGGTTCGCCGTCGGAGAAATTTCTGAGGGGAACCGCTGCCGGAAAAATTGCCTCTGGTGCCTCTCCTCTATCTCCATTGCCTCCTCGTTGCTCTCCACCATGAACAAAGAATATTCCACCCACTTGACTATGGATTTGGTGTAGTAACTTGTTCGAGTCTCTCCATGTAATACAGTATCTTTTTCTAATCCGTATGAGATTCCCTACATGAATACGACACTGTAGATGCAATGTCCATGGTGAATCTTTTATTATGGGATGATGAACTTGTTGTTTGCTATGAAAAAATTATAGATGCATGTTGTGTGTTGTTCTATTTGTATATATGATAGGATTGCACTATAGTTTGTTTAAATATGTGCGGGTTGGTCAGAGATGACAAACTGCGACCCAACTATTTGGATGCATGTTATAGGGGAATTATGGGAAACTCGAAACTTTATGAAGTGGTTGGACATCAGTCTTAATACATCCCTTGCCTGCGCTTATATGTGGCCTTGGGATCAATCACTGGGTGTGTAATTGCGCATGGAAATTGATTGCACTTGTTTGTGTCTTCACTCTAGAAGAATTACTAATACTCCCTCCGTCCATAAAAGGATATCATAACTTTATCCAAACATGCATGTAGACATACTTTAGTGTGTGAATGCATGCATGTTTGTAGAAAGTTGAGACATCTTTTTATGGACGGAGGGAGTATAAAAAAACTAATGTGATGATTAGGCATAGCCTTAAAAATTACTTGATTGCGCATGAAAGTAGCCTGGGGTTTTAATCAGCAAGTTCTTTAGTACCAATGTTCCCTTCACCCATGTCATGAGGTGTATGACATACATAGTGTGTGCGGCGCGTGTCACATTTGAAACCTTGTCATCTACTCACTCCGTTCCAAATTAATTGACTTCCATTTGTCCAAATGTGGATGTATCTATACTTGTCAAGTATAGATACATCCACATTTGGACAAATGGAAGTCAATTAATTTGGAACGGAGTGAGTAGTTCATATATGTGTTTCTGTTCAATTCTTCTCCACCAAATTCTAGCAGTAGAGTAGAGAGTATGACGTGTGTTGGATGTAACTGTATTGGATGATGTAGACAAGGGGCAAAAATGGCATGCTAAATGACAAAAATATCAACCACATCTCTTAATGCAATCTATGTTTAGTTAAGTAAGTCTAAACTAGCGGGATCCAGTTGCTTAGAGAGTATTAGTAACACGTACTTAGGATACTTGGTGTATTTTGATATTAGGACATGTTGCGCATATGAATTTCACTACTCCCTCCGTATCAAAATATAAGTCACTCTACCTACTTACCAAACATATGTATCTAGACATGTTTTAGTGCAAGATTCATGTATATGACATGACACTTGTGCATGATTCATTGCTTGTAACTATGCTTTACTTTATGCCACCATTATTATTGGGGAGATATCAAGTGAATTCATGAACCCAGATCCATTTTACACATAAGAGTAAACTTTTGGCTTGTCCTTTTACATCTTCCAGGATTGTGTCATTCTTTTTTATAAGAGCTTCCTTACATTTACTATTTTATTGCATTTCACTTTCAAGTATCAATTCAATGATTTTTTTATATTTGTTTAGTGTATAGAAAATTACAATTATGACACTCTAATTTGAGAGAATAAATAGTTTTACCTTTTTCATCCTATGGTTCGATATTTTAACTCGTTTTCCATTTTTTTTTACTTCTTCTTTTCTCTTCTTTTGTTTGTTCTTTGAGTTGTTGACCATATGTCGTGACTGGACTTTACTCAGGGGAGAAGTAGAGAAAAATTACCCGATGCACAACTTCGATATTGGTGGCACAATAATCAACCAAAAAATACTACTCTCTCCGTTGTTTAAAAATATTTCAGTGTAAACTGTATGCAAACCAAAATGAGTGAATCTACGCTTGAACGAGGTTTAGATACATCAGTGTTAGATTTTTTTAAAATATCTTATGATTGTGAATAGAGGGAGTAATAACATGTGTTTGGCCGTTCTTAGAATCTATATAGTTTGACATAGTAGGAATAAATCAATAAATAAAGAAAAACTGCCAACAATGTAAATAACTAAATAAAGTTAATTCTGTATTCCAGCAACTTTACATAAGATTTTATAATTTCCAAAAAGAACAAGTATATTACCCTGGTTTGCTGGTTCTGGTAATCTGGTTGCACACGCGCAACCGGTTGCCAAAAATGACGCAGGATCTTTCCATCTTCGTAGGGCTTGAACTCCGATATTCCCATCTCCCTCCTTCCCCATGCCTAGTTTAAAAAACCGGACCGGACCTCCAAACTTGCAAAAGCTTGCAATTTGTGTCTTGAGCCAAACCTATAGTGCTTCTGGATGTGAAAGAAACTGGAGTTTATTTGAGCACATACATTCCAATAAAAGAAATAGACTTGAGCATCAAGTGATGAATGATATAGCTTATTGTCAAAGCAACTCAAGGCTGGAACAGAAGTACGTTTTGTTGCTCTATTACCTACTTTCTTGTTTAGTCCCTAGTTTATTTACTGTTTTTATATGGTTGCATCCTTCCGTGCCATGTGCAGGTCCCAAATCAGCAAAAGAAACTATGATCCAATTTGTTTAGAGGACATTGCCAAGTTTGATGAAGATTGGCTCTTTGAAGAGGATCCCCAAGAGCTAACTGGGGAAGAAATTGAGAGATACAAGAAAGGTTTGATGCCAAATGACACCGAGATATGCAATGCCATTGCCATGAACGGTACTGTTTCACTTTCTCTTCTAAATTTGCATTTCTTATTTCTGTCCATTAGTTCTTAACTTTAGCACCTACAATTATGTAGATGAGAATCATTGGATTGCTGATGAAGATGACATGGATGCTTCTCAAGAAAATGATGAAGCAATCATCCAAACGGGAGACCAAGAACAAATTGATGGAGATGTCCAAAGGGATGAAGAAACTCGACATGTGGATGGCTATGGAGATGAACCGCGTCACGGGAATGTGACTGATTGGACCTTCAACTACCGTTGAGAGCTTGAGAGTTGAGACTTGAGACTATTGCCTATTTATTTCTGGACCTGTAATGTTTGAGACTATTGCCTATTTATTTCTGAATCATGTATGAGACTATGAGTACGACAGTATGAGAGTCTTTGAGACTATTGCCTATTTATTTCTGGACCTGTAATGTTTGATAATTGAGACTGAGACTATATCTATTTATTTCTGGACCTGTAATGTTTGATATATTGCCATATTTATGTGTGAAAATTATTATTTTATATCTTAAAAAACCGAATGCTGAACCGGTGAACCGGCGGTTGAACCAGTGAAAGCCGGAACCGAGAGCCTCTCCGGTTCTGTCATCGGTCCGGTTTTTTAAACTAGGTCCCCAGGTTAGTTCCACATCTACAGGCTACAGGAGCTACTCCCCACCAACCTGCTGTCCCCATCCATCTCCAGCTTGGAGCAGCCCAGACTCGCCGCCGGCGCCTCGCTCCTGCCATCTACGAGCCCGCCCGCCGGCTGATGCGGCGGCGGCAATGGGGCTGTGGGCGTCCATCCTGCGCCGCGGCGGCCGGCGCTTCATCAAGCGCAAGGACAGCGACGCCGGCGAGGCTGGTCAGTGCGCCGCCCCCGGCCTCCCTCTTCCCCGCCCTGCTTCTCCCCGTTGCTGCGCGCATCTCTGGGGAGCAGCAATGTGGTTTCATTGTTCACCTCGCTCCACTCCACCGCTCTTTCGTCTAGTCATAAAGATTTGAGATTCGGTACAAATGGCATGAAAGATGCATCTTTTTTCTGTCCACATTGTATTACCTGTACCTGCGTCATAGAGAATTTCTTTTCAGTTGCATCGCCCTAACTGTGTTTTACCTTGGTGAGCGAATCCTGCAAACGTAATTAGGAAACTGTGCACATCCAGTTAGTTAATTTTTGTATCCAGGCAGGCAGCAGAGTAACCTTCTCCGGCTATCCTACAAACAATTTATGTACTGAATGGTGCTTCGGTCTCGTGGTGCTGTGTGTTGTTTAACTTCCCTTTTTGTTCTTGTGATTGCTGCTATTTGCAATGCACATGGTATATCAGTTAGTTCAGCTCTTCATTTGCCACCTGTAGAAAAAGTTGAGTTCTTTACTGACGTGAAGACTGAAGAGTGCTGAACCAGAAAACCATTTTTCAGTTCTTTGCCATTATCTACTGAAAGAAGCTACTCTTCCTGGAGGAAAATAGTTACCATGAGCCATTCGCCATGGTTATTATTTAGTGTTTTCCCCTATTATCCTAGATGTCGCAATTCTGTTTCGAGTGGAAATAAGTTACATTCCAGTTATGCTTTTAGTGGCACCAAAATGGTAATCTGTGCCACTTTGTGATTAATTAAAGCTGAGCTTCTCACTCTCGGTTACTCTTTGATGACGTTCCAGGTCGCGCATTGGAGGAGCTGAGGAGTTCCCTCTACAACGAGTTCCATACTTCGGAAGGGGCCAAGCGCCAGCAACAGAGGTTATGTGGGCCAGGTGTCGCGCTAACATTCAACTTTGTGGTTTCTGTTGGGATCATCATGGCAAATAAAATGGTGCGTGTGTTGTCTTTTCGATTTTCTTACAGTTCATGCTGTACCTATTTTGCATTTATTTTTTACATGCCATCTATTAAATTTCAGGTGATGGGTAGTATTGGATTTAACTTCCCAGTTGCACTGTCGTTAATCCACTATATAGCTGCCTGGGTCCTCATGGCTGTCCTCAGGGCATTGTACCTGATGCCCATCGCTCCTCCTTCGAAATCCACTCCTTTCTCTTCTTTATTCGCTTTGGGTGCTGTGATGTCTTTTTCGACTGGACTTGCTAATATCAGCTTAAAGCATAATAGGTGAGATCAATAGCCATGTCTCTCTGTTTGACATTCTACCGTCATGTTTTGCCAACCCGTTTTCTCATTGTGTGCTCACTGTTCTCTATCTTCAGTGTAGGGTTTTATCAAATGTCTAAGATAGCAGTAACTCCAACAATCGTCGCAGCAGAATTTGTTCTTTTCCAGAAAAGTGTTTCCCTTCGAAAGGTCGCATGCTTTTCAGTTCTTAGTCTATTTAATCGGCACTAGTGCTTTTTAAGTCAACTTCTGTTCCCATATAACTCAAGAAGATTTTTTTTATTACAGGTTATCACACTAGTTATAGTGTCGTTTGGTGTGGCTGTAGCAACTGTTACTGATTTGGAGTTCAACTTCTTTGGTGCCTGTGTAGCAGTAGCTTGGATCATTCCTAGTGCTGTAAATAAGATCCTCTGGTCCAATTTACAACAGAGTGGAAACTGGACTGCCCTTGCGTAAGTTGTGATCTATGTCGCTTCTGAGGTAGCTCATAGTCCATATGTTCTGTCCTAACATTCAGCTTATTAATCAGGTTGATGTGGAAGACAACCCCAATTACAATTTTTTTCTTTCTTGTTCTGATGCCTTGGATGGATCCTCCAGGGTTGTTATCCTTCAACTGGAATTTGAAGAACAGCGGTGCGATTATGATATCTGCTTTACTTGGTTTTCTTCTTCAGTGGTCCGGTGCATTGGCACTTGGGTGAGGCATATTATTTCTAGTTTGCTCGTACATTATTGTCCTTCCATTCTACTAAGGCAGATGTTTTCCAGAAGCAAAATCATGTATTTTTATGTCCAACTTTATTACTCGATTATGCTTTTGTGCTTTAGAACCTCTGTGCCATGTTCTTCTGCAAATAGGCAACACCACACATTTGAAAATTAGAAATCGTTGATTATGCATGCCACGCAATTTCCGCATGCTTAAACTTTATATAACAGAATGCACCTCTTTGGTCCTAATAGTATACTTATGAATGACTTGAACACTAATATGCAATATATCTTAAGGTTGTTATTTTGTATCTCTAACTTTCCTGATAACGTTGCTGGTATGCACTTCCTTGACAAGACCAAGTTCTAACCGACAACAGAAAACCTGCTCACTGTCCAATCCTTGGTCCTTCCGAAAGCATAGCAATTTATTGATAGGGATGAAAATATGAAATCTTGCAAGGGGAAAATAGCTTTCTATCCATGCATTATTTCCTTCTTTGTCATCATCTCACTTTATGGAACGTATGAAAGTCAACTGATCTTTGCTCTGGCTTTTGCATGATGCAGTGCAACCTCGGCTCTATCGCATGTCGTGTTAGGCCAGTTCAAGACCATTGTCATAATGCTCTCTGGGTTTCTGGTGTTTAACTCTGATCCTGGAGTCACCAGCCTTTACGGAGCTGTCACTGCACTAGGAGGCATGTCAGTCTACACTTACCTAGGGCTGAGAGAGTCGACCGCTGGTGGTAAGAGAGTTCCTTCAACGTCTAGGCAAAGTCCCCAGTCACTGAAGTCCAAGGTTATTGTAGACGGAGAAAAGCCGGAGACAAGAACAATGGACTCTGTCTAAGTTGAAGAATTGCACTTATCGAGTTCAATGCACCAACAGCTGCCCTCGAGCTTAACCTTTTTGAGGAAAGAAGACCAATCTATACGCGAGTTTAAGATCCTGCTCTCTTTGTTCTTCCTAGAATGTTGTACTGTTTTATAGTAGAACTTAGTCAACTGTTGTTATCCGTTGACCATAGCTATTAACATAGAAGTAGCTGTGACTTTCCAGTGTTAGCAAATTTGGTCAACAGTTGTACTTTTTTGGTTGTGCCACTTGCCTTCTGGATTTTTTTCAATTTCAGTAAATGAATGACATGCTGCTGACAGTAGGATCTTGTTGAATTTTATGCAAATTTTACACTATGATCGCTGTTCGTACATATATGCCAGTTTTTTTTTTTTTTTGCGGTGGTATTGCTCTCCAGTGAAATCTAATGCTTGTGTTCAGTCATTCATGTCATGTTTAATGCACTATAGCCAACGCAACCAACATATGCTGATGGGACTGAAAGAATAAATGATTTTGTTTTATGGCAGGCTATGAAATCATCCTCCAAATTTTTGCGAATGCTTTCTTGTCAGTAGTTGAGACAGAGATTTGAGACAGAGATGCACTAAATTTCCAAAGCCTAACAATAGCTGCTGGTAATTCACACACATTGGTGTTTCTTAGGTCCAACGTCCGTAAGCACTGTAGGTATCCCATTTGCACAGGGAGATCACTTACATTTGTATATCTAAGGTTCAAATACCTGAACTGAAACAACCTCCCTATATTTGCAAGATGGGTACATCTCAATCCGCTGATACCTTCATAGTCCAGAACACGCAAATGCCTGAAGTTCTCAGGGGAAGGGATTTCCTCGAAATGCCTAAACACATTAATTGATCGGACCTGAGACCATGTAAGGCTCTTTGGAAGAACATAATTTCCTTGGTTGCCAACTTGAAGGGAGAGCCGACGAACTTTTCGTTGTGTTCCAATAGTTAGATTGGGAACACCAACAAAAGTAACAAATGTCTCTTCAATAGACTTGGCTATGATGAAATCAAAGAATTGTATCATGAATACAACAACTCTTCACCTTAGACATGCCTACCCTCACAGGTTGCTCTTTTGTACTCCCTCCGTCCAAAAATAAGTGTCTCAAGTTTGCTCAAAAGTGGATGTATCTATACGTGAAACATGTCTATATACATCCATTTTTTGTCAAACTTGAGACACTTAATTTGGGACGGAGGGAGTACATATCTTTTTGCAATTTGTACTCTATTCAATGATATTCAGAAATGTCATTGTCCATTGCAACCAAGGAAAAATCATTTTCTTAGTTAATACAACAATATGCTCATGAAAAAAATGTAAGATGAATAAATTTTAGTTCATCTTCACCTCAAGTTAGGCAAAGACACTGTCAAGATGAACTTTATTTCATCTTCAGAGGTCGATAAATTATCAGCTTTATCAGCCAGCCAACGAAGTCTCGCTGCTATATTTTGGATGTAACATACGTGATTTGCATAATGGAACATATATTGCATAATGTATCACCTCTAATCTTGGACACCACACATATAGGTTTCTTGGACTAAATCAAGAAAGTAATAAAGTAAGACCAACCAAAATACAGAAGATGCTGGTCTTATGCTAATTGATATTTTTTTCTACTTACAAGAGCTCTTCTCCACATGTACACTGACATGTGTAACGCGAGCGATGGTACGTTTAGACACTAGAACCTCAGAAGAAACAAATCCTGGGAAAAGTGCAATACAATACTCTACTTTGGGTTGGAAATATGATATTTCAGATTACTACATTGCAGAAAATTGGCACATTTATACCACAAGATATAGTTCAGAATCTTGTGACAGCGCATAAGGATAAACATGCCATGGTTACATAGCCAGCACAACAAACAGAGGACGTGCTTCACGGTCAACAAAAAAAAAGGTGGAAATCCTTTTCACGGTCTCATCCATGAGAGAGCTTGGGCTGTGGCCGCTAGCTTCAGTTCTTCAAGCTGGATCAAAACAATTCAGAGCTGTCATGGTTGTATATAGCATGAAGACGAACAGATAAAATTAGCACTAGGTTATGAATTCACCTTCTTCACCTTGGGACGGCTCTGGAATGTAGAAAGTGTCAACCGGAACCAAAGAGAACAAGTTTCCATCCTCGCACACCTTGCTCACTTGCTGTGAGTGAAGCTCGATTGTGAAGACTCCGCGAGGCGTTCTGATGTAAAGGACATTGGCCCTCTCGGCGAAGCTGATAGGCTTCACCACCTCTCCCTCGAGAGCGGCAACTAGGATCAGATTGTGCAGGTGGATGACTCGGCTCTTTACCCATAGTGGTGTGCCGTCAGTGACCAGCCTCGACCAAATGTTGAGACGGGAGTCTGAAAAAGACTCGGCAACCCCCAATCTTGTACCATCCTCGGTGAGGATGAGGGCGACCGAATCATTGCCGTGGAGGAACTCCAAGGGGGGTGCGATGATGGCGGCTTCGTCCCCATCCAAGTCGTACTCGACGATTGTTCCTTGGTCGGAGAGGAAGTAGAGGAGAGAATCCCCTAGGAGCACGCTGGTGGGGTGCATCCTGAAGTTCATAACGAAATCCGCAACCTTGGTCGGGTTTCCCCACAGACCGGTCTCCGACGAGTACAAGCACGCCCAGGTAGCCGGCTCCGGGTCTTCCTCCTCCTCCTCCTCCTCCAAGTCTTGAACGGTGTAGACCATGACAAGGTGGAACGGCCCGTCGCAGCCGTGGGCTGCGCAGACGATGGCGGCGGTTGGGTGGTCGGCTTGGTAAGTGTAGTCCCACATCACGTCCGGCGCCGGCACGGTCTCCTGGCGACCGGTGATAGGGTCCCACACGACGATCTCGCCGGTGTCCGGAGCATCTTCGAAGAAGTGGAAGAGGACGCGGCCATGTCGACAGTCGAGGGCCGCCGAATGTGCTATGGCCGGGAGGTCGAGGGGGGAGGCTGAGGCTGTGGTGGGGACGAAGTGGTCATCTATGCCCCCAACCATGTTGTTCCGGAGGAAGCCCAGCACGGGGGGTCTCCCGTGGTGCTCGTGGAGGTGGCGGCGGAACCGGCGGTGCGAGATGATGCGCCTCCAGGGCTTGCAGACGAGCGAGGCGCGGAGGAGGCATGAGGGATCGTTGGGAGGGAGGCGGAGGAGGATCTCCTCAATGATCTCGTCCGGCGGCGACTCGGCGAGGCGCAGCGGCGGCGGGGGCGGCGCTGCCATGGAGCTTTGCTTTGCTAGGTCTGGGCTTGTTTTTTTTTTTTTGAGATAGGCATCAGCTTTATTACTTCGACAGGGGCAAAAGAACCGGACTGGGCTTGGATTGCGTGTAGTGACATGTTCAGCCCAGCCCAGCCAGCCATGTAAATAAAAAATACTACTCCCTCCGATCCATATTAGTGGGCATAGCTTTGTTTAAATTCATATGTATCTAGTTAAGTATTTAGACTAGATACATGTGTATCTAGACAAAGTTGTGCCCACTAATATGGATCGGAGGTAGTACTGTAGATAAAACAGTCGTGTATTGTATGGATAATATCACATTAGGCACCCGAGCTGCAGTGCTCTCGTTTTCTCGTAAGTACATAATTGTCCTTCTATTCTACTAGTTGGCATGTACGTGCAACGCACGTCTTCATAATTAAAGGGACAATTTACAATTGGAAAAAATCGTAACTAATGGTAATGGTAAAAGGGTTAGAATATCAATTCCCAAGAATTAATGGTGATGGTAAAATAGCTGAAATTTCAATTCCTTCAGCAAAAAATGTATTCTCGTCTACAAAATATAAATGATTCACAAAGAAATAACTAATGGTGATGGAAAAGATCGTAACAAATCTCAAATAGGAACTGGGAGTATTTAAAATTGAAACAAAGAATTGATTCTAACTACATGTGAAGCTTTAGATTTTGTTGGCTGCTACTCCACCAGGAAAGTGCAGGGCTTCAACAACCAAAACACGACACTGGAGCTCTCTTCAGCATCACAAGCCCTGGCGTTGTTCATATCTTTAACTCCAAAAGGTTGCCTTCCTGATCCTTATTAGGCGTCACCTTATCCTGAAGAGGAGGCAGTTCATCATGCCAAGTTTGAATACTTGAGAAAGTAAAAATAATAACAATAACTATTTTTTGAGAAACCATTCAGAAAAAAAACTGTTTGCTCAGAAAATTCATTAATGAGAGGAAGTATGTGTTGGTGATCAACTAAAGTTGCAAAGATAATCTAACACTAAGTTATTTAAAAACAAATATATGTTTGACCGTAATTCTAACATATGTATGTATTCACTCAAAAAAAATCATGTGCTTCACTACCTTAACTCCCTTTAGAAATAGCGTACATAAATGATGAAAATAGTGCATGAGATTCTGAAGTGCCTTTTGTCGACATCACCCCTATTCGATGCTAATTAGTGCTTATCACACACATGGACACCAATGAAATAAAGTGGAGAAGGTATTAGGCTAAGCTGTCAGCTGTGGAAGCTTAATGGTACATCTGCATATAGACACGGTTTGTTTTCTTTGCAGTTGCGGTCTCCTGCGCATCTGCCTGCATCTCAGCAAGGCGGCTAGCTCCATAATAGAGCAGGTCAGCAGCAGTGAGCTCTGCTGCAGCTTTGAAGTCCATGGCCATGACCAGCAGGGTCCGCCTCCAAGATCTTGAGCGTCCTCCAAGTGAGCCACGCGAGCACTCTAGATGGCACCACCTGGAACAAGCACAACACCAGCATGAGCTCTCCGACCCCTACGCGTCGTAGATATGGGACTCACAGCTGGCCTTGGGCAGGTTCAAGGCGACGCTCCGCGAGGGGCTCCCGCAGCCGCCGCCAGCGACGACATGGCTTGACTCCTACTCCAGCGGAGAACTTGCATGTTGCATCCGCAAGATGAGCAGGAGGGTCACGAAGTCGATCCGCCAGCAGCGCTTGGATCCACAGAAGTTGTGCCTGAGTGTTGGCGTCGACACCAGCCGCACTGTTCGCCTCCTCAAGTCCGTCTCCGCTCGGTCGCCAGGTACGACAAGGAATCCATCCCCTCATCCGCCACGAGGCTGACGGCGGGAAGCGCGAGTTGGAGAACCCACACAGAGCGCGCTTGACAGCACGGCCGAGCGGGAGGCCGACCGGCCGCCTTTAGCCTTCGCATAGCTAGCACCGGCCACAGTCCTGGACCTGATACTATAAACTGTGCGCTCACGTAATACGGTAGGATTCTACGGATGAAAAGGGACGAAACGAAACCACGTACGACAAGAAACGCGGCCAATGTTGTTTGGTGCTCGACATGGAAACAATCTGGATCGTTGATTGACAATTGGACGCTTCAGATTTAAAGTGTTTGGTGCTTGACATGGAAACAATCTGGATCGTTGATTGACAATTGGACGCTTCAGATTTAAAGTGTTTGGTGCTCGACATGGAAACAATCTGGATCGTTGATTGACAATTGGACGCTTCAGATTTAAAGTATCCCAACATGTTTGCTCTTTTAATAGTAGTATAGATTAAGGCACATGTTTTTCCAGAAGAAAAATCATGTATTTCTATGTCCAAGTTTATCACTCGGTCGATTATGGTTTTATGCTTTAGAACCTCTGTACCGTGTTCTTCTGCAAATAGGCAACACCACACATTTGAAAATTAGAAAATTGTTGATTATGCATGCCATGCAATTCCCGCATTCTTAAAACTTTATATAACATAATGCACCTCTTTGCTCCTAATGGTATACTCTTGAAATGACTTAAAAACTAATATGCAATATATCTTCAGCTTGTTCTTTTGAGGAAAGAAGACCAAACTATAGTTCTATATGCCAGTCTTATGATCCTGCTCTCTTTGTTCTTCCTAGCTAGAATGTTGTACTGTTTTTTAGTAGAGCTTAGTCAACTGTTGTTCTCTGTTGACCATAGCTATTAACATAGAAATAGCTGTGATTCACCGGTGTTAGCAATTTTGGTCAATAGGTGTACTTTTTTAGTTGTGCCACTTGTCTTTTGGATTTTTTCCAATTCAGAAAATGGATGATATGCACCTGACAGTAGGATCTTGTTGAACTTCATGCAAGTTTTATACTAGGATCGCTGTTCGTACATATATGCCAGCTGTTTTTTTTTTTTTGCGGTGGTATTGCTCTCCAATGAAATCTAACGCTTGTGTTCAGCCATTCATGTCATGTTTAATGCACTATAGCCAACGCAACAAACATATGCTGATGGGACTGAAAGAATAAATGATTTTGTTTTATGGCAGGCTATGAAATCATCCTCCAAATTTTTGCGAATGCTTTCTTGTCAGTAGTTGAGACAGAGATTTGAGATTGGATGGATCTAGTAACGATAGGGTTTTGCGTGTTCGCAAAAAAAAAAAAAAAAATCGGGTAACGATTACTTTGAATGGACGGTTGAGAATTGAGAGTAGTAGGGGGGAATTCACTATTTAAAAAAGATATAAAATGACAAAAAAATTCAAACAAATTTTTTGGATGTACATACGATTCTATGACCAAAAAAATCAGGATGAAAAAACTTTTTGTGCGGCCGGTGTAAAAAGACAAATCCCCGGTGTTCAAAAATGCCTCTGCACGTAACATTTTTTTCTCTTTTTTATACCGATCACACAAAATGTCATTTTGATGCGAAACTTTTTAGCATGGATAGACATTTTTCATATGAACACCCGAAATTTTGTTTGAAATTTTTTAACATTTTGAAATATGTTAAAAATGCATTTTGCACAACGAGTTTATTTGCATCCGTAAACCAAAATATAGCTACGAGTAGCTACGAGCACAGCTTGTACCGTAGCTTATATTTTATAGCTACGAGTAGCCATTTGCATCTTATATTTTTTATATCAAGTTTATTTTCAGAGGCATTTTATTAACTAGCACAGCTTATACAGTAGCTACGAGTTGCAGCACAATGTAATATTGTGGTGTTTTGAGGCTCATGGCGAAAATGGATTTTCTAAAAAACTCATATGGCGCACAACCTGTATCTCGGGCTATCCGTTTCCGTGATTGAACGGCCGAGATTTGATCTTGAATGCGTTGAATGTTCGACTCGTTCGCCGGCAAATCTAAACTGTTCAATCGCGAAAATGGATGACCGAGATTCATGGCTGTTGCCAAGCTGAGGTTGAAGCTCATGGAACAAAACCAGATCTCGGCTAATGTATGCGTAGCCTGAAGACTTCAACATCCGTCCCAGTACGGAGACATGCGTCAGATTCAGAATATACCCATGAGATTCCGCTCCAATCTGGAAGGACGGACATCATATGAGACAACGGAATAAGTGGTTGATGGTCTCATGGTGATGACAAAGTTAGCATCGTAAACTTTCTTTCCACACCTTCTATGATGGAACCACGTGAATATTTTTTATTTCAGGCATTTTATTACTGGCACAGCTTGTACCGTAGCTACGAGTTGCAGCACAATGCAATGTTGCGTGGTGTTTTAAGGCTCATGGTTGTTGCCAAGCTGAATTTGACAGATTACCCCTAAAGACATTATAATTTCATTATAGCAACCGTTTTCACCCCAATGAGGATTCTATAGTTATTATAAAAAAAGATTCTATAATTGTGATTGATCCCATGTAAACCGGTTACCAAAAACTATTAGCAACACCATATGATGGGTTCAAGTTAAAAGCAATTGGGATCACTGAACATATAGAAGGTGGAAAATTACACTGAAAAATATGTGTTTAATGGTCTCATCATGATGACAAAAATAGCATCGTAAACTTTCTTTCTACACCTTCTATGATGGAACCACGTGAATGTTTTTATTTTCAGACGCATTTTATTAACTGGCACAGCTTGTACCGTAGCTATGATCGAGTTGCAGCACAATGCAATGTTGCGCGGTGTTTCAAGGCTCATGACTGTTGCCAAGCTGAAGTTGACAGATTACATGACCATGAGCTCATAGAACAAAACCAGAGATATCGGCTAATGTACCTATCCTGAAGACTTCAACATCCGTCCCGAGGGTGGTCGGGATTTCCGGTTACCGCGGTTACCGGAAAATCCCGACCGGTTACCGGACGAATTTGAAATCCGAAATTCAAAATTTTAAACTTTTTGTTTCCCAGTTTAACCATTTACTAAAAGTTTTCGTTAAAATTCAAAATTTCGGCATTTTTCGCCGGTATAACCATTTCCCAAGGGTGCTCAGGATGACCGGTAACCGGATTACCCGACCGGTAACCAAAACCATGCGAGGGATACAGAGACATCATATGAGTCAGCGGAAGAAAGCAGGGGGACATTTGGTTGATCGAAACTTAAGAGATCTTAACAACAACAAAACCTGAAGGGCTGGCTAGGGAACTGCCAACTCCCCAGATGGAACGAGCCTTATTTCTGAACTTGGAAGTGTTCAGCTGACAATTGCTAGAATTTAGGCTAACAATGTCGTCCCTCGAGCAGCTTCTCTTGCTTCCATCAGATCATGGACGAGGCGGTGCAGATCGCAGTCCGAGGATCCTCCTTCCGCCACGGCTGCAAGAACCTTCGCGGCGAGGGCCATCACCCTGCTCCTCGCGGCTTCCCCCGGCCCTCCAGGCTCCATGAACCCCGTCAATGCCTTAGCTACTGCATCGGCGGGGATCATCTCGGTTTCTTGGTACGTCGTGCTCCGTACGCCGGCGCCCTCCGGCCACAGCCGCTCGCCGATCCTCAGGACCTCCGTGAGCAGCCTCTCGGTGATGAACTGCTCGAACACGATCGGCCACGTGAGCACCGGCACCCCTGCCGCTACGGTTTCTAGGACGGAGTTCCATCCGCAGTGCATCACGAAAGCCCCCACCGCCGGGTGCCCGAGTATCGCCGTCTGCGGAGCCCAGGCTGTGATGAGCAGCCCAGTGTCTCGGACGCGCTCCACCCACCCCTCCGGCGGGGTCCAGCTCGCCGACCTCACCACCCAGAGGAACGGCTTCCCAGAGCGCTCCAAACCGAGAGCGAGCTGGTGCAGCTGAGCGTCCGAGACGTGTGCTAGGCTGCCGAAGCAGACGTACACCACGGACCGGCTAGGCTTGGAGTCAAGCCAGTCCATGATGTAGCATGCGTCCCCGGCGGACGACGGCGGCGGCGATGACCGGAGCGACAGTGGACCTATCATGTAGGCGCGCTTCGCGTAGCCGTTGCGCACGTACATGCCGCAGTACCGCTCCTCCAGATCCAGCGCCGTGTTGACGGCCAGCCCGAAGCAGTCGCCTTGCACCGCGTAGAGACGCCTGGCGGTGGCGTGGTCGACCTCCTCTTGGCTCCTCAGGTACTCCGGCAGCTCGGCCCTGGGTATCCGTATCTCGGGGGCCGGGAACCGAGGGATGGCGGTGACCGCCTCCTCGGGGTCGGCGTCCGCGAGGTGCCGCAGGGCGATCGTCGAGAAGGCGCCGATGGCGTTGAAGGTGACGCAGGGCACGCCGAGCTCGTGGGCGATGCCAGCGTTCCACATGAAGTGCACGTCCGTGACGAGCGCGTCGGGAGACTGCGCCCTGATGAGCGCCTCCTGCGCGGGGCGCATCAGGGTCTCGCTGACGGCCGCGACGTCGATGCGCCACGCGTCCGCCTGCGCGGCCTTGCCCAGGTTCTCCACGCCTTCCGGGAGGCCGTCGACGGCCGGGAACGGGTACGTGGCCACCTTGACCGGTGCGCCCCCGCGCCGCCCCTGGAGCAGCGACTGGACGATGGAGACGTTGGCCGGCGTGACCGCGACGGTGGCCTCGACGGCCTGGGGGTTAGCCGCCGTGAGGCTGATGGCCAGGTCGGTGAAGGGCCCGATGTGGCTGGACGCGAAGAACGGGATAAGCAGGACACGCAGCTTCTTCTCAGCGGCCATTTTTGTTGGCGATTTGTTATCACTGGCGAGGGAAGTTGGAGAGGAAGATGTTGGATCTGCACTATTTCAGTCAAACCACAGGATGCATCGGAGCTTATGTACTGCGATTACCTATAAACTACACTCTAGTATGCAAAATGGGGGTGGGTGATCCGATCTACAAGTTGTTTAGCTGCAGCAATCAACTACGTCTGTAAGGCTGATGGCGACCCGAGCTGGGGAGGCCATCCACGCGGCTGTGCCAATTTCTGTGCCACTTACTTGTGGGCCGTCCAGGTTGTTTATCATTTTACCCCTCACAATCTGAAAAATCAAACCACGCTCCAGAGAGCCACCCCCAGACTAGGCCTGGAATTCGAGCCGAGCCGAGCGAGCTCGGCTCGGCTCGCTTGAACTCGCTCAACTAACGAGTCGAGCTCGACTCGGCTCGTTCAACAAACGAGTTCAGAAATAAAACTTGGCTCGACTCGGTAAACTCGCGAGTAGCTCGTTTAACTCGCTCAAATAAAAATATGGAATTTTTGATATATTGGTGCCAAACTATTAATATTTTTTACACTGGTGTAAAGGTTCTATATTTCAACATTGATCTATCTTATGACTAGAGATGTAAAATTGTAGAAAGATCATCATTGTTGTTGTTCAGAATTAGTAGGAAAATTACTTATTTTTTCTTATGCGCGCATATTTGAACACTTAGAATGTGTTAAACGAGTTATCGAGCTACTCACGAGTAGCTTGATCAATAAACGAGTTGAGAAATAAAACTTGGCTTGGCTCGTGAAACAGCGAGTTTCAGCCGAGCCGAGCCGTGTCACGAGCTACTCGTTTAGCTCACGAGTTTCGAGTTTTAATTCCAGCCCTACCCCAGACCCAGCCCCATATCCTCTCCTCTCTCTCTTTTTTTTCTCTTCCTCTTCCTCCATGGCGCTCTACCTAGGGCAGCCCCATCCCCACACCTCGCCGGCCTCCCCAGCCTCACCGCTCGCCGGAGCAGATCCTATGCCCTCTTCCCGTTCGACCCCACCTCCGAAGCAGCCGTCCCACGCCTCCTATTACTGCCACGCGCAAACCCTAGCCTCTCTCCTGCCCGACCATCCCTGCTCCAGTGACCGTCCATCCAGGAGAAGGACGACGACGTGTTGTTCCTCCAGACGCGCCGCTGCCGCCGCGACGAGGTGAAGGCAGACCTCCTCCTGCTGCTGCTTTCCTCCGAGGACAGCGAAGACGATGCCGGTGACGAACGAAGGGCTGCTGGTCGGCGCAGGTCGGCGTCACGTGGTGGCGGCGGTCCCCTCGCCGACGGAAGTGCGCTGCAGCGGCGTAGTCGTCCTTGGTTGTTCTGCTGCGCAGGCGCGCATCAGGCGCGAGGTGGACTTTCGGGCCCTATTTAGACCTGGAAGGGCCATGGGAGGAGCTCACCGTGGTGGTGCTGTTGGTGGCTAGTCGGGAGTTCATCCCGGCTAGCCGGACGGTGCGCTGGTTCCCTCTGATGCTGTCATTCTTATAGGTTCTTTTGATCCTTAATAATTCGATGGAACAAATAATTTTTGTGCAGATCCGTTTTATCTATGCTTAGAAGGTGTTTGATGAAAATCCTAGCTAAGATCAGTGTATGTAATATTTATGTCCATCTAGATATTTTCAATCTTGCAATTAAGGTACCAGGATGTTAAGAAGAGAGATTTCATATGACCTTGTTTTCTATACTTCTATCCCTTTTCACTAACAATGAACATGTTCTTCTTTTTGTTTGGTTCAGCTAGGCATGAAGCACAAGGATGTCTAAGCAGAAAAATATGATCCAGCCCGCCTCTGCCCCGTTGCCGTCAAGCTCGCCGTCCAACTCTCTGTTAAGGTCGATTCGAGGTCACCGTTCGGCAGCCGTGCCGGTCTTCCCTTTCCAAGCCCTGTCTTCCTGTAATTAATTCGAGCTGCCGGCAGAGCCCTCCGCTAAGAGTGTGCTCGCATGAAGTTCCGGGACGAGGGAAATACACAAGCGCGACCATCAGATCATGACGGGACAACGCGAGAGCTCGTGCTGCAGCACCAGCCATTCAGGCCGTTTGGCAGGGTGACATCTCAGGTAGCCGCCGCAGCAGCAAGCGGTGGACTGCTGTGGGCTTGGTTCGAGCTTGTGCAAGTCTGGCAGGCGGCCAGTCCTTCCGTCTAGGCGGCTATTGTAAGTCTGGCAGCTCCTTCTCCTGAGGTTTTTGCCGCTTAATTTTTTGAATTATCCATTTGTGAGTTGGCACCTTGGGTACTAGTGCTTATTTAGGTCAAAGGTGGGACATTAGGATTCATGAATCTTACTCTTTCCAGGAAAGCTTAGATTGTAAATTACTTTAATTAAGGGTTAGGGCTAAGTACAACAAGATATTTCGATATCCGCACCATGGATTATCCATTATTGCTATTTGCAATGGAAATGCAACATCATTAAACACAACATAGATGACTGCTCTCAGTTGTACTCGGTAAAATATTAGGCAAATAAGCTAAACTGTGTACTTTTCTGACCGAACTATGAATATTTGTGATGGCTTGACATTTTGTCTACAGTAGGCATGGGTATCTCATTGAGAAAAGGCTCTTCATGCGATTGAAAATTGTTCACTGTCCCATTAAGTACCTTTTTTTACCTTTCATTTCGTGACAGCTAGGTACAGTTAGTGCTTGCGTAATAAATTTTTAGAGCAAGTATTCCATTATATTTGCTATTTAGCAAATTATTTTAATTGAGTTGCTCATTTCGTACACCAAGTTTCAGGCTTTGTTGTTCATCACTATTTTGATTACTGCACTGTATTCTTGAATGCTTTGAAGGTATTCTCAGTTTCTCACAGACTACTAGGTGTTAGGCCAAGAAAATTAAGTATCGCAAAGGGAGCATTAGGCCTAGCTAATACTGTTGATAATTCCTGCACCCATTTTTATTAAGTATGCATTTTATGACAAGAGAATCGCCCAGGAAGTTAGCGTGTATAACTTGCTGGTTTTAAGTGCAGTAATACGGTGCAGCATAAGATCCATAATAGGTCCACTAAAATCATCTGATTTTAGGCAAGATGTAATATTTCGCAACCTACTGGGTCAGACCTAGAAGAATCCTTAACAATTGTTCATTGGGAGGTTAGTTGTTATGTATTCATCACATTCAGTCTACATAGTTTATATCTAGATAACTCTGCTAATATCACCAAATATTGCTCCATCTGCCTTTTGGTATAATATAATTTTACCTTATTTTCGTCTGACGTTTTGTGACCTCACAGTCATTCTGTTTAATATTTCCAGTTGCCATTTTGTATTTTCATGGTTATGAGTTTTTACAAAAGGCTGCACTTTGCTTTAAATATTAGCTGTTGAACTCCCTTAATGTATATGTGCTACAACCAATCTAAACTGCAACCAATGAAAAAGTAACTTCTTTACAAATGTGATATGTCAGCCTTTGTCTCCTCTTCATGTGGGTTTCCCTTTACTTTTCAGCAATCCCAAACTGTCCCTCATGTTTTCATACTCAGCTTCTTATGTCAATTTCAGAATTTGGAAATGGGAATCAGATAGGGAGCTGGATTTCTGAGTGAAACAAGAATATATGCAGGTACAAATACAATGGAATTTATGTACAGTTATTTGCTGAGGTATGGTACTGCACTAATTAAATAGCTTCATGCTCTAGATGTCATTATTGTTTGTTGTTTCTGCCTTAGCTTATTGTTTATGCCATTTATCATGTAAAGTCTAAACTAGAATATATCAGTTATTGCGCATCGAACTACAAACACTGCAGGTCTAGAGCTACAAGTACAAAAAAAATATGTTTTAAATCTTTATCTTGTCAGAGTTAAGCTTCAAAGTTGATCCCTGAAATCAATTCATAACTTTGTTAATTTCAGTCAGTCTTGACTTGGAAGAAGAGGAAGTTCTATAGAAGATTATGCCCTAATTAATCTTGATGTTCTACAGGTAATGGTTATAACTGTTTTAGATCTGAACCATACAACAAGCTAGGGATTTTTCTCTTTATTCAGAGAAAACATTTTAGTGGGGTATTGGTTTAGTTGGTGTGGAGTGCGAGTGCCGCCAGCTTTGATTAATTCTTTTTTAGTGCTTACGGTACTACTATGCCTGCTCCTTTCTTGCATATGAATGTATGATCATGTACATTACATTCATTTTTGAAACTTGAGTACAAAGAGACCTTGATTTTCGTAATAAATCATCCGCTGAAGGTAGAAGTTGTTGCTACACAAGAGTAGATCGTTAAATGGTGTACTTGAAGATAACATATGCCAAACACAACATATTAGGCGCAAGAGCAGTCCTGAACTTGAGGAAGAGAAAGAAAATAACACATATAATTCAACCCAACTAAACCATGAAGAAGCAGTACCAGATCTTGTGCTGCTTCTTCCTACGGTTCAGCATGCTTGAGCACTCAAAAGAAGGTAATTCAAGTGACACAGATATAATAAAATTTCTGCTCCTACTGCAGGAACTTGAGGAAGAGATTGCTATGGCACCATAAAATCAACCTGAACAGCCTCTGTGTGTTATGTGTTACCTATCAGGCATTAGCAGGTCCATCATTTTTAGAACCGTATAAAAAATAGTTGTCATCCTCTACAAACAAACAATTTTTTTTGTAGTATATCTACGTCGTCGGAGCACAATCTAACAATCTCTCCTTCTCGAAAGAAACAAACTTTTATGTGATTATCTGTTATGCAGCAACCGTTTTCACTACACTGATGATTACATCAGTCCAGAACACTTACAAAGTGTAGATTTAGGTGTTTCCTGAATGTTGTTCTATTTTGGCTGGATAAAATACATTGTAACATGGTGGAATATAATATATCATATATCCACCATACTTGTATGCTTTCCAAACTGTTTATTATATCAAATAATCTCTGAGATCTGATTGGTTACATATAGTTTCTGCACCTCAGATTAGTTCTATATCAAATGGGTACTACAGGTTCGAATGCTCTTTATCTCATCGCACAGTACTAATATTATTACAATAGCACATTTTACTTTATTTTAGGTTCACTCGGTATGGCAGGTTTAATAGCCCTAGATAGATGACCATAGAAACCATGGACCTTCAGCATTAAACAGAAAAAATGATTCTTTGGGTTCATGGCAGGTTCGTGTAGACAGTGGAGAGCCCAGTTCCCAGGAGGTGCCACCCTTGGTATATGTTTCGTTGAAGGAGACACCCAACCGGAACCGGAAGCGCCTCTGAGGGAGGGGAGAATTGATTTTAACCCCCCTAGCTCACACGCCTTTGATCATATACCCCTTTTTTCGTTTGCCTTCCTCTGAACCCCCCAACGCGGACTAATTTTTGCTGGCTGCACCCTCGTCGCTGTCATCTCTTTATTTAGCTAGTAAGCAAAGAAACTGGACTTAATAAATTAAGAATTGTCAACTCTGCCCTCAACCTAGGTTCTACGGACTGCCCATGACCTCGTGCGGGAGCACGTGCACGGCGCCGCGCACCACCATGGATGAGAGCCACCATGGATGCGAGCACGCACAGAGGTCGAGGGAGACTTCCATGAAGGAGTTTCCGCAGCCGACGACGAGCCGACGTCGGCGAGGACCTCCGCCTGCGCCATGGTTGCGCCGGTCCCCCTTGCTCTTCTCCTCTGGCCGCCGGCAAGCCACACCCGAGCTCGCTGGACTTCCTCCCTTCCAACCTCGCCCCTGATTTCGTCGGGCAGCGCCCAAGCGACGGCCGCGGCGTGCAGCGGCTCTGGCGACTGGCGGCGGTCGGGGAGCGATTGGAACGGTACAGGCGAGCCCTCTGTGTCTCTTGCGTTGAGGAAGGGAAAGTAGCCGAGGGCAGATTTGGCAATTCCCCATTTATTAAGCCTAGTTTCTTTCCTTACCAGCTCAATCAAGAGCTAACCAGCTAAATCAAGAGACAAACAGCCCAGGAGGGTGCTGCCAGCAAAAATTAGTCCGCGTGGGGGGGTCCAGAGGAAGGCAAACGAAGAAAGGGGTATATGATCAAAGGCGTGTGAGCTCGGGGGGTTAAAATCAATTCTCCCCTGAGGGAGAGGAGGATGCAGCGGAGCATTTCCTTCGGCTTGTGAGATGGACATGTCACCAACTGTGGACGCGCGTGAACCGGGTGCGCCGACAGGCCGTTTTGCTTCGGGCCCAGACTGCCCAACTCAAGAAGCAGGCAGTCGTCGAAAAGGAATAGGTGGCCATGTAGAGCCAGGAGTTGATCGAGATGGCTTTGGTCTGGAGTAGGGCTGGAGCGACTCTGTCGTTAGTCGTGCGTGCGAGACAACCGAGTTTTCTTATCAGTTTGTTTACAAATTTATTATCTCTTTTCTTGATCATGTCCATGTCCGCTTTTGTAGTGGGAACTTTTATGTTCTTTTAGTTCTTATTATGCAGATATATTGCTATTAAGTGTGTATATACTGAGCTGCCTAAGCAGTTTCTTCATGTCTGATGCTTAAGGTTAATTAGTTATATAAGTCGTTGGTATTCTGCACTTTCTTATCGTGTTAGGATTTCACGGGAACATTCTCTTTTTACTTTACATGCAAACTGATAGATAAGAACAAATTTGAACAAGGCCATGTAAAGAATATGTGAACTGCAATGATACTAGAAGCTAGATTGGTGCTTTGGTAACATTTTTTATAGATATTATTAGTGCATTATAAAAACTTTCCTAATTACTTTCTATTGCACCGATTATTATTTAATTAACCTGCCAATTTGCATAATGTGTTCTTCTCACTTTTGTTTGCTGAATCCACTCACATCCAACGAGGTCTGTAATTTGTTGTCTCCACATGTATGATGTATGTACACTTGATCATGGCTCATATTACCGTTCAATGACTTCCCCTAGGCTCAGTGACGACATCGACCACAACAACATAAACATCACCTACTACCACAACGACGCTACATCACGCAACGGCATGACCACGCCTATAGCGCCCAGACCTCGGCTACATCGACATCGGAATTATGGGCTAATAACCTCGGCTACACCGACATCGAAATTATGGGCTAATAACCTCGGCTCCCTCTCCAATTCGGCTTGTGCTCAGCCGTACCGTCCATGACGATCCTACTGTTCGCCTCACTGCCCGGACCATCCACGACGATCCTACTGTTGGCCTCATGGCCGGACCGTCCACGACCCTCATACTGTTTCTTAGCCTCCAAGTTTTATACTCTATAAAAAACAGCCTCTATCAACATAATCGATCAATATTCCCCAACACATTTTATCGTCTATCAACTAGGACCTACGGGAATATTTGATTGGTGGCTTGAGAGATAAAATACTCACCCGCAAATACTCAGGTCATATCTTCTGAACAGAATGGGAAAATATCATGTGATGTGATGGGAAGAGAAAATATTAGAAACTGGTACTACTCATTTGCGTAAAAATGATCCCACAGCGTTTCATCCTGGACATCTCCTTTGCATGAACCATGAAGAAGAACTTATTGTCATGGTGACATTGAGGGCAAGAAGAAGAAAATTACTATACCAAAAATAAGGCCTTCCCTATATCAAGTCGACGGCCACGGAGGAGCACTTTCAGCTGCTGGTCGGCTGGGTGGAGGTCGCTGGAGGAGCTGCATAAGGATGGCAAGTACGTCGGGCTGGGCAGCCCGATGCTGGCCGTGAGGTTCTTCGCGCAGTTCAGCTACGACACTGACTTTGGCTTCAGCACGCGGCGCGGGCGGTGCCCACGGCGGATGGCTGCACCAGGCTGTGCTCCGGCTTCCTGCAGATCATCGCACGCCCGGGAGATGAGGGCGTCTGGATCCTCGCCATGTTTGTGTGGCCGAGGCTCGCCGCCGCGCTCGACTCCCAGGAGGGCAACATCTTCAAGCCTCTCACCGCCGAGGTTCTCGGTCTTAGTCAGCGTAGCCGGCTCTGATCACAGACACGGTGATGAACATGAGCTTAGACAAAATGCACTACGTTTTGCTTCGTAGTTTGGTGTTTGTGAGATGTCTACAAGAACTAAACATCTGTTTTTATGTTTCTCTGTTGTTAAAATGGAGCTGATATTTTGTTGTTGGAAATGTGCAGTACAACTTGTTGTGGAGAAGTACAAAAGTTACAAAAAGAAAAAACATTGTTGAAAACATAATTATTCTTATACCGAAGGATATTAAAATAAGCAGTGCACTTGCAGTAAGGAAGGTGCACTTCAACCAGACCCATCAATGCGTAGACATTAGAAAAAGTAAGTAGTACAGATACATCAAGACCAAGGAGTGTCCAGTGGAGAAGTACCGGAAATTCACTTTAGCACCCGGGTGCGTATTTGAAAAACATATTTCAAAATATCAAAAAAATCTGAAATAAAATTTCGCAGATAGATCTTCATATTCTATGTGTTCACAAAGTCGTTTCACCAAAAACCAATATATTTTGTGTCTTGTGTAAAAAGGACAAGAAAACGTGTTGTGAAAAGCCTTATTTTAGGACCAATTTTTTTTCTTTTTTATACAAGTCATGCTGCGACTTGCAATCTAGAGTCGGCAGCGACTCATGTGTTCTATGAGCTCGATCCGGCTCCTATTGTTGACATTCAATGTATCTTGCTGGCGGCTTGCATCTTCTAGTCTTCTCGGATGATTTTGCTCCACCTTGTTTAATTACCACTCTAACATTTGACTTCTTCCTGCTTCCATCTTCAACTAAGCGCGTCCACCCAGATTCAATCCTTCTTCGGGATATCACCAAATACATCTTGGCGGTCGGCCAAAAACGAGTGCCAATAACTACTAAATGGAAACTTGGTAAAGAATTTCAGACTTAACGATAATAATAAAGATACAAACTGTATAAATATTGGTTAAAAAACTGTATTATTTTATTAGGCCCCTTGTTGGATCGGCCCATGAAGCCACACCCTTCAAGCGGTATATAGCAGCGCCGTCCAACTGGGCCTTTCCTCCGGACAAAGCGAGCACGTGCCTCCTCCAGCTTCCTCCGCGGCTCCACTCGCCGGAATCCTCCGAACCCTAACCCTAGGAAAGATTTTTTTTTTAATCTCCGGCCCCGGCGCGCTCCCGGCTCAAATCGGCGCGCCGCGATGGGGAGGCGGAAGGAGCGCCGCCTGGCGTCCAAGGCCGCCTCGGGCCGCAGGGTCAAGCTCGACCTCTTCCTCGATCCTCCCCCTGGTGAGCTTTGGTTCAAATTTCTCGCGTCGATTGAATAGCCTGCAACCGGAATAGGAACTCGAGTAGTAGTTTGTACCCTCGACACTCGAAGATTTCTGTGATCTTAGCAGCATAATAGTTGGCGATTCTCTGGATACCTTGCCCGCATGAGTGAGTGGACGGTGCAGCTTGGAAAAATCGCCATCTCAACCCGAATATGTTGGTTTAGTCTGATTCATTCATGTGTTGCTGGCTTTCGGCACGCTGTTTTGTTTGGTCTAGCGCACCAGTACATTCTAAGACGCCACAAGTAACAACGAATCTAAAGAACACTACAACAGAAGGGCTGAGGCCGACCTTGAAACTTGTGCGACCTGTATAGTTTCAGTGCCACTTCAAATCAGTTACTGGTTCAGGAATACAGCGCCCAAACTGTTATACCAAATGGCACAACCGACCTCCGCCACCCGGGGATAAACATGTACGCTGCAGTTCCCAAACCAGCACCATCTATGTCGGGACGGCGGTCCCGGAAGGGGGTGCTGGCGGCGAGGCTGTCGGGGCTGCTTGGGCAGCGGCAGCAGCGGTTGCCTTTTAGGCCGGGGCGGCGGCCCCGGATGTTGGTGTGGCGGCCGTGGTCTGCGAGCGGCTCTCCTGGTGCAGCTTGGGCTGTGGGTGGCCGTGTCGTGCGGCGTCGTGGGTTCTCGTGGTTGTGGGGCTTCGCCCGTGGGTTGTGTCGTGTTGTTGTATGGTTTTCGCCCGGTTTCTTCCATAATAAACCGGGCACCTTCTGCTTAATTAATATATGGGGCAAAGCTTTTGCCCCACAGTTTCAAAAAAAAAAAAAAACCAGCACCATCTACTGGACCTCATTAAACCGTAATCCAATTTGTTTCTACTGTAGGAAGAGCGGTGATCATGGGAGTAGTAGTAGTAGTAGTAGTAGCAGATTAGTGGGATGAGACTCAAGAGAGCAGAACTGGAGTCCACCAAACCTAACTATGGTAAAGACCCACGTGTATTACCGGAGTTTGAAGCTAAACAGTTCTGTTTTTCCTTGCATGCAAAAAGAACTTTAAAGGAGCAAACAATTTCCATTTCAATTACCAGAGCTAAGAATTTAAAATGTAACATGAGGAAACTAATAAGAGCTGATGTGGGTCTAGTCCAAAAACTTCTTTGGGATCCGCTCCTTATATCTGTACAGATTTATTCCTATGGGTATTTCGGTATTTCCTGCACTTTTGAATGCGCGAGAGCATGGCTGGCAACATACTATCGTAATAGTATAACTCCCAGGCATAAAAGTTGGTTCCAAATGCTCAATAGACAGTGATAAATAGCTACGAATGAGCTGACTGTGGATACTGTGACTTGCAGGGGAGGCATCCGTGAAAGAGGGAGCAGGAGAGGAAAACCGTGGGCAGCAAACTGGTGTTCCCACTTCACCATCGTCCTCAGGTGGGTTCAATCAACTTCCTTCCAAGGGATATGTAAAGAAGGCGTGCCTATGGAACGTAAAACTTGGTGGAAAACTTGTTCAAGCATGTATATGCTCCACATATCTGGTTTTGAGGCACATGTAGGGGTCTCCCTGGCCTGCAAGGAACATTGAGTAAATTCTTCACATCAGGCTGCCACTCTCGAAACTGGCTGTTTTCCTACTACCGGTAACTTCTCTTTTGGCAGCATCTAAGCGGGGATTTCAGGATGTGATTGTTGCCTTCTCGGTTCGTATGTCTCTTTCTTTATATATTGTAGCTCCTAACCTGGTTTTTATTGTTGGTGGGCTATTATAGCGCATGTTAAATAATTTTAATGAACTTCCAAAACTTGTTTTACTGCTGTACCTGTGTGGATTTCATCATTGATACTTCAGAAAATAGTGCAATATGGATCGTCACATGCGAGCTTTCACATTTTTAATGATGAATTTGTTTTTTCAGATAAGAAGGAAAATCCTCTAGCATTGCTTGGGCAATATAGTGATGATGAAGAGGATGAGGCAGCAGCAGATCAACCCAGTGGGGAATCCAAGGGAAGTCCAACAGATGCAAGTGCTGAGGTAATTCAAGGCCTCGCTCTTTCTTCTATTGTACCTTATTCGTTAGCCTTGTCTTATACGCTTTGTGCAGCTTGAGCTAGAAGATTCTTGTATTGCAATCCCCGAATAAACTTAAGCCAGTGAGATATTAACTGAACCTCCAATTAGTTTCTGATTTATATTCTTTCTTAGATAACTAGTACTTCCTCCCTTCCTAAATGTAAGATGTTTTAGCCTTTTTTTGGCCCACATGTATCTAGACATGTTTTAGTTACACTAAAACAACTAAAACATGTCTAGATACATGTGGGCCAAAAAAAGGCTAAAACATCTTACATCATGTGGGCCAAAAAAAGGCTAAAACATCTTACATTTAGGAACAGATGGATTATTAAGCACCCATGTGATGATATTCTGCTCTCTTGTCTGATTTTCGCTATACTTTATCTCTATTATGAAGTTACTATAATGGAGAAGATTGTTAAGATTATGAAGTTTGAGCTCAGTTGGTCTTACGATTTGATTTGTTTGCTTGTTTCAGGTTATTCACGATCCGGATGCAAGTGGTGATAAAGGCAATGCAGATTCTGAACTGCCTGCTTCTGTTGATGTTCAGCAAGAGGCTCAGGCTGATGATGTCAATAATTTCAAAGAGAATGTTGCTGAGGAAATAACTGTTGCCCCTGAGCCAACTCCGGAAAATGTGTCTGTGACAGCAACGGAAGCTATCCCAGATTCATCTGGCATGCAAATTGTTGGTGACATTGGTGGGAATTGGAAGGCCATAATGCATGAACAGAGTAATCAGTATTACTACTGGAACACAATTACTGGAGAAACTTCTTGGGAAATTCCTAATGGATTAGCTTCGGGGGTTGCAGCTGATGGAGTCACTGCTGTATCTATGCCTACTCATATGGAGTACTCTGTAGAGGCTCAAGCACACGTCCTTCCTCACAGCAATGTTGAAGCATATCCAGGTGATTTGTCTGTTGGAAATGGTACAGCAACTTATACTGCTATGGGAATGGTATGTGGAAGCGGGGAGCTTACTCACAGTGCTTATGCTTATACTGGAGCTGTCGCTGGTCATGAGGCAGTGAACATTGATCCCTTGCAGCTTGCAAAATATGGTGAGGATTTGTTACAAAGATTGAAGCTGCTGGAAAGGTGCTTTTATTATCCTTTTGTCATTTCTTTCTCTTTTCAACCAATCAACTACCTAGAATTGTGTAACTAATTTTTTCAGCTTTATCATGTAGGCCACATGTTGCCATTGACAGTATCGAATTGATAAAAAGAGAAATCGAAATGCGAATATCAGACTGCAATGCGCTCTCCTCGTATGGATCTTCTTTGCTTCCGTTGTGGTTGCATGCTGAGGTGCATCTTAAGCACCTAGAACTTTCAGTTTCCAAGTTTGAAGCCAGCTACAATACCAAACCTGGATACCGGAGACAGCGGATGCAGAATACCAAGCACCTAATGAAGCTGAAGTTATGGCACCCTCCAATGGTGAGCATTTGAAGTTTGATGTTAGCACTGTTGGTACTGTCGATGAAAATGTCAAGGTTGAGGAGCCATGTTCAACATCATCTGTTCAGAACCCACAAGAAGGTGCCGCGGCAGTTATTTCAAGAGTTGAATCAGAGAGTGATGAAGATATGGATGTGGAAATGGAGGTCGATGAAGAAGGTGTTGAAGAGCAGGGCGGTTCCACTTCTATGCTGAACGAGGAACATCCTTTGTCAGAGCAAGTACAATCACCTACTTTGCCATCATTGGAGGATTCTGCTCCTCCCCCACAGGATAATGACATTCCTCCACCACCGCCACCACCCGAAGAGGAATGGATTCCACCTCCACCACCAGAGAATGAACCAGCTCCACCACCTCCTCCTGAGCCTGAAGAGCCTGTTGTATCGTATGCTCAGACTGATACACTTCCTCAGCCATACGTAGATCAAGCAAGCTTGGGTTATGTGCTTCCAGGAGTGGAGTACTATCCTGCTGCTGGTACAGATGGCACAAATGCCAACTACAATATGCAAGTGAGCGAGCCTCACATTCTTCAGTCGCAGCAGCATTCTTACTATGCACCAGCGTCTGCAAGTGGCATATCTGTTCCTGTTGATGCCACATCTGTTCCACCAGTACCAGGTTCTTACTATAGCTATGCTTCAGTTGCTATGGCTGGCACTGATGTAGCAGCTGAATCTTCTGCATACTATGCTTCATCGACCTCGGCCATTTCTAGTGGTGCATTAGATGACAAAACAAGCTCACCCTCCGTTGTTGATACAAATAGTAATGTGAATCCTATGGAGTCTGATAAAGTGATATCCAAGGAGCCCACAGTCGGCCCTTTGAGCCAACCAGCAGGAGCAGCATCAGCTTCAGGAGCAACAGTATATGGAAATTCTACTCAAGCTTCTGCTAGTACCACTAATCAGACTAAAGGTAATTTTATTACCCTTTGCAAAGACACTTCATCTTGCTAGCTTAGTTATTTTCCACAGTTCTGACATTTTTTCACTATGCAGCAGTTCCTCGTACTAAGAAGAGACCTGTGGCTGTTGCATCATCACTGAGGTCTAACAAGAAGGTCTCGAGTCTGGTGGATAAGGTATCTCTCTCGCACTAACTCCAAAGGTTGCTGTCAAAATAGTGACCCTTTCACACTGTCCCCAAATGCGATGCTTGACATCAACTAGCAAAACTAGCATGATGTCATTTACATGCCTGACATGTATAATTTGCTAATTGTATATATTTAGTCGACAGAGACAGGATCTCGGTTGTTTTGCTAACAGGAAACCACACCGTGCTTGGCAGTTTATTTCGTTGTGCACGATATAGGTCATGCAGAAAATTACAATCCATGAAAATTGGATTGTAACAGTGTTTCCTGACTACTTTGTTTCATGTTTATCATATCTTATTCTAAAGGCAGAGCAATCTGTTTACATGGTAATTGGTAAGGCTTAAAACCAGGTGAGTGTTGATGCATAATAATTGTTCCCTTATCGTCTACCCTAGCTAAAGCAACAATTTTTTCAATATAATTTACAGTGGAAAGCTGCAAAAGAGGAGCTTCGCGATGAAGAGGATGATGAACCTGAAGATGCTTTGGAGGCTCTAGAAAGGAAACGCCGGAAGGAAATAGATGTAACCACTTTCTATTTCGTCTCTCTCGGGAACACATAAACACTGAAAAATGCACCTGAAGTCTCCGAATTAATCACATTTCATTAATTCCAGGGGTGGCGGAAGCAACAAATAGCCAGTGGTGAAGCCAAGGAAAATGCAAACTTTGTTCCCTTGGCGGCGACTGGTATTGTTCCTTCACCATATGATACTACTTCTGTTTTACCATAGCATAAAGTACTAGTAGCCTATGCCATTTTCTCTTTCTCAACTTTACCCTTTCTGATGTCCTGGATCTTTTTACCAAAATCCTTTTTGTCTTAGTTGAAAATAAACTGGCTTGATAACTTATTTATACATATTGCATATACACATGTTTCTCTTTCCATGGTTGTTCTTCTTACCTTGGGTTTCAAACCATGGCATTGCAAGGATTGCAAATATTGCATGTACACATTATTCCTTTCGTTAGATTTACTGTTGGTAGTTCTTGTTCTTATTTACCATAGCGCAAGCGCTCAACTTACTTCATCATCTCTTGTAGGCGTGACCGTGTGAAGCGCAAAAGGAAAGAAGCAAAGAAGGAATCAAAGACCGAATCTGTTCATGCGGCTGCCGAACAGCACAAGGGGCAGCCTGATCTCCCAGAGCTTTCCAAGGGTCTTCCTTCTGGGTGGCAGGCTAGTATTTTACCTCGTTCCATATGCTCGATACACCTTTTCTGCTCCATTGTAGTGTGTTGACCTTGTTCTTTCTTCCCTCGCAGGCATACATAGACGAGTCCACGAAGCAAGTGTACTATGGGAACAGCGTCACTTCCGAGACGAGTTGGGATCGGCCTGGGAAATAATGATTGTTGAATTGCTCAAAGACGGCCAAGTTTTGTTTTGTAGATATCCCTGACCTAATTACTCGTAGCTAGATACAATGCTGATCTTACAACTGAATGAAAGTGCCTGTCATGTTCTGAGAAGCATTCGATCTCCGATGCTATATGAGGACGTGTTGCTTTTGTTTTTTCAGTGGGGAATCGTACCGGGGCGAATATATCGCTTTGGTTGTGCTAGTTCTAGCCTTTGAAATCTGAATATAGAAGGATCCCCTGTAATAGTGACGACCGAAAGATCAAGTTATTGAAGCAGTATCTGAAAATTAATTGCTGACTTTGCAACTGATTTTAGAAACCTTTTCTGATAATGATAACGTGGGCTTTCTCAAAAGATTCCAGATGTAATGAATTAAGGTGTCAAAATATTGGAATTTATGTTATTAAACAAGGAAATTTCTCCGGTTTTCAATCATTGAGTAAAAAGAAGATTCATTATTAGTTGAAACCAACATACATGTTGATCTATACAAAACAGCAAAGGCATCTGATGTAATAGGGTTCTATTTGAAACTGAAGCCTGAAGAACTGAGTATAGTGGATGTCGGTATTATCTAATCAGAAACGAAAGCACAACAGCGGGAGTGTTAAAAGAGCTCCAGCAATTTTTTTATTCAGATACTTCATGCAATGTACATGGAACTTCACAAACTGACCAAAGGAAATGTTGAAACATGATGCTTCCAACTGTCGATGAACAAATCAAATTAACCTAAGCCGTCTCTAGGCATCACGCTTTCGGTGCTTTACAAGTTTTCACAGCCAGGTTTACAAGTGGGCACTGTGCCAGGCTTGCTGTCTACGTTAAGAATTGCAACATGTTTTTCTTGATCATATCAGAGCAAAATACATCCCCTGGTCTTGTCAGCACAATCGAGCAAAGGAAAGCATGGGTTTTCACCTCAAGATGCACCACAACACCTGCAGATTTCAGGCACCAAAAAGCGAGTGTCATTACAACATAAGAGAAACATAACATCATATAGTACTGTGGCAGGCATGAATACAAATCCGCACATGAAACAGGAATACCTGCTGGATCTACGAAGAGGAAAAATAAGGGTCTTGTTGTCTACCAGCCTACCACAGGTGGCAATACCTATGTGGGGAAGTACGGCAAGCCTAAGTGGAATAAACTGACTGCCACACATGTGTATTATGGAAGGAACCAAACATCTACCACAAAAAGGTTAAGCAAACCTAAGTGGAATATGTTACTGTGTGGCGCTGGAACTGGCAGAATGGGAGTTCCATTTACAAGTTCGAGTAAGTGAAAGAACACCATTTAGGCTATGTTCGGCAGCTTGTTGTTTCAAAACCACAGTATTGCAAAACCATAGTATTTCAATGCCAGGGCGATGAACACTTCGGGGCCTGTTTGGCATCGCAGTTTTTCGTCTTTTTTGGAAGACATGACGGTTTCTGAAAATACCATGGTTCGAAATACTTTAAGCTACAATAAAATACCACAGTTTTGAAACCGTGGTATTCCAAAAGCTGAGATATTGTTACACTAGAAAAAGGTCTGGACCTCTTTTTTCCAAAACCGTGGTTTTCTGAAAAACTAAATACCATGGTTTCGAAATACTTTGGTTTTACGAAAAGCAAACTGCCAAACAGAGCCAGTTTCTTGGTTTAGTAAATAAGAGGTCAGGACCAAAGTTTCCAATAAGACAAAAAAAATGCAGTTTTGGAGGAATACTTCAGTTTTGAAACCACGTTATTCATTGCATCCAATCACCTCAAAATATTTAATACTTCAGTTTTTTTTAGAAACCATGGCATTCTCTGAATACTTCAAAAATACTTTGATGCCAAACGAGAGTGATCAGATGTACAAGAATGGTGAACTAGGGTATCAGCAAATGGTCCAAGCCTCCATGGATTACCAAGCTGCATATAGTTTTTTTACCCGTGAAAGATAGATGGACACTAAATATTTTACCGAATGGCCAAACTTCCTCACTCCACATTTCAGTGAACTGAGGACAGGAACCCTGACCACGGGCACAGCGGCGTCATTTTAAAGTGCCTTGGGATCCAGTGGAAAGTCCAGATCCTAGTGTCACTCCCCGTACCAATCCTCCGAATTCAACCTTGCTTCATAACATCACGCCCTTCACATATTCCTCCCCAAATCTGCGATGGTCGGTTTCCTAACTATGCTCTTAGGATCGTCAGGGAAATACATTTTGCACCCTTGGTGCCAAGTAAGATATAACTTGCCCTAAATCTGTGCACATTGGAAAAATCTATGTCCACCTTTTGCTAAGATACTAATAAACTAGTAACCGTGGGCTCACTGACTTTCTACAACTATATCCTGTGTAGGTTGTCCATCTAAAAGATGTTAATGCACAATATAATTTGCAGAAGTCTTATTGAAATGTAAACAACAATGAAAGAGTGAGAACAGAACATTTGAGCTGTATCAGGCGCGGAAGAATCAACCTTTTATATCGTTTCTTCGAACCACATGGGCAGAGAGCATTCCTACTTATGTTACCATCCTTTGCCAGATTAGATCTTCCAATGTCCAATGGTGTATTACCCATTAGATTTTGCACCTACAAAGGCAACACGATTCAGATGATTCAGCGTGACCACAAGAACCTCCACAGGTGGCATATTCATCTGATTGCCTCATACAACGAAATAGCAATATTTCTGACTTTTTGTAGAAGCTTAAGTTCAGCAGTTATATAGGAAACAAGCATCCTATATAACAATGAAATCTAAGGTTTGGATCCTTAAGACTCGCATGATATGGAGAACATTATGATGTGTATAACGATAAGAAAGTTACAATGAAGAAGAAACCATGGGTTACTTATATAAAAAAAAAGCAGTCATCAAACAACAGCAAACACTTGTTTCTCCAAAAATGAGCAAAGGAACCAAGGTGTATCCTGCACTACAAAGTTGGAATATTCGGACACTAGTCACATAAGATGTTCAGTAATGAATTATTTCACACTAGTCAAATAAGATATTCGGACACTACTGGAACAAAATTAGCACCGACATTACTACCGTCAGGTCTTGGTAAGGTCCTGAATTAGCTCGCTGAATGTCTTTGGCACCGGCTTGCCTTCCTCCTTGAGCTTCTCAATCTTCTTCTGCGCGTCCTTGGCCCACGTGTACTTGGCCAGTATGTGCTCCACGTCCGCGATGGTGCAGTTGCAGTGCTTGGTGGCGCTGATCTTGTCGCTGTTCTTGAGTTTCTGCGCGACAAATTAAAGATCAGCATAGAAGATCAATCGACCACCTTGCTGCACCTACTAATCTATGATCGATTTGATCCTGGTGTATGTACCTCGCCGGAGGGGTCGATGGTGGAGAGGTAGCGGAGCACGGCGGAGTGCTTCTCGAAGGCGGCGGCGACGGTGGCCTCGCCGGAGCGGCCGGACACGAAGTTCTTGAAGGTGCCCACTCTCCTCGCCATGTCCATCGAATCGGCGAACTCTGCGGAATCCCCGGATACACCCGGATCAGACCAGAAAACCTAAGGGGAGGAAGGGACCAGGATGCTTACTGAGGAGCGTGAAGGAGTCGGAGGGGGGGAAGGGCTCGTCGTCTTGCTTCTTGCCGGTGAAGGTGGTCTTGATCTTGTCGAACCAGCCGAGGGAGGCCAGATGCGGGGTCGAGGAGATGCCCCGGGAAGAAGGAGCCAGGAGGTGGAGGGCGCGGCGGGACAACGCCATGGGTGGCGTGCCCGGTGAGCCGCCGCCGCCGGCGAGGTGTGGTGGGGTTCTCGGTGGGGGGTTACGGCGGCTGTGGCGAGAGAGAATGGAAGATGGACCAGATAGGCTACATGGGCTTACAAGAAAGTACGTTTTTTTTAATAAAAAGCCATCATGGCATACTTTATTATTATTAATTAATATAATGTCAAACAATATGTCGTATTCCCTTTGCCTCATGATATACAGTGTCAAGCTCAGATTGTGATCCTTGTAGACAGGTTGACATCACTTCTAGATCTCGTGATACACAGTCTATTAAACTGAGTTAACTCTTAACTCAAGTCGCATGGCCATGCTTCTAAATCTTCCGATCACTCAGAGCATCGAGAAAACACCCCTCCACAAGGAAGAAGAAACCTCATCTTGTCGAGTCACACACACCATGTAAATTGCTAACCGAGTATCCTGAAATTTACCCTTTTAACTAACCAAATTCGGAGATGCGTTTGATAGACCCTAACTAAGCAGATCCATAATCCGAGTCATGCGAATACCTGAACTCCTAAGTACACGACATATACATTGTACTTGTGGCAAAAGAAACTCCTTCCGTTTCAAAGTGGGTCTATCTGACTTGACGAACTCCTTCACCAAAGTCAACACTATCGGATTTGCATCACCATGCCCATGATTTATGAATCATAGGCATCGTCCGAGTCATATACTATTCAAGGATACGTCCTTGTAATTTTCATATTGTCCTGTTAGAAGGCTTGCACGATAGAGCCTTTGTTGTACAAGTATAAGTACAATATATTGGACATGCCATGAACCACACCAAGCTTCGCTAGGAACTTTTTAATCCAGATGCCTTTCTTCGCAGCTTTAGAACTCGTTGAGCTCACAACATCTTCGTTCAACATGAATTCATAGATAGTCTTGGAATGATAGTAATCCGTATCAGCATCGGTATGGAAACTAGCATCACTGTAACCCTTACTACAAGCTCCTCCCCACCTCCATAAATTAGGTACAGTACATTTCCTTAATCCTTATCAATTATTTAATAATATATTTTACTATTGTCTATTGACTCTTACCGTGATCAGTATGGTGGTATCTGCTCGTAAGAATTAGAGCGTAGAAAACATGTGTCCAAGATTTTATCATGGCGTACATGCTGAATCCGACCGGTGAGAAATAAACACATAGATCTTTGTTAAAACAGATTCTGAAACGTTTCAAATACTATTTTCAGTTCTTCTTAGTTATCTAGCTCCATGGAGAGGAAATTCTCCTCCAGCCCTCCATTCACAACTTCTGAAACCATCATACTGCACGTCGAAGAAAAAAAAAACTTCAGGAGCGGGCGGGCGCGACCATGGCGTCCAGGGGAAAGCTGGCGCCGCCGCCGGCTTGATCTCCTCCCACGGGCCTCCTCTCCGACCGTTGCGTGCAGATCCGGCGTCTCCTCGGAGCCTTCTTCCCTCTCCTGCTCCCGGCATGTAGTGGGACGGGGCGTTCCTGTCGCTACCCGAGCCTCCGGCCGGCGGCCGCTGACCCATGAAGGCGGCCACCCTGGTCCCGGCGCCTTCCGCCCTCGCCGCGGCTGCGCTCGCCTCCCGCAGGCGAGACCCTGCCGTTCGTGGCCGGTTGATGGTGAAGCGCTCGGCCCTCTCGTCGGCTGCCATGGCAACCTCGCCGGCCTCGCCGCTCGTCGTCGCCTCGGCTCCCCTCGTTGGTGCCTCCTGTGGACAGCTGCCGGCGCCTCTCCTGATTGATTCGTGCTCCCAGCCTCAGCCGGCTGCATCGACCGAGGTTACTGCGCCACCTCTCCGTCCGGTTGGCATCGTCGAGCTCCGAGCTGAATCGACCGGACGGTCCATGAAAACGGCCACCCTGGCCCTGCCGCCCGCCGCTGCCCCGACGCCGGCTGCATCGACCAAGGTTACATGCTCCCAGCAGCGCTCTGAGCTCCGACATGCTGTGTCCGCAGCCGCTCCTCCGTCGCCTTTGTGCTCGGCCGTCATCGACATGCTCGTCCTCGAAAATCTGCAGCAGTTGGTGCTTTCATCTGCTGCACTCGGCGTCGCCTCGGCTCCCTTGTCCGACGGGGGGCTTGGGTCTGATCCTGCCGTGTTGGTAGAGGGTCTCGGTTCCTTGTCACTGCCGTCGGCTGCCTCCGGTGACCCGGACTTTGTGAAGGTGAGCTCCGTCGACGATGATGAAGAGTTGGCTCCGCAGACGTCGATGGTCTCCTCCAAAGGCTTTGTTTCTCGCTCGGTTCACGAAAATGTTGTTGTGCGCCATGTTGAGGAGGTGCCTGCTGAGCTCTGCGGCAGCCTCTCTGCTGTTGCTGCCACCGCTCTTGATGATGAGGAAGGTTGGGTGCAGATTGGTCGGGGCGGCCGTCCCGATCGCGCGCTATCGTCTCCGCTTTGGGATGAAGGTCTCGACCGTGGTCTCGCCTTCAAGCGCTGGGCTCGAGGGAGGTGTTTTCGGTGCCTCGAGCGTGGCCACCAGGTCAGCACATGTCGAGGGCACTTCAGATGCATCCGTTGTCGTCGTCCTGGTCATCGGGAGCGATTCTGCCGTGCGCGCTCTCCAGCTGCTCGCTCTCGCTCTCCGGATGCTCGGGTGCGTTCTCCGGACGCTCGTGCTTCTTGCCGGCGGAGCCGTTTGCCGTCCGCTCAGCCTCGTGGTCCCTCATCGCCTCAAAGTCCGCCCAAGGTTGTGTGCCACTCTTCGTTGTGTCCTACGGTGCAGTCAGAGCGCTCTCATAGGTGTTGCAAGGAGTTCACTGATTCTGTCTTTCAGTCCCAGTTTGCCTTGCTGCATTTGGAGCTCTGTCAGTTGGTCGCCGATCGAATTGAGGAGGCGTCTCGCCCTCTTCGTGAAGAGGTGGCAGCTCTCAAGTTAATGTTGGCACGCGTTGATGGTCCGCCCATGGAGGCATGTGGTTCTGATAACCCGGGGCTTGCCCACGGGGAGGCTCTGTTTTCGCTGGACTCCGAGCAGAGGTCGTCTGTGGTTGAGGAAACACTTCACTTTGGTTGTTTCTCTCCTCGTGGCAGTCCTTGCCCATCATCGCAGCTTGTTGTGACGTCCACCCCTCTGAGCAAGGACAGTGGTGAGATCTTGGCTCCGGAGGTTGAGGAGTCGTGTGGGGATTCATCTTTTGTGCTTCCGACGGAGTCGAGGTCGGTTCTGGATTTGGCAATGGCATCGACGCCTTCTATGGGTAGTGATGGCGTGGCTGCTAACTCTGAGGCTCTTTTTGCTAAAGAGCTTTTCGGCTTACTCACGTGTTTGGAGTCGACTAGTCCTGGATATGGTAAGGATATTGCTTGTGTCTTGGCAGGGAATGCTTCAGATGACCTAATTAGAAAGGTGGAGAAGTCACTTAAGACGGTTACCAACAGGGGCAAGAGAAGAAAGAGGGGAATAACAAAGAAATCTTCGACAGAGTCCTAGAGTTGTCGTCAGTTCGCGATGGTTGTAGGTAGAGTGTAGTTGTTGTCGTGGGTGTTGTGGCCTTAGTTGTTGCTCTCTGTGGTTGTGTGAGCTTCTTGTTGGGATGTTGGTGTGTTGTATGGTTTTCGCCCGGTTTCTTCCACTAATAAACCGGGCACCTTCTTCTTAATTAATATAAGGCAAAGCTTTTGCCTTCGTTTCAAAAAAAAGCTCCATGGAGAGCTCGAGCTCCAAAATTATGCACTCAACTAAAACTAGACTTCTTCTATGTAAAAGAAAATGAAACTGCCATGCCGCTTTTCTGTCTAAAAACTATGAATCCTAAATCTGAAAACTCATGTACGTAATTTCAAGATTTTAACTTCCTCCCAAACATATGGACACAAATGAAAGCTAAACGTTGAGAAACCCAAATGCATGGAAACTTGATCTCGAGGCCGCGGTGCACGCTTTGGCCTCCGGCAGCCGTGGCACTTCCAAAGGCGGCGACATCGTGGAGGAAGAAGACTCAATCGTGGAATCGAACACCGCCGGCCTCACACCAGTTTCAGAAGTCACACACCAGTTGATCACATCGTGTTCTTGGCTAGCTTCATCGAAACATGCATGCATGCTAATAATTTGAAGTACTAGTTACCACTTCTTTTTCACAGTGACAACATGGGACGTCGTGGACGTTCATACATACATTGACAACAGTGGGAAGAGACGAGGCGTATAATTCGCTCACTCGACGGAGCAACGACGAACGAGTGGAGACGACTAGCTAGCAGTCGAAGATCGAAGTAGTAGTAGTATTTCATAACTGATTTGATTCTAAGCGGCCGGCGGCGGCAGGGCGAGCATCTCCCTGGCGTCGACGGCCGCCTCATGCAGCAGCCCGTGCACGGCCTCGAGGCGCTCCCGCTCCTTCTTCACGTCGCCGGCCGCCGCCCTCAGGCGCTTGCGGGCGGCCCCCGCGCCCTTCCTCGTGTAGGCCGCCGGCACGTCTCCTTCCGCAGGGCGGTTACGCACGCGCCGGCCGCGGGACGCGGCCGCGATCTGGTCCTGCAGCGTGGAGCGCTTCTTCTCGAGGCACGCCAGCGTCCGGCGCACATCGTCCAGGATGTACTCGACGTCCTCCAGGCCGCCGCCGGCGATCCCAAGAGCCTGCGACGCCGCCGCCATTGATCGAGAGAGAGCACGACGTGCCGTTTTCGATGGGATGCTACTCCAAAGCAACACTACTGGTGAATAGATTCGATCGGCGAGTGGAGGGGCCGCCACTGATAGCGGCAGTAGTATGAAGGGGCGGGAGTGGCCGAGCTAGCGGTTACACCTCCAGCCATTGGCGTACGATTGGCATGCATGGAACAACGGAAGTGATCCTGCCTGACACACGAAAAGGCGCCGTTCGATCGTGCGCGCGGTTTGGGCCACGATAGAGGACGCTTCCTTGTGCTCGATCCATGCGTGCGAGCTACCGTTTGATGATTGATCAACGCCAACGATATATTGTCTAACCTGTGAATTAAGTTTGAGGTAAAGATTTGCCGTGTTCAGCCCCAACATGTGCATACCCGAGGTTTACGTGTCGTCTACATACCTAAAATGTACTGTAGATGGGGCTCCTAAGAGCATGGGCACCAGGATGGGATACGATAAGTTTTAGGTATGTAGACATATACATATACCTTGGGTATGTATAGCTTAGGTATGTAGGAGGTACATATGATTTTGGGTATGCATATTATGGGGTATGCATACCTAATATATACACATACCTAAGTTATTTATATATATACCTGATCTGTACGCGTACAATTAGACACACATACCCAAGGTATATATAACATGTAGATACCTCAAATATGCATACCCAAAGGTATGTGTACCTCCTATATATCCAACATGTGCATACCCGAGATATACATGTCGTCTACATACCCAAAATGTACTGTATGCCAAACTTGGCTGACGTAGAAATAGTCGTGCGCTTGAGAAGGCTGCCAAATCTTTGTCCGATATGGATGGGCCATATCACACTAAGGAGTGTGGAAAGTGCAACAAGGCTAATCACACTTTTGGGAAAAGTTACACACATATGAAGAGTGTAAAAAATTGTGTGTCAAGTCTCTCCTTGTTTCTGGAAGGAACTAGTATCGTGGTTGGAAAGGAACCCCATGAGTTCTAACGACCCGTAAAGACTGAAAAACATAGTATTCAGAATAAAACCTAACTTTCGAAGACAATGGTTACAAAACATGCATTTTGATAATGACATGCGGTCATAGCTGCATTTAGAGCATTGAAACGCCTAATCTTGTATTTGAACTTGGTGAGGTAGGATGTACTCATCCATTCCTTCACAAAATCGATCCTTGCTCAGAATCGGAAGATGACAAAGCTTCACAAGATGCCGATGAAGAACCAGGCCTATCCGTAGTAATAGCAGTAGTGGTAGCAATAGCAGACGCCACGAATTTTTGATCCAACACTGACAACCGTGCAACAATTTAAATTGTTTAAATTGAAGAACAAATTAAGACAATAAACAATACATTTTTGTGCACTAATAAACAAATTATTACATCATTTTGGATATTGTTTAGACATGTAGAAACAAATTATACTACTTTATAAGAGAGAGCAAGTGAGCAATCTGAGGCTTAGTCAACGTCCGATCCGGCCGACCGAGACCTATAGACACTACATAACTTAAATATCTTCACGCACTAGATCGACAAGGACATATCTCTTGTCGTCGAGTTAACTTCTTTTGCGTGGCTAGCATGTCGCCGTTCATCCGGCCACTGGAAGAGGGCTCTCTGCCGAAGGTCCTCGCGGAGGCACGCGTAGATGAGGCAGTCCGGCACAACGCAGCAGACATACCACTGGAGCCGGTGGCTCAGGTTGGGGATGCAGAGTGGGCCATGCCCGATCCAGCGCGCCGCCGCGCCGGCGTATGTCTCCGGCAAGACCATCGACCGCGACAGGCTGCCTCCGCGGGCGGCTATGTCCGCCGTCATCTTCGTCTCCACGAACATAGGGGCCTGGCACTGCACATCGATACCTTGGCTTCTGTACTCCACGTGGAGGCTCCAGACTCCTGGATAACTGGGCGACGTACGCTTTGGAGGCTGAGTAGACGGCGTAGAGCGGGAACGACGGGAGTGCGTCGATGGAGCCTGAGGCCGAGCCGATATTCACGACGGCGCCCCGCCCCCGCTCCACCATCCCCGGCAGCACCGCGGCCGTCACCTCCGTCAGCGCCCACAGGTTCACCTTCAACATACTCACCCACGCCTCCACGTCCGCCTCGTGCAGGCACACGGCGTGCGGCGTGGCCACGCCGGCGTTGTTGACCACCACGCCCACGTCCAGCCCGGCCACCGCCTCCCGGAGCCGCCGCATGCCGTCGTCGCCCTCGGGGGTGGCGACGAGGGCGAGGTCGAGCACGACCGTCTTCGTCTGCACGGCGGCGTCGAGGGTGGCGGAGACGTCGCGGAGCTTGGCGGGGTCACGACCGACGAGGACGAGGTTGAGGCCGAGGCGCGCGAGCTCGAGGGCCATGGAGCGCCCGATGCCGGACGTGGGGCCGGTGACGACGGCCCAGGCGCCGTAGCGGCGGCGCAGGTCGGCGGGGCGGCGCAGAAGGAGGGCGAGGTGGGCGAGGATGCGGCAGGCGAGGGTGGCGACGTAGACAGCGCCGAGGACGGCGAGTGGCCGGAAGAGGAGAGCGTCGGCGCTGCCCATCGATCTTGGCTAGCTAGCTCTGCCGGCCAAACACTGCTCTATATAGTACTGTGCTAGTACTATATGTGCCACCACCATTCCACCAACATATACACTCTCGGTAGATCGAGCTGACATGAATGAATATGGCGTATGGCGACAGCGGACGGCCACCGCCAACAGCTTGTAGCCACAACCGGAAATGAATGGCGACAGCAGACGGTCGCCAACCTGCTGGGTCCGGGAATTAAACAGGGAGCCGCTCGATCGTCCCGGTGGTACTATCTTGCACTCGTTCTGGTCTGTGGCAAGTAGGATCAGCATGCATATGGTAAATCTTGCACTCGTTCTGGTCTTCTAGTAGAGAATCGTCTTCCCCTCGTAGTCCCTCCTCGTATTAGCGTATCCTATTGCAAAATGTCCAAAACAAATAAGTTACAGCTCACAGAATGCAAGCTAGGAACGAAATGCAAGTAGTTTTGAAAGTAGATCTAGAAGAAGAAGAAATAAAATTTAGGTTTTGGTACTAAGAAAGTGGAAATATGGATCTACGGTGTTGGGCTGAAACTTGCAGAATGCCTCAACATCAATGGGCTAGACTCATTTGGTGTTTTATTGGATTGGGCTCAAAGTAAAGGAAAACTAGATGAGCTGACTAAATGCGAGTAGTATGCTACAGATGACAAGGTCGGCCTTGACAGGGTCTTTGGCATGCTCTGAATCCTACCTGATGCAGGTAGTAGGTGTTGGGCGCTTGCTACTGAGCTACAGAATCAAAATGACTGCATTGTAAAATGACATCACACGAAATTCATCCTGCCCTAAGTGTGTGCAGAATGCCGTTTTATGCTCCTGAACCGGTGCCAACTTGATCATGTAATAACCAGAGTGAACAGTGAGTGCATTAAGTATTATGTAGTCTATATATGCACAACTCGCCATGTCAAGCAATTGGTTTGCACCACAATAGGTGGAGATGCAAATGCACTAGCTGCATGATTCAACTTTTGAGTAACTCGGCAACCTGACACACATTCACATCTTTGATTGCAGGGGAATGCATGTCTATATGGCCTAACATGAACAGACTGGGCGCCAACAATTAAACCTTGCAAGTGCATTTATCGGGTTGGTGAGAGCACTCTCGTGTTTTTTTTTTTGACGGGGAAAAAGAGCACTCTCGTGTTGATGCTGAGTAAATTGCCAAAAATCCACAACTTTTTTTATTTTGCTAAAACCCACTATTCCATGCTCTAATTCTCACAAGAGCACTCTCGGGTCAGCTTAGGTTGTTTGATGCTTTTTTTACAAGACTGGTAGGCTGATGTGACTGAATTTTCACATCGTTTGACTCAGCCATCAACTTACATGTGTGACCCACTTGTCATCACCTTGCAAAGAGCATTTGTTTGTCCACACGGCTGATTGAGTAGCGCTATATATTCTATTTCGATGTCGATGTGACTATCGAGTTATTCTGTTTTTGTCATCGACTGCGACTTAGACGCCATGTAACATAAGTATCTTCACACGCAGGACAAAAACAAATTATGCACACGCAGGCGCACATGGCTAGCTTTGTTTGCCGGCCGGCAAGCCGCCGTTGATCCTAGCCGACCTGAGCCGTTGGAAGAGGGCCATATGCCGAAGGTTCTCGAGGAGGCATAGCATGTCTAAGAGGTCCGATGTCGGCACCACCAACCGTAACAGGAAGCCTCGCCGCCTTCCGGATCCCACCACGTCTGACGTCATATTTGTCTCCACGTACAAAGGGGCCTGCACCATAAACACAATCACAGATTCAGATGGTTATGGTATATTGTACCATGGTTCTTGCTATATATGCAACTATACTACATTCTAAATGCCATTTGTCAACGCAGAAATAATAATAATCTTGCCTTTTAATTTTTCGGATGAGAGGCTGAGCTCGGCCTTCCCCTATTAAAAACAATACTCCTACATATCTTGACAAAAAAATGCAAAAAACAAAAATCACCAAATATAATTTTTTCTGCAACTAGTTTTGTCCGCAAGCCATGTTGCATGCAGCTTCACCGTGTATTAAAAATAGAACACAACCACGGACAAGGTTATGTCTGTGTTGTATCTTTGGATTTACTACATATATTCATTGAAAAATGTGACAACTTTAACATGCGGAGAAAATAAGAGATAACTGGATAGTATCTTGTGCAATTTCCACAACGCCTGTGTTTCTGTACATGCAAAAATGGTCATATTTCCAGATGGAATTCTGTTAATCATTTATGATGTCGCATAACCGACACCCATGATTTTTTTCTCGTCTTTTGAAAACTTGGAAGAAGTGTTCAGGTGCAATTGCACCTAGTTACAAATTTTAGTTTCTCGAAAACACCATGCATGTTCGTCAAGGATTGTTGCTTCAGTAACTTATCAAGGACTTTATATCCCGATTTAGGCAGCACACATTGCATCGACTCTTTAGTGCGTGATGTTGATGTGCTACGTAACATATCTATTCTGTTGATAGGCTTGGTTTTAAGTATAATAGATTTCCCTGCTTAAGTACCTGGCATTGCACATGGATCCCTTTGCTTGTGTACTCCACGTAGAGGCTCCTGGAGAACTGAGCAATGTACCTGGAAATTGAATTTAAAGTTCTTTTCAAACCCTAAGTAGTATGATTTATTATAGAAACGATTATGGAAAGAAGAAAATCAACATCACAGAGAAGAGAAGAGAAGAGCTAACGGCTACCGGCCCAGATAAGTCTAGTGAAAACGACAGAAAATTGTACTACGTACCGTTTGGAGGCGGCATAGACGGAGTAGAGCGGGAACGACGGGAGGGCCTCCGTCGTGCCGGAGCCGATGTTCACGACGGCGCCCATCCCAAGAACACTGCCGGAGCCCGGAGGAGGTGCGCGTCGCGAACTAGTATATTACCAACGAGCAAGCAAGCAGTGCTGTACTAATACCGACGCCATGGCTGAGCTGAGCAGAGAAATGAATGGCGATAGCTGACGGCGAGCTGCCGGCTCCGAACGGAGGGAGTACTTACTTAGAACAGAAAGGTCCGTGAAGGTCGGGCGGGTCTTCCCTCACGTGGTGCAATGCCAAAGCCCAGCAAGACCTCAACTGACCAAACGTACGGCACACAAATTCCAACCAACCCAATATAAATAAATACTTTCATTGGGGCTCGCAATCGGTGATTTAGTAGCCCAACCCAACTAATCTAATATATTGTCAGAATAAGTTAGTTTTTTTTAAGATAACAGGCACAATCACAGGTATCGTTACAAACCATGCCTGGGTTACCAGCTTACAATAAATCAAAACTTGGCACACTGCCAAGGATAAGAAGTTCACACATACAAGTATTACTTAAATAACAAGTGTTAGACATGTAATACACATACGTATACCGCATGGTGTAGTACACCACCGGTATACCGTATCCCCTTGTATATCGCCACGCCAAGGGCTTTTCCTGTGCTATATAACACGTACCCGAGCCTCCCAACGGTGGTATCGTTTTCGCCTACAACCCTAGAAGTTCAATATGGTATCAGAGCATCTCTTCTCCACGACCTAGCTGCCGATCCAAAACCCTAAACCCTCGCCGCCGCCGCAGCCTTCTCTGCCGCCGCCACCTTAAGCCAGGAACCCAAACCTTTGCCGCCGCTGCAGCCTTCTCTGCCGCCGCCGCCTCAAGCCCACGATACAAGAACCAAAAACCCTACGATCTACAACCAAAGTCCACGATCCACCCAAGAAAACCAAATCCTACGACCCAAAGCCAAAGAAATCACGATCCAAAACCACCCTGTTCCTCAATGGGGTCTTCATCGACGACAGTGGGAGCCCTGGCCAATGCGCTTGGCTCTCCTCCTTCGCAAAAAGCTGGATCGAGGGAACTTCCTCTTCTGGAAGACCCTTGTCTCCCCGGCGCTCCGTAGCGCCCAGGCCGGTGGACTGCTTGATGGCACTGATGCCGCGCTGCAAAAGACCATCGAGACTGAAGATGACAAAGGGAGGAAGACCATCACCCCCAACCCGGCCTATACCGCCTGGGTCACCCGAGATGCAGCTGTCCTCACCTACCTCCTGAACTCCTTCTCGCCGGAGATCCTTGCTCACGTCCTAGGTCTCCAGACGACCGCTGAGGTATGGGGTGTAATAACTCGCATGTTTTTGTCTCACTCTCGTTCCCGAATCAACAGTCTTCGCGGCTCCCTCAACTCCACCAAGAAGAATGACCTGATAGCCGCTGCATACTTTGCTGAGATGAAAGGGTATGCATCGGAGCTTGCAGCCTCTGGCAAGCCTGTCGAAGAAGACGAGCTCGTTGGGTATATACTCAATGGGCTAGACGACACCTACAACGACATCGTCGCTGCTGTCAACGCCAACCCGAACACCACACTTGACGATCTGTTCGGGCAGATTTGTGCTCATGACATTCGTCAGGCCATGCTAGCCGAAGCTGGTCAGGGCGAGGGCTCCTTCGTCTCCTCCGCCAACGTGGCCAGCCGCTACAACGACAACAACCGTGACAGTCGCCCTTCGGGCGGTGGTGATCGCGGATGCCAGGATGCGCGTGGTGACCGTGGTCACCACGGCGATCGCGGCAACAGACGCGAACACGATGATGATCGCGTCGATCGACGCTACCGTGATGATGGTCGGTGTCATGATGATGGTGGCCGACGTGACGGCGGTCGCCGCAATGATGGAGGACGCCACGACAATGGTAGCGTGATGGTGGTGATCGTCGCTGTCGCAACGATGGCAGGCGTGATGACCGCCGTCGTGACCGCGCCCCCCTCCCTTCGTGGATGTAACTTGTCAGATCTGCAAGATACATGGCCACCCCGCTGCGGACTGCTGGTGGCGCTACCAGAATGACGACTCTGACAGTGGCAGTGACTGTGAGGAGAAGGCCGCCCACATGGCATCCTATGGTGTTGACACAAATTGGTACCCTGACACAGGGGCCACTGACCACATCACCGGCGCCCTCCACAAGCTCTCCACCCACGACAAATACAAAGGACGTGACCGTGTGCATACAGCTGACGGTCAAGGTATGCCCATAAGCCATATTGGTCACTCAACATTGCAAACCCCACATGCATCTCTACATCGCAATAACATTCTACATGTTCCTAGTGCATCGAAAATTTTGATATCAGTTCATAAACTTGCCCTTGACAATGATGTATTTATTGAGTTCCATGCCTTTTTCTTTTTGATCAAGGACCAGGCCACAAGGAGAATTCTGTTTAAGGGACCATGTCATGGTGGTCTTTACCCCTTAGTGCCATTTTCTTCGGGGTCGTCCAAGCATGCTTTTCTTACAATAAAGTCGTCTTCATCTACATGGCATCGTCGTTTAGGGCATCCTTCGTCGTTTGTCGTTCAGCAAGTTCTTAGAAAGAATGATTTAGCTTATTCCCCAGAAATAAATCCTTATGTTTGTGATTCTTGCCAACTAGCTAAGAGCCACCAATTGCCCTATCCTGTATCCACTAGTGTCTCTACTGTTCCCTTGGAGCAGATTTTTTCTGATGTATGGGGTCTTGTCCCAGCCTCTGTTGGCAAGCACACTTATTATGTAAGCTTCATTGATGATTTTAGCAAGTTTACCTGGATATATTTGCTTAAGAAACGCTCTGATGTTTATCAAGTTTTTCTTAATTTCCAACAACTTGTTGAACGAAAGTTTGGTAGGAAAATCATAACTATGCAAACAGATTGGGGAGGTGAGTATGAAAAACTCAATAGTTTCTTTCAAAAGATTGGCATCACACATCATGTTTCATGTCCTCATGCGCATCAGCAGAATGGCTCAGCTGAACGCAAACATCGTCACATTGTTGAAGTTGGCCTTGCTTTACTTGCTCATGCATCCATGCCTCTTAAGTTCCGGGATGAAGCTTTTCTCACTGCACTTTTCTCATTAATTTGCTTCCCAGTAAAGTCATTCAGTTTGAATCTCCTGTAGAACGCCTCCTTCAAACCAAACAAAATTATGATTGTTTACGAATATTTGGATGTGCATTTGGCCTAATCTTCGCCCCTACAACAAACGTAAACTTGCTTTTCGATCCACTCGATGTGTTTTTCTGGGTTATAGTCCACGTCATAAAGGAGTAAAATGCTTTGAGCCATCTACGGGCGCATATACATATCTCGTGATGTTGTGTTCGACGAAAATGTTTTCCCTTTCGCCTCCATGCATAAAAATGCCGGTGCCCTTCTTCGTCAACAAATTCTCCTTCTTCCTACTCATAAAACTACATTATCACATGAGGGGGATGCAAATGTTGATGATCATATGCCTTTACCTATTGTCCCTATCACTAATCATGGCCAGGACACTACTCAACACGAAGAAGAAAATTTGGTGCAAACTGATGAAGAAATGAGTCAAAACAGTGCTCAACATGATGGTGAAACAAGCTCAGAAGAAGACAACAGCGCCACTGAATCCGAGGCTGATTCAGGTGTTGTACACACCTGCGCCGGATTCGCCTGCAGGCGAAGATTCGCCGTCTGCGTCCCCGCGCCAATCTGCGCCTGCCACGCCACCCGACAGCGCTGACCCCGAGCTGTCCCTGTCCGTGTCGTCCACTGGGGCGCGCCATGATGATGCTGGCGGGACCCCCCAACGGTCCCCTGCCGTGTCCGCACATGCAGATGACGAGCTCCTCCATTCCCCTGCTGCTACGTCGTCGTCTGATAACCCACAAGTATAGGGGATCGCGTGTAGGCTTTTCGATAAGTAAGAGTGTTGAACCCAACGAAGAGCTAAAGGTAGGACAAGTATTCTCTCAAGTTCTATCAACCACTGATACAACTCTACGCACACTAAACGTTTACTTTATCTAGGAAATAAAACTAGACTATAATACGGGTACGAGAGATAGCTTTGCGAGATAATAAATAACAAGAAAGTAAATGTTAGTGCTGCAGCAATAAAGTATACTAAGTAACCATAAACTAAAAGTACCATGAGTGTGGAAAAGTGGTGGTAATTGTGATGGCTTTGTCCAAGATTAATTACCGAATATATCGGGTTCATTGTCTTCGATGCAGTTTTCTATGTGGGAGAGGCCAAATATACATGCACTCCACTACTCGGGATTACAAGTACTATATGATTGGATTGTTAGCAGGCATCCGCAAATACTAACAATGCATTAAGGTTTCCCCAACCATAGCCTTAAGTTCATGGTCCTCTTACTCACATACGTGCAACTAACCGGTTCGCGTTCTCAGATTTCTGTCACTCCGGCAGAACTTCCCCGCTTCGTTTACAAATACTACCAACCCCGTGATGTTTGATCCATGCGCGCACAAGTATAATGGACACCAAAGGACAGTACCATATCAACATACAACTCTAATGAACCAAAGACATTCAACCAAGCAATCAAACAACATGTTTACATAGGACGGTACAGAGGTTTGTGGGAGGATGAACCACTGAATACAAGGAGGAGTTGGTGATGGAGATGGTGGTGAAGACGGCGGAGAGGCAGCGCGGTGGCGCAGGGCGGCGGCGGCGTGGGGAGCTCCTTCCCCGCCGCCGGCATCATGGGGGAGCGCCGCCCCTTAGCCTCCCTCCTTCATGGCTTCTTGGGAGCCCTCCTCCATGGAGATGGGATCCATGGGGGAGGCAAAAACGTGGCTTTGGTGGCTGCAAATTCGTGGTATGGGAGTGTCCCCACGACCTAGGGTTTCCTCCTTTATATGGACTCTCGGATTCCCCTCTAGGGATTCGGTAAATCGGGCTTTTCTCCGCCGTCCGGACTCCGATTGGACCGAATTTTAATTCCAGAATTATTAGGAGACAGTTCCCTGCAACTTTCACGACTAGACTTTTTCCATTTGACGTCATCTTCTGGACGAAACGGTCGATTTTTGAAAATAGTTTTTAGACAGATTTCAGGAAAGTCCAAATTCGACTCCAACAATGTTTCCTCTTGTATTCTTGATAATTCCTACACATCAAAGAGTAAAACAAGAACATTGTGCACTTTTGCAACCATTAGTAGGTTAGTCCAAATAAATAATAAACTTAATATAAAAACAAGTGCTAAAAGTATAAAAATGGCATGAAACAATCAAAAATTATAGATACGTTTTGGACGTATCAACATCCCCAAGATTAATTCCTGCTCGTCCTCGAGTAGGTAAATGATTGTAAATGCTATGATCAGGTCTTTAACAATTGCATGATGTATGGATAATAAAACTTAGCAATGATGTTTTCTAATGAAAAGTATCAACGAACTAAGAGCTCATAACATGAAATTTCTAAACATCAACAAGATTGTAATGATAATAATAAAGCATGATAGAGTGGTATCTCGCTTGCCCTTAATTGTGGAGCAAAACATAAATGCCAAGGTAACTCCGAAGTTCAAGTGAAGACTAGATATAGAGATATCAAAGATAAAAACATCATAGTTATACCTCAGTTAATCATATTCTGGGACAAGCACATTACACTAAGAATGACAGCTATGCTCTCGAATAAGTGCTCAAAGAAAGGATGGTGACTCAACAAAAAAAAGATTGGCCCTTCGCAGAGGAAGCAGGGATTAACATGTGCTAGAGCTTTTTATTTTAAAACAGAAGTAAAAATGTTTTGAGAGGTGTTTGTTAATTATCAACGAATGGCAGCAGGTGAAAACAATATTCCCCCTATCAAACAGACTTTTAAGAGCAGCTCCCATGAAGGACGTTATTTCTACCAGCAAGGCGGATCATCCCTCTTTCTCTTTTGTTTACACATGCAGATATTTCACTGTTTGTCATTACTTACTGATAAATCAGGGAAAAAATGTGAAGAGAATTAGGCGGTTAAAGTTGTAATTAATTGGGACTGGGCACCCCGTTGCCAGCTCATTTTGCAAAATTATTGGATAAGCGGATGTATATTCCACTAGTCCAGGTGGTAAAATCTGTTTGACAAGTTGAATAAAGAATAACCCACTACTTCCTCATGAGCTGGTAAACATTGACACAAAAAGGGAAATATTTTGAAGGTTTTAAAGGTAGCAAATGCAAATTTACTTGGAATGGTTTGAAATACCATGCATAGGAACTTTTGGTGGACTCTTTGGGATAACTTGGTTTTAAGGATTTTGATGCACGAGCAGCATTCCCGCTCAGTACAAGTGAAGGCTAGGAATAGACTGGGAAGCGACAACCAAGAGAGCGATAACTGCCATAATCATACTTGCGACAGAATAAGATTAACGGAGGCATAAAAATGATACTAAAACTCTGAGACAAAATAGATCATCAAGTCTTATTTGACTTTTATTTTTCAGTCATAAACATGTGTGAACATGTGCCAAGTCGATTCAAGTAAATTATTCAGAGGAGGATACCACAATACCATACCATCTTATGAACAGGACAATGCATGTTAATATCAAAATATCATAATATGCACTATTAGCTAGTTGAGGCCAACCATAAGAAAACATAAACTATTAAACAATATCATTCACACATCATTTTTAAGTTTCAACAAATAATCCATTAACCAAGTAAACGTTGAGAACATAGGTTAAATAAAATATGTGACGGTGACCTTATTAATGTAACCGGTGTTTGATGCTAAGATAAATAAATAATAAGATACAGATGCTCCAAGAACAGCACATATGATGTGAAAGAATAAAAATATAGTTTCACTAGAGATGATCTGATAATTTTGACGATGAAGAAGGGGATGCCCAAGGCATCCCAAGCTTAGACGCTTGAGTCTTCATAAAATATGCTGGGGAGATCCATGGGAGCATCCCCAAGTTTAAGCTCTTCACTCTTCTCCATCCTATTATATCACTTCCCTCTTGACTCTTGAAAATTTCCGTCACACCAAACTCAAAGTAAATCTCATTAGAGGGTTAGTACACAATCAAAAACTCACATGTTCTGTAAGGACGCAATATGACCGTTACTTTAAACATTAACTACTGCCACTAATGTTATGTGAAGCTCTTCCACCCAAAAAAGAATTCCACTCAACACTAATAAAAGAGAGAATGCAAAATAAAAGACATAATCTGTCTAAAACAGAACAGTCCGAAAAGACGAATTTTTTCGAGAAACTTACGTTACTTAGATCGAAAAACTTTGAACTAACAAAAGATGTATACATATATAAGGATTACTGATAACCCACAAGTATAGGGGATCGCGTGTAGCCTTTTCGATAAGTAAGAGTGTCGAACCCAACGAGGAGCTAAAGGTAGGATAAGTATTCTCTCAAGTTCTATCAACCACTGATACAACTCTACGCACACTAAACGTTTGCATTATCTAGGAAATAATACTAGCAATACGGGTATGAGAGGTAGTTTTGCAAGATAATAAATACAAGAAAGTAAATGTTAGTGCTGCAGCAATAAAATACACTAAGTAACCATATACTAACAGTACCATGAGTGTGGAAAAGTGGTGGTAATTGTGGTGGCTTTGTCCAAGATTAATTAGTGAAGGTACTTGGTTCATTGTCTTCGATGCAGTTTTCTATGTGGGAGAGGCTAAATATACATGCACTCCACTACTTGGGATTACAAGTACTATATGATTGGATTGTTAGAAAGCATCCGCAAATACTAACAATGCATTAAGGTTTCCCCAACCATAGCCTTAAGTTCAAGGTCCTCTTACTCCCATACGTGCAACTAATCGGTTCGCGTTCTCAGGTTTCTGTCACTCCGGCAGAACTTCCCCCGCTTCGTTACAAATACTACCAACCCTAGGGTGTTTGATCCATGCGCGCACAAATATAATGGACACCAAAGGACAGCACCATATAGACATACAACTCTAATGAACCTCATGCATTCAATTAAGCAATCAAAAGACAAATAAACTACGGAAACATGATGTAAATCATAGGATAAATATTATAGCATCAAACACCATGTTTACATAGGACGGTACAGAGGTTTGTGGGAGGATGAACCACTGAATACAAGGAGGAGATGGTGATGGAGATGGCGGTGAAGACGGCGGAGAGGGCAGCGCGGCGGCGCAGGGCGGCGGCGGCGCCGGCGGTGCGGGGAACTCCTTTCCCCGCCGCCGGCAAGCTTGGGGAGCGCCGCCCCTTAGCCTCCCTCCTTCATGGCTTCTTGGGAGCCCTCCCCCATGGAGATGGGATCCATGGGGGAGGCAAAAACGTGGCTTTTGGTGGCTGAAATTCGTGGGTGGAGGAGTCCTCCACGAATTAGGTTTCCTCCCTTTATATATCTTCTCGGATTTCCGTCACCCCCTTTTAGGGTTCCACCAAAACGGGCCTACAGGCCGCGTCCGAACTCCGATTGGGCTGATCTCGGGCTTAAAATCTTCGTATGGAAAATTGTGACAACTTTCGTAACAGCCAGGTCTCCATATACGTCATCTTCGAGGGTCAAACTGGCAATCTTCGTAAAAAGTTCTCAGACAGATTTCAGGAAAGTCCCAATTCGACTCCAACAAGGTTTCCTCTTGTATTCTTGATAATTTCTACACATCAAAGAGTAAAACAAGAACATTGTGCACTTTTGCAACTATTAGTAGGTTAGTCCAAATAAATAATAAACTTAATATAAAAAAGTGCTAAAAGCATAAAAATGGCATGAAACAATCAAAAATTATAGATACGTTTTGGACGTATCAACATCCCCAAGCTTAATTCCTGCTCGTCCTCGAGTAGGTAAATGATAACAAAATAATTTTTGATTGTAAATGCTATGATCAGGTCTTTAACAATTGCATGATGTATGGATAATAAAACTTAGCAATCATGTTTCCTAATGAAAAGTATCAACGAACTAAGAGCTTATAACATGAAATTTATAAACATCAACAAGATTGTAATGACCATAATAAAGCATGATAGAGTGGTATCTCGCTTGCCCTTAATTGTGGAGCAAAACATAAATGCCAAGGCACCTCTGAAGTTCAAGTGAAGACTAGATATAGAGATATCAAAGATAAAAGCATCATGGTTATACCTCAATTAATCGTATTCTGGGACAAGCACATTACACTAAGAACGACAGCTATGCTCTCGAAGAAGTGCTCAAAGAAAGGATGGTGACTCAACATAAAAATAAAAGATTGGCCCTTCGCAGAGGGAAGCAGGGATTAACACGTGCTAGAGCTTTTTGTTTTAAAAACAGAGGTAAAAATGTTTTGAGAGGTGTTTGTTAATTGTCAACGAATGGTAGCGGGTGAGAACAGTATTCTACCTGTCAAACGGACTTTTAAGAGCGGCTCCCATGAAGGACGTTATTTCTACCAGCAAGGCAGATCATCCCTCTTTCTCTTTGGTTTACACACATTCAGGTATTTCACTGTTTGTCATTGCTTACTGATGAATCAGGGCAAAAGTGTGAAGAGAATTAATTGGTTAAAGTTGTAATTAATTGGGACTGGGCACCCCGTTGCCAGCTCTTTTTGCAAGTTATTGGATAAGCGGATGTATATGCCACTAGTCCAGGTGTAAAAGTCCATTTGACAAATAGAATAAAGAATAACCACACTAATTCCTCATGAGCTAGTAAACATTGACACAAAAAGAGAAATATTTTGAAGGTTTTAAAGGTAGCACATGCAAATTTACTTGGAATGGCTTGAAATACCATGCATAGGAATTTTTTGGTGGACTCTTTGGGATAACTTGGTTTTAAGGATTTGGATGCACGAGCAGCATTCCCGCTCAGTACAAGTGAAGGCTAGCAATAGACTGGGAAGCGACAACCACGAGAGCGATAACGGTCATAATCATGCTTGCGACAAAATAAAATTAACGGAGGCATAAAAACGATACTAAAACTCTGAGGCAAAATAGATCATCAAGGCTTAATTGACTTTTATTTTTCAGTCATAACATGTGTGAGCATGTGCCAAGTCGATTCAAGTGAATTATTCAGAGGAGGATACCACAATACCATACCATCTTATGAACAGGACAATGCATGTTGATATCAAAATAACATAATATGCACTATTAGCTAGTTGAGACTAACCATAAGAAAACATAAACTACTAAACAGTATTATTCACACATCATTTTTAAGTTTCAACAAGTAATCCATTAACCAAGTAAACATTGAAAACAGAGGATAAATAAAATATGTGACGATCCACTTATTAATGTAACTGGTGTTTGATGCTAAGATAAATAGATAATAAAATACAGCCGCTTCAAGTTTAGTTAAGTTCCTATGTTGCTCAAAAAACAAAGTTTAAAGGTTTGCAAACCGTGGGGTTATTGATGAAGAGGGATGCGGGGACATCCCCAAGCTTATGACTTTGGTAATTCTTCAATATTCCATAGTTTGGTGTTCCTTCATTCTCTGTGAAAAAACTTCAACACAAAAACTTTCCCATTCTTTTCTGCGGTTAGACATTAGTACAATAGATAATATTTCCCAAGTGCTACTATTAAACCAAATAAAATTTTGTTTTTAAGTTACAGAAAGGTTGCTTAAATGGCCAACTTATAAATGAAAGGTAAGAACCATTAAAAATCAAATGAAAACGAAAAGAGGCCACTCTTGCAACAAAAGTCAGAATCTGTCCAGAAAAACAGCAGCTGGAAAACGCAATTTTTAGGTGCACTTAAACATGCCCGAAATTTTAGCCAATTTTTGTACATGCAGAGGATTAGGTGCTACAACATCAGTAATTTTTTCGTGATTTTTAGAGCTTCCAGTAAAATATGAAAAATCGCGCAATAAGCAGTAGATACCGAAAACAGAAAATCACTTTTTACATATGTATCAACTAAGCTAAATGGATAAAACTTGGTACTTTATTTTTGATAAACTAAGAAACCAGAGGCTAAGCAAGACCTAAACATGCTAGCTACAGCAAGGAAAACTCTAAATAAAAATCAAAAGTAAAACCCAAATAAAATTAAAATAAAGAACCAAACAAAGAAGCAAAACAAAAGAAAATATTTTTGTTATTTTGAATTTATAAGTGAAAGTAAAGAAGCAATCGAAACCAAATAAGGAGCCTAATAAAACTAAAGAAGGTAAAACCAAGACATATAAAAGCAATTATAATACAAGTTAAGACAATACATATCATGTGGACGGGTAATATAGAGTATGAACGAGACAACCTCATGTTAGTTGATGAATAGGGGGATGACTCGGGCATCCCCAAGCTTAGATGATTGTATCTTCTTGAATATGTTCTTGGGATGCACCTACACATCCCCAAGCTTGAGCTCTTGCGTCTTCTTATTCATCTCATATCACCATATTGATTAGATCTTATAAGCTACATCCACATAAAACTTCACAAAACTCATTAGTAGGGTTAGTACTCATTAAATAAAATCCACTCATGTTCAAGCATTGACAAGTTTTATAATTTTTACTCAACATTAGCCACTGTATATACTAAGGTGTTCATGATTTCCGTTGTCCGTCGAAAAACTAATGAAACTAACAACACCAAGTACAATATTGAATAAACAAAGAAATCTGTCAAAACTGAACAGTCCGTAAAGATGGCATTCAACGAGATAGTTAAGTAGCTCAAATCGAAAAACTTTAGTCTAATGAAAGAAAGATAATAATCTCAGGTTTATGCACAAAAATTTTCAAGTCAAAATACTATTCTGAGATTTATCACGATTTTATTTACAGAGAAGCACAAAATCTGTCTAAACAGAACAGTCAGTAAAGATCGAATTTTTCGACCTATCTACGTACCTTAAATCAGAAAAAGTTAGTCTAATGAAAGAAAGCTAATAAGCATCACTTTGCACTCAAGAAATTTCAGATCAAGATCACGTTCTGGTGATTTTAAACATTTAATACGGTGGAGCACAGAAAATCTGTTTCTGGACAGCAAAGTAAAACTATCAACTTTCAATTAACTAAGACTATAATTAGCATTTTATTTTTATGTACAGAGGTATATACACAATATTTACAATATTTACATGTTTTTAATGAAAAGCTTCCATGGAAAGATTTGTTTTGGTTTCATAGGCATGAACACAAGTGTTCAAGGTCGACCCCCATTTAACCATTACTCATCTTTCCAATCACTTTTCTTTTTGAAAACGTTTTTAGATAACAACTACACCTAATTTTTTTTGTAATTCGCATTCCCTATCCATAGTAAGATAAAGAACAACTTAATACTGAAAATAAAAACTACTTAGAGATAAAGCAAACAAGTGCACACAAGAACATTAACCTACGCTATGGCTCCCCGGCAACGGCGCCAGAAAAGGTCTTGATAACCCACAAGTATAGGGGATCGCGTGTAGCCTTTTCGATAAGTAAGAGTGTCGAACCCAACGAGGAGCTAAAGGTAGGATAAGTATTCTCTCAAGTTCTATCAACCACTGATACAACTCTACGCACACTAAACGTTTGCATTATCTAGAAATAAACTACTAGCAATACGGGTATGAGAGTAGTTTTGCAAGATAATAAATACAAGAAAGTAAATGTTAGTGCTGCAGCAATAAATACACTAAGTAACCATATACTAACAGTACCATGAGTGTGGAAAAGTGGTGGTAATTGTGGTGGCTTTGTCCAAGATTAATTAGTGAAGGTACTTGGTTCATTGTCTTCGATGCAGTTTTCTATGTGGGAGAGGCTAAATATACATGCACTCCACTACTTGGGATTACAAGTACTATATGATTGGATTGTTAGAAAGCATCCGCAAATACTAACAATGCATTAAGGTTTCCCCAACCATAGCCTTAAGTTCAAGGTCCTCTTACTCCCATACGTGCAACTAATCGGTTCGCGTTCTCAGGTTTCTGTCACTCCGGCAGAACTTCCCCCGCTTCGTTACAAATACTACCAACCCTAGGGTGTTTGATCCATGCGCGCACAAATATAATGGACACCAAAGGACAGCACCATATAGACATACAACTCTAATGAACCTCATGCATTCAATTAAGCAATCAAAAGACAAATAAACTACGGAAACATGATGTAAATCATAGGATAAATATTATAGCATCAAACACCATGTTTACATAGGACGGTACAGAGGTTTGTGGGAGGATGAACCACTGAATACAAGGAGGAGATGGTGATGGAGATGGCGGTGAAGACGGCGGAGAGGGGCAGCGCGGCGGCGCAGGGCGGCGGCGGCGCCGGCGGTGCGGGGAACTCCTTTCCCCGCCGCCGGCAAGCTTGGGGAGCGCCGCCCCTTAGCCTCCCTCCTTCATGGCTTCTTGGGAGCCCTCCCCCATGGAGATGGGATCCATGGGGGAGGCAAAAACGTGGCTTTTGGTGGCTGAAATTCGTGGGTGGAGGAGTCCTCCACGAATTAGGTTTCCTCCCTTTATATATCTTCTCGGATTTCCGTCACCCCCTTTTAGGGTTCCACCAAAACGGGCCTACAGGCCGCGTCCGAACTCCGATTGGGCTGATCTCGGGCTTAAAATCTTCGTATGGAAAATTGTGACAACTTTCGTAACAGCCAGGTCTCCATATAACGTCATCTTCGAGGGTCAAACTGGCAATCTTCGTAAAAAGTTCTCAGACAGATTTCAGGAAAGTCCCAATTCGACTCCAACAAGGTTTCCTCTTGTATTCTTGATAATTTCTACACATCAAAGAGTAAAACAAGAACATTGTGCACTTTTGCAACTATTAGTAGGTTAGTCCAAATAAATAATAAACTTAATATAAAACAAGTGCTAAAAGCATAAAAATGGCATGAAACAATCAAAAATTATAGATACGTTTTGGACGTATCAATTACGCACAAAAATTTTCAGATTTAATTCACAATCTGGTGATTTTATTAATTTCATACAGTGAACAGCAAAAATCTGTTCTTGCGCAGCAATCAAAATTTTAGCAACATCTTATCATTAGAGACTACTCTTGGCACAACAATGCATGAAAGTAAAGATACAAAGGAGTTGCTACAGAAGTAAACAAACTCCTTGACTCAAGAAAAGAAAAATTGCAGAAATAAAAATAATGGGTTGTCTCCCATATGCGCTTTTCTTTAACGCCTTTTAGCTAGGCACTTATTGCGATACATAATATTTCCAAAGTGCTCCTATTAAACCAAATCAAATTTTGTTTCTAAGTTACAGAAAGGCTGCTTAAATGGCCAACTTCTAAATAAAAGGTAAGAACCATTAAGAATCAAATGAAAACGCAAAGATGCCACTCTTGCAACAAAAGTTAGAATCTGTCCAGAAAAACAGCAGCTGGAAAACGTAATTTTTAGGTGCACTTAAACATGTCCAAAATTTAAGCCAATTTTTATGCGTGCAGAGGATTCGTTGATACAACATCAGTAAATGTTACGTGATTTTTAGAGTTTCCAATAAAATATGTAAAATCGCGCAATGAGCAGTAGATGCTGAAAACAGAAAATTACTTTTTACATATGTATCAACTAAGCCAAATGGGTAAAACTTGGTACTTTAATTTGGTTTAACTAAGAGACCAGATGCTAAACAATACCTAAACATGCTAGCTACAACAAGGAAAACTGTAAATAAAATCAAAAGTAAAAACCAAATAAAATCAAAATAAAGAACCAAACAAAGAAGCAAAACAAAAGAAAATATTTTTGTTGTTTTCAATTTATAAGTGAAAGTAACGAAGTAATAAAACCAAATAAAGAGCCTAATAAAACTAAACAAGGTAAAACCAAAGGTAAAACCAAGACATATAAAAAATAATTATAATACAAGTTTAAGACAATGCATATCATGTGGACGGGTAATATAGAGTATGAACGAGACAACCTCATGTTAGTTGACGAATAAGGGGATGACTCGGGCATTCCCAAGCTTAGATGATTGTATCTTCTTGAATATGTTCTTGGGATGCACCTACACATCCCCAAGCTTGAGCTCTTGCGTCTTCTTGTTCATCTCGTATCACCATATTAATTAGATCTTATAAGCTACATCCACATAAAACTTCACAAAACTCATTAATAAGGTTAGTACTCATTAAATAAAATCCACTCATGTTCAAGTATTGTCAAATTTCATAATATTTATTAAACATTAGCCACTGTAATACCGAGGTTTCTTATTATTTCCGTTGTCCGTCGAAAAACTAGGGAAACTTTTGAACCCTAATTACAATATTTAAATAAACAGAATAGAAATCTGCCAAAACTGAACAGTCTGTAAAGATGACACTCAACGAGATAGTTACGTAGCTCAAATCAAATAACTTAAAACTAATGAAAGACAGATAATAATCTCAGGTTTATGCACACAAATTTTCAGGTCAAAATACTATTCTGAGATTTATCACGATTTTATTTACAGAGAAGCATAGAAATCTGTCTAAACTAATCAGTTAGTAAAGATCGAATTTTTAGACATATTTATATAGTTCAAATCAGAAAAGTTATAAATAATGAAAGAAAGGTAATAAGCTTTACTTTGCACTCAAAAAATTTCAGATCAAGATCACGTTCTGATAATTTTAAACATTTTATATGGTGGAGCACAGAAAATCTGTTTCTGGACAGCAAAGCAAAACTATCAACTTTCAATTAACTAGAGACTATAATTATCATTTTATGTTTATGTACAAAGGTATATATATAATATTTACCATATTTACATATTTTTAATGAAAAGCTTTCATGGAAAGATTTGTTTTGATTTCATAGGCATGAACACAAGTGTTCAAGGTCGACCCCCATTTAACCATTACTCATCTTTCCAATCACTTTTTTTTTAAACGTTTTTAGATAACAACTACAACTATTTTTTTTTGTAATTCGCATTCCCTATCCATAATAAGATAGAGAACAACTTAATACTGAAAATAAAAACTACTTAGAGATAAAGCAAATAAGTGCACACAAGAATATTCACCCACGCTATGGCTCCCCGGCAACGGCGCCAGAAAAGGCCTGATAACCCACAAGTATAGGGGATCACGTGTAGCCTTTTCGATAAGTAAGAATGTCGAACCCAACGAGGAGCTAAAGATAGGACAAGTATTCTCTCAAGTTCTATCAACCATTGATACAACTCTACGCACACTAAACGTTTACTTTATCTAGGAAATAAAACTAGACTATAATACGGGTACGAGAGATAGCTTTGCGAGATAATAAATAACAAGAAAGTAAATGTTAGTGCTGCAGCAATAAAGTATACTAAGTAACCATAAACTAAAATTACCATGAGTGTGGAAAAGTGGTGGTAATTGTGGTGGCTTTGTCCAAGATTAATTACCGAATATATCGGGTTCATTGTCTTCGATGCAGTTTTCTATGTGGGAGAGGCTAAATATACATGCACTCCACTATTCGGGATTATAAGTACTATATGATTGGATTGTTAGCAGGCATCCGCAAATACTAACAATGCATTAAGGTTTCCCCAACCATAGCCTTAAGTTCAAGATCCTCTTACTCACATACGTGCAACTAACCGGTTCACGTTCTCAGGTTTCTGTCACTCTGGCAGAACTTCCCCCGCTTCGTTTACAAATACTACCAACCCCGTGATGTTTGATCCATGCGCGCACAAGTATAATGGACACCAAAGGACAGTACCATATCAACATACAACTCTAATGAACCAAAAACATTCAACCAAGCAATCAAAAGACAAATAAACTACACAATCATGTCATAGATCATAGGATAAATATTATAGCATCGAACAACATGTTTACATAGGACGGTACAGAGGTTTGTGGGAGGATGAACCACTGAATACAAGGAGGAGTTGGTGATGGAGATGGTGGTGAAGACGGCGGAGAGGCAGCGTGGTGGCGCAGGGCGGCAGCGCCGCCGTCGGCGGCGCGGGGAGTTCCTTCCCCGCCGCCGGCATCATGGGGGAGCGCCGCCCCTTAGCCTCCCTCCTTCATGGCTTCTTGGGAGCCCTCCCCCATGGAGATGGGATCCATGGGGGAGGCAAAAACGTGGCTTTCGTGGCTGCAAATTCGTGGTATGGGGGTGTCCCCCACGACCTAGGGTTTCCTCCTTTATATGGACTCTCGGATTCCCCTCTAGGGATTCGGTAAATCGGGCTTTTCTCCGCCATCCGGACTCCGATTGGGCCGAATTTTAATTCCAGAATTATTAGGAGAAAATTCCCTGCAACTTTCACGATTAGACTTTTTCCATTTGACATCATCTTCTGGACGAAACGGGTCGATCTTTGAAAATAGTTTTCAGTCAGATTTCAGGAAAGTCCAAATTCGACTCCAACAATGTTTCCTCTTGTATTCTTGATAATTCCTACACATCAAAGAGTAAAACAAGAACATTGTGCACTTTTGCAACCATTAGTAGGTTAGTCCAAATAAATAATAACCTTAATATAAAAACAAGTGCTAAAAGCAAAAAAATGGCATGAAACAATCAAAAATTATAGATACGTTTTGGACGTATCACCGTCTCAGCAACGGTCCGACGCGGCGTGTCCCAGTGCTGGATCCGAAGCTGATTCCAGCCCAGGCGCCGGATCTTCTGTGCAGTCTCCGCCTGCAGCTCCTCCGGATCTTCCGGGATGCTGTAGAAGGGGATTCCAAATCCACGAATATTCAAGGATGGAACTGTCAGGTATGACACACATGGCAACAAAATAACATATACAGATGGTACTATCAAGTTTGGTTTACTTGCATCCACAGGAGAACCTCGCTCTCTTTCTGAAGCTTTAGATGATTCCAACTGGCGCAAAGCAATGGAGGAAGAGTATGGTGCTTTGCTTCAAAATAAAACATGGCATCTTGTTCCTCCAAATACCCACAACAAGAACATAATTGATTATAAGTGGGTTTATCGTATCAAGAAAAATGCAGATGGCACTATTGACAGGTATAAAGCACGTCTTGTTGCAAAAGGGTTCAAACAAAGGTATGGCATAGATTATGAGGATACCTTCAGTCCTGTTGTTAAAGCTGCAACCATTAGACTTGTCTTAGCAGTTGCAGTCTCTCGAGGATGGAGTTTACGGCAGCTAGATGTCAAGAACGCGTTTTTACATGGTGTTCTGGAAGAAGAGGTTTCCATGAGACAACCTCCAGGGTTTGAGAATCCTGCTGCGCCTCATCATATTTGCAAACTTGATAAAGCTCTCTATGGACTAAAACAGGCTCCACGGGCTTGGTACTCTCGTCTCAGCTCCAAGCTTTATGATCTTGGTTTTATTCCATCCAAGGCTGACACCTCTTTATTCTTATATCACAAGTCCAATATTACTATGTTTGTCTTGATTTATGTTGATGACATTATAGTGGCAAGTTCTTCAAATGAGGCAGTCCCTGCCCTACTCCGAGATCTCAATGCACACTTTGCCATCAAGGACTTAGGTGATCTGCATTACTTCTTGGGTATTGAGGTGAAGAAAACACAAGAAGGATTACTCTTGACACAAGAAAAATATGCCAAAGATCTCTTGAGCCGTGTTGGTATGAAAGATTGTAAGCCGGCTCCTACACCACTCTCCTCTACTGAAACATTATCATTGCATGAAGGAATACCCCTTGGTCCTGAAGATATTACACAGTATCGAAGCATAGTTGGTGCTCTCCAGTATCTAACTCTCTCACGCCCAGATTTGTCTTTCTCAGTCAACAAAGTTTGTCAATACCTTCATGCTCCTACCACATCACATTGGACAGCTGCCAAACGAATTTTGAGATATGTTCAGCATACACTGTATGCTGGTATCACTTTTGTTCGCTCATCATCCACATTGTTGAGTGCCTTTTCCGATGCAGATTGGGCTGGTTCCCCTGATGATAGACGATCTACTGGAGGTTTTGCCATCTTCCTTGGACCAAATTTAATTTCTTGGCATGCTCGCAAGCAAGCAACGGTGTCACGCTCTAGTACTGAAGCTGAATATAAATCCCTTGCAAATGCTACTGCAGAATTGATATGGGTTGAAACTCTTCTTAAGGAACTTGATGTTAAGCTAAAAGAGAAACCATGTCTTTGGTGTGACAATTTAGGTGCAACCTATTTGTCAGCAAATCCTGTTTTTCATGCCCGTACTAAGCATATAGAAATAGATTTTCATTTTGTGAGAGAAAGAGTGGCAAATAAAAGTCTAGAGGTTAGATTCATCTCTAGCAAGGATCAAGTGGCTGATGGTTTCACTAAAGCTCTTCCTGTCAGGAGTTTAGAACAGTTTAAGCGTAATCTAAACATGTGTACAAGTTTAGATTAAGGGAGAGTGTTAGACATGTAATACACATACGTATACCGCATGGTGTAGTACACCACCGGTATACCGTATCCCCTTGTATATCGCCACGCCAGGGGCTTTTCCTGTGCTATATAACACGTACCCGAGCCTCCCAACGGTGGTATCGTTTCCGCCTACAACCCTAGAAGTTCAATAACAAGTACTCCTAGATAGATAGCAACAACTATAGCGAGGAGAAACAGAGAGGTCCATCTAGTGGTCGAGCGATAGAGGTTCTGCATCTCTGCAATTATCTCGTCCACAGCTGCATGGTCTTCATGCTTTGAGAGGGACCACCACTGCTACAAGAACATACCGATTTTAAAGAAACAGTCAGCCGGTTGCGAAGGAAAGATAGTTTCGATCAAGAACTTATTGCGAATGTTTCATAATGCCCAGCAGAGGGCAGAAAAGAGCAGCCACACTGGCTGTTTCTTGCGAGCAGGTAAGGAGTGCATGATAACACAAAAATGGTCAAAAGAAGAAGGGTTCCAATCAACTTGAAAGCTTTGTCTAACACCACTCCAAACAAAATAAGGTAAAACACAAGAGAAAAAGACACGATTCATATCTTCAACAATACCACATAAAGCATAATAGCTGTCAGATGGCCCATGTCTAAGTAAAAGTTGATCTCCAGTAGGTAAACGGCCATGATCAAGTTGCCACAAGAAGATTTTAATTTTTTAGAGGGATCTTAGCTGCCTAGAAAACTTTGGCACTTGTCGTTTATAAACTTTGATGATCTTTTTGTAAAGAGAACGAACCGAGAAACAACCAGATGACTCCAACGACCAAGAGACCTGATCTCTCTCAGAAGAGGTGTCGAAAGATTCTACCTCTTGAGTTAGACCAGCCCATTGCTCCAGCTCTTCCTCTTCGAAAGTGCGTCTAACCCTTAGGTTTGTGGAATTAAACTCTCTCTATATTGCTCGATGTATTGATTTTAAGTTGGTACTTCAGGGGTGTATGCACACTTTATTTAGAATGCATTTCAAACGTATGTCAAGAAGATTGTAAATAAGGTGCCCGTGTGTACATTTTCACATCCTTCGTGTTCCAAAAGTCGCTGACAAAAAACCAACTATTTTTATGGCATCTGCAACAAAGACAAATTCAATGCTAAAATAAGATTTTTCACGAGGCATATTTGTCCGTTTTACAAAAGTTGTGTGCTCAGGTAGAATGTCAACATTTACGCACAAATTGTTTTTCAAAATTTTCGATATTTTGAAATGTGATTTTTTTTGGTAAAAGCGAGCATATGGACCCTAGAGCCAAATTGGAGTAATCTACTAGCTCTATCCGATACGTTCTTGAATTCTCCAGGAGGCTCTCGGTGGAGTAGAAGAATCAATGTCAGGTACCATATCAACATTCGACCTACCATAATAATGATCAGTTGAAAACTTAATGGAGTCGATCAACCGATGCAGATACATATAGAGACCAGCCATGCATCAACAGAAATATTGCGGTTGAATGGTAGTGTAGTACAGATTATGTACTCCCTCCGTTTTTTAATATAAGATGTTTTAGCTATTGCATATGTTGTCTACATGCATGCAAAAGTGAGCGAACATGCACACTAAAAAATGTCTACATACATATGCATGCATATGAATGTGGACAAATACTAAAACATCTTATATTAACAAACAGAGTGAGTACGTATTATAAACACCTCGAGGCACAAGACACCAACAAGCCATGCACGAGCGAATGCATGCAACTATCCTTGTTTGCGAGCGTCGATCCTCGTGGCCCGGAGCCGTTGGAAGAGTGATCGCTGCCGAAGGTTCTCGCGGAGGCGCAGTGCGTCGAGGAGGCGGTCAGGCACGGCATGACAGAGGCACCACTGGAGCCGGTGCCCCAGGTTGGGCATGCAGACCGGGCCGCCGTGGCCGATCAAGCGCGCCGCCGCAAGAGCATACACATCTGACGTTGGCACCGTCAGCCGCGACAGGAGGCCTCGCTCCTTGCCAGATCTGGCCACACCCGACGTCATCTTCGTTTGCATGAAAAGAGGGGCCTACACCACACACAAAGTCACATATGGTGTACTGTTTAGTGGTTTCTGTTAAGCTTGGACTATATATGCAACTACTACTGTTCTTAAAGGCATAGAAGAACTCTCCATTTTTAAATTTGGAAGACTTTATCTTACAAACCTTAAACATGATCAGGGCCGACCCTGAGGGGGGTCAGGGTGTGCGACCGCCCCGGGCCCCCGAATCCAAGGGGCCCCCATCGATCAAGATGCGTTTGGAGCAAGCTCCATGAGAGGCAGGTTGGAGATTTTCTTCCGTGCCTTCAGGTAAGAGACGAACAAGGAAGGGCTCGAATCGTTACATCTTCTTAGTGGGCTTGATGTTGGCCTTTTTTCTTACGTTAGTTTGGGCCTTTTCCTCCTTTTTTTTCACCTGCTTCACTCCTTAGTTTTTTTTTACCTGCTCCACTCCTTAGTTGGATACGAGGTGAGTTCTCTCCTACTTCAAAAAAAGGAGTTACTCGGTGATTAAGTCAAGTGGGACCGGTGGGATTGCAACACATAGTCGAGGCATTTCTTTGTTAAAAAATTCCAGGCATTCTTGTTCTTTAATTCCTTTTTAATTTTCTCTAGAAAAATCTAAATCTCTTTCTTGCGGGGCCTAAAAAATTCTGAACCAAAAAAGTTAAAAATTTAGTTTATATATCAGTTCAAATAACGAACAAAACTAAAAGGTCATGGACAGGTAAGCGTCTAATTCTCTATATCTTATGTGTCTTGTGTGTGCGGCATCGTTACAATGTTCCTTGAGGATGCCACTTCACCGCCCCTCATTCATCAACACTGAGAGGAGAGTTCCAATCTCCAAGAATATACCTCATTGTCCTCACCGGCCACCGCGATGGCATGATTACAGTCAGTGTTGACGTGATAGGTGAGTTATATTGATACATCACTGAGTTCACACCTATTTATGTTTGATTGATTGTGTGATATTGTGATTTTTGTATGCACCTAGTGCTGTAAAAGTTTATATATATAAATTAACAGATGCTCCCTGGTGTCCGGGCACCTGGATAGAATACAGTACATTTTGGGTATGTAGATGACACATATAACTCGGGTATGCACATGTTGGGTATATAGGAGGTACACATACCCTTGGGTATGTGTATTCGAGGTATCTACATGTTATATATACCTTGGGTATGTGTGTTCAATTATACGCGTACAGATCAGGTATATATATAAATAACTTAGGTATGTGCACATTATTAGGTATGCATACCCCATAATCTGCATACCCAAATCATATGTACCTCCTACATACCTAAGGTATACATACCGAAGATATATGTATATGTCTACATACCTAAAACTGTTCGTATTCCATCCTGGTGCCCATGCTCCTAGGTGCCCTATCTGAGCTTCCTATATATATATATATATATATATATATATATATATATATAGGTGTGAGCTATTCTACAACCGGTTGTAGAATAAAGATCTACAACCGAAGTTGTACTGTCATTCTGTTCTACATGTACTGCTCATGTGATCGAGAAGTACAAGTTCCGTATTTTTGACGTAGTTTTCTAACCGTTTGTCCGAATTTAGCAAATAATATACCGTTGAAAAGCTAATGAAATTCCGCATCTTATTCATCTCCCGAATTTTTCAAATTCGTTACGGTTTAAGATTAATTTTCAAACTATTCAAATCTGAAAATAGCACAGCGAACGTAGTTATCAAATATTTTTTCAACCACTTATCGGAATGATGCAAATAATATGCCGTTGGAAAGCTATTGAAATTCCGCAACTTTTATGCTTTTACAGTTTTTCCAAATTCTAAACCGACTAAAAGTAATTTCTAAAATACACTAATCTGGAACGTGTCCTATACGGGCGGACAGTATTTTGTCCGGCGTTTCTCAACCGATTGTCGGAATAATGCAAATGATATGCCGTTGGAAAGCTATTAAAATTCCGCAATTTTTATGCTTTTACGGTTTTTCCAAATTCTGCACCGACTGAAAGTAATTTCAAAAATACACTAATCTGTAAGTGTCCTATACGGGCGGACAGTATTTTGTCCGGTGTTTCTTAACCGCTTGTCGGAATGATGCAAATGATATGTTGTTGGAAAGATACCGGCGATACGCAACTTTTTCGTGTTGACCGATTTTTCAAATTCCTTACACTTAAAAAGTAATTTTAGAACTACTTAACTCATGACACCGGTGTTTCACGGTAGGTGCGAGATTTAATTGACGAATTTAGCACTTTAATTCGTAATGAAATGTACAACTTATTATAATTAAACTCATATTACACTATATGAATCATTTGCTACTGACATTTGAGGAGTAAAAAACTCAAATCGACGAGATTACTATGATATATTTCCGCCCCGAAGAACAGAGTACTTGAACTTCTTTCGACACATACCTGAACTTCTCTGTTGATTCGTGTGTACTGCCAACATAGTTTTCATGATTAGTGTTTAGTAAAACAGCGATAATTTTCTCATACGATTTTTGTTTCAGCTCTATGACCACTCAAAATGCTCGTACTGAAAAGGTGCATCTATTAAATTTACCGGTATAACCGGTAACGAAAATCTCAAAAATCAATTTTTAAGTGGGGTTTTTTTGCATTTAAAGCTCGGTCAAACCTATTTTACCCGTTTGATAAATTATTTGTTAACCCATCCGATATCGGAATTGAGTGATTCTTGTTGCGCTGGAAAGATGAAGTCAGGGACTATCTACTAAAAAAATGAAAATTAAAATAAAAAATATATTTATAGCGGAATTACGTGTATTATTCAGAAAAACATGTTTATACCACACTTGTACTTCCCGGAAGTGGGATATGTACTTCCCAAGTTACTTATGTGTACTTCTAGGCGGGATATTTTACTGTTTCACTTAACCTCCCGGTGGTATGTGAAATTCTCTAACAAAATACCTGGACTTCCCTAAAAACATCCTTGAACTTCTCGGTTTATGCGTGTGTACTGCCGACGGGGTATTTTCACGATTAGTGTTCAGTAAATCAGCGACAACTTTCTCATACAGTGTTCATTTTAGGTGTATGACCACTCGAAATGTTCAGCCGAAGAATATACATCTATTAAATTTACCGGTAGAACCGGTAACGAAAATCTCAAAAAACGATTTCTAAGTGGGTTTTTTTTGCGGTCAAAGTTCGGTCAAACCTTCTTCATACCACACTTGTACTTCTCGAAAGTTAGTTTTCTACTTCCCGGGTTATTTATGTGTAGTGTTTCGTTAAACTTTCCGGTGGGATGTGAAATTCACAAAACAAAATACTTGTATTTTCCTAAAAATATACCTGAACTTCTCTATTGATTCGTTTGTACTGCCATTTTTGCAACCCTGTACTTCCTTGTTTTGTGTCGTCGTTTGTTTTTCTATAACAATATAACGGGCTCGGCTGAGTCATCGTCGACGCGAAGTTAATAACAAGAAGTTCGATTTATTATTATTTTTAATATAATATTATGTCATGTACATGTACTTCATGTGCTTAAAGTTTGTACTGTCTACGTTGGCAATACTGTACTGCCCTTTGTTTTGTGAGTCTAACTTGTGATTATTTTTTGTGACTCCTGTTGATTTTGTGCATCGCCCATATGTGAAGGTAACTAATTCACATGTTTTATATTTCACCAATTAATGGGAGAAATGTCTAACCCATGGTGCGTTAGCGATGGCGTTAGGGTTTGGAGGTTTCGTCGCCGTCAACGCGATAGCGTTGACGGGCGATGAAACCTCCGAACCCTAACGTCACCGAGGCTGAGTCCGCCCGTACGCCGCGGAAGCGGCGACGGGCGACGAAGCCGAGCCGTTGGATCAACAAAATCCTGTAATGTGTATTCATTGTGATTTATGGTTGGGGGTGGGGGTGTAGTAATACCAACTAATATATCTTTACATAGGAGAGATTTAAATCTAATAATTTTGTAGAATTGAGTTTATCAAGGTGTGTACTGCCTTAAACCAAATTTGTGTACATATACCCATATTTTTATATAGCTTTGATGCATAGGACGTGGACATTTCTAAAGCTGATGGCGTGTGTACTTTCTCATGTTAATTACATTTTTCCTGACTTCTTTTGAACCAATGATTACTTCCTACATTTATTACGCCTGGATAGAAAAAATGTTCAAATACAACAAACGGAAGTACCACCTTACAGAACGTTGCAACGCCGCAGTACACAAGTAAATAGCCAAGAAAGTTTGATTATGCATCTTATTTATTTGGGGGCAAATGCATCGCACTCCCCTGAACATGCTCCAATTGAATAACTGTTGCTGCCTGCCAACTGCTAATCTGATGCTGGGCACAAAACGTCCTGGGCAAACAAGACAGAAAAACCAAACAATTGCAGCTGCTCTTGATCTGATGCTGGGCATGGATGAGTTGAGTACATTAGCAAGTAGTTTTCGTAATTAGTGTTTAGTAATTCAGCGATAACTTTCTCATACGGTGTCCGTTCAGATATATGACCACTCAAAATGCTCAGACTGAAAAGACGCATCTATTAAAAATACCGGTTTTATCGAGGCTGAGGAGCCGTCGACCTGTACTTCCCCCTTGTTCAACCTGTACTGCCATTGTAACATATCATGTACTTCCCTCTTGTCTTCTAGTATAAACACAATTTTTTATATGGAAGGCAGATTGACAATCTTGCTGCATCAGTGGCATTTGTTGCGTTGGAAAGATAAAGTCAGCGACTATCTTAAAAAAAATGAAAATACAAATAAAAAATATGTGTAGAAAAATAGCGACTATTATTCACTAAAACTTGTTCATACCACACTTGTACTTCCCGAATGTGAGTTTTGTACTTCCCGGATTATCTATGTGTGCTTCTAGGCTGGATACTTACTGTTTCGTTAAACTTCCCGGTGGGATGTGAATTCACAAACACAATACTTATACTTCTCTCGACACATACTTGAACTTCTCTGTTGATTTGTTTGTACCGCCAGCGGGTACTTTCGTGATTAGTATTTACTAAAACAACGAGAACTTTCTCATAAAGTGTCCAATGTGTTGTACACAACTGAAATATCAAGTTCCCAGGAGCACTCTCGTTTTTTGTGCATGCACACTTCTCTATATATGAATACGCAGTCACCTTATTTGCTTTTTTATTGATGTAAATGATCCAATTACACAAGACTCAAGTTATTTTGGCAACAAAAAGTCAGTAGGGAGACAGAAACACATTTTTACAGGGTGTGTGTGATGCCGAACAAATCTAAAGATAACATCCTTGCGTAAGGACCGGCCGTCCTCAGAGCTCAAGCAATGTGGGCCGTCGAAACTCATTCCAGATGCAATCTCAGCCGTCCGATCTCGCGGTTTTTTTTTTTTACTGTGCCCGGACCCACCTGTCATCGACCTGGTGGCTGGAGAATCCGGTGCAGCTAAGGGCGCGGTGGCAGTCCCCGTTATTCCGACGGAGCCGCGCGGGGTAAATTCGTCTTTTCGCGTCTGGGGGTATATAAGCCGCGTTCCACCAGTGGAAAACCTAGCCGCAGCCGCCAATCCCCGCGTCCTCTCTCGCCGCCCAATCCCGCTCGCGCTCCTCCCCCAATCCTCTTCCACCTCCGATCCCGCGTCGCTCTCTCCACCAATCCCTCGCTCCTCTCTTGTCGCCCAATCCCGCCGCCACGCTCCTCTACGCCGCCGGCCGCCAATCCCCGCTCCATCTCTCCCCACGCGAGGGGGCGCTGGAGAGGGAGCCAAGGAGCTGGGGAAGGACGGCGGCGGCGCTAGCAGGAGGCGGCGCTGGCAGGAGACCGGCGCGTTGGTGCCGCGAGGAGGCATCGGAGGGGGAGCCGGGGCGCTGCGGAAGGACGACGGCGCGCTGGGGAGGCGGCAGCCGTTCCGTCGCATCGAGACTCCGTCGGGGAAACACCGTCCTTCGCGGATCTGGAGGCCGCGCTCCTAGCCGGTCGTGGAGATGGCGAGCGGGAGCGGCGGCGGCTGCTGGACGCGGTGGCGGTGGTGCCGCTAGCCTCTTCCTGTGTCGTCAGCCCCGCCTCTCTTCCCTATACGAAGCGCCGCAAGGCTCCATGGCCGGTCCGTGGGCAAGGACGATGGACAGAAGGCAGCAGCCCGTTGGCCTCGCCCTGGCCTCGAGAGCACCTTCTCCCCAGCTGAATCCCTAGCAGGCAGCAGCCCGTTGGCTAGGTCGGTGGGGATAGCGAGCACAGGTGAGCTTCTCTCTCTCTCTCTCTCTCTCTCTCTCTCTCTCTCAATTCTTTTGATCCCCTTACAGCAGCTCTGTACCTGGTCGATGCAGCGGGAGCGCGGGGCCAAACATCAAGATGGATCTGCCGCCTCCCAATCATATGGTAATGCTTACAGGTAGCGATGCTTCCAGGCTATTAAGATTCTGTAAATTATGCTTTTTTGCAAGTCGTGCTTTGTGGCCATGCATAGAGGTAGAGGCATAAGCAGATTCTTAGATTGCTACGCCTAGCTAGACATGTTAAAATGGTTTGATTTTCGTACTGTGTATAATATTTGTCTCACAAACTTGATTTGGCTCACAAGTGTTGATCTGTTATGATTAATTCGTCCATTATAATATTTGATGCATCATTTCCTACCTGCTGTGACCCACAAATATTATTAATTCGTCCATTATGATACTATGGTTAATCTAATATTACTAATCCGTCCAGCTTGCTAATTGGTTATGTTGACTTGATGAATTTGCTTATGATTTTAAAAGATTCAGTGAGACAGACAATGGCAGCAGCCAAGCTAAGTGTATATATATTTAATCTGAAATTTCTTTTGAGCAGGATGTACAAATTCTAGGCAAACTGGCAATACGAGTTAGGCAGCCGTGAGGAACCATTATGACTCCATGGAAATGATTGTGGCATGGACCATTATGACTCCATGGAAATGGTTATGCAGCCAGGAGCATCATGCCACCATCATCTGCACTTGCAGGTTTGTCGCTTTGTCTCTTTCTCAATTTGCATGTTGTTTCCTAGAAAATGTCTGAAGAAGTTTTGTTTCAGTGATGTTTGCCCAAATGAGAACACTAAACTATGTATTTGTAGGCTGGGATGAATAAGCTTCATGAATGTGTCAAGTTGTGTTCAGATATGTTCCTCGATGCACTATATTTTCCACCTATGTGACTTTAAAAGGTGGATGTATGGATGAGTCGTTGTATGGATGTGATCTGAATCTGAAAATCAATGTATGCATGCTGGTAAACTTATTTTTTGCCATTCCTTTCATTAGGTACCATGGACATACAGTTGCTTCTCTTGAAATTATTATCATTATCTATGTCGATCAAGGATGAAATTCTATGATCCCCGGAGCGAATAAATTGCTTATGGTTCAGGTACATCACAGTCCGTAGTGTTCATGCCTCTTCTTTGGTTATGGTTGTTGTTTATGCCTGGTTATGGTTGTTGTTTATGCCTTGAAAGCAATGACATGTTATGTGTCTTCATGTCTTCAATATTGGATTTTTACCTCCACCGGTAATAAAAAATGCGTTGTTTTCATTTTCTATAGCCAACAAGGTTCGAGTGGAATCTCAGCTTGATGTTGGTACAAGAGCATACCTGGTCAACGTTCGCTAGGTACCAAAAGAATACTTTTTGTTCTGTTTTTCTTATTGGTGTGTCAGCATTGTCACTGTGTAAAATATTGAAGCGAATTAAATAGTATTGTTTAGTTTTTTATCCAAGTATTATATTGGAGTGAAATATCAAGAAAGCAATACTACTACTCCTGGTATGGGTATTTCATAAGCATGTGTGTTATGATCGCTAACCATTTTTCTTTGTTTTGTAGGCAGAGAATACTTCCTTGAATTACTACCCAGATCACTCATTAATTAGTGCCAAAGAAATTGTGTTAGCACAGGATGGTACTAACTGGGCAGGAGTTGGTTTTGCGGTAATGCCATTTTGGATAGAAAATTTTCAATTTTATGTGTTTTCTAACATTTAGAGAAAATTCATATGTTGGAATGTGGTTTACATATATGTTACGACAAAATTCAGCTACTGTAATGTATTGCTCGACATTGTTCATGCATAAGCAAACTGTTGATCAAATTGTATTATCCACGACATAGCTTTTTCCGATTTATCTGTTTCTGCTACTTAAAATTAGTCCCTTCAGCTCATGACTGTTTCATCTGATTGCAGATTGCAGAAGTGTTTGTTGCACTATCATAGCCTGCAGGCTAGATAGTTCTTTTTTGGTATGTTTCTCCCTAATTCTGAGCGGTTATTTACATTAGGGTAATTTTCTTTTTGAGGACTACAGAGTACATAATTTTTTAATCAACAAGGTGGTGTACATACTTCTTTAGCTTTTCGGTAGCAGGTGAGCTCTTGAACAATGAAATTCAGCTATTAATTTGTTTTGAAAAAAAACACTGTTGAATACAGTGGTTGTGTTATATGGCAGTAAGGTGGCATATTGGATTATGTGGTGTGAAAAATGCTTAGTGCTGCCAACTTTGGTTAATTCTTCTTTTCAGTGCTTATATCATTTATATTACATTCATTTCTGGGAACTTGAGTAGTGGAGAAGGCTTGCTTTTCGACCTAAAAGAGCGCCCATATGAAAATGGTTGGTCACTTTTTTTGTAGGTGATTCTCCTTTTTGAAAGGAACAACATTTTCTGTGATTATTTGTTCAGAAGCGGCCATTTTCACTTTACTGATTTCACTTCTCATATAGATGCCTTTTTTTGCTCTCATGTTTCAGAGTACATCGCTCCAAGAAAACCATTCTTAGAAAGTTCAGCTTTAGGAGTTTTTAAAATGTTTTTATATTTCTGCTAGATAAAATACCATGTAACTTGATGCAATATAGTATATCGTTATAACTTATACCCACCAAAATTATATGCTTTCGTAATTCTTTCTTCTGTCATAACAAACTACATGACTAATTACTGAAAGTTGATTGGTTATATATAGTTTTTGCACATAAGATTGGTTATATATAGGTGTATAGTACATTTTATATATGTAGTAAATAGGTGGTTCAAATGAAGAATGACCGGTTTCCTTTGCAGGAGTTGGACGCCATGTTCGACTGTCCCCACGGCCAGATGCTGTGGCCTTGATTTTGTCGCCATATGCCATCTCGCTGTTGGCGCCTGCTGATCTACAGGTTCTCACATCTCCGTCTCTCTCGAAGTTCACACATGAACACCTTCTAGCTATATCTTGGCTTCAGATTTTTCTCATCTTTTTGTACCCATATTTAATTTTTGTTTCTCTTTTTTGTGAGTAGAAAATTCTTTCTCCTCTGAAGATGGCTATGGAGTACATAATGTGCCTGGTTCCAATTACAGTGCTGGAAATAAGAACCTGTTCTTTTCTTTTCAAAAAGAGCAGTTGAAGGATGGTCACATTACCACATGGAGAAGCATATGTTGTTGTGATGTGCAAGTCCAGAATTGATTCAGGATTCGTTCCGGTGAGTTTCATCTGTTAATACATGTTTTTTCTTCGGTCCCGATTGTGTAGGCACCTAATCCTATCTAAGCTGATATATATGAATCTGTGATGCCTCCCATATCTTGCTATTGCAAACCTATATCTTTGCTTTATTTCTATGCTAGACTTAGGATTTTGATTTTGTATTGTCCAATTAAGAAGAGTGAAAATTCAGATTCGGATGTTGCTACATAATACTTATTATCACCAGAAATTATGATTTTGATGGTAAGCTTGCAGGTGTTCAACTTGATGATTATTGTTGTACTGCCTCTGTAGTTATGATATGTTCCACAGCGATAATTTTGACGTCCTCAAGGTTTTAGGATCTGAAATGGATGTACTTGCATTATAGTTCACTTCGATCTGGTCCATGCTATGTTTGAATATCAGTGGGTAAGGGTAGGAGGAGATGGAGTCAGGAACAGAGGATCCATAATTAACATCAATTATCATGTATCTTGAAAAGAGGATATACAATGTATAATGAATGTATTAACTGTAAATGATGGTACTACGATATTGCAAAATAAGATTTAGTAAATGTAGCATGGGTAGGCCTTTTGCTATTCTTATATGATTGACATGAGAATTCTATTAGTGAATTATGCAGGTTCTACTACTACTTAGCAGGTTTTGCTTATGCTGATCTAACCAAACTGAACCAAGCTAGCCACGGAAAGCAGAGTCATTATAATCGGTCAGCTGGAATGTATTCACTTGATGTAGTACATATTAGCAGGTAAATAATTTGGAATATGCCCTCTATAGCTGTCAGTCTGCGCTTGATTTATTGTCAGATTACTTTTACTCAATGATGTCTAGCTATAGTGTAAATATCAACTGATTTTTTCATGAATAAATAGAGTGCAGGCTGACCAACATGCTGGATGAGCTGGAATAACTCGACCTGGCAAGGTTTATTGTTTATATCCAAGTTCCATCTACCTATATTCCCTTGCTGGAAGTGTTCTGTATCTGAAATCATTCTTGACATCGACATCATGAAGTTTGATTTCCTGAGCTCTCCGCAACTAATGCCACTTTGCAACATCAAGGTGAGCACCCCACTAGAAGTTTATTCCTTTCACACCATGCAGCAGCAAAGTGATTGTGCATGACTATATATTTAAATTTTGCATCTTTTGGAATGAACACTAAATGTACAGCCGGAGCTAGCACTGTTATGCTAGGTTAAGTTGTGCTTGCATAGTTTGGTCAATTTAAATCATTTGCTGATTTTTTTCCCTCTAGCTGTTTATTGTCTGCATTCACTCTGTAACGGATGGAAGCTAAATAAATAGTAGTGTTTAGTTTTTTATCCAAGTTTAAATCATGCTTGCATAATTTGGGGAATTTAAATCATTTGCTGATTATTTTTCCCCATAGCTGTTTATTGTCTGCATTGTCACTATGTAAAAGATTGAAGCTAATTAAATAGTAGTGTTCAATTTTTTATTCGAGTCTATTATATTGGAGTGAAATATTAAGAAATCAATACTGCTGCTCCTGGTATGGTGTATTTTGAAAGCATGTGTGTTATGATCACAAACCATTTTTCTTTGTTTTGTAGCCAGAGAATGCTACCTTGAATTGCTGCCCACATCACTCATTAGTGCCAATGAGATTGTTAGAACAAGATGATACTAACTGGACAGGAGTTGGTGTGAACTAATGTCCTTTTCGATAGAATTTTTTGAAATATATGTATTTTCTAACATCGAGAAAATTCATGTTGGAATGTGTTCACGAACAATGTTGAATACAGTAGCTCAAGAACTATACTATGTATACTTCATCGTTTGCATCTCCATGTTGCTTAAGGATTTCATTATACCTACTCATTTCACATACGATTTCAGATACGATCAAACTCATTCGAGAAAAATTATCCTTTAAATGATCTGTTTGAATGGTGGTAACCACGGGCAAGTAATTCAAAGAAGAAACAAACGCCGCGCGGCGAGCCGCGCCGTTCGAATCTAGTATGCATCATTCTGTCGGGACACAACTGGGGCCATAGAACGATCGAGCATGGAGCACGCTGGCATCTCCTCTCGGTGCATGGAATGGTTGTACTGCTGAAATCGTATGGTTGTACTTCCTAAACGAAATATCTACACTTCTTGAATAAAAGATGTGGATGGAAATTGGAAAATTAAATGGACCAAAGTATGCACGCAGGTGTGCCTATATCACATCTAAAACCAAGAAATCGATCAGCTAAAGAGAACCAAAGGCAATGATGCTCCTATACAAGTTGGCAAAATCGTGTTGTGCGCATACAAACTTGCACATGCCAATAAAGATCGAATTCTCAATCGTTGGCCAAAAGCAGCATCTGCTGGCGCTCAGTGCTATCTCAATAAAATTTAGAGACATCGTTGGGTTTGAAACATTGCACTCCCTGATATAACCGTTTGTACTTCCCAAACTAAAAGTATAATTTATTCAGCTTTCAGAAGCATAGCAACAAACACATTCAGAGCATGAAATCAAACAGCTCTCGCCTAGCTCTTTCTGATACTAAAAAGAAAATTTCAGACGAACACCACTGCACGGACAGTACAGACGAGCAGAAAAGAAATTCAGAGGCGCGCGTGAAAACAAGAGGGGCGCTGCGCCTGGAGGGCGGCGTGGAACTGGAAGCTGGAGCTCGGCAGCCGTCGACATGCGCTCCAAGAGAAATTGCACGCCTATTTTCAACTATGTGCACTACAGCTTGCAGCCAAAATAGAAAAATGAAATCACTTCACAATCGACAGAATGGATATTATCGAGAGGACGGTTCCTGGGAGCGGCACAGGCGACGACCGTGCGCCACCGGAAGGAAACAGCGGCCGACGAACCAGGGGCGGGGCCGGAGGGAGCTGCTACGACGGAGCTCCGGGGCCGGCAGCGCCTAGGACGGCGGGACCTAGAAGCTTGCAGGTAGTTGGGGCCAGGCCCGGCGGCAACGAGGAGGTCCAGGCCAGGGGCGGCCGGCTCGGGGCGACGCTGGAGGTCCGGGGCGGCCAGCGCGGGGCAGCGCCAGAGGTCGGTGGTGGCCGAGGTCCAGACCGGGGGCGGCCGGCGCGGGACGGCACTGCAGGTCCGGGGCGGCGCTCGAGGTCGGGGGCGGCGCTCGGGCTCGGGGGCGGCCGGCGCGGGGCGGTGCTCGGGCTTAGGGGCGGCCGGCGCAACGCGGAAGGAGGCGTGCGGCGGCCAGCCGTCGCCGGAGCGCGCCGGGCCAGAACGGTGGCCGTCGCCGAAGCGCGCCGGGCTAGGAAAGTGGCGTGGCGGGGATCTGCCGCCGGCGTGGTTGGGGCGGGGCAGGGCGGCGCCGGGAAGGTGGGTGGCGTGGAAGGATGTGCGGTCGTGGGAAGAAGGTGGTGGGAAGGAGCTTCAGTGGGTTATTTCTAATGGAATCGCTCCCCTGTGGGGCGGACGGTTGTAGATCCTTAATCTACAACCAGTTGTTGATTATACCCGCCCTATATATATATATATATATATATATATAGTACTTATTCGATGTTTGAATTAAGGGGCCCAAGCTCTAATTTTGCCCTGGGCACCGAAATCTCAGGACCGGCCCTGAACATGATTGACAATCCGTTTTCACATTTGGTTTAGTCTTCAAATGAGCTAGGATCTAATGTTGACATGTTTCGACATTTTTTTATCGGTAATTCCCACACGTATTTGCCTCATTATATAATCCTTTGTTATCTTATCATATATTGGTTAATATAGGTTCTTGGACAATTGGACATTATGTTAAAATAATAAAAAACATGCATGATAGTAATTTTGTGTCATGCATGCTCATGCTACCATCTCTTAGTTGTCGGAAACACTTGAATACCCACTCCCGAATTCCGCAGAACATTGCAATGCCCGAAAACATGTACCAAATTATGCGGTAACTATGCACTATTATCATTATATTTGTTTGCTATTAATTAATATGGCAGCCATTGTATTACAATGTACAATGAAAAATTGTCAAAACATAACTATATGTGATCTAGTTTGAAACCATTGGTGAGATAAACTTAGCAGTTCACATGGACTTAACAATTAACACTATGGTGTGGAAGATTACTTGCGGTCTCTCTAAGTGCGGAATAGGGCACAGTATGGAAAGACTAATTTGCTTACATGTGCTAATTATTTTTCTCTTCGTATATACAACATATGAAAAAAACGAATCCATACAACATAAAAAAAAAAATACATGCTGGTTGTAATGTAATCATTTCATATTGTAAATTTTAATACTTTTGCTATATATTTGACCAAAGTTTACGAAGTATGACTTTGTCCAAAAGTTTATTTATCATGATTTTGCGAGAGCGCGTCGCCGTCTAAAATGTCATCTTTTTAGGAGTGGTTTCTCGTTGTGATACTCCGTTTAGTAACACTTGGCACACCACTGGCCATGATGTGCAGTAATGTTGGGGTCAGTGTGCAAACCGTAAACTACAATATGGCATCCAGGGGGTCTGTCTGACCGTGATCTTCTTTCAAACGTACCTAGCACTGCACATGGATCCCCTTGCTTGTGTACTCGACGTAGAGGCTCCTGGAGAGCTGGGCAACGTACCTGGAAATGTAATTTAAATTTTTATTAAATCCTCTCTGATTTATCTGTTTATGTATGTATTGATTTATATCACATAAAAATATACTCAGTACTAGAAAGGATTACGGAAAAAACCCAACACCACAAAGAATTTGCTGACATGAACAGCTAACCTACCCAGTCCCCAGATATGTCTGAAAATGACTGCACATAGTACGCTAACCTACCGTTTGGAGGCTGCGTAGACGGAGTAGAGCGGGAACGACGGGATGGCCTCGGTGGAGCCGGAGCCGATGTTCACCACGGCGCCCCTGCCCCGAGCCACCATCCCCGGCAGCACCGCCGCCGTCACCTCTGTCAGTGCCCACAGGTTCACCCTGATCATCCGCACCCACGCCTCAACGTCCGCCTCGTGCAGGTACACCGCGCACGGCTTGGCCACGCCGGCGTTGTTCACCAGCACCCCCACGTCCAGTCCAGCCCGGCCACCGCCTCCCGGAGCCGCCGCATGCCATCGTCGCCCTCGGGGGTGGCGACGAGGGCGAGGTCGAGCACGACCGTCTTCGTCTGCACGGCGTCGTGGGTGGCGGAGATGGTCTCGGAGACGTCGCGGAGCTTGGCGGGGTCGCGGCCGACGAGGACGAGCTCGAGGGCGAAGGAGCGGCCGATGCCGGACGTCGGGCCGGTGACCACGGCCCAGGCGCCGTAGCGGCGGCGCAGCAGGAGGGCGAGGTGAGTGAGGAGGCGTAGCGCAACGGCGGCGAGGTAGACGGCGCCGAGGAGGGCCAGCGAGACGAACCCGGCGGCTGGTGCCGGGAGAGGAGAGCGTCGGGCGCTTTCCATGTGTTCCACGCGTGGCGGACTTAGTGTGTTGGCGTCGCAACGCCCAAGGACTGCTCTACTAATACTGTACCATCGATCGACATGGCTGACCAGAGAAATGAATGGCGATAGCTGACGGCTACCGGCTCGTACGATGTATAATGACCCCTTTTGTTTCTAGGTCATGCTTGCGAAACAAAAAGATCACCGCATGTCACCCCTAGAACAGAAAGGTCCGTGACATGCAATGCCCAAGAAATTGCTAGGTGCAAATATTCTTCTTTTTCGTACCTGAGAAGAAGGGAAAAAAGTAAAAAATGTATGCACAAGAAAAAACACATGTGCACAAAATTTGTTTAAAAAACATACACACATGGGAGAGAGAATAGTAGGCTCCATCTTATAGATAAGTTGTCGCTGTTTCATTGTATGGTTGTGAGAAGTAAGGAAAAAACACTGTGAGAAGCAAGGCGAGTAAATGAATTCTAGGGAGCTTAGTAATGTAAAGGATTTCAAGCTTTGAGATAGCACTCTCTACTCTCCGCCTGATCCCTCCACGGATTGTAAGGTCAACTCCAACGCGGCCTCCCACCTTAGGGCTCATTTGGTAGGCAGGGAAAAGCCCGGGATCCCGGCCTTTTCCCTGGGTGAAAAGGGCACGGGTGAATCTGGCCCGGGGAGCCCCACGGGCTCATTTGGCACTCCGCGAGGTGTGGGAAAATCGGGCCTTCCGCGGCCTTTCCCCGGGTGACGGTTCCCCTAGTCGGGACGTCGGGGACGAAATCCCTAGCTCTGCTCGCTCTCGCTCGCTATGCGGCGCCGCTCGCGGGCAGGGAGAGGTGACGGCGCGACGCCTTCCTCCGGCGACCAGGAGGGCGTGCCCTCCCCGACCGCTGCAGCCTCTTGTTTCTCCCCTCTTCTGCCTCTCCCCTTTCCGGCCGTGTCCTTCTCCTTCCGCCGAGATCAGCTCTGCCCGGAAACTCTTGTCCCCTCCGGCGACGACGACGGCCCGGCGGTCGTGATCTTCGTCTTCATAGTTGGACGAAGGTGAGCCTCCTGCTGCTTCCCCCATCTCGTTTTTCTTCTCGGTTTTGCTTTACTCGACCTAGCAGTGAACGCCGGCCAGCCGTGGCGCTCATATTCCTTCTCTTTCGACTAAGCTTTGCCCGGTACTCCTCCCCACCTTGTTTTTCTTCTAATTCACGCCTGATTCATCAGTTGCTGCTCCAGATCTTGCATCCTGCGGACCGGAGTCAGATCTTGCACTCTCATCCCGCCCTTCTTTCAGCAATCTTGCAGCGCTGCCGAAAAATAATTCCTGTGAGCACAACCTGCTCCTTATCCCCTCTCTCCTCTAGATCTATGGGCGATGCTGCACTTTATTCTTTGTTCCTTATTACCGTTCAAGTGTGAAAGTGCTTCGTATCCATCACACTAGCAAATTTAGGTGCTGTTCTTGCAATTTTTCTAGCTAAGCACAAGGTTAGAATTATTTCACTTCAATTTTGGCAGAATGGATCAGATAATGGTCTCGCTCTGTGGCGTTCAGTCTGATATGTTTGTTTATTTGGTCGTACAGGCTTATTGTGGATTTTATCGAAGGCGGCAAGTGTAAACTATTCAGCCTCCGTTGGGGAAAAAGCAAAGGCACCGCGGCTGTTCAGATGCGAGCTGGATAGAGAAATTTTCCTAAACACCAAGGATCCGAGGCCTCAAATCTTTTGGTTGAAAGAAGAAATTGCTGCCATGGATAAAACATAAGCTGCGTAATGGTTCAAATGTTTACCTTAGCATGATGCTTGTACACTGCCATGTAGATATAATTCTTGTGGACTGCATTGTTGTTCAAATTTTCAAGCAAGTGATCTCATTTGTTGGTTTCATCATCCCTAGGATTAGTGTCCAAGATTATGTGAGGATTAGTTCACCAGTTCATTCTTTGTTCAGTTCTATCTATGACTGAACTCATAAACATGGATGATGTATTGGTATTTCAGGGAAGTATGCATTGTTATTACCGTCTTAGAAAGTCTCAGGAATAAAGCTTCACACTTGGGTAGAAAGTAGAAACACACAATTGCAAGTTATATTTAATTTTCTATCTGTCATTTTGCAATGGTGTGATGTAGTGGTGCCAGTATCTGTGTGTTGGAGTACTTAATCTTCTCTCTTCCAGGTAATGTGTCCTGTAGTAGTGCAAGTAATGTGCTGTAGTAGTAGTGCAAAAATTTGCAGTCTGTACTTAATGGAGTAGTGCAATAGATTTTAGTTTGCTGAATAATGGTAGGAGCAAAAATGTGAAGCTTAACTGAACAATCAGTTCAGCTTAACTTTAACTGACACAAACTTGTTTGTGTGATTATGATTATATCTTTACCATCATGGATTTCTCGAAATTTTCCTTAACACCAAGGACTTAAGTGCATGTGTAATCATTTTTTTTCTCAATACCAACCGGTAGAGAGATTTCTGTAATAATAACGTGCAGACGAAAGTTACCTGGCAGCGTAGATCACTGAGAGATAGGTAGCAGATATGGATTATATTCTTGTTTTTGTTGAAATACATCCTATACTTGTACAACTTATGTTTAGCGTGACATAGTTCTAGAACCTTTTGGTTGTTGTACGGATCGGTGTGATATAAACCGAATCCTCCAAATCTTTTCTTTCTTGATTATCAAGCTCACGCAGTTGTAACTACCTTGTAAATCCCTAGCCAGGGTTATGGCCTATATTAACACGCAAGCACCCGAGGCCAAGGGTACGCTTCGACTAGCCCTTTTCACAGTTTTCATCTAAAGTATTTCATACACATGGAAATTCCGGTGTGCTAAGTACACTGATGTTTTCATCTGTACAATAGTAGTTACACTACTGAAAGTTCCTAGCAGATGGCGGTGGGGCCTTGCCCAGGAGCAAGTCATTTGCTGGAGCTTGAGCATGACCAAGAGCACAACGAGCTGCTACTGGCGATCATGTGCGGACGAGCTACTGCGGCCGGCGGCTGTAGCAGCAGGCGAGCGGAAGAGCTCCGTTGAGGAGCGCCGTAAGCAATGGTTGGCGAAGCGGAGGAGCTCCGGGGAGCAGCGGAGGCCGGTCGAGCAGTAGGCTACAGTTCCTTGGCAAGTTATCTTTGTTATTTATTTTTCTGATTTTCTTGTAATTTTGTTTAAATCTGTGACCTGATGATCTGTTGTGGAGTCACATCTTATTCAAAATTTTTGTATTTTATTTTCTGTTTTTATTGCAGAATTGATCTGTGCATATACGTATTACATGTGGTATTTTTTTAAAAAAAAATAGACTAGAGGTATTGTGTACCGTGGAGACTGGAGAGTGTCCGTAGTTTCCATCCGTGCTGTGCTGAGGTGTGTGGAGGGTGTCCGCGGTTTCCCTCCGTTCTGCCAAATGAGTACAGGGATTGGGGGATCTTCCCCTCGTCAACCCAGGGATCGTGTGACGCACGTTAAATTCCCCCAGGGGCGTTGCAACCCTGGGTTTTGCCACCCTTGCAACCAAACAAGCCCTTAAGGCCACGCTTGGATGCCGGAAACGGCCGGAAAGTATACGGACGTGGGAGGTCACGCAAATTTTCCGAAGGAATCCGTCCGTTTTTTACGGAGGTAAAGTTTTACACGGTTCCAAGTGGGGCCTAAATGGGCATTGTGGACGGTAGTTTTTAACTGCACCGTGGCAAAAGCCCACTGCTCACCATCCTCTTTGCCGAGGACTCGCTGTTTTGGGCCAAGTGGTTCCCGATTGCTAATTTTTTTTTAATAATACATTATTTTTCCTAATTTCCAGAAATAATATGCGTTTCTAGCAAATTTCAAAATAATACAGCCTCGGCTGCACCGTAGCCGATAGGACCCCGTCGGCCGCGTAGTAGCCGACGAGCTGGTCGGCCGTGGGCAGAGCACCTGCTCGGACACGCCGTGGCCGATAGAGCCTGATCGGCCGTGGCGTGGCCGATAGGGCCTGCTCGGCACCACCAGAGCCGACTGATTGCATGCGCCTGTAGCTCGATCCACGTCCATGGCCGCACTCCATGGCGGAGAGTTGGTGGCGCGAGGGCCACCGCCATGGGCCACGGCAAGCCTTGCCGCCATGTCTCCAAGCTAGCCCTATCTCCACTCCTTCCATTCCCTACCTCGGCGCCACCTCTTCCTTCCTCTGCTTCACGGGAATGAGCTCGCCTCGAGCTGCTCTCCGTCCTGTCACGACGACGACGCCGTCGCCTCAAGCCTCGCTGAGCTCCAAGATCATGTCCTCAAGATACGCCTCGACCTCTTCTACGGGGATACATGAAGAACAGGAGCCGGATCAAGAAGCTGCCAAGAGGTCGTCATCCTGCCGTCGACTACGTCCGCCCGAGAGCACGTCGTCGCCAAGATCGTCACGACGAACGAGCACGTCGTCGGAGCCGTTCCGGGTGAGCGCGTGGAGGGCACCAGCGTTGCGTGTAGAGCCGTTCCCGGCGAGCGCGCGGAGGGCACCAGCGGTGTGCGGAGCCGTTCCCGGCGAGAGCGCACGGAGGAGCACGGGTAGCTAGCCCACACGGCCGGCCGTGGCGATCGCGCACGCACGCACGCACGCCGGCTAGCTACACGCATGTCCGTCTAGAGCTAGCTGTCCACGTTGTACAGAATCGATCCAGCAGCTGCTTGCGTAGCTAGCTCAATCCAAGTTTGGCTGCGGAGGGCCCTTCTCGGTTGCGCCGTGGCCGACCAGCCTTATCGGCTGCGGCGTGGCCAATTAGTGCCCGCACCTGACAAACACCTGCTCGGCTATACACTGAACGACAGGGTCTGCTCGGCTACGCCGCGACCGACAGGGCCTGCTCGGCTTAGCCGCAGCCGAGGGTGTATTATATCTGAAATTTCCTCAAAATGCATATTATATTTATCAAATTTATTTAAAAAATGTATTATTTAAAAAAAAATCAGCTTCCCGATTGAGCACAAAAATCATAGAACAAGATGTGGCGCTTTTTTTTTTGTATCTCTATTACAGGGGAACGTGTGCATACAATGGAACTTCAGAAATAGTGGCTCAACAGCACACTCATCTTCACTCCAGATCCTTGTCTAGCGTCTACTGGCAATACTGCGAAGAGCGAGCAATGGTGGCGGATCAACAGCATCCGGTACATCCGCTAGCTCTATATATAGCAGGCTAGTTCAGCAACCAAGTACAAAATCATTTCAGGAATTACAAGGGTACACTAGTATGATATCACATACATGTCCATACTTCTACCTGGGTTACCGGCCAAAAATACTCGATACTGGAGACAGGAGACTTGACGAGAGGAATTTTAATCCACTCGAGCCGCCAGGGAAGTATGATATCGTGTAGTAAGCAAGAGCCAGAACCTGTAACACGAGGGAGAGGATTGTCATCACACTACTTAAACAGCAAGTTCAAATGACTCTGAAAAGAACTGCCGGGCGAGAAACTATAGATGCTAGCTATCTGCGGTCTAAGAGCTGGCCAACCACATGGAGTGAACACGGAGTTGTTGCTCGGAGTTGGGAAAGCATGTGTGCCTTTGCCCATGAACAAAGACCATACTATAATAATGCTCACTGTTTTTAGAAGCTTGTCCTATATGTGCAGAAAAGGAAAAAGTGGGCCCTGGGCATAAACCACCACCCTAATATCCACCAGATTTCAGAAAACAAGGAAGTAAATTGCCAAAGGAAGCACATACCTGAAGGATCGAGAATATCACCGACAGAAAATAGCTGTGAAGCACCATAGAGGCATAGATCGTGCCAACCATGCATCCAGTGAAACCAAGTGTAAATGGTAGCCTCTGAAAGAAAAGGATACGAGTTTCTCTTATCAGAAATCCCATGCATTTGAAAGATTATTTGAACATGAAGACACTGCACTGGATCTTAATTCACAAAAAACTGAGCAACTACCGTTGCCATTCACTCTTAGTATCACCGAGTTTTGCATCAGAAACTAATAATATCATGGATTTTCGCACCAAACAGATGTGCCTAAATGGGCACTTAGATTTTCCAACTAGCAGAAGGGTTGTAATTTTTACGTTACTCATAATCCACTAAATCCCATATCAAACCATTTTACTGGAATGGAGAAATAACAATCGGGAATGTCCATGCATCTACACAACACATCTGGCGCAAAAAAAGAGAGCTATACACACCAAATCAGACCAGCAACTGCACTTAAGTCAAACCATGCTGGCATACTCTCCCAAGTGTATCACAATGACTTCCACAACACAAAAAGAAAAGGTCCTGCGGATTCAGAATTGTGATAATACAGTTGACCATAGCATCAGACTAACTATCCGTGCATCTGTCTGGAAACTTGCTATTATAAATAAGAATTATTTCAAAAAATCCAATAAGTAGAGACTTTCTTTGTTTTGTTGTGGATTGTCAGGTTAAGCTGGTGTCCCTGCCTTGCCTTTTTCTATACTTTTCCTGCCTTGCTAATAAAGATGGACACTAATCCAGAATAATGAGTTAAGTACAAATCATTTAGATAGAAGACATCGAGATCAGCATTAATGCACAAAATCTAGAATGTCACAAATCTCTCTAGATTCAGTTCCAGGTATTCTCTCAGATTGAGTCAGTTACTTTGTTCGTTGATAGGTCGGAGAAAAAAGGCCAGTAAAAATTCTTATGTTACACCTGGTGTTAGGAGAGGTACCGCTAAACTAAAGAAGTCAGAAAACATCAATCCTTAGAGGTTGGTGAGCTTGAGTGTTGATAAGCTTGATCAAAATCGATCGACTATGCCAACACTAAATTCTAAACTTCCACTAATATCACTTATTTTGGTCTGTTCAGATCATAGTCAACTTCATGCACACAAAAAACAGGATACTTCGTACAAAAACTTTTATTATGCTACATGTTCTCTTAACTCGTTCTCGGCCGAGTCTCATGCATGCTACCTGCAATTTTGCGTTTCTGAATTGTGGGTAGGTCAGTTGCTGTGTAATCCAGGTTTCAAGAAGTCCACTCGACAAGGTTATATGGAGTACAATCAAGTCAAGAGGATCAGGGGAAAAACATCATGACTAGCCTAGTCCATTTTCCCAGTCCATCCAAGTATTGGCTTCTCTCTCATTTTTATCTTGTCACTGCCTAAAACACTAACTGTATTTTTCTATCGCCGCAATCAACCAACCAATAGCTAGCTCTCACCAACAGTTACTGCCATCAAGCATCAGATATACTACAACTGATCCTCAAGGAGTGAGTTCGCGTTACTATGCAGGTGCAGCGATATCGACTTAGACAGTAGGAAGTAGCAAATGACAGTCCTGAGCTATGGCGAAAGGGTGATCTCAACAAGACTGCTAGTACTACTCTTCCAAGACCTGAAGCATGCAAATGAAGGCAATGTGCAGCAGCGACGGAGTGGTACCTCTTTGGATGTCATGTGTGCGAGCTGGTTGGCGGGCCCCTTGAGCGCGAAGAGGGAGGCGATGATGAGCGCGCACCCGAGCGTGAAGCAGATGGCGAACTTCTGCGGCACGAGCACCATGACGGGGAGGAAGAGCGTGAAGGCGATGAAGACGAAGAAGACGCCGGCGGCGAGGAAGAGGCCGAAGTACATGAGCGCCTTGCCCGAGGGGAACCCGCCCGTCGCGCCCTGGAAGCTCCCGGACACGCCCTTGCTCATTCTGCGATTTCAATCGGCGCGGGTCAGATCTCTCGGGACAGGGAGGTCTGTTGGGTGTGGGGGGATCGGATCTGAGGGGAGGAAGGGATGGATGGGGGCTTACACGCTGAAGGTACCGGAGACGGTGTCGTTGGCGGAGCGGACGGCGGCCTCGATGTCGAAGGGGAGCGGGGAGGAGGAGGAGGCGTCGGTGCGGGCGGCGGCGTAGGAGTTCCAGTCGGCGAGGAGGGACGGCTGCGACTCGGACGCGGCGGCGGGGCCGGGGGTCCCGCCGGTGAACCAGGACTGCGCCGTCTTCTGCATCTCTCGCGGTGGAGGTGAGATCGCCGGCGGCGAGGTGAGATCGAGTTCGGCGCGTGCGAGCTGCGGAAGGAGTCGACAGACCGAGGCTCCTACTACTTGCTGCGCTTTTTTGCTTCGTGCTGAAGGCTTTTCGAGCCTTTTTTTTTCCCTTTCCAACGAGTCATGTTTGAATTTAAATTGAGAAAACGTACTAGCAAACTGCATATGAACCTACATTTTCAGATTCATTTCAATTCACAGCACGAAAAAAGGCATATGCCCATCTCGAAATTGGTGTGGTTGCAGTATGCAACTTTAGACATGTACTCCCTCCATTCCAAATTAGATGTCATTCATTTGCCAAAAAATGGATATATCTAGACATGCTACAAGTATAGATATAGATGACATCTTTAGAACGGAGGGAGTAGAACACAGCGACGAGCACGTGGCGATGTCCGTGATGGTAGACGCCGGGTTGATAAGCGTCGTGCCGCCTCGGTTCCCGATGCCTCCTAGTCCGAAGATGTCTACCTACTATATGGACTTGAGCGACGTTTCGGAAAAGACTCCAAGTTACGACTATGTAACTTGCATTTTTTTACTGTTTTTTATTTGTATATTTGTGAACCGCCTCCATGGATTCATCTCGTTTAAATAGGAAGTGTAATATGTCTTTTGGGGAAGGGAACAGTAATAAATTCACTGTCCTTAGATGCGACGCCAATAACCAGGAGAAAATTTCTTTAGTGTCATGCGTTACTAATTGTGTACGAGAGAATCAGGGTGCGCGCGCGCATCCCTCGTCATTGTTTCTTCGAGGTAGGTTTCATGCGTAGACAATGATTTTTTTTTGCGAAGTGAGAATACAACAGCCGAGCATCTTACAGATAAACCCAGAAACAAAGGAAAATTACAAAGAGGTCCTTCTGAGCTCCGGCGTCTTCCTCGTCGCGCAGCACGTTCTGCCGGCGGAACCTGCGGCCTTCTCCTCCATCTGACCTTGGACTGGGAGGAGCCCTCCGGCGAGCAGGAAGTCGACAGCACTCAGCACCCACAGAGCGCCTCCATCCCGCACCACGACCGACGCCAACTCGGCATCCCTCGTCATTGTTTCTTCGAGGTAGGTTTCTTGTGTACGAGAGAATCAGGGTGCGCGCGCGCATCCCTCGTCATTGTTTCTTCGAGGTAGGTTTCATGCGTAGACAATGATAAGATGGAGTAATTTTGTAGTCTATGGCAGTCAATGCGATTAGTACGCGAATAGATTCTCAGCAAGAGAGCAGACATATAAGTTCATAATCATTCTCTGCCTACCTCGTTTTATTTTGCATATGTGACTCTTTAGCTGTGTAAACTAATACCCTGTTACTTTTAACTTTACGATAATAAAATATAAGGGTGTGTGAATCATCATCATGATGCAGAGGCCGGGATACCCACATTTCCAAAAAACAAAAATATTCACGTAGTTGTGAATAATTTCCAACAGTTACATGAGATTGGTCAACTAATGTTTTCGTTTGGTTAGATCAGAACCATGTCAAAACAAGGTGCTAAAAACTTGGTATTTCCAGTTATAACCAATAGCCTGATAAGATGGAACATACTTGCACATATGTAAAGGATTCCTCTCGAGGCGTCGGACCTAGCGGCGGCGTAGAAGTTCCAGTCGGCGAGGAGGGACGACTGCGACTCGGACGCGACGACGGGGCCGGGGGACCCGCCGGTGAACCATGACTGCGTCGTCTTTCTGCATCGCTCGCGGTGGAGGCGAGATCGCCGACGGTGAAGGCGAGATCGAGTTCTGAAGGACTTGCTGAAGTGTTATTTTCATTTGAAATTCAATTACAAAACGTAGCAAATTGTATGTGAACCTACATTTGGGCTCATTTCAAAATACAGTAGGAAACCCATGCCCATGTCGAATTTTTTGTGATTGCAGTATGCAACTTTAGACATGTAGAACACGACGACGAGCCCGTAGCGATGTCCGTGGTGGTAAACGCCGTGATGATATGCTTCGCGTCGCCTCAGTTCCTGATGCTTCCTAGTCCGAAGATGTCTACTGTATATGGACTTGAGCGACGATTCAGAAAAGACTCCAAGTTACGACTATGTAACTTGCAATTTTTACACAGGCACTGCTCATATGGACATACTAGTTTCTATTTGTGTAGTTGTGAACCACCTCCATGGATTCATCCCATTTAAATAGGAAGTGTCATATGTCTTTCGGTGAAGGGACCGTAACAAATTTATTTTCCTTAGATCGATGTGATGCCAACAACCAGGAGAACATTTCTCTAATGTCGTGCATTACTAATTGTGTACGAGTGTATCAGGGTGCACATCCCTCTTCATTGTAGCATCTTCGAGGTAGGTTTCATGCGTAGACAACTATACGATGGAGTAATTTTGTAGTCTATGGCAGTCACTGCGATTAGCACGCGAATAGAGTCTCAGCAAGAGAGCATACATATAACTTCCTAAGCATTCTCCGCTACCTCGTTTTAAACATTCATTTTAAACTCGCCAAGAAAATCGACCACCCTCACTTCTGAAAGCAAAACATCATAGAAAAATAGTGTGAACCGGTTTGTTCGTACAAATATCGGCAAATGATAAACATATTAGCCTATCAGATGATTGGATTACATTCAAACCAAGAATACATGTAACTATCTGCTTAGAGTTTTTTTTACTGTTTTCGTATGTCCTCAAGTTTGGAAGAAATATCATGTGATTATTGCTTGCTTGTAGTCAGGCTCACCACACTCACAAGTCTGATGTTTTTCCGTATCGTGGAGAGGCATGCACAAGTAGCCTGCAGCTAAGCGAAACTGTGATTGGTTGGGAAGAGTGTGGCGCCGTGCATGTCTTGTCGTGGAAGTAGATGGAGCAAAATAAATCGAGAAATAAAATAAATTTGTTGAAGTTTGTCTTTCTTAATGTTTATGTACTTCTTTAGTAGAGGGATTTTCGTAAAAACACTACCGAGTGACTTTTCTGTGATCCCGTGGAGATGGCCTATTTGGGAAAAATGTACATGACTAATATGAATTTCCTTTTGAGATTTTTTGTGATTGTGAAAAATTGACATGTTCCCTGATTTTTATGTAGAGATTTATACAAGATTTGTTTTTGAAATTCAAGGTAAAATTTCAACTCAAGACTTCAAATTCATCGTATATAAAACGGACTTTGAACTCATAGTATTATAAAACAGTAAAACAAAATTTTATTTATGATGATGAGATTAACCGACGGTGATGCATTACAAAAGAAGAGACACTAATCCTATATATCGGAGATATAGGATTAGTGTCTCTATAAAGCGAAGAGAGTGCGATGATGAGCACGAATCCGAGCGTGAAGCAGATGGCGAACTTCTGCGGCACGAGCACCATGATGGGGAGGAATAGCGTGAAGGCGACGAAGACGAAGAAGATGCCGGAGGCAAGGAAGAGGCCGAAGTACATGAGCGCCTCTCCTGGCGGGAACCACCGCTACCCGCCCCGAGAGATCTGACCCACGTGTGTGGGAGAGGGGATGGTATCTGGGGGCTTACATGCTGAAGGTGTCAGAGACGGTGTCGTTGGCGGAGCGGACGGCGGCCTTGATGTCAAAGGGGAGCAGGGAGGAGGAGGGGGAGGCGTCAGAGCGGTCGACATAGTAGGAGTTCCAGTCGAACGACGAGGTGCGGTTGAGACTGAAGGCCGTCGAGTCTTTTTCTTCGAAATTCATTGAAAAAACGTACAACACCAAAAAAAAAAAAATTCTTTCTGTAGGCTCGTTGTACTTACAATAAAACAGTAAGGTGTTAATGCGGCTGCACTCGACGAAGATGTTTTGCCTGTAAACTCACAACGACAGTGGCAGCCCCTCAGCCGTCCACTCGCTGCTTCGCAAACATCTTTGCCGCCGCGCGAGGTTGGCACTCGGCAAAGGTTTTGTCGACATGCACAAAAAACAATCGGGCAAGAGCTTTGCGGAGACGAACCACTCTGGACGCGTTGCGACCCGTGGTGCATTGGTAATTTGTTGAGTGGCTACCGCGACACTCGGCAAAGATTTGACGTCCATTTGTCCACGAACGCCCCTGATCCACCTCTTGCTGCTGGGTCCTCGCGAAAAACACTCGGCAACGGTTTCGTCGGCGTCACCAACAAAGGGCACTAGGCAAAATTCATTTGCCGAGAGATTTTGTGCCGAGTGTAATACTCGGCACAGACTTTTCTGGTGCGGATTTCGTCTTTGCCGTGTATTCTGGATGCACGACCGACACTACGGGAAACCCACGATACGCCGACGGCCAGAAGCCGTCGGGGTAGGCACGTTTGCCGTCGGCGTAGGCCTAGGCCGACGGCGGCCGTCGGCGTATCTCCGTCGGCGTAGCAGCCCGTCGGCGTATACAAATAACCGTCGGCGTATACGTAACCGTCGGCGTAGCCGCTGTGGGACCCACAAAAACGGAAGCCGTCCGTCTCCGTCTGCTCCACCCATACGCCGACGGCAGTGCCGTCGGCCTAGCGTGCCACGTGGAGCGAGCTGGTGCGTCTGGGACGTGGCATACGCCGACGGTAAAGCCGTCGGCGTATTCGTGACCATTTGGTCCATTTTAGATGACGTGGCAGCACCCTGTGCGCCTGGGAAGTTCTCTAATGCCGTCGGCGTATCCTTGACCATAATTTCCAATTTTAGCTGCTTGTTGCTGCTGGTTTCTGGCGCATTTTAAATACAATTAAAATTGCACAAATTATAAAACACGACAGAAACATCACATAAAACATCACATATATATCCAAAATGACACAAACATGATTCGAATTCATACAAGCATTCATACAAACTCAAAATGACAGAAACATAGTTCGAATTGACACCCGGAACACCCGAACTAATCCTACATCTCGTGAGAGGTCGAGCCACCTATCTCTGACCGCGTGAAAATAGGCGACCGACCGCGTGGGCCAGTCGAACCACACAGGGAATCCGGAGAGCCACGGGACTGTGTGGTCTCACGCGACGAACCCGGCGAGGCACCACCAGTGCCATGCACCACGAGCGCGCGCGTCGAAGTCGGCGAGGCAAAAGCAGGATCAATGGGTGCATTCCTCGAGCAACTCGATCCCTACATGTTTGAGTCCAAGTTAGCAACTTGGAAAGCACAGCATGGCGGTAACAATTTGTTTGGCAAATAACTTACCGGTGTCGCTTGCTTGTATGTGCGAGCGACCGACTCCCTCGTTGGGCCGACGGGCGGGATCCCCGGCCTAGGTGGACGCGTAGGCAGCGCCTCCCGCTCTCCAGTGGCAAAAAACTTCTCGGTAGCCTACAAGATAGTTTAGATGTCAGGAGTTGTAGAAAAAGAAGGTTCAAACTAGAGGAAATGGGACTTGTCATATTTTGCAAATACAAAAGTTGAAACTTACAGCATCCTTCAACTCATTCCACTCCTCATACTCCTGGCTCTTCTGTACCCACAACTGATACTGTCTCTCATAGTCCGCGTAAGCGGCATCGAAGGCCGCCTCGAAATCAGCCTACAGTTTTAAAAGGGAACGCATCTCGTCAACTTAGCCACTTAGCTAGGAACGAATGTCGGAAAGAGAATGAAATTGAGAAAAACTTACATCGGGGCGAGCTCGGGAAGGCCGACGAGGCAGGACGGGAGGGTCGTCGGCGGTGAGGGTAGCCTTGACACGCGAGAGGCCCAACTCAGGAGTACGCGTGAGTACCGCACTAAGCATGAGAGGACGGCCATGCTCCCAACCGTTCCCGGCAAGGACCACCGCTCTCTCATCGGTGTCATGCCGAAGAGGGTTGTCCACAAACGGATTTATACCCTGGAACGTCTCGACGTATGCCTTTATCCCCTCCTTGGCAGTGCCGAAGTAATCGGGCTGCGAGGGCTGAGGCTCAGAAAAATTGGGCTTCTTCATCTTCATCCTCTCCCATGTTTGCATGTCCGTAAGAGGCTCCCCGAGATCGGCCTCCTGCAATGCCAAAGAAGTGTCATGCGTATCAAGTAGGAACATGAGGGGAAATAAATGAAGATTGTTTCATGTATATATATACCAGCTTTGCCTTGAAGCGATCATGGTTGCGGGCACCCGCACGATGTGTCCCCCCGCTCCCGCGGTTTAACCTGTTTCGCTCGCTCAAGGCCTTGAACTCGGGGTCCTCCCCAGCCCACCTAGACACCAACGCCCTCCACGCGTCATCCTTGCCATAGGCCCATGAGGGCTTAAACTGAAAAAACAATACTCATGTGAAGAACGGATAATGCAATTGCAACCTAGCAGCAACATGTAATCTCATTAACAATCTACTTACCGCCATGTAGTCATCTACGGTCACCTCAAGTGGGTTCTCCACAATCTCATGCTTCACCGCCTTCTTGTGTAACGTCTCAGTACTGAAATGATTGATGATGGTATGCTTTGCATTGTAGAACTGCTGTCGTGTCAACTTCCTACAAGCCCCCTCCAAAGTCCTGTCCGCATCGGCCCGCTGCTCAGGAAGTACCCTATAGAACCTCTTTAATCATGCACAAAAAACAAATTGTGAGAGCATGGTGGGGACATCAAGTATGAACGAAATTCGAAAAGTTCAACTTACCCAAAACTTGTTGATCACGGCGTCAGAACATTTCCCGCCGCTCGCGTAATTGGCGGCCTGATAGTCTACCCAATGGGTGGCTAGCTTCGTCGCGCCGTTGGGGACGGTACTGTACAAGCCCGGCCAAAACTTCCTAATCAAAGCTCCAATCAGGGTGTTAGGCACACGGGCTCCCGCAGGATGTATCCAGTTGCTGCACAATAATGAAACATTAGTACATGTCAAATTGTCCTGACCACAATGAAGTTACCATGTTCAAAATTAGTATATATAGTCACTTACTCTTTCCCATTAGGCGTAATGAGGATCTTCGCCTCCTCGGTAGCAGGTTCCTTGTCCTCATCAGGGACCTGGGATTCCCCTCGAATCCTTGGCTTCTTCGGCGGCGCGGAGGACCCCGCCTCCAAGTCCGTGGAGGGGCCCGGCCCCACGTCCGTGGAGGGGCCCGTCTCCTCCGAGTCCGTGGAGGGGCCCGTCCCCACGTCCGTGGAGGGGCCCGCAGAGGGTATGTCCGAAGACACGTCGCCCCCACCTCGCCCTCGTCCTCCCTCACCTCGCCCTCGTCCTCCACCTCGCCCTCGTCCTCGTCCTGCACCTCGTCCCCTCGGAGGAACTGGAGCATCGGCACCTCCCCCTCCTCCAGCATCTCCACCCTCACCTGCATTGAGAAAGGGTGAACAATTAAGCATAAAGACATGAACAAATTAAGAATTGCATCATCACCTCTACTCTCACCACTGTCAGACAGGTAACGCGGGTTCGGAATATGTTCTCTTCCACTTTTACTAACTTTCTTCTGGCGCATCTTCTTCACCAAGGAGGCCGATGATTCCTTGCCTTGGCTCATCTTGGTCAATCACCTGCAGGAATAGATCTAAGCATTCAGTTCAATCCTCAAATGCATAGCAGCTATTCACCTAGGCAGTCAGACAACAAATGATACATGCACCTTATTCATATTAATCTTATTTAAGAGTTAATCATGCCATCAAATTGGTAACAATGGAGACTGGAATCATTATGCAGAAATCCCAATTAGATGCAAAGTAAGTAGCAAAACAGGATACAAACATTAGAATCGGTAAAAATATATTTAGTTTTGCTTGCTGCAATCTAAAGAACAGCATTACAAATTATGCCATGCATCAAAACTTGTGCATAAATCCAAGGTATAATCAGTACACATGTTTGTGCAATCCAACTCAATGCAATTGCTTCTAATGGATTAGCAAGATGTTCAGTATTTATACAAAAACTACAGCATGGATGTGATAATAAATTTGTAGCGAATCAATTCCAGCATTTTGATATGTCTCAGTTCGGTCCAATACCAAGAAAACAAATTATCCATGATGCTTCATTCTTGCACTATACAAGTATACATGAAAACAAATGCAGCAATTGATTCCAGTGCGCCCAAGGAGGTACCTCTGGATGCCGGTGCCGACCTCCTCCTAAACAGCGGCGTCGAGGCTGCTTGGGGCAAGTAACTTGACCTCCTGCACGATGTGGACGCCGTAAGGGTTGTGAGGGAGTGGAGGTGGCTTGTGGAGGCCGGAGGCGAGCGCACGGTGTCGGGGAAGAACTCGGACGTGCGGCGCGTCGGGGAGGTGCTTTGTCCGTCTGCGGCGTCGAGGAGGAAGAGGAGGTCGCGGGGCAGCTGTACGCGCGAAGGGGAGGAAGGAGGCGCGCGGTATCACGCCGGCGACGAGCTCTGCGCCTCGGGCTTCATGGCGACGGCGGGTGGCGTACGGGGTGGGGCGAGCAGAGGAGCGACAGCGGCTGCAATCACGAGGTGGGGCGGCGCGGTGGGTGGCGTACGGGGTGGGGCGGCGCGGTGGGCGGCGTACGGGGTGGGGCGGCCGGCGGCGGGGTCGGGGTTAGGGATTTAGAAATTTGGGGGATTTGGGGATTTCGTGGCGCGCGAAGCCATTTGGCTTAGCCATTCACGCAGCCGTCGGCGTATGGTTTTGCTTAATTTTTTTCTCTCTGGAAAACCAGTACTGGACCTATTTTAGAAATGCAATATCTCGAGATTTATAGCTCCAAATAAATCAAATAAATATGTTCTGGAAAGCTTATGAAATTTTTTAACCAACCCAAGTGGTTTCATTTCATTAAGATAAATAATAAAAATGTATTATTCAAAATACCACAGAAGGTTTAAATTCTAAACTTGTTTGTTTCTGATACTCTGGCAGTCCAAATATTTCCAAACCAAATTTGTTAGCTTGGTACTGTGATCTACTAGCTTCCCTAATTTTGGGAGAATTAATTATGCAGTGGTAATTGTTTAGTATAAATCTGTTGATTGGTTAACCCAAATGAATTAGGACCATGGAACATAAGAAAACTAAACTAGACTTTATTTGTGTTAGGTTAGTCCATTGGGGCTTGTGAAACCAACTTTTATCAAAATTAATCGAAACGGAGTAGTAGCAACTAAGATAGAACAAACTTGGGTACATAGACGAATGACAACAAACTTGGGTACATAGACGAATGACAACAAACTTGCACTAGTAGGAATGTGCTTATAGCCACCAGTCTACATCTTTATTTAATCCATAATACATCACGAATAATGTAACTAACTTTTGCCGGGTCCTAAGCCGCGAGGTGCTGAGCGGCCGGCGGCTTGCACCCAAAGATAAGGAACCATCACTGGGGCAATACTCACATGAGGAGGATCCCTATGAAGTGTATACCACATATTGTCATGCACCGCTTGCGTATCCAACCTAACCAGGTAGCGACGGACGTGCTCGTCCTCCTCTCTGATACGGCGACGCACCTCCACCTCGGGGGCCGGCGGCCTCTGCACCGAGGCTGGCCCACGCGACGGCCACCAAACAAGATCCGGGTCGACGACGTCACCCGGATTCCTCACCAAACTACGCGTCCCGGAAGACACCTCCCAGTGCCAGCCCGGCGGAGCCCAGTCCCGGACACTGCCCGTGTCCAACAAATGGCCGGTGGTCATCATCGATTCCCGCCGAGATCTGAAAAAATGAGTGGGGAATTTGATCAAACAACTAAGGTGCGTGCAACCTAGGTACGTAGGGGAGGGAGAGGGCAGCACCTTGGCATGGCGGACGGCACACGCGGTGGTGACGCCACGGGAGAGTGATGAGGGATCAGATATCAGTTTAGATGTGCTATGCCAATGGAGGCCATGACTACATATATATAGTGAGAAATGGGCTTCTGAGCTGTAGTATGCCCAATCAGGAAGAAGCACACGGATCGTGTGTTTCCTTCGTGCGCTTCTGAGCCGTTGGATCAGCGGTGTGTTTCTTTCGAGCGCTGGTGAGCCGTTGGATCAGGTCGAAGATATTGTTAGTCATCCACCTTATCTCCGTGAGCTACCACTTCCACCACCACCACTCCCACCTCCTCGGCAAATCATCATTGCGTCACCCTAATCCAGTGGCTGGATTCAACCTACCTGCGGGCTTGTGTTTCCAACAGCGTCGTTGTGTTGTCCTTATTCACCGACCTACAGGAGGTGGCTCCAATGGCTGACCGGTGAACAAGGACGAACACAATAATGCCAGGGAACATGCCAGTAGGTAGGCTAAATCCAGCCATTGGATTCGGTGGCGAAGGTAGAACAAAACACACGGTTTCTCCTGCAAATCGGCCTTCGATCCACGGAGCGGCAAGACATCTCTGATGATTTGCAACCGTCTGGCAAGACGTCTCTGATGATCTGCAACCGTTTGGAACGGTCGCAGGTCATCAGAGACGTCTTGCCGCTGGTTGCCCAAAGATGCCTCTCCGAGTGACGCTGGAATGTTTTGTGTGAATGAGTAACCTGTCTGAGGAGGTGGCCTATATATAGACCTGCCTCTCCGAGTGACTCCCTCCAGCTAGCCAATCAGGAATAAGTACGCGGATCGTGTGTTTTCTTCGAGAGCTTGGGAGCCGTTGGATCAAGCGAAAGAAACACACCGCTGATCGAACGGCTCACAAGCGCTGGAAGGAAACACACGATCCGTGTGCTTCTTCCTGATTGGATCAGGAAGAAGCACACGGATCGTGTGTTTCCTTCGTGTGCTTCTGAGCCGTCGGATCAGCGGTGTGTTTCTTTCGAGCGCTGGTGAGCCGTTGGATCAGGAAGAAGCACACGGATCGTGTGTTTCCTTCGTGCGCTTCTGAGCCATTGGATCAGCGGTGGGTTCTGGAGACGCGCTCCAATTCTTGAATGCACTGCAGCCCCTGTTGATGGAATTTTTGCTTCTGCATGGTTTTATTGTAAGTTTGCAAGATTTTAGTGTGTCCAAGATTCTGTTGATCTCGGGACTCCGAGGTGGGACTCCGAAGTTAAACAAACCATGCAAATTACAGTGACAACATAAATTACACAGAGAACATTCTTGAACCGCCGATACATAATTGACTAAGAAACAAGTAAACATGCATGTAGAACAAATTACAACAATCATGAACAACTAACAAACTTCTCCACCCTATGCCGTGCGTGTGCTGCCACCCTTGCTCTTTGACGAAGATTCTGCCTTCTTGCCTTTGCCCTTGGACGAAGCTTCAGCCTTCTTGCTCAGTGCTTCAACCCTCCTTTCCTTTGACGACGGCATGAAATCGTCGTCATCATCGCTGTCAACTACCCAGAGACAGGAACGACCGTACGAATCACGGTCAGCTTCAGTTCGGTAGAACGGACTATTCGTAACTTTCCTGTCAAACTTATCTGCAAGCCTGAACATTTCTGCACGAATTTGGAGCGGGGTCCTATACGGAAACCCATCGCGGCATAGCTTCGCCCCGAGTGAAGCGAGATGACTCTCAGTGTGCAAAATTTCTTCAATTGGAACTACCCTACCATCTACCTTCAAATTGCTTGAAAGCCTAGCGAGATGCTCGGATGCGGAAATGTGAAACCCAGACACACACTTCTCGCAAGGACCAATACACACCATGCTAGCGCTCAAGTGAGTACCATGCCTACCTTCGACTGGGTTATATAGAACTACCGGTGGCGGCATTTGGCGGGAAACGGTGGCGGGAACGATAGCGGGAAATATTTGGGCGGGAAACGGGCATAGCTAGGGAACCCGAATGTTTTGTGTTTGAGGGTCACTTCGATCCGGCAAGACATCTCTGATGATTACAACCGTCCGGCAAGACGTCTCTGATGTTCTACAACCGTACGGCAAGACATCTCTGATGATCTGCAACCGTTTGGAACGGTAACAGGTCATCAGAGACGTCTTGCCGCTGGTTGCCCAAAGATGCCTCTCCGAGTGACTCCCTCCAGCTAGCCAATCAGGAACAAGTACGCGGATCGTGTGTTTCCTTCGAGAGCTTGGGAGCCGTTGGATCAAGCGAAAGAAACACACCGCTGATCCAACGGCTCAGAAGCGCTGGGAGGAAACACACGATCCGTGTGCTTCTTCCTGATTGGGCATACTACAGCTCACAAGCCCTTTCGAGTGACTCCCTCCAGCTAGCCAATCAGGAACAAGTACGCGGATCGTGTGTTTCCGTCGAGAGCTTGGGAGCCGTTGGATCAAGCGAAAGAAACACACCGCTGATCCAACGGCTCAGAAGCGCTGGGAGGAAACACACGATCCGTGTGCTTCTTCCTGATTGGGCATACTACATGCACTGGAATATTGTGTCGATTTGGGGTAGACTTTGGTTTCTCATGTTCCTATGGCCTGACCTAACACAAGCAAGCAAAAAAGTCCACTGGGCTACCCCCTTTCGACGCACGTCTATGGGGTAGACGGAAACGTTAGGGTTTTTCCAGCGGATTCAGGGTTTCGCCGAAGCGGGGCCCCGGAGCGTCGGAACCCCACCAAAACCTAGGTTGTGACATACCATATGTGTACAAGTGTGTTGTGTGTTGTAAATGTGCAATATCCTACTCCGGGGTGTGACCGGCTTCACCGACTTCACTTTCTCTCTACTGAGTTTCTGCACTTAGAGGTGAAAACTCCCCTTTCGGGCGAACCGGATGGGATCTTGTGTTGATTTGGGGTAGACTTTGGTTTCTCACCTTCCCATGGCCTAACCTAACACAACCAAGCAAAAAAGTCCACTGGCCTACCCCCTTTCGACGCACGTCTATGGGGGTAGACGAAAACGTTATGGTTTTTCCAGCGGATTCAGGGTTTCGCCGAAGCCCCATAGACGTGCGTGGGTAGGCCAGTGGACTTTTTTGCTTGGTTCTGTTAGGTTAGGTCATAGGAAGGAATTTACATGTGTTGTTTTTATTTGTTTTACATGTATATGTTGTAGGGTTGGGTTCCGGAAAACTCAAACATTTATTTTACGGGGGTGGGATACTGAAATTGGGAGGGCAATCATAGGTCCAATATATATATAAATTACAACTACATTAAATATTACATAGAGAAATAAAGAAATGAATATTATATACGAAAATAAATAAATACAAACCACTAAACGCCGACGGCAGCCGTCGGTGTATAAGAACTCGCGTGCCGTCGGCGTATCAACGATGCTGGACGGTTCCGTCATGGCGTCCTTTGTACGCCGACGGGATTTACAACGCCGACGGCGGCCGTCGGGCACGTATGGCTACGCCGACGGCGCTTCGTACGCCGACGGCTTGTTTGTCGTCTGGCCTAGCTCGTGCTGTACGCCGACGGCCCCGACATTTGGCCGTCGGCGTACAGGGAGGCCGTCGGCGTAGTGCGGCTTTCCCGTAGTGCGAGCGGTTGATTCTAGTAGTGTATGCATGTAAATATAACACGCCTGGGACGCGAGCAAGAACCAGTGCCTATGACGGTAACCGACATGATGAATTCAGTGGGGCTGCCTTGGTTCCCGATGCTTCCTAATCCGAAGATGTGTGTACACATATGAACTTGAGCGACGTTACTGAAAAGACTCTAAGTTACTACCACATAACTTGCATCTTTACCCATGCACCCCTCATATAGACATACTAGCTTTTATTTGTACATTTGTGAACTAGACTCCATGACTTCACCTCGTTTAAATAGGAAGAGCAAGACAATAATATATATTAATTGTCCTTAGATACGGCGCCAACAACCAGGAGAAAATCGCTTTGATGTCGAGCACTATTTGTGTATGAGATTTAGGGCGTGCATCTCTCATCATTACAGTATCTTCGAGGTAGGGTTCTGCATCACCCTCACAAGAATAAGTGGAGTATGTAATCTCGCATTAGTGACTACGGGTAGCACATGTATAGATTCTCAATGAAAGAGCATACCTATAACTTTCTAAGCATTTGTTCCTCCCTCCTTTATTTGACATATGCATGTGGTGTCAAGATATGTATTCACGTAGTTGCGAATAATTTCCAACGGTTTTACAAGATTAGTCAAAATGTTTCATTTGCATCTCTCGCGGTGGAGGTTGAAATCACTGACGGCGAGGCGAGGTGAGGAGAGATCGAGTTCGGGGGAAGGAGTCGTGAGACCGAGGCTCTTACTTTACTTGCTGAAACTTTTTTGTTTTTGTTTTTGGTTTGCTTCTTGATGAAGGCTTTCAAGTCTTTATTTTTTGTTCTTCCTCGTGCCGTGAATTCAAATGTGTTTTTTTTTGCTTTGAGATGAAGGCTATCGAGTCATTTCTTCGAATTCGTTAAAAAACGTACAATCCCAAATTGGATATAAAGCTTAATTTTTTGTTTATTAGCCTTATTGTAATTACAATAAAACAAGGAGGGGTTCATGCCCATGTTGACATGGTCGTTAAGCAACACTATGCACTTATGCATGTATATATAACACAACGAGGACGCGAGCAAGAACCAGTGCTTCTGACGGTAACCGACATGAGGAACAGATTCGTGCCGCCTCGGTTTCCGATGCTTCCTAATCCAAAGATGTGTACATATATAAAGTTGAGCGACGGTACTGAAAAGACTCCAAATTACCACATAACTTGCATTTTTATCCATGCGCCGGGCATATAGACATACTAGCTTTTACTTGTATATTTGTGAACCCGCCTCCATGACTTCATCTCGTTTAAATAGGAAGAGCAAGACAGTAATATATTGTCCTTATAGGCAACACCAACAACCAGGAGAAAATCGCTTTGATGTCGAGCATTACTAACTGTGTACGAGAAACAGGGCACACATATATCTCATCATTGTAGTATCTTCGAGGTAGGGTTCGTGCGTATAGTTGGTTCTGCATCACCATCACAATTCACAAGGATAAGCTGGAGTTATTTTGTAGACTCGCATTAGTGACTACGAGTACTAGTAGTGAAGATATGTATTCACGTAGTTGCCAATAATTTCCATGTCGACCAATGTTAGCAATAGTACACATTGGTCGACCAATCTCGTATATTATAAGCTTGTCATGTAGAACATTGGTCGACTGATGCATGTTTCGATTGCTAAGATTAGAACCATGTCTTAACAAGGTGCTCAAACTTGGTATTGCCGGTTATAAGCTTTTCATGTATGTGCACCAATATTGAACACATTAGACAGGTGGAGGTGTCATTCTGTAGTGTTTAGCACGAATATACAGGAGCCATACCATGTCATTCCACTTTGCGAGGCACCAGGCGTGCGCGGAGCGGGCGTTTCATGATTGTAACGAAGTAGCCGTGGAACTCGGTGAGGTCAACCGCATTGTCGTCGCCGTCGGCCTCCCACCACTCGAACTCCTTGACCAAGTTTCCCACGAAGTACTCCAGGTGCAGTATCGCCGGCGCGATCGCCGGGCACGCGCGCCTACCGGCTCCGAATGGCATCATTGTGAGCTCCCTCGTGCAAGTCAGGTCGGCGTCCCCGCCAGACATGAACCGCTCTGGTTTGAACTCCGTCGGATCCGACCATGTCGCCGGGTCGCGACCGATCTTACCCACGAGGAAATTCACAGTGGCGCCATGGTCTGGCACGCTGTCCAAGCTAAGCACCTTGGCGGCCACGTTGCGCCCCATATGGCGCAACACGAACGGAAGCGGCGGGTGGCAGCGCAGGCTCTCGAGCACGGTGGCCTTGAGGTAGGGCATGCGCGACAGCTCGGCCTCCTCGATGATGTGCTTGTTGCCGGCAACGGCGTCGAGCTCTACGCGGAGCTTCTGCTGCAGGTCGGGGCTTTTTGTGAGGTTGGCCATCGTCCACTGTAGCGTACTCGCTGTGGTCTCGGTGCCGGCGCCGAGGAACTCGGAGATGAGGCTGACGAGCTCGCCATCGGTGAGGGCCCTACTACTGCCACCATCTTCTCCAGGGATTCGTAGGTCCAGGAGGGAGTCCACGTAAGTGATGAAGCCCTTGCGGTCATTCTTCTTCGTCTTCTTCATCTGGGCGATGAGCGGCAGAAACGCGTCGTCTCGCTGGCGCCGGAGCGCCAGAACGTGGCGCCACCGTGAAGGGTAAAGGAGCTTTCCCATCCTGGGGTACGTGACCAACACCCCAAAGGAAGATAGCCCGGAGAGCATGTGACGCTGTAGCTTGTGCATGGCACGAAGGCGCTCCTCCCCTAGGCCAGACACGACGGCCTCGCCGAAGCACATCTCGGCGAGGAGAGAGTAGACGGAGAAATAGAGGGTCTCGGCCGCCGGGGCGCCGGACCTGAGGTCGCGCAGCAGGCGAGCGAGCACGCGGGCGCGTGTGTCGGCGAGTAGGCCGAGGCTGGAGGGGTGGAGGACGCCGGCAACCATGTTGCGGCGGACGGTGCGCCAGTAGGGGCCGTAGGGCGCCGACATGATGCTGCAGTGGCGGTCACCGGTGACGATGCTGCTGGGAGTGACACCGACGGGGCGGTTGAGGAAGGCGGCGCTGTGCTCAACCAGGGCGCGGTGCGCCACCGCGGGGTCTGTGACCTGGATGGACATGCCGCGTCGGGTTCCCTTCCCTCCCTGCCGCAGCACACGGCCGATTCTACGGGCCAGGAGGAAGAAGGTGGTGGCTGCGAGGAGAACGCAGACGGTAGCTAAGTCGAGACCCATTGCGATTGGAGGACAAACCTTAGCTAGCTAAGCATATGCAGATGCATGGAGATGTGCTTCAAGCTCCTTTAAATGGATCGATCAGTGCCGTGGGGTTCTTCATTTAACTATGGACGCCGAGATGACGATGGGCAAGCTAGCTCCTTTACCATGTGTTAGTTGGTTGTATGCCAGGCAGTACACGTTATCTCATCTCACGTTCGCATTCGGCAAATGAACGATTTGTTATCATCTTAGAGATACGTACGATCTGATTTTCCTCTACAAAAAAAAAAGAGATACGATCTGATCAGTTAGTGTATTTCATAGGGATTTGTTATCCTGTATTTTAGGAAAGGGTCGATCGGTTGTGATCTCTTGTTGCTTCTCTTGTCCAGCCCGTACAGCACCATTAGGAGTAGGGTTTATTCCAGGTGAGCCTCCCCATCCTCCTTAACCCCTCCACCGACGACGTTTTGTTTCTTCTCCCTCCCCTGCTTGTTCGTAAGCCTCCCATTATTGCCATTAAACTCCACTGCGGGCGCCAGGAGCTGCCTGCATTGAGCGATCCGATCATCGAGTCTGCTACATGCAAGCTTACGTTCCATGTGTTGGTTGTATGCCAGCCATTAGACCTTGCCTCATCTCACGTTCGCATTCGGCAATGATATAGGAAAGGTCAGGCTTTTCTCTATCTATATACATTGCTTTTCAGTGCTAAAAGATTTATATATGGTTATAGGGCTGGATAGAATTGTCGCTTCTGTTGTCCAGATCGCACAGCAATGATACATGAGAACGTTAATTTGTTCCAGCTCAACTCATCATCCCCTCCACCTACGACATTTTGTTTCTATGTGATCGAGTCTCTCCTCTCCCCCTTGCTCCTTCCTTAGCCATCTCCCCTCCCATTGTTGCCATTAAACTCTTCTGCAGTTTGCCTGGTTGTTCTGAGCTTGGCACTGAGCGACCAGAACATCATCAAGTCTTTTCTACACTTCATATAGTTTTGGTTCAAGCCGTTTGGATCTGGTGACCTTGTAGGCTCGAAGCTGACATGGCATTCACCAAGGAGACGGTAGCAACTGGAGAAGAGGAATTCCACCCTGTTGTGATCATCGGCGGCGGGATCTGTGGCCTTGCAACTGCGCTTGCTCTTCACATGTATGTACCATATCCACCATTTCTATGCAAATACAATGCGTACGTTTAGCTGGGATCTCGGCCCAAAAAGTAAAGTCATCAACCAATGCAGAAAAGGTATAGACAGCCTTGTTCTTGAGAAGGGTGAGAGCTTGAGGGCGACAGGGGCAGGGATCAGCTTGAAGGTCAATGGGTGGCGTGCGCTCGAGCAACTCAAGGTTAGCGAGGATCTGCGGAAGATGGCCGTGCCTCTTACTGGGTATGCTTTTGCTTCTTACCCATGGACTGTTTGTCTATATATACTTTTGACGACGGTCACAGTGTTAGTTATCTTGCTTCTTTTGCTCTCTTGTAATGCTAACAATACGGTTTTTACTGCATGCATGTAGAATGGATATGAAGAGCATTTATCATGATAAGGTGATCAAGGTACCATTCAGGTGAGTACACTACAGACTAGAGGGATGCCAATACTATTTTTATTGGCCAAATCAGCCCTCACGTGCATGCATGTGCTCATGGAATCACGTTGAGTTTGAACAGGACTGTAAACCTAATAATATGTTAATATGGTTGAACACATCACATCATATCCCTCATTCATCATCCACCACCGAGATCGAGTTTTACATCGAGATCGCTTTAGCACGGATAGACAATCTAAATTGCTATAAACAAGAAATAGGTCTATCAGACGTTGTTTGCCAAGACCCCAAATCTTTCTAAATCTTTGTCTCCCATGTGCTATCATCCCAATCTCTGAGTATGACCTTATCATTCTCCATAGATGCTCGATAAAGATCTCGCTTCGTTAGCCTCACGGACAGTGGCGGAGCTCCCCTTCGGGCGAGGTCGGGCGGCCGCCCGACCTTGATTCTAGACAAAAGTTCACGTATATGTATGCGTAGAGGTATTCTGCATCGGTGGCGCATTCCACTAGCATTCTAGCGACCCAACCATCCAACTATCAACGAGAAAACCCAATAGAAAAATGGGCCAGGAGCCCAAGAAGACACAACACACTGTTTTGACTGCTTTGTGTTTTTCTCTCAACAAAAAAAATCATTGATATTTGGCCCACCCAGCTATTTCTTTCTGATCGTGTTTGAAAGATCATGTATCTTTGCTTGCCTACCACGTGAGGCTTTCTTTGTTTCCAAATTCTTGTTAGGAATTTAATACCATGATTTTTCACTCATTTTGTCATCGAATTCTTAGCTAGCAATTAAAAAATCATCGTTCTACTATAGTTGGCCCACCCAGCTATTTCTTTCTGAGCTCCAGAACCTCCGCTCCCGCCGAGGGATATTTAAAAGTCTTGATCTTGATATAAAAAATCAAGCGAGGGATATTCAAAGTTTTGAATTTGATGAAACTAAGGAAGCTTTTCAAAAGAGTGTAGAGATTTGCCATTCTTGTGACTTTGATGTCGCATTTTTTTCATCAGTAAGTTTCTAAGATCTATATCTATTTAAATATGTCTCTATTTTCATTGCACTAACAGATTATCTTTAGGATCATATAAAATATTAATGTATTTATTCCACTTTGACATTTTATCCAAAATTAATATTTTATTCCTTAGAGTTCGCCCGACCTCAATTTTTTTCCGTCCTCCGCCACTGCTCACGGAGTCATACATCTTGATGTTGATGTTCAGCTTTATTGTAGTTCGGTTCGATGGAGTATAGATCACTCAGTATAAAAGGTGTACTGCACACGTAGGAGTCGCCCTGTCATGATCGATGTCATGATACAGGACTCGTGGAGAATTCGTGATTTATTTACCTAATCATCATTGGCTACCTAGACGACAAGATTAAGGGACATGTCTACAGTTACTCATCGGCAAGAACTAGAGTCAAAAGTGTCTTCATCTTTACTTATGTCCCCGACACTCCAGCTGCGACTCCGAGAAGGAATAGGGGAGAAACATGAGACTACACCAGAATGGAAATGCAGGTATCCCTATAGGTGACGGACAAGTCCATCATATACTTAGTTGATGATGACTGAGCGGAGAATACGATGGATCCCAAGATTCCAAACCCAATCATTATCATCCGCTTCACTACAAGTATGATTGAGGAGGAATGTTAAAATATGTATACGACGAGATATGATTCTAGAGATAACATCTTGTATTTCAATGCATTGGGCTTCTTTCCCTCTCAGTCTTAGTTAATCTATATAACTCCACGAAGAATGGCTCTCGTCATTGTGCCCACGGGATGCTCTTTATTAGGCCTAACATTTGCGTTTCTTTTTATTTGTCCAACATAAGGGAACTAACTTTTTCTTGTCAGTGGATGCTCAGGAAGAGCCGCAAATTAGTATTATAAAATTTGGATTGTTTCTGACACTTTTAAATCCAATGACGTAAGCAATCACTCATGTTTAAAATGTTTGAGTCTCTCATTGAATTTTCCCTTCAAGTGTAGAGGCGAGTGTCGGTGCCTGAAAAGAAGTGACCTTGTCGAAACGTTGGCGAGACATTTACCAGGAGGATCTATCCGTCACCTGCTATCCAATCGTCTCAACCAGCAATGGTTCTACCATCAAGACAAAGGTATAGCCTCTCAACGGAAACAAGTCAAGTTCTCTTCATGCAAAAACGAACATACAAACAAACAAGTAGGTTGTGGGTTGGGTGATTTGCGTTTGTGATATCAACAGGTCTTAATCGGTTGCGATGGATCAAACTCAGTGGTGGCAAAGTACTTGGGCCTGAAGCCGGTTAGGTTCTTGCCTCTATGGGCAGCACGAGGCTTAACTGACTGTAACCGGCAGGAGCTCTGCCATTGCATTATTAGAAGAAAGAATTGATTCAGTTTAGAAAGGGAAATCGGACCCAAACCCATACAAAGCACGGTTAATTACGGGAACCGGTGAAAACCACGCAACACAACACACTATAAAAGGAGTTAAGGCACATCATCGGAGCCGGAAACAAGACTCACTAGGCCCAATTCCATCGGGGACACCTTGTAATTGGCAACACCAAGCAACACCACCCGGAGATCACTCACCCGACAAAGGGAGAGCTTGCGCCTAGCCATATGAGTGCAGCCACTAACCATTAACTTGTACCATCTCACGAGGCTTAACTACCATTCCAGAAGGCCACAACTTCAGGAACCGCTTTCTCAACTTAGTTGGAGAGGGTATAACCTTTCGGATTGTACCCATAGATGATAAAACTATATACTTCTCTGCAATCCAGTCCCGACTTCCCAAAGGTAGTTAAGATTTCCTTCCTTCTTTCTCTTCATTGGATATAAATAATAAATCAATAATACAAAAAAACAACGGTTACTCTTCATGCATCAGATTGCACCACCAACAATAGAAGGGACCCAACGTTGATCCGGCAGGTCGCCCTAGAGGCAATGCAAGGGTACCCCGAGGATATCCTCGACGTGGTGCAAAGATGCGAGGTAGAATCAATGAGCTTGACGCAGCTCTGCTACCGGGCACCATGGAACATGGTCCTCCAGCCATTCCAGAAGGGCACGGTGACCGTCGCAGGCGACGCCATGCACACCATGGGGCCGTTCATTGGGCAAGGTGGCTCTGCCAGCTTGGAGGATGCTGTTGTGATTGCCCGGTGCTTGGCCGAAACGGCGATCGATACACCATCTAGCAGCATCCAAGAACTACTCAGGTCATACGTGAACCAGAGGAAGGGGAGGATCCTCAAGTTGTCCTTGCAGGCTTTCCTCAACGGACAAATCATCATTGCGTCTTCAGAGCTCAAAAAAGTGTTGCTCAGAGTGGTCCGGAATGTGCTTTTCGGAGGGAACACAGACGGTCACACTAGCTACGATGTTGGTTCCTTGTAGCACGAGCGTTTGATCATTCACACAAGTTAATTCATTTGTATGTAAGTTACTTTGTTTGGTGATCCATTTCAAAAAACAATATCTTGGCTACTCGCTGAATTATTGTGAAGACATCTATCTATATGTTACTTTAGTATATACTATGCTGTTCCTAGACACGGACAGCCTACTAGTTGTGATTTTGTTTCCAGCATTTTTTTCAAGAAGGGGAAAAAGCCTCTGCATCGACTGATGTGTATAGCCTTGCAATATTAAATTGTGGGTCTCAAAGATACTACAATTTAAGAGTCACATAAGGTCGATACATGTATCGCGTACATTGGATTATAATGTAACTATTTGGGAAAAATGTACATGACTAACATGAACGTCCCTTTGGAATTTTTTGTGCTTGTGCAAAGATTTACTTGTTCCGTGATTTTTATGTAGAGATTATACAAGAAATATTTTGATATCTAAGGTAGAATTTGGGCCAATAGCTCAGGTACTACATCTTTTCATGCCAATAGCTGGAGAACGTCGTCTTTTCGAGAAATAGCTCAGAGTCTACAAATGGACAGACCCAAATCGTGAAGGCACGATACGGCTCTTTAAGCTCTTATTAAAGGGTTAATTGCTTCTGTGTCATGATTCGATGAGGGACCCATATGTCATAGATTTAATAATTTCAGGAAAATGTTTGGATTTTCGAATTTCGAATCTAAGATTCGAACGGTGCAAATTCGAATTTCAAGTTTGAAAAATTCGAAAATGTGAAATTTTTTCCAGGTGTTGCTAATGATATAGGAAACAACTTTGCCAAATCGATTTTCCAAATTCTTGTGTCGTTTGGCCTGTGTAAAAAAGACAAATTTCTAGATCTGAAATCTAGATCGGAGATCTAGATCTAGAAGAGTGTAGAATTCGAAAAAAGTCAACTTTCGAATTTAAATGTGAAAAAAATCTCCGATGTTGCCAATGATATAGGAAACAACTTTGCCAAAGCGATTTTCCAAATTCTTATGTAGTTTGGCAAGTGTAAAAAAACAAATTTCAAGATCTGACATCTAGATCTAGAACAGTGCAGAATTTGAAAAAGGTCAACTTTCGAATTTAAATGTGAAAAAAATCTCCGATGTTGCCAATGATATAGTAAACAACTTTGCCAAAGCGATTTTCTAAATTCTTGTGTCGTTTGGCCTGTGTAAAATGAAAAAAATCGTTAAACATTGTGCTATACGTGAGTTGATGGGTCGCTGGCTAGCTCGTATACGTGAACGCCGCAGTGCTCGATTCACCTGCGTCCGACCTCACTTTCCACTCTATCGTGCTCAGGATGAACCGAGCGTCCTAATGGGCAATGTGTTACGCGAGAGAGACGGTTTCTCCACGATCACAAGCGGGCGGCGCCGTTGGACTATCGTCGAACACCTTGAGTGCGCGATCTGAGTATGCCAATGTTGGCATCAGTATGTTCCCACCGATTTCCAACTAATTGGGAAGCAATCTTTATATGTTTGTGTGTAGAACTGGATTTCCTACAACTTTCCAGTTATACGTATTTGCTAGTTTTGAACTTCCTCTATCGTGTTTTCGTGAAAAACTGATCTAGTCGGACCTCCCAGTCCACTTTATCGTGCTCAGTGTTAGCCGAGCGTTCTAATGGGTATGTTTTGACGCACGAGAGAGGGCTTCTTCGACTATCACGAGTGAGCGGAGCCATGAAACTACTGTCAAACACCTTGAGGGCGCGATCTTGACATGGTCATGTCGGCATCAGTATGGCCATTATCGTGTCATAGTTTGTGATAAACTTCCCATATTCAGCACATATGTGTGCCATGGTATGGGAAACAACGTCGCCGAAGCAATTTTCCAAATTCTTTTTACAAATATCATTTATAAACCTGTCATTTTTTTGACCTTCTCCAAATGATCTCAAACTCTAGGAGATATTAGTACATGATAAACTAAGGCCATGTGCACTGGATTCGCATTTTTTTGATGTTTTTTCAATATCTTTTGAATGTTTCCAATTTGGTTGACTTTTGTTGACCCAGATTTGAAATATTCAAAAGATATTCAAAATACATCAAAAAAATGCAAATCCAGTGCACATGGCCTTAGTTTGTCATGTACTAACATCTCCAATTGATAAACAAGGTCTACATACATGTTACACAAGAAGTGCTTCATAATCTCACATCTCAAACTATAGAGTTCATAGTTTGAGATGTGTGATTTCACACCATATTGAAGCATTTCTTGTTCAATTTGTGTGTAGACCTTGTTTATCAGTTGGAGATGTTAGTACATGATAAAATAAAACCATGTGCACTGGAATATCATTTTTTTTCTTCTATTTTGAATATCTTTTGAATATTTCAAAATCGGCAGAAGTCAAACCAAATCAGCATTTAAACAAGTTTTACATACCAAAATGGAAAACTAAACCTAGATCATTCTTAGTCACACCAAAAGGAAGGTTTGGTGACGTTTTGGAAAATTTCATGTTGCAAATCTCAAACCACCTATCTCAAACTATAGAGTTCATAGTGTGAGATGTGTGATTTCATGTCATTTTGAAACATTTCCTATTTAATTTGTGTGTAGGCCTTGTTTATCACTTGGAGATGTTAGTACATGATAAAATAAAACCATGTGCACTGGAATATCATTTTTTTTCTTCTATTTTGAATATCTTTTGAATATTTCAAAATCGGCAGAAGCCAAACCAAATTAGCAATTAAACAAGTTTTACACACCAAAATGGAAAACTAAGCCTAGATCATTCTTAGTCACACCAAAAGGAAGGTTTGGTGAGGTTTTGAAAAATTTCATGTTGCAAATCTCAAACCACCTATCTCAAACTATAGAGTTCACAGTGTGAGATGTGTGATTTCATGTCATTTTGAAGCATTTCCTATTTAATTTGTGTGTAGGCCTTGTTTATCACTTGGAGATGTTAGTACATGATAAAATAAAACCATGTGCACAGAAATATCATTTTTTTCTTCTATTTTGAATATCTTTTGAATATTTCAAAATCGGCAGAAGCCAAACCAGATCAGCATTTAAACAAGTTTTACACACAAAAATGGAAAACTAAGCCTAGATCTTTCTTAGTCACACCAAAAGGAATGTTTGGTGAGGTTTTGGAAAATTTCATGTTGCAAATCTCAAACCACCTATCTCAAACTATAGAGTTCATAGTGTGAGATGTGTGATTTCATGTCATTTTGAAGCATTTCCTATTTAATTTGTGTGTAGGCCTTGTTTATCACTTGGAGATGTTAGTACATGATAAAATAAAACCATGTGCACTGGAATATCATTTTTTTCTTCTATTTTGAATATCTTTTGAATATTTCAAAATCGGCAGAACCCAAACCAAATCAGCATTTTCACAAGTTTTACACACCAAAATGGAAAACTAAGCCTGCCTCATTCTTAGTCACACCAAAATGAAGGTTTGGTGAGGTTTTGGAAAATTTCATGTTGCAAATCTCAAACCACCTATCTTCAAACTATAGAGTTCATAGTGTGAGATGTGCCATTTCACCTCATTTTGAAGCATTTCCTATTTAATTTGTGTGTGGAACTTGTTTATCAGTTGGAGATGTTAGTACATGATAAAATAAGACCATGTGCACTGGAATATCATTTTTTTCTTGTATTTTGAATATCTTATGATTATTTCAAATTCGGCCGAACTCAAACCAAATCAGCATTTCCACAAGTTTTAAACACCAAAATAGAAAACTAAACCTAGATCATTCTTAGTCACACCAAAAGGAAGGTTTGGTGAGGTTTTGGAATATTTCATGTTGCAAATCTCAAACCACCTATCTTCAAACTATAGAGTTCATAGTGTGAGATGTGTCATTTCACCCCATTTTGAAGCATTTCCTATTTAATTTGTGTGTAGACCTTATTTATCAGTTGGAAATGTTAGTACATGATAAAATAAGACCATGTGCACTGGAATATCATTTTTTATTCTATTTTGAATATCTTATGATTATTTCAAATTTGGCAGAAGCCAAACCAAATCAGTATTTAAACAAGTTTTAAACACCAAAATGGAAAACTAAGCCTAGATCATTCTTAGTCACACCAAAAGGAAGGTTTGGTGAGGTTTTGAACAATTTCATGTTTCACACCAAAATAGAGTTCAAATGAGCTCTCAAGGTAGTGTAAACGGCTCCATTTGTAAGCAACATTTTTTTCGACCATCTCTAAATCAGCCAAAAAAAATTCCTACACATCTACTATATATATACAAACCATGTGCACTGGATTTGCATTTGTTTTATGTTTTTTGAATATTTCATGAATATTTCAAATTCGGCCAAACTCAAATTCGGCCTAACGCGCATAGGCCACGGCCCAACGCGACGGCCTAGAAAACAAGCCGGCCCATCAACTCACGTATAGCACAATGTTTTACGATTTTTTTATTTTACACAGGCCAAACGACACAAGAATTTGGAAAATCGCTTTGGCAAAGTTGTTTACTATATCATTGGCAACATCGGAGATTTTTTTCACATTTAAATTCGAAAGTTGACTTTTTTCGAATTCTGGACGGTTCAAATCTAGATGTCAGATCTAGAAATTTGTCTTTTTTACACAGGCCAAACGACACAAGAATTTGGAAAATCGCTTTGGCAAAGTTGTTTCCTATATCATTGGCAACATCGGAGATTTTTTTCACATTTAAATTCGAAAGTTGACTTTTTTCGAATTCTGCACTGTTCTAGATCTAGATCTCCGATCTAGATGTCAGATCTAGAAATTTATCTTTTTTACACAGGCCAAACGACATAAGAATTTGGAAAATCGCTTTGGCAAAGTTGTTTCCCATATCATTAGCAACACCTGGAAATTTTTTCATATTTTCGAATTTTTCAAACTTGAAATTCGAATTTGCACCGTTCGAATCTTAGATAAAACTCATCGAACCATGGCACAGAAGCAATTAACCCCCTTAACTAGCACAGGTAAGTGACATGGCCGTTTAACCACAATGGGTGGGTCGTGGCTATTTTGCTGCGACGACCCGTAGCACCGTAGCTATTATGCGGAAACATGTCGCTGCTGAGCCAATTCCCTGAAAAGATGTAGTACCTGAGCTATTCGCCCGGTAGAATTTCAACTCTAGACTTTGAACTCTTCACTAAAACCGTAAAACAAAACCTTTTGAAGCTGGTACGTATGTATATAGGACAATGTTGAACATATTAGCCCATCCGATGATTAGATTAACCGATAGTGATGCAGTGCAGAAGAAGGGAAACTAATCCTATAGAACAGAGAAATAAAGCCCGCAATCTCTTCATGATCCATCAATTTAGGAAGTTACACGATGAAAACCTGAAGACGAATCCAAATTCGTGAAACTACTGCCATTCAGCCTATAGAACTGAAGTCCCTGATACTTCCCGGTCCTTAGGTATCTATGCGAGTTTGGATGATATAACAGAACATAAAAGACTCCCCAAAACTTGTGTAGTTACATGGGGCTTTATATGCTGGACTGCTGGTGAACCTTTGAACTCTTTACACTTGCTTGTATAGACAGTGGTTATCTCAGTTTGTGAACCTTCTCTATATCTTCTCCTTGCTCTTTTTTTTAAGCTTCTTCTCCTTGCTTAAATAGGAAGAGTAGTATTTCATTTGATATCTTCTCCTTGCTTAAATAGGAAGAGTAGTATTTCATTTGATATGGTTCAACCAACCATATGAGAGCTACTTTAGGTTCTTCTGTGTACTTAGGGAGCACGTGTGCATCACTTATTGTACAGGAGATACGAGGTTCGGAGTTTGTCATCGAAGTAAGCTCAACCAACAGATCACATTCATAATGAGGGTTCTTTTCAGTGTCAACAATCCGTATATTAGACATCAGAATTCAGAACCATCTAAGATATTGTGAATCCCAACCTAAAAAAACTACTGTGAATCCCAGCAGAGTGAAGAGTTAAAATAAGAGTGCGCTGCACACATCAGACTATGTCAACGCTCCCAGGTGTACCGTTCAATGGACCCTTCGTTTCTACCACATCTCTGTGCTGAAGTTTCTCGTTGGCGATATCAGCCTTGACTCTGCGCTCTATCTTCCGCGATCCGTCAATGGTGCCCGCGTCGATCGCCTCCAGGTACAGCGCCCTGGCCAGGTTCAGGAACCGCCTCCTGAATCCTGGTATCCGGGACATGTTGGTGACAATCCCTTGCAGCCTGTTTATGTATGATCCGAGTTTGTTACTGGTACTGTTTCATATAGCTGCTTAATTCAAGTCTACTGTTGGGAAGAATGTGTAGAGAACAAGACCTTCTGATGATCGCTTGCAACTGAGCTCTCTTCACGCCGTCGCTCGAAGGGAAACCACAGTCGTCCCAGTCTGATGGTTTTTCGTTTGCATTCGTCATGATGAGCTTTCGCAAGCACATTTCCTCGTCTTCGGTGAGCTCAAGTTTCTTCATCTGCTCCTTCAAGACCAGCAGCGGTCCAAGCATCCAGTCGAACACTCTGTCTTTCGGGCAATTGAAGTTGGTCACCTCGACATCATCAGCTGTGGCAATGAATGGTTTTTCATGAACCATGATTCGATTATACTTAAAAGGTTGTAAATATTATGTTACTGTCTGCCAGGTAGGGAGGCTTACATATGAGCAGACCGTGTGAGTCGTGTTTTGCAGAGCGTATCAGACAGTGAAGGACACACCAGGCCGGCAATTTTATGCTCAACTTCTTTCCCTTTCCCATGGTTATAAATTCCTCTATATCTTCAGAACTTATCAGTCCCTCGCTTAGTAATATTCTTCCATTCATCTCGCAAGATCGGAAGAGCCAATCCCATATCTGTGCAAGCATATTCGGTGGGAAATATGATTAATCTTATCCATGAAAAACAGAGATCTCGATCATCCAAGAAGATGAAGAGATATTCAAATACTTGAATGGGTCTTAGCCGTTGGATAGTTTCCATGAATGTCTTCGAACGCTGCAGAACCCTCCTAGGTCTATGACGTCCATGATGTTGCTGCTTCTCTGCAGATTCCGCTGCGAGATTATTCTCATCCTTGTCGCGGCTCGCCTTGTAGTTTGGAGAACCCGCCTTTCGGTACTTGGGCCTGTCAAAGTAATTTACTTAACAGTTAACAGGTAGAATGAATTGATGATATGCATGGAAAATCAGGCCATGCAAATAACTAACATTTTGTAAGATATTAAGTCCTAATCATAGTGGAAATAAAATAACTGCCAAATCGCACCTTGGCAAACAAGAACCTTCACGTAAGTAAAGAAGGTCGTTTGTGTATTCATCATACAATGCTACCGCGGCGATCATGTATGATAGTCCCATTTCAAATGAATGCTCCTGCGGGTAATAACAAAAATATATAAGTTGTTGTTCAAATCACTCGGATGGTGATATAAATACTTGGAATTCATTATTGTTTTTACGAGTAGAAGCAATAAAAAGGACCTGATAAGCAATCAACCCAGCATGGAGACCAAGAAAGAAGCTGCTAAGGAAGGATGCGATCACTCCCGCAATGACGGCAAGTGGCCACAATACTATGGCCAAACCGGCGAAAGGAACGCAGACTGTCTCTAGAAAAGGCCCTTCCCTTCCGACTAGGTCCTCGCACAGTCTCTGCCATCCTTTCAACAGCATGCAGGGGCTTTTCCACAATGCCACCCCAGTAATCATCAAGACATCTAGAGGAATAGCAACCAGCGCGACGAGAAAGCTCCGTGGTAGATAAGACAACCTTCCAATCGTAGAAGACAAACAAAATGTATTAGTACTAATGTTTATCGAATTCTACATTTTTCAGACAACAGTCCAAAAGTTTGCGGCGAAACTGACAGGGTGATTAGCGTGACAGATTGCACATACTTGATGTCAAAAGGTGTTTCATCATCCCTCATGTTCTCCGAAAGCTCATCCATGAACGAGAAGTAGGAGTGGAAGCAGAAATCAGTGACATCGCGCACCACCATACAAGCCCCTCTTATTGTGCTGGCAGTACCATCCTGACATTGCATCATTCTATTATACTGCCAGACCAAATCTGCATTTCAGGTTGTACTACGACGTACCAGGAAGCAGTGGGAGAGCTTGTCGGCCACGCCCTCGCCGACCGCCTCGAAAGTGGCCATGAGGGGAGCAAAAACTCCATAGCCGATACCGACCAGAAGGCTCCCAAGAACACCGAGGACCGGCAATACGAGCAGCGGCAGCGGCAGGAGCACCGCGGCAAGAATCTTGAGAACCAGCCCGATCCGTTTCGTCCTGCGATCAACAGTTGGCGGGATATATAGTTTTTGACACATGTATACATGCCCAATAAAACATTTCAGTCAAATTTAGCCTCGAGCAATTCTCATTTTAGAAGTGCAGCCATCGAAGTTCAAAAAATACACATACAACATGATGCAAGCAACTAGCAAGCAAGTAGTAGACGTGGTAAATAATGTGTGTGTGTGGGGGGGGGAGTTGTGATGCATACTTGAGCACGCAGCAGTATGTCCAGATGAAATGCGCGGGCCAGAGGCCAAGAATGACGGCCGAATCTCCCAAGAATACAATGGCTAGCACGACCGGGCCGATCAGGATAGCTGCACGTACAAGGGAAACAACAATTCTTCTCACGATCTATATAATGTGGCAACATTCTGCATAAATTGTGAAGCTACCCACTCTCCCATCATCAATTATCATGAACACCAAGTATTTCCAAGGATTCAGTAGTACACGGAATGATACGGGCGAAAACTCCTAGAAATTAAATAGCAGCGGCAGTTGGTATCTAGCTAGCTAGATGAACATCCTAGAAATGGAGAGAGAGGGTGCTATCTATACCTTTGGCGCAGCCGAGGAGGAGGAGGAGCAGGAAGAATGGGAGGAAGGAGACGAGGTTCCAGAGCTTGGCCAGGAACCCCACAGGGACCTGCATCGGTTCCTATGGCTTCTTCTTGCCCTGAGCCGCCTGAAGAAACAGAGAGAGCTTCCAAGCTAGGGGAAAGGGGAAAACGAAGACGAAGCTGGTCCTCGGCTCAGCTCAGCTAAGGGAGGGATTCCCAAGGCGGTGTGCTGTGCTGTGCTGTGCTGTGTGTGGAGCTACCGGGGAGTGACACGTTTTGCTCTGCATGCAACGCCCTGGAATCCTGCAATTTTCTATAGCGGAGACCGAGCTGAGACGGTCGAAAGGCCAGGGCGAGCACACCTGTCCTCCCCTCTCTCTGCTCTGCACCAACGGACACTTAGGACATGTACAATGCTAGAGAAGGCGCGCCTTCTCTTAGTCATCCACATCATTTAGAGAAGGCAAAATTGTAATTTGTACAGTGCATTATCTCTTATTACCATCCCTAGCCATTAATGAAAATTAATTATATTTTAATAGAAAATTGTATTTCTAAGAGAAGATAAATGCTACAATGGTGAAATTAGCCTTTCCTTATTTTGTAAGAGATCACCTCTTAGCTAAGGAAAGGCAGCCTTCCCTTTCTTTATTCTCTCTCCGCCAACTAGATAAATATCCTACGTGTTAATGCTAAGAGAAGACTGACGTCACCCCATTATACATGCCCTTAGGATGTACAAGAAAATATGAAAATCCTTTTTTTAGCGGAATATGAAAATCCATTCATGAACCATCAGGTGGGCATTTGTCCCTCCGCTGAAAACTCAAAAAAAAAATCATAACCCGTGGCCGTACTTATGCCCAGAGGCCAAATTACAAATTATGTGCACAAAACCATCCAACCCATCACTGCTCGGAGTGGCCACCATAAAAAAGAAGAAAAACTCCATGTAAAGCAGTTGGTCCGTACAAAATTAGGTCAAGGACAAACACGGCCTCCGGGGTCGCACACCTAGGCGACTCCAGAGGCGTCGGCGCCACCCACCAAAAACCTCTCCCCGTCGTCAATCCCCTCACCACAGCTGGATGAGGTTGCCCAGAGGCGGAAAGCAACGGCGGGATGCCCTTTTCCTCTTTAGATGTGTAGCAGGGACTAGTACATGTACACACTGTATTAGTCCGAAACCTAAAATGGAGCCCAGGCTACATGGTATCTGTTTTAAAAAAAATCAAAATCGACATTTTTGAGTTTTGAAAAATCAAAATCAAAATACCTGATATATATTGTGTCGAGATTTAGAGCCACGCAATTTTTAACTCCAAATACGTTGTATTTTGGGTTGCATAAAAAAAGAAAATTGGTCGATCTAGGTGGTGAATAATACACAGTTTCAAAATTTTGAAATTTCCACGATTTTCATTTTTATTTATCCCAAATCTAACGAATTTGGAATTAAAATTGTGCACGCTTAGAGATCTCGACACTATCTACATATGGGATTTTTTCACGATTTTTGGAAACTCAAAAGTATCGATTTTGATTTTTTTTTCAAAAACACGGGCACCATGCAGCCGGGCTCTATTTGTCCGCTCTCGTATTAGTCTCAACAAGTAACTCAATTTTTGGCACAGAATATATAATTCATTCCAATTTGAATCGTTAGTACAATATGATTTGGAAATACTTCATCCATTCCTAGCATACCTGGCCATGGGCAGCCCGGCCCGGATGGCCCCACACAACCCGGCCCGGATGGCCCGACGCAACCCGGCCCAAAATTCTCGTGCCGGGCGGGCTTGAATATCGGGCCTGATAGTCAGGTCGGGCTGGGCTCGGGCCTTATAAAAACGTAAATTCAGCAAGGATCAGGGCGGGACGATCGAGCCTAGCCGGACTTTGTCGGGCTCGGGCCGGATTGCTACAGCCCGATGACCAGGTCGGGCCAGGCTCGGGCCTGGATTTTTCTGCGCTGGAATTTTTAGGCCCAGCCCGAGATGCCCAGGTATAATTCGTAGTGACGTTTATTTCACATGTTTAGATTTGAGAAAAATTCACGAACAGTCACTGAACTCGTCCGGCGCGTGCAATTTCATCAGTAAACTCAGGAAATGTCATTTGCGGGTGCTTAAACTTGTTCCGTTGCTGCACTGACAGTCATTGGACGGTTTGACGTACGTATTCGGGCCACGTGTCAGCATGTCGCACCGTATTGGGCCAAGTCAGCGTAGGAGGGACCGCGGCAGGGAGAGAGTGCGAGTGAGAGGGGCTTTCTGGAAAATGGTCGCAAGGGTAAAATTCCCCAATCTGTTCCCAATTCGCCAGCGCCTCCGGCCGGCCGCCACGGTGCTGCGTATCCTGCCGTGCAGCTCTCCGGCCGGCCACACAACGCTGCGCCTCCAGCCAGCGCCTTCGTCTCCTCTCCTCTGTCTTCTCTAGCGCCTCCGTCTCCTCTCCTCTGTCTTCTCCAGCGCCTCCGTCTCCTCTCCTCTATCTTCTCCAGCGCACACGACGGAATGTCTTCCGCCGCCGGTAGCTCGTACACCGCGAATTCTGCGCGCTCCCTGCCGCTAATCCAGTGCCCCGACTGCGGGAAGGTGGTGAAGCGCCACGTCTCGACCACGAAGGAGCACCCTGGATGGAGGTTCTACAGGTGCAAAATGCACAAGGTATCCATCGCCATTACCTCTTCTCTGTGGCACCTTAGCTCTTTTCTCACCTCAGTTCTTGTACACGTGCAGAAAACCTGTAATTTCTGGCATTGGGAGGGAGAGTATGAGGAATATCTGATAGAGCATGGTCATTTGGCTGCTGCGGATCAGGGGATGCATGCTTATGAGCAGGATGTGGAGGTTACCACGGCAGTGAAGAAGAAGATGGAGCAAGAGGCAGGGAAGCAGGCCGATGAGATGATGCATGTCATGTTGGCTGTGGTTCAGATAGGCTTCGAAGTAGTGATGCTGCTGAAATGCATTACTGTGATGTTGTTTGTGATGTTGGTAGTAGCTATTGTAGCAATGTGTAGGTTTTAAGTGGTTTGTTGATGGTTTAAAGCTTGTATGGAATGATCTGAGACAATTGTTGAAATATGAGATGGTAATTTGTTGATGGTCTAAAGAATTATGTGCTCATGGTGTATGTGTTCTGATAGTACATCGCCGATTAGTAATTTCTGCTCCAACTCAGTACCAGGACGAGTCCATACTAGTCGGTGATCCTCGACTAGTTTTAGGTGACAATTCATCATCATAATCACACAAATGTGCATCCGAACTGCTATAATATAAGATATCATGTCCAGTACTTGCTAGTTGATCAAGTTATAGGCAGTAATGCATCAGGAGTAGCAAAATAAACCAGCGATGATCCATCACATGGTACAGCACCAAAATAAACCTAAAATGCTCCATCTAAATGGTCCAGCACCAAAATAAACGTCACATGATCCATTACATGGTCTAGCCCCTAAGTTCGTCAAACATGGAAACCTTTTTTCCCTGGTATGGAACATAGGAGCTGCCTGATGTTCCATCACCAGTAGGTGCCTTAGCTGCTACTTCAGCTGCCTTTGCTGCTGCTTGATGTGCCTTCTTCTTCTGGAGCTCAGTTCTTTTTGCTGCTGCTTGAGCTGCCTTTGCTGCTACTTGCGCTTCTTTTACAGCTGCTTGGGCTGCCTTCTTCTCCTCTTGGTTCTTCTTTCTCTGCTCTGCATCACGTTCTTTCTTCAACAATGCTTCAATCTTTCTCTGTTCTGCAGCTTCTTTCCTTTGCTCAGCTCTCTCTGCAGCTCTAGCCTGCTTCTCAAGTGTCTTCTTCTCGGCATCTTGTAGCTTCTTTAGCTCTGTAGCTTCTTTTCTGTCTTGAAATTCTTTAAGTTTTCTTGTTTCATTGCTTGTGCCTGCATGGAAATGTTTTGCACTGATGGTCCAGTAGCAGCAGCTTCTCTAGCAGTAGCAATGAAGCTAGATTCTGGTAATGGCATTGCTTGTCTTATTTCCCAGGGAGGTGGTAACTGCAAGAACAATTAATTGAATTACAATGAAATATAATTGAATTACAATTAACTGCAAGAACAATTAGGTACAATGAATTAATTCTAGTATTTACATTTTCATGCAGCATATCCAACATGGTCTCCTCCATATTTGCGTAGGTTGGTCTGTCTTGATTTGCAAATTGATATTGTTCCTCCTACAAGAAAATTAGTTAGTGGAAAACTTCAGTTAGTAAACATAAGCAACCCTAAGACTACATATTTGTAATTACCTGAGTAATTACAGGCTCTGATGCATCTTCAGGCTGTGCTAGTACTGCTTTCCCTCTCTTCCTTGCTTGCTTCGTTGGTGCCATGCCTGCTTTAAAAGCCCCACAACCACCTCTGTTGTGCCCACTTTTACCACAGTGGCTGCAGTGGATATTGTTCCATGCTTTGACATCTTAACCCCAGCATTGGTAGGTTTCTCTTCAGGTTGCTTTCTCCTGTTTTTCTTCTTTCTTCCTACTTTCTTGTCATATTTTGGAGGACCAATGGTAAGGCAGTTCACAACCCTAAACCACTCTGACTCATCTCTTAGTGGCATCAGAATGTGAGCATACACCTTTCTATAAGTTTCCACTGAGTAGCAGGGATGCACACGACCTACTGGATTCATGTTCTCTTGCCTCATGCAAGCAATTGCATGATGGCAAGGTATACCAGTCAAATTCCACCTCTGGCAGCTGCAAGAATTGTTCAAAAGCTCCACTATGTAATCCCTACCACAACTATCAACAAGATAGACACCAGCTCCTGCAGAGGTGGATATAAAACAGTTGTTGGACAATTCTATGTATTTGTCAAGTTGCTTCTGAACTTTGGGACAGATGGGTCCTGTGAACAACTCAATTTCCTCCCTTTTTGTTCTTAGTCTTGTGCTTAGTTGGTTGAAGATCGTTTTGATCATGGAAATGATTGGCAGCTCTCTTGCCTCTAAGATGTACCTACACATTGAACAATGTAAACACCAGTTGCAGCAATGATGTAGCAAGAACAAAAATGGCGATGACCAAATCTTACTTGTTGAAAACCTCAGAAATGTTGTTTAGCAATAGATCACACTTAGCCCAATCATTTTGAAAAGCTTTCACCCACTGGTTAGGTGGAATTTCTTCAAGCCACTTGTAAGCCTCTATGTTGATGAGCTTCATCTCCTCCATTGCTTCATTGTACCTTACCACTTGAGTGCACCTTGCTATCTTCCAGAGCTGGTTTTTAAGTACCTCCTCGAAATTGTTGGTTGAAATTCTGCCACAGATGCCTCACACAAAATCTGTGCTCTGCGTGAGGAAAATAATGTTTCACAGCTGCAATCAAGCCCTACAGAAGCACAAAAGAATGTAATTATTAGCACGTTATAGCGTTTCAAGAATCGACTTCATATATCGTCGCTAATAGCTTTTCAAGAATCGAGAAATGTATTACCTTTTGTTTGTCTGAAATTAATGTCCAAAGCGAGGTGTCTTCAATCCCGAGACCCCGCTTCAGTGTGGAAATGAACCATTTCCAGCTCTCTGTGTCTTCAATTGCAACCACAGCAAATGCAAATGGGTAGATACACTCATTAGGATCAACTCCAACAGCAGCTAGCAAAATACCACCAGCATTGGTCTTCAGGTGACACCCATCCAAGCAAATAACCGGCCTGCAACCTGCCATGAAGCCCCTTTTCATTGCATCAAAGCTGAAGAAACATCGTTTAAACCTGCCTTCCTCTGTCAGCCCAATGTAGAATGTGTTTCCTGGATTTGCCCTCCTCAGCTCACTTGCAAAATCCCAGAGCTTGCTGTATTGAGCATCTTCATCACCATATATAAGCCTCTGTGCATATTTCCTTGCTCTACCAAGCTTAGGTTTAGAAACTGTTATATTCCAATCCTTCTGAACTAGCCTGCCAAATTCTTCAAACTGATCTTCTCATCTGCTCTAACTGTGTCAATGTATTTTTGTGCAATGAATTTATAGCTGAAAGGCCTGATTTTCCAGTTCCTTTCACAAGTATGCACATCATGTAGCTTCTTTATCATGAAACACTTGCTTCTGTTGTCGTATGACGCCCACATGTACCAGGGACAATCTCCCACACACCTAGCTTCTAGCCTCTGCTGGTCATTGACTGGTAGGGTTATAGCACGCCTGCTTTGACATGTGTACTCACTGATTGCCTTTCTAAGCAACTCAACTGAAGCAAATACTTGACCAACTTTGAATGTTGGATTCAACATGTCCTCTGGTCCAAAATGCTTGAATTTCAGCCTGATTTCCTCATCATCTTCTGAATCGGGCAAATGTAGGTCATCTTCTTCAGAATCCTCCACACAGTCAGCTTCTTTCTTCCCTTTTACGTCTCTCTGGTCTAAGTTCTCATCATACAGGTCAGCATCATCTTCTGATATGTGATGATCACTATCAACAATCTCTGGTTCATAGTCTTCATCCTCACTCGATTCACAGTCGAATCCACCATCAACTGACAGCCTCCTCTTGATTCTCTCCCTGCCTGCAACATTACATGTCTGCTCGAAGTCTGGCTTCAGTGGACTAATAACATGTGGCAGCTCTGCTCTTGGTTGCATCACAACATCGTCAACAACTTGACCTCCTCCAGGCTCTGCTCAATGATGTTATCAATATCTACATACATGCACAGGACCTTGTTCCCAAGTGTTACTGCACATGACATGTTATCAGTGTCCTTGGAAGATCTTATTTCTGTCAAGCCATTGTGCATCATTTCAAAGCCAGGAAGACACCAATAGGCCCTTGCTCTCCCTGCATAATCAAAGCCTAAATCCCACATTATGTTCTGAATACTGCTCAACCCCAGTAGCCTCTGTCACAGTAATCGAACCACATCATCGAGCCACCAATGTAAGCCCTGTCTGAGCCATCTCCAAGGAAAAACCCTCCATAACTGACAGCAAGAGTAAACAACTCCTCTTCTCCATCTCCTAAAATGCAGTACATAATAATCAGTTAAAACTATCACAGAAAAGAACTGAGCTACTTTGCACATAAATATGAACTGAATTTCAAAACTATCACAAATTCAGTTCAGTCACACGAAATTGATTTACACACGTACTGCTCCAATACTCAATCCTAATGTGTAGCACCAACCAGTAACATGTACTCTACCGCCCAAATTCATCAAATTTACGGAGAAAAGCACAGGAACACATCACACCCTAGCACACCACGCTACACTACAGACAAGAACAAACCACACGAATTGGTCCTCCAGAGCAAACGATTGGTTCTACATCACAGCTACAGCGAGAGGAACAGGATCAAATTCATGGCGGACGAACGAGAACGAACCGTAAACTGGGGGAGGCTCTCCATCTGCTCGGCTCCGCGGTGCCATGGTTCGCCGTTCGGCCTGCCGCCGTTCGCAGCGTGCGCGCCGCCGACTAAACCCTAGCCGATCGCCGTCGCCTGCGCTTCTCCCTTTCTTTCCTTGTTAGAAGAGGAGACAGGAAGTCGGATACGAACCGTCGTGAAGGACCTAGATACTGCCCGCGAGACCATTTTCGAGAAAGCCCCTCCCACTCGCACTCTCTCCCTGCCGAGGTCCCTCCTACGCTGACTTGGCCCAATACGGTGCGACATGCTGACACGTGGCCAAAATACGTACGTCAAACCGTCCAATGACTGTCAGTGCAGCAACGGAACAAGTTTAAGCACCCGCAAATGACATTTCCTGAGTTCACTGATGAAATTGCACGTGCCGGACGAGTTCAGTGACTGTTCGTGAATTTTTCTCTTTAGATTTTGACCATCAATTTCAACAGAAAAATATGTGAGAAGTGATTATACCATTGAAAACTTTTTGTCAAATTGGAATTTGATGCCATATATTTTTGTAACAAATATCACATGTTTTGTTAGCGAAACCGATGGTCAAATTTTGTGCACATAAAACTAAGATGCCATCTAAATAAGGACGGAGTGAGTATTAAAATTAATTGTGTTTAGACACATAAAATAAAATCAGAGTAAAGGCACGGGATAGTTATTATACGTGTTGGGCCCAGCAAATTGATCTGTGCTCCCTCCCTGCAATATTGTAGGGCGCCCTATGGTTTTTAGGTAGGCGATTTCCTGTTAATTAGAGAGTTATGGGGCATGGTAAATCTGCTGATTTTCTGTCCCCTTAATTACGCTTGAACCTGTCGTTTCTATAAGCGCGCGGTGGAAATTGGACGTGGGTATCGTCCCCTCTGCATGCGCTAATTAATAGCTGAAATCTCCTACTAATTAGGTAGACCAGGTCGTGCTCACTACAGGACGCGCCCTCTGTGCCGACGGTGATGCAGATAACTTACCCGTCGGCACAGGGTCGTCGGCGTAGGTGCCCGTAGGCACAGGCTATTTGCCCGTCGGCACAGACTTTCCCCGTCGGCACAGGGTATGCCCACGGTTGAAAAAATGCCCGTCGGCACAAATTTCGTCGGCGTAGGTTCGGTGGGCCCCACCGTGGGCGAGCTCGCCTGAGAAGCTGTGCCGACGGGATTACCGTCGGCATAGGTGTACGCGTGGCAGCGCCTGGACAGTCCAGGCAGGGGCTGTGCCGACGGTATTCACGGGCGTGACCATTTGGTCACACGGCCACACCTGTGCCGACGGGAATACCGTCGGCACAACTATCCCAGGTTTTTTTTTTTGCAATTTGGTTGCAGGCGCTGGTTTTTGCAGCAAAAATAGCAGAAAATAAAATATAAAATACTGACAATATTATCACAAATAAGATCACACATAGCTCCATATATCATCCCAAAGCAATATCATCAAGCACAATGCTAATATCATCAAAGTGGATACACACATAGGACCATCATTATACATAGCTAGATGTCTAGATCATCAAGCCCTACATCTATTGCGGCGGTGACGGGGTGTACCCCATGTCTCCCCGGGTGAACACAGGCGATCGATGGCTCGGCGCAGCAGTAGAACCACCAGAAGAAGGCGAAGCACCAGGAGAAGTCGAAGCACCACGCGAAGCACCACGAGAAGGACCACCGGGATGTACCGGTGTGATCTCACGCGAACCCGGCGAAGCACCAGGCGAAGGATCAGCATCAAACCTCACCATCTCACGCGAACCCGGCGAGGCACTAGGAGAAGCACGACCAAAGTGTGGGTTCTCCGACGAGCATCCCGTTCCCTACATGTTTGAGCAAGAGTTAGCAACTTGCGAGGCAAAGGAAAAGCGGTAACTAGTGGTTTGGCATCAAACTTACCGGGGTCGATGAGTAGTAGGTGAGAGCGAACTCGTGAAAGGACAAGGATGTCGCCTAGAGGGGGGGTGAATAGGCGATTTAAAACTTTTCTGGTTTAGGCTTGATAATTGCGGAATAAAACTAGGTGTTTAAATTAACAAGACAACAACCTAAATAAACTAGGTCACCTATGTGCACCAACGACTTATGCTAAGTAAGACAAGCAACAAGGTGAAAGCAAGATATAGTACTTCAAGCACGAAGGCTATCAAAATGTAAAGTGCATAAGTAAAGAGCTCGGGTATAGAAATAACCGAGGCACGCGGAGACGACGATGTATTCCCGAGTTCCTCCTTTTTAGGGGAGTACGTCTCGTTGGAGGGGTGTGAGTTTCAAACTCAAGATGCCACAAATGGCCTCACCCTATTCTCCGATGAACCTCGCACAAAAGCTCGGTTCACCTTCCACTATTGATTTCCTTTTGGGCGAAAATCGAATCCCTTACAACAATCTTGAGGCACAACCCACAAAAGGATTGGGAGCTCCCAAGTGGCGACAAAAGGCCTCCACCGCCACAAAAGGCGTCCACCGCCACAAAAGGCGTCTAGGGTCGAAAGACCCAAGAGTAACAAGCTCACGAACTTTCACTTCCACGAATCCTCGTGGAGAGCACAAACCGATGCACAAAAGCAATGGCAAGAACACACGAAGTGCTCAAGTCCTTCACTCTCAAATCCCACCAAAAGCAACTAATGCTTATGGGGGAGAAGAGAGGAAGAACAAAGAAGAGAACCACACAAGAACTCCAAGATCTAGATCCACTAGGTTCCCCTCACTTAGAGGAGAGATGGATTGGTGGAAATATAGATCTAGATCTCCTCTCTCAAATCCCTCAAAGATATGCAAGAATCATGGGAGGAATTAGGAGAGGGGCAAGCTTTCCAAGGTCAACAATGGAGGTGAATGAAGAGGAAAAACGTGCTTGGAAGAAGCTTAGCTCTTTGGGGAAGAAGGGGGCCTTTTATAGGTCCCACAAAAAAGAGCCGTTGCAGGAAAACTGCTTATACCGGAGACTCCGGTCCCTTATACCGGAGACTCCGGCCCCCCGGAGACTCCGGGGTCACTCCGGGGTCACTCCGGACCCCCCACCCGAGGCTGCCGTCCTGAGGAGCGAAAAACGAAACGCGCAGACCGGAGACTCTGGTCTGGGACCGGAGACTCCGGCCAGGAAAAAACTGCAGCAACACCGAACACGAAAACTAAGATATCTTGAGCATCCGAACTCCGTTTTCGATGATCTTTGGCTCGTTGGAATCGTAAAAAAGAGCTTTACAAGATCATGCAGAGAAACATCATAGTCCAACAATGGAGGATAAAACCAAATGGGGAAAGGTTAGACCTCTCGATAAAAGAACAACCGATAAAACCTCCAAACCAAAACCGTAGCATGTTTCTCATCCGGACTCCGTTTTGTATGATCTTAGGCTTGTTTGAAAGATACTCACAAGCACAACAAGATTATGAATATACACATCATAGTCCATCATGTGAGGAGGAAATCACAAGTGGAGAGTTTGACCTCTCTTAGAAAAGACAAACCGGTAAAACCTCCAATATCAAAAACGCAACAAGATATTCATGACATCCGTTTTTGATGAACTAGAGCTTGGTATGGAGATGAACACAAGCTCTAAATCCTCACATGGATAAAGGCCAAATAAGAACCAAGAAAGATGATATGCCAAGTATGCAAAGGTTTGAGCTCTCCACAAAGATGCGAGCAAGTTACTCACTTGAGAGCCCCTCTTGATAGTACGCCGTCTATCCTATAACCCGGTCTTCCACTAACACCAAGAGACCGGTAAAATAGAAACCCTATCAAGATCATACCTTTGCCTTGCGCATTCCACTTGAGCTAGATGATGACGATCTTGATCTCTTCAAGTGGACCACCTTTCTTGATTGCGCTTTGCTAGCACATGCTTGATGAAGACTTCTCCAAATACTCCCCCATACACCATTATGGGAGAGCCTCGCTTAGCTCCGTCTTCATGTATCCACTTGCACTTTGTCTTCTTATCTTGATATAGATGATGGCTTGGAGATAAACATGAATGTTCACTCAATCTTACTTTCCAAGCCATGCTTGCAATAAGCTCAACTCTAGACGACCATTCTTTATATAAACCCTTGGATAGAATCTTGGTCAACATATAATCTTCTAGAGTCCAACACATGAACTCCAATCTTCTTCATGGACAAGATCTATAAAGATAGCTCAATACAAACATTAGTCAATAAGGATTGTCATTAATTACCAAAACCACACATGGGGCAACACATGCCCTTTCAACTCGTCCTTCGATGGAAACCGTGGACACGGCCCCGGCTCCGGAGGCTCCTCCATAGAAGGGGGGACCCGCACTCCAGTGGTGAAAAAGTTCAGCACCGACTGCAAGATAGTTTAGATGTTAGACGTTGCCAAAATAAAGGTTCAAACTAGGGAAGTGGGACTTGTCATATTAGACAAAAATAAAGGTTGAAACTTACAGCACGGAACGACTTTTGATACGAGGAGTAGGCTGTATTCATCTCCAGCCACTGGGCATAGGCCACCTGATACTCCGCATGAGCGGCAGCGTAGGCTGCCTCAAGATCGGGCTACAATTTCGAAAATATGGTATGGAACTGTCAACTTAGCCATGCAGGAACGAATGTCGGAAAGAGGATGAAAATGAGAAAAACTTACATCGGTGGAAGTGGGTCGACGAGGCCGTCGACGAGGCGCGATAAGGGGGCTGCCGTCAGGGAGGGTAGCTTTTGCCTGCGTGAAGCTCATGGAAGGCCTGACCACATTCTGAAGAAAGAGATTACGGCCATGCGGCCTTCCATGCCCTGAGAGGACCATCGACCTCTCGTCGACCTCCTGGCTCAAGGGGTCATCCACCTCCGGGTGAAAAGACTGGAACGTCGTGGAGTACCTCTCCAAGTTCTCGTTGGCATTGTTGTAGTACTCAGGAAGCTGGGGCTGAGGCTTCGATAGATCGCGCTTCTTCTCCTTCATCTTCTTCCACGATTGCAACTCAGAGCTTACCTCCCCCCTATCGGCGTCCTGCATCGCGAAAAGAAATGTCATGCGTAGCAAGTAGAAACATGAGGGGAAAATAAATGGAGGTCGTTCCATGTATATATATACCAGCTTTTCCTTGAAGCGGAAGATGTTGCGGCTTCCCGCAATGTGTGTTCCCTCGGTGCCTCGGTTTGCCTTGTTCCGCTGGCTCACGGCGTCGAACTCGGGGTCTCCCCCGACCCACCTCGTAACCAACGCATCCCATGCGTCTTCTTTGCCGTCGGCCCAGTCGGGCATAACCTGAAAATGCAATTCAAGAAGAGATAATGCAATGGCAACTTAGCAGCAATATAGAATTTCATTGACAGTTCACTTACCGAAAGGAATTCCTCCCTCGTCATCTTCTGTGCCGTCTTGACATTCTCCTCCTTCTTGGCCCTCTTGCCCGTCTTCTCATACGTGAAAGTATTGGCGGACGTATGCTTTTGGTTGTAGAATTGTTGCCGTGTCAACCTCACACAATGAGCACGCAATACGCGAGCCGCCGTGTCTCTATGCTCGTCCGCCACCCGAAAATGCTTCTTCAACCATGCATAAAAAAATTGTGAGAGTCATGAGTTAGCACGGTGGAGTCATAAACTATGAACGGAACTCGAAAAATATGTCTTACCCAAAACCCGGTGATCACGGCGTCAGCAGCTGTCTCGAAGCCCGGGATAGGGGCAGCCTCATAGTCCACCCATTTATAGGCTAACTTTGCCTCGGCGTCGGGACCGACGGTGTACAAGCCCGGCCAATTTTGCCTAATTAGAGCTCCAAGCAAGCTCCCAGGAGTGCGGGGAATCTTAGGTGCTGGCCATGTCCATTTGCTGCACAATAATCAAACATTAGTACATATGCCAAATTGTTATGAACACAATGAAATTACATGTTCAAAATTACAAAATTAGTACACTTACTCAACGCCCTGAGGAACAATGAGGGCTTTCGCCTCCTCGCTCCTAGGCTCCATGTCCTCGTCGGGGACTCCCGCTTCGCCACGCATCCGCGGCCGCTTCGGCGCCAGCTCCACCTCGTCCTCCACCTCGTCCTCCGCCTCGTCCTCCACCTCGTGTCTAGACTGGGAAGCCACGTCGCCAGAAGCGGAGGGCAACTCCACCTCGTCCTCCGCCACGTCTACTCCACCTCGTCCTCCACCTCGTCCTACTCGCGCACCCTCGTCCACGGCGTAACGCGAGGTGGAAGGTCGTCCACTCCGTGTAACTCCAGGCTTCCGTACCATCATCTTACTAATCTTACTAATCAGGGACGAGGAGTTTTCCTTGCCTTGGCTCATATTGTTCAATCACCTGCATTGAGAAAGAGAAAACAAGTAAGCATAAAGACATAATAAAATGTAGACAGTAAGCATAAAGACGTAATGCAATGACGAAGCATGTTGAAAAATAAATACTAAAGCATAAAGACATAATAACATGTAGACACCAAGCATAAAGATGTAATGCAATTAAGAAGCATGTTGAAAAATAAATACTAAGCATAGAGACATAAAAGACGCTCACCCCGAATAATCACTCTCATAATTTAGTTGGTTCTCATTCTCACTATCACTATCACTATCACGTGTGTAGTAGGTTGGAGGCTCATCGCACGGTGGAGGCTCGTCATCGGCGGCATTGTCCGCCTGTAACTTCGAGAGCATATTTATGTCCTTCAGATCCACCACTGACTCACCACGAGTGTGTGCATCGTTCTCGAGGTCCTCAAGACCACCCGTTTGTAAGGCAAAGTCCCCGAAGTCCTCTTGCTCTTGATAGAAAATTCCCTCGTATGTTTTAGGGTCAATGTTGTTGTAATCGTCGGCAGAGGGCATGGGTAGCTTACCATGTGGCGATACCCGGAACACGACTTCCCAGCCCTTGAGGTTCTCTTTCTGGCATGGGTAGGGCAAATAATAAACTTGCTTGGCTTGGTGAGCCACAACAAAGACATCGGCTCCGCTATAGGTGGTTGAAGGCTTAACTTCAACTAACCCAATGGAAGGGTCACTTCTCAGTCCACCGTGTGGTCCAGTGCGTGGGTCGAACCAATGGCACTGGAACACAACGAGCTTGAGTTCTATGTTCGTACGATTGAACTTCAGCTCGTATACCTTTTCTAACCTTCCGTAGTAATCTACGTAATCGGCTCCATCGGCTCCTCTGGATCCTTTGGTGAAGACCCCAGTATTTACAGTTTTTGCATTCGGCCGACTATTCTGGTGATACTCTGTATGGAAGCGGAACCCATTCACATCATACTTCTCATACTTCATGACGGTACGGTTAAAACCTTGGGAAACACATCTCAACTCATCCGTCATCTCAACGTTGCGATCAGCTCCCTACAAGTACGGTTCAAATTGTTTTGTGCATTAGTTACGTGTAATAAGAGGGACAAGTCACAGATTGCAAGCTAAGAGGGACAGGTTAGAAATTACTTTTTCCATGAACCAAGACACAAATTTTTTTCCTCCGTGAGCACCCTTTTTCAGAAGAGTGTCCAGCTCCGCGGGAGAGGGATCCGCCATTCCCGACCACTGTTCATCTTGGAATTGGCTAAAAGGAGAAAATAGGTATTAGACCGAAACCGAGTTACTAGTTGCAAAGTAATTTGTTCACCATTTTACCTGATGAAACCGACTACTTCCGTCATGTTCGTAAGCACATAGAGCATTATGCAATCCTTCTCTTCCTTGGTCAACTGCATTTTACACCACCACCGGCCTTGCCACCGGGACATTGGAAGAGGAGGAGCTTGGGGTCATGCTTGGGCTCGTCGACATTGTACCGAGAGACCGGGTTATGCATAGTGGATACTTCATCGGGATAGTACGTTGTCACGGCGTCTGCCATCTCCCGAAGTATTGTTGCCTCAGCTATGCATGCTTCAATCCTATTTTTGTTTCCAGTCATGTTTCGAATATACTTGAACTCTCTCTCAATACAAAACTGCCAACGAAACTGCACCGGTCCACCCAAGAGTGCCTCGTTCGCGAGATGCACAACGAGATGTGCCATCGGAACAAAGAAGCCTGGCGGAAAGATCTTCTCTAAATTGCATAGCAACTCCGGCACAAGATCACGCAGCTTCCCAATAATCACGGGACATATCTGCTTCGCACAGAGCGTGCGGAAGAAATGGCTCAACTCCGCAAGCACTCGCCAGATACGATCGGGGAGATACCCTCGAACCATCACCGGCATCAACCGCTCAATCCATATATGATAGTCGTGACTCTTGAGCCCAGTGACATTTCCCTTTACAAGATTGACTCCATTACTTATATTGGAACAATAACCATCAGGGAACATCACGTCGTGTTTGAGCCACTTGAATGTCTCCTTCTTTTGGATATTATCAAGGCAGTAGGGTGCATTCGGCTTGAACCAATTTTTTCGACGGCGGTCAGGAGGCTGCATGTGTAATCTCTCCCTATCACAGAGATTCTCAACATCAACTCTAGCCTTGACATTGTCCTTTGACTTCCCAGGAATGTTCAGGACTGTGTGAAAGAGCATCTCTCCAACATTCTTTTCGGTGTGCATCACATCGATGTTATGGGGAAGTTCGAGGTCCTTGTAATACTCTAGCTGCGTTAAGCCTGCCACGTGAGTCCAGTTGTGCGTTACACCATATCCCACAAATTTTGGGCCAGGTACCTGAGCAGGCACGAGAGCACGTAGCTCGGCATCAACAGTTGCACCATCGAACTTCGGTATCTCTTTTTCTTCACGCACGACTTTGCCCTTCGTGAAGTTTTTTATGTCTTCTCGGTAAGGATGCCTTCTTTTGAGGAACGGTCGATGCTTGTCAAACGCGACATACTTGCGACCTGACTTTAGCCAAGTGAACTCAAGTCGGTTTCTGCACACTGGGCATGGCCACTTACCAGCTGTACACCATCCGCAGAATAGGGCATACCCGGGTAGGTCGTGCATGGAATAGTGGTACCAAATTCTCATCAAGAAGTTTTTCTTTGATGCTCGGTCGTATGTCCACGTCCCATTGTGCCATGAGTGGTGCAAATCATCCACAAGCGGTTGCATGTAGACACTCAAATTCTTCCCCGGGTATTCGGGCCCTGGAATGATCAGCGACATAAACATGAACTTCCTTTGCATTAGGACCCCGGGAGGGAGATTGAGCGGAATAACAAACACGGGCCAGCAGCTGTACGAGTGACTCGACATACCATATGGATTGAATCCATCTGTTGCTATCGCAATTCTGACATTCCGAGCATCTGCTGCCTTATCGGGGTGTTTCTCATCAAAATTCTCCCATGCCTTACCATCAGATGGATGTCCCATCTTTTTCCGTCCGAACTCGTCGGCGTATCTCTTCCCCTTCTTGTGCCAAGTCATCTGCGTGGCAGTCTCCTCAGAAAAGTAAAGCCGCTGGATTCTTTTTATGAATGGGAGGTACCGAAGAATCTTCACAGCGACTTTTCCCTGCGTCTTCTGACCATCGGGCTCCGTTTTCTCATGATACCTAGAGGCCCCACAAAGACTACAGTACTTGTCATCCGCATACTGTTTCCAGAACAGAAGGCAACCTTTTGGACAACAATCTATCTTTTCATAATCCATGCTAAGCGATCCCAATAGTTTCCTCGTTTCGTGCATGGACTTTGGCAGACAATGCCCTTCGGGCAACATGTTACCAAATGTTTTCAGATTGGCTTCAAAGCCTGCACGGGTGGTGGAGTACTGGCACTTGTCACTTAGTATTTGAGCTATGGCATCGAGCTGAGAAATGTTTGCACCCTCGTATAGAGGCTTCTTAGCCGAGGCCATCATATCAAGGAAAGCCTTCGCGGTTGGCTCCGGTTCCTCCGGTTCACCGGTTCCTCCGGTTCACCCGGTTCCTCCTGTTCCTCCTGTGGAGGTGGCGAATCCGGTATGTCAGCATCACGGAGATCATCTAGCAAGTTTCTCACCCCATCATACTCATTGCCATTGATCCGCTGCCGCATCACCTCAACTCTGTCACGTTCGACCTGAGCAAAGTCGACCTTCGTGACGTAGTTAGGCATATACCCAGACAACCAAAGATGCTTAGTCATTTCATCCTTTCCCTGACGGGCACGATTCTTGCAATTAATGCATGGGCACCTTGGACGAACTCCTGATGCCTTTGAACCACGCGCTAACTCCTTCACTAACATATTGGTCTTCCATTCCCACTCCTCTGTTCTTTTAATCTTACTGATACGGCCACTGTACATCCACCCATTATCAGCCATCCTCTGCTTTATTGGATCCAAAGAACAACGCATTTCGTAATATGCACCAAGTAATAATAAATTTATTCAATGACACCAAGATTAATTACGGCCAAATTTTATCTTTTACAACATGCAAGGGTTCACCTACACTTCTAATAGGAGGGCCTATCCCGCCCGAGTACGTGTAGATCGAGTCGTGTCCCATGTTCTACCCCGACCCGAGACGAAATTTCGGCAGCACCTCCCCGCTGTTCTTCAGAATACACGTCTCGAGCTTGTCAAGCCGAGAGGGTGTGCATCCGAAGAACAACGGGGAGGTGCTGCCGAAATTCCGTCTCAGGAAGGGGTAGAACATGGAACACGACTCGATCTACACGTACTCGGACTGTCCAACAGGACAACCCGGAAGTGTTACGGTTATAAATATGCAAAGATGGACAATCCTGCATATTTATAAATTTGTAACCCTTCCGGACGGGATCTGACTCGGGTTACGCGACTGACTTGGTGATCTAGACCAAAATAAACCTATGCAGCAAGAGAGGCGAAAGGTTTATACCCTCGAAGCGTGATCGGTGGCGGGAGAAGGTCGAGGACGTGATCCGGAAGCAGGGCGACAAAACAGGGGCACCGAGGCGGCCCCTCCTCAGCTGCAGAAGAAGCCCCGCAACGACGCGCGGGACCGACGGTGCTGGCTGACGGGAATCTACGTCATCTGAAAAAAGCAAAAAAAAAAGAACATTAGCACACATGTCTAGCAACATAAATATTCATGAAAATGCTTAAAACAAAAATTATATAGCTATCAACTAAACCTACCCTAACACTAAAAGCTAACACTAACAGCTAACACTAACACTAAAACTAAAGCTAACACTAACCCTAACACTAAAACTAAAGCTAACACTAACCCTAACGCTAACAACTAAACCTACCCTAACACTAACAGCTAACACTAACACTAAAACTAAAGCTAACACTAACCCTAACACAAAAACTAAAGCTAACACTAACCCTAACGCTAACACTAAATAATTCTAACAAAAAAACAGAGGTGGAGCAGTGCTTACCTCTGGTGGCGCCGGTGAAGGTGGGGGCGTCGGGGGCGGCCGGAGCTAGGAGGAGATGGGCAGGGGACGGGGCCAGAGGTGGGGGCGGCCGGAGCTAGGAGGAGCAGGGCCGGAGGTGGGGGCGTCGTGGAGAGGAGAGGCCGGGGCGGCGAGGGCGGGCTGGGGTGGGTGAGGGCGGGGAAGAGGCGGCGAGGGCGGAGAGGAGAGGTGCGGGGCGGAGAGGAGAGGTGCGGGGCGGCGAGGGCGTGGCGGGGAGTGGCGGGGCGGACGGCCGGGGCGTGCCGGGGCGTGGCGGCGGCGGCCTTGACGACGGACGACCGCGGCGTGGCGGGGCGGACGGCCGGGGCGTGCGCGGCGTCGGGTAGGTGGTGGGGGTGCGGGAGGGAGACGATGAGGAGTGGGTGGTTGGTGCGGGCCGGAGGTCGTTTTCTTTTTTTACTGGTCCAAGCCCTATGCCGACGGTAAAACCGTCGGCACAGATTAGATGTTTTTTTTTTAAAATCCTTTTCTTTTATTCCATTATCTGTAGAAATGTTAAGATAAAAAATAAACAGCTGTATTTGTGATGTAATATTTTGAATTAATTTGTGATTATTTGAATATGATCGATTCCGACGCTCCTGAGCCACTCTCCGGCATAGATTCTCTCCGGTTCGCCCGAAGTGGGGGTTTTCACCTATAAGTCCACGAAATCGGTATGGAGAAAGTGAAGCCGGTGAACCCGCTCACATCCCGGAGTGGGAACTTGGACATCCACAGCACCCAACACACTTGTACACACATGGTATGGCACAACCTAGGTTTGGGTGGGGTTCCGACGCTTCGGGGCCCCGCTTCGGCGAAACCCTGAATCCGCTGGAAAAACCCTAACGTTTCCGTCTACCCCATAGACGTGCGTCGAAAGGGGGTAGCCCAGTGGACTTTTTTGCTTGGTTGTGTTAGGTTAGGCCATAGGAACATAAGAAACCAAAGTCTACCCCAAATCGACACAAGATTCCATCCGGTTTGCCCGAAAGGGGAGTTTTCACCTCTAAGTGCAGAAACTCACTAGAGAGAAAGTGAAGCCGGTGATGTCGGTCACACCTAGGAGTAGATTCTTGGACATTTGAAACACATAACACAATTGTATACACATGGTATGGCACAACCTACGTTTGAGTGAGGTTCCGACGCTCCGAGGCTCCGCTTCGGCGAAACCCTGAATCCGCTGGAAAAAACCCTAACGTTTCCGTCTACCCCCATAGACGTGCGTCGAAAGGGGGTAGCCCAGTGGACTTTTTTGCTTGGTTGTGTTAGGTTAGGCCATAGGAACATGGGGAAAACAACTTTTATCACAAGTTGTCACAAGATTGCCCCCGTTTCGCCCGAAACGGGAGTTTTCAGCTATAAGTCCACACACTTAGTAGAGAGAAAGTGAAGCCGGTGATGTCGGTCACACCTAGGAGTAGATTCTTGGACATTTGAAACACACAACACACTTGTATACATATGGTATGGCACAACCTAGGTTTGGGTGGGGTTCCGACGCTCCGGGGCCCCGCTTCGGCGAAACCCTGATTCCGCTAGAAAAACCCTAACGTTTCCTTCTACCCCCATAGACGTGCGTCGAAAGGGGGTATAGCTCAGTGGACTTCGTTGCTTGGTTGTGTTAGGTTAGGCCATAGGAACATGAGAAACCAAAGTCTACGCCAAATCGGCACAAGATTGCCCCCGTTTCGTCCGAAACGGGAGTTTTCAGCTATAAGTGCACACACTTAGTAGAGAGAAAGTGAAGCCGGTGATGTCGGTCACACCTAGGAGTAGATTCTTGGACATTTGAAACACACAACACACTTGTATACATATGGTATGGCACAACCTAGGTTTGGGTGGGGTTTCGACGCTCCGGGGCCCCGCTTCGGCGAAACCCTGAATCCGCTGGAAAAACCCGAACGTTTCCGTCTACCCCATAGACGTGCATCGAAAGGGGGTAGCCCAGTGGACTTTTTTGCTTGGTTGTGTTAGGTTAGGCCATAGGAACATGAGAAACCAACTTTTATCACAAGTTGTCACAAGATTGCCCCCGTTTCGCCCGAAACGGGAGTTTTCAGCTATAAGTCCACACACTTAGTAGAGAGAAAGTGAAGCCGGTGATGTCGGCCACACCTAGGAGTAGATTCTTGGACATTTGAAACACACAACACACTTGTATATATATGGTATGGCACAACCTAGGTTTGGGTGGGGTTCCGACGCTCCGGGGCCCCGCTTCGGCGAAACCCTGATTACGCTGGAAAAACCCTAACGTTTCCGTCTACCCCCATAGACGTGCGTCGAAAGGGGGTAGCCCAGTGGACTTTTTTGCTTGGTTGTGTTAGGTTAGGCCATAGGAACATGAAATACCAAAGTCTACCCCAAATCGACACAAGATTGCCCCCGTTTCGCCCGAAACGGGAGTTTTCAGCTATAAGTGCACACACTTAGTAGAGAGAAAGTGAAGCCGGTGATGTCGGTCACACCTAGGAGTAGATTCTTGGACATTTGAAACACACAACACACTTGTATACATATGGTATGGCACAACCTAGGTTTGGGTGGGGTTCCGACGCTCCGGGGCCCCGCTTCGGCGAAACCCTGAATCCGCTGGAAAAACCCTAACGTTTCCGTCTACCCCCATAGACGTGCGTCGAAAGGGGGTAGCCCAGTGGACTTTTTTGCTTGGTTGTGTTAGGTTAGGCCATACGAACATGAGAAACCAACTTTTATCACAAATCAACACAAGATTGCCCCCGTTTCGCCCGAAACGGGAGTTTTCAGCTATAAGTCCACACACTTAGTAGAGAGAAAGTGAAGCCGGTGATGTCGGTCACACCTAGGAGTAGACTCTTGGACATTTGAAACACACAACACACTTGTATACATATGGAATGGCACAACCTAGGTTTGGGTGGGGTTCCGACGCTCCGGGGCCCCGCTTCGGCGAAACCCTGAATCTGCTGGAAAAACCCTAACGTTTCCGTCTACCCAATAGACTTGCGTCGAAAGGGGGTAGCCCAGTGGACTTTTTTGCTTGGTTGTGTTAGGTTTGGCCATACGAACATGAGAAACCAACTTTTATCACAAATCGACACAAGATTGCCCCCGTTTCTCCCGAAACGAGAGTTTTCAGGTATAAGTCCACACACTTAGTAGAGAGAAAGTGAAGCCGGTGATGTCGGTCACACCTAGGAGTAGATTCTTGGACATTTGAAACACACAACACACTTGTATACATATGGTATGGCACAACCTAGGTTTGGGTGGGGTTCCGACGCTCCGGGGCCCCGCTTCGGCGAAACCCTGAATCCGCTGGAAAAAACCCTAACGTTTCCGTCTACCCCAATAGACGTGCGTCGAAAGGGGGTAGCTCAGTGGACTTTTTTGCTTGGTTATGTTAGGTTAGGCCATACGAACATGAGAAACCAACTTTTATCACAAATCGACACAAGATTGCCCCCGTTTCGCCCGAAACGGGAGTTTTCAGCTATAAGTCCACACACTTAGTAGAGAGAAAGTGAACCCGGTGATGTCGGTCACACCTAGGAGTAGATTCTTGGACATTTGAAACACACAACACACTTGTATACATATGGTATGGCACAACCTAGGTTTGGGTGGGGTTCCGACGCTCCGGGGCCCCGCTTCGGCGAAACCCTGAATCCGCTGGAAAAACCCTAACGTTTCCGTCTACCCCAATAGACGTGCGTCGAAAGGGGGTAGCTCAGTGGACTTTTTTGCTTGGTTATGTTAGGTTAGGCCATACGAACATGAGAAACCAACTTTTATCACAAATCGACACAAGATTGCAAGAGAGACAAGATTCGCATACAATACTTCCGAGAGACAAGATTCGCGACGTTATTTTATGTGGGTGGAGACCGCTATTCGGCGTAGCTATATACATATAGAAATGAATAAAAACATATTAAACTTAATTGAGAGTAATAAATAGATACATAAAAATGAAGATTAGGGTAAAAAACATGATGACTATTTTGAGCGAAACTATATACATATAGCTATTCGGTGTATCTATATACATAAAAATGAATATTTTTTTAAACATATTAAACTTAATTTACAGAACATTAAAAATGAAGAAAATAGGACTTAAAGTAAAAAAAAATAGGGAACCTGTGCCGACGGTTTTACCGTCGGCACAGATTTGTACAGATGCACGAGGTAAAAGAAAAAAAAAGGAACCTGTGCCGACGGTACAATCGTCGGCACAGGTTGGTGTCGATGTCACCTTTTCTTTTACGGGAACCTGTGCCGACAGCTGGATTTGTGCCGACGGTGACCGTCGGGATAGGATATCTGTGCCGACGGGGATATCTGTGCCGACGGCCAGCTTCGTGGGGTGGCCTCGTAGACACCTGTGCCGACGGCCCCGATAAAAAAACCGTCGGCACAGGTTTTGGCCGTCGGCACAGATGAGCTCTCCTGTAGTGGCTGGGCCAAAGGCTAGGTCTCGCACGATCATATATACCTACTGCCCAGCCGCACAGCGCTCCCATGTCCTGTGATTGAGCATCACCGCCGCCGCCAGTACTCATTTCCAAAGCTGCGACAATCGTATCGCTGTGAACTGTCGATCGTTCTGCAGATCCGCCTCGCCGTTGACCATGGCGTCGCCGTCGGGGAACAACGTTCCTGTCTCGCCGGAGTTGAAGTCAATGGCAGTTGATGCTCCTCCTTTGCGAGTAAGTGGCTTTAATTCCTACATATACACACACTTATTGCTTTGATGAAATACTTGGAGATGCTAGCACAGATCGATACATGGTTCCATTCACCGCCAAATAATGATGATATATCTTCCCATTGCAGATCATGAGCGGGCGTCGCGATAAACCGCGAGCCTTCAAAAGCACCAAACCCCCCAAAGTAAGATGCACTGCCTACCTCATCTTACATTGTTTTCGTTTGTATGTAACAAACATGTCTCATCTTAATTTGGATCATCTGAGTGAGTATTGGCTGTGTTGTAGAGGAATATATGCTGGGCGACAGCAGCCGCATCCGAGAAAACAAAGGTTCGTTTTAACTTTTAAACCTAGTGTCCACTACTCAATAAGATACAGTCCCTATTTACCATCTTTATGTATGTATATACAAATCGGAAATATTCAGCCACATCTGACTGGTTGGTTTACAGAGAAAGAGAAAGGGGCCGGCAGCAAGTGCCAAGTCTGCAGGGGTGGCAAGGATGGAAATCTTGTGCCAACGGTAAGGTCCTACACGAAATGATGAAAGTTGAGAAAAAACACATGTCCCTATACCATGCGCATTTCCTTTTTTTTTCTTGATAAAATGGAAAATATGAAACCATAATTGAGTGTAATTAAGCAGATCAATATGCATGGAAATATGTAAACAATGAACAAGTTGTTCTGCTTTGATTACTGTGGCAAAAGACTATAACACGTTGCGACTCGACTGCTTTGAAAATTTCTATAGAGGTATAGAAGAAATTTCTGGGAGAATATATATCCAAGCATCAGAAAGCTTATGTTGAAATCCCATGCCCGTAAGACTTTTTGGCTGGTATAAGTCTCCTTCTATTAGATACATTTAAACATGTGCCGTGTAATATTTCACATGAGAAACTGTGTATTGCTGTATTTTTCTCTGTTAGGCGATTAAATTACGAGGTATTTAATTTCCTCAGAAAACGAAACTAAAAAACCTAGAGCACGTTTAAATATGTGAAATTTCAAGCAACTGTCATCTTCTGTTTCCGCTGCATTTGACTATCCTTTTTCAGGTGTCTACAATAAGAGGGGATGGGACAACAACCGGTGATGATACCAAGTCTAAGGAGGGTCCAGAGGTGACAAGAGCCTGTGATGAAACTGCAGGCGATGACATGCGATCTCCAGATGATCTAGACACTGGTCTCGATGGCGTCACGAGTTCCAGGGACTTCAGCATCTTGATAGATGGTTTGGTTGCCGACGACCATGAACTATTCCCTGACCGCCTGCGAAGGGCGTACTTCGAACTGTGCCGTGAAAGGAAGACACTTCTCCATGGGAGCCTGATAAGGAAGATAAGCCCTGCACTGGTTGTGGGAGTGATCGAGGAGACTATCATTATCTCAGAGGGCGTCAAGGCGTTCTCGTTTGCTTCTCCTACTGCTCGCGAGGATCTCGTAGCGTGGAGTAAGACCGTGGAGTTCCTTGAGCTGATGGGTATGGACCTCGTTTTCCTTCGCCAAAGCGTTGACGACCTTATTAGCATCCTCTCTGCTCGCACCGCGAGGGGTACGCATAAGCCAAGAAAGGGAAGGGCCGCGCAACGGTGAAGTTGGAGTGGAAGGTGGTGTCTCTAAAGAATACTCTGAAAACCATGGACATCATGGTGATAATATCACGGGCAACATTCTGTGCACATCTTCAGTTATGTTTTTTTAATAAATATATATGGCGACTTCAGTAATATATCAGAGCCTTGTTTTCAGCGCATATATATCAACTTGTGCGCAGCAAGCAATGCTACAAAATGGAAGTAATAAATATAGCGTGGTTAAGGTCTTGTTAGCATTACATTTTACAACCAATCAGTAGGTTTTACCGATGCTGCATTAGGGGAACTAGGTACTAATATAACTCACTCAAATATTTTCAATCGTCTAGTGGTCAAAACTGCCTCAAATAATTGGTGTAGCAAGTGGACTAGTTCCTTGCAGTAATGGTGCTGCCACTACGGGAAACCGTCAAAACGCCGACGGCAGGCCGCCGTCGGCGTAGCAACGATCGCCGTCGGCGTAGACCTGCGGCCGTCGGCGTAGCGTCGTCGGCGTAGGACGCTGTCGGCGTATCTGAAGTGGGACCCACAAAACGGACGTCGAACGTCTCCGTCTGCTCCACCTATACGCCGACGGCAGTGCCGTCGGCTTAGGCTGCCACGGGTGCTGATCTGGTGCGTCTGGGAGGAGTCTTACGCCGACGGCAATGCCGTCGGCGTAGGGATGACCATATGGTCCTCCAGCGTCGACGTGGCGCCATCCTGTGCGTCCCCGCAGCATACTACGCCGTCGGCGTAGACTTGACCATATTTTCAGTTTCTGAAACTTTTTGCTGCTGGTTTCTGGCGCATTTTAAATACAATTAAAATTGCACAAATTATAAAACATCACAGAAACATCAAATAAAACACCACATACATATCCAAATGACACAAACATGATTCAAATTCATCCAAGCATTCATACAAACTCCAAACAAGTTCGAATTCACACACGCTACACCCGAACACATCCTACACCTCCCGAGAGCCCGAGGCCGATGATTCCTTGCCTTGGCTCATCTTGGTCAATCACCTGCATTGAGAAAGGATAAACTTTTAAGCATGTTGAAAAATGTAGTAAATAAGAATAAAGACGTAATGCAATTAAGAAGAAGCATGTTGAAAAGTAAATAGTACGCAAAAGGACATAAAAGACCCTCACCCCTAATCATCACTCTCATAGTTAAGTCCTGGGTTGTCATCATCACTATCAACATCACTATCAACATCACTATCACGAGTGTTGTATATTGGAACCTCCTCGCACGGTGGAGGCTCATCATCGTCATCACTATCACTCTGTAACTTGTTGAGCATATCTATATCCTTTAGATTCACCACTACGTCACCACCTGTTTGTGCATTGTCCTCGCGGTCCTCAAGACCTTGTATGCCAAAGTCCCCAAAGGTTTGTTCCTCTTGATAGAAAATCCCCTCGTATGTTTTAGGGTCAATGTTGTTGTAATCGTCTTCGGAGGGCATGGGTAGCTTACCACGTGGCGATACATGGAACACGACTTCCCAACCAATGAGTCCCTCTTTCTTGCATGGGTAGGGCAAATAATAAACTTGAAAGGCTTGGTGAGCCACAACAAAGACATCGGATCCATTGTAGGTGGTTGAAGGCTTAACTTCAACTAACCCAATGGAAGGGGTACTTTTGGTTCCATGCTCAGGGTCGAACCAGTGGCATTTGAACACAACAAGCTTGAGTGATATGTTCGTGTTATTGAACGTCAGCTCATATACGTTCTGTAACCTTCCGTAGTAATCATAATTACCGGCTCCTTTGGTGAAGACCCCGGTATTTATAGTCTTTGCATTAGGCCGACTGTTCTGGTGATGCTCTGTATGGAAGCGGTACCCATTCACATCATACTTCTCATACTTCTCGACTCTACGGTTACAACCTTGGGAGACACATCTCAACTCATCTGACATCACAACGTTGGGATCAGCTCCCTACAAGTACAAATTGTTTTGTGCATTAGTAAGAGGGATAATACACGAATTGCAAGGTAGAAGGGACAGGTTTGAAATTACCTTTTCCCTGAACCAAACCGTGAATTTTTTCTTTCCGGGGGCAGGCTCTTTCAAAAGAGTGTCCAACGCGGCTTCATTGGGTCCATCTGATGTTCCCGACCACATTTCATCCGTGAATTGACTAAAAGGAGAAAATACGTATTAGAACGAAATCATGATAGTAGTTGCAAAGTAATTTGTTCCCCATTTTACCTAAGGAAACTGCCCTCTTCTCCCTGCTCGTCGTGGGTCACTTCCTTCATGTTCATAAGCACATAGAGCATTATGCACTCCAGCTCATCATTGGTCAAGTTATACCTTGTTGGGCCACCGCTCTTGCCACCGGGACACTGGAAGAGGACGAGCTTGGGGTCTCGCTTGGGCTCGTCGACATTGTACCGAGAGGCCTGGTTATGCATAGTGGGAACATCATCGGGGTAGTACGTTAGCCTGGCGTCTGCCATCTCCTGAAGGATAGTTGCCTCGGCTATGGATGACTCAATCTTATTTTTGTTTCCACATTTGGTTCGAATATACTTAAACTCTCTCTCAATACAAAACTGCCAACGAAACTGCACCGGTCCACCCAAGAGTACCTCATTCGCAAGATGCACAACAAGATGTGCCATCGGAGTAAAGAAGCCTGGCGGAAATATCGTCTCTAAGTTGCACAGCAACTCCGGCACTAGTTCATGCAGCTTCTGAATAATCAGGGGACATACTTGCTTAGCACAGAGCGTGCGGAAGAAATGGCTCAACTCCGCGAGCACTCGCCAGACACGGTCGGGGAGATACCCTCGAACCATCACCGGTAGCAGCCGCTCAATCCATATATGATAGTCGTGACTCTTGAGCCCGGTGACTTTTGCCGTTTGTATATTGACTCCCTTACTTATATTCGAACAATAGCCATCAGGGAACATCACGACGAATTTGAGCCAATGGAATGCCTCAGACCTTTGCATACTATTAAGGCAGAAGTCAGCATGCGGCTTGAACCAGTTCTTTTGACGGCCTTCAGGAGGCTTCATGTGCATTCTCTCCCTATCACAGAGCTTCTTAACATCAACTCTAGCCTTAACATTATCCTTCGACTTCGGGGTAATGTTCAGGATTGTGTGAAAGAGGGACTCTCCAACATTCTTTTCGGTGTGCATCACATCGATGCTATGGGGAAGTTCGAGGTCCTTGTAATATTCGAGTTGCGTCAAGCCTGCCACGTGAGTCCAGTTGTGCGACACACCATATCCCACATATCGTGGGCCTTTTCTCCCAGCAGGCACGAGAGCACTTAGCTCGGCGTCAACAGCTGCACCATCGAAAGTTGGTATCGCTTTTTCTTCACGCTCAACTCTGCCCTTCTTGAAGTTCTTTTTGTCTTCTCTAAACGGATGCCCTCTTTTGAGGAACTTTCGATGTGTGTCAAACGCGGAATACTTCCGTCCCGCCGTTAGCCACATGAACTCAAGTCGGTTCCTGCACACTGGGCATGGCCACTTACCAGCTGTACACCATCCGCAGAATAGGGCGTACCCGGGCATGTCATGCATGGAATTGTGATACCAAACTTTCATCAAGAAGTTTGTCTTCGATGCACGATCATATGTCAACGTCCCGTGGTGCCAAGAGTGGTTCAGATCATCCACAATTGGCTGCATGTACATACTTAAATTCTTCCCCGGATATTCAGGACCTGGAATGATCAGCGAGAGGAACATGGTCTTCTTTTGCATTAGGGCTCCAGGAGGGAGATTGAGCGGAATAACAAACACGGGCCAGCAGCTGTACGCGGTAGTCGACAAACCATATGGATTGAATCCATCGGTTGCTATCGCGATTCTCACGTTTCGAGCATCTGCTGCCTCATCGGGGTGGTTCGCATCAAAGTTCTTCCATGCCGTACCATCAGATGGATGTCCCATCAATTCCCGGTCGTGCTCATCCTTGTATCTCTTCCCCGTTTTGTGCCATTGCATCTGTGTGGCAGACTCTTTGTTCATGTAAAGCCGCTTGATTCTTTGTATGAATGGGAGGTAACGAAGAATCTTAATGGCGACATTTGACTGCGTCTTCGTACCATCGGGTCCTTTTACCACATGATACCTAGAGGCCTTACACAAGATACAGTACTTGTCATTGGCAAACTGTTTCCAAAACAAAAGGCATCCTTTTGGACAACAATCTATCTTCTGATAATCCATGCTGAGATCTCGCAGGATTTTCTTCGTTTCGTACATGCTTTGAGGCAGACAATGCCCTTCAGGCAACAGGTTACCAGTTGTTTGCAGATGCGCTTCAAAGCATGAACGGGTGCTGCCATACTGGAGCTTGTTGGCTAGTGCTTGCGAGATGGCATCGAGCTGAGAAACTTTTGCACCCTCGTACAGAGGCCTCTGAGACGAGGCCATCATATGAAAGAAGGCCTTCGCGGTTGGCTCTGGGTCCTCCGGTTCACGCGGTTCCTCCGGTTCTGGAGGTTCCTCCGGTTCCTCCTGTGATGGTGGCGAATCTGGCATGTCGCCAGCACGGAGATCATCTAGCCAGTTTCTAATCCCATCATCTTCATTGCCATTGATCCGCTGCCGCATCACCCTGCCACTCTCGCGCTCGTACTCATCAAAGTTGACTGTCGTCACGAAGTTCGGCATATACCCACGAGAGAAGAGGTGTTTAATCATATCATCCTTTCCCTGACGTGTACGAAACTTGCAACGAGGGCAAGGGCACTGTCCACGAGCGCCTGACTCTGAACCCTTACGCGCTAACTCCTTCACTAACAAATGCGTCTTCCATACCCACTCATCTGTTTTGTCAACCAAACTAGTTCGGCCACTGTACATCCACCCATTATGTGCCATCCTCTGCTGCTTTACTGTGAGCCAAATAATAATAACATGAAATTAAATGCATCATATTTTTATTTTCTTGCATGCAATGTCACCATTTTATTACGGCCAAATTTTATCTTTTACAACATGCAAGGGTTCACATACACTTCTAATAGGTAGGGGCCTATCCCGCCCGAGTACGTGTAGATCGAGTCGTGTCCCATGTTCTACCCCGACCCGAGACGGAATTTCGGCAGCACCTCCCCGCTGTTCTTCAGAATACACGTCTCGAGCTTGTCAAGCCGAGAGGGTGTGCATCCGAAGAACAACAGGGAGGTGCTGCCGAAATTCCGTCTCAGGAAGGGGTAGAACGTGGAACACGACCCGATCTACACGTACTCGGACTGTCCAACAGGACAACCCGGAAGTGTTACGGTTATAAATATGCAAAGATGGACAATCCTGCATATTTATAAATTTGTAACCCTTCCGGATGGGATCTGACTCGGGTTACGCGACTGACTTGGTGATCTAGACCAAAATAAACCTATGCAGCAAGAGAGGCGAAAGATTTATACCCTCGAAGCGTGATCGGTGGCCGGAGAAGGCCGAGAGGAAGCTACGTCATCTGAAAAGTACAAACAATCGAAATATATAAGCAAATATCCCTCCATTTTACCTAATAATTAAACATAAAACAGAATAAACCATAGAACGATGTAACCATATTAGCTAAACATAACACATATAGACAAGTAGCACAATAATACATAGGTAGCATGTATGATAAGTCTAGCAGTACAACAGGTAGCAAGATAAGTCTAGTAGTACGACAGGTAGGATGATAGACATCCTAAACTCGACTCGCGCCGGTGTCAGTGACGTCGTCCAAGCGGCCCCAACAAGAGGACAGGCTGCTGCTAGAGTCCTCGCCCTGCTGCTGCGTGCCGGAGGGGCCGGCCTCGCCCTGCCCGCGCTGCTGCCGGCTCTCGCTCAAGACCTGGTACTGGACCGCCATCACCTGGGGATCAAGGAGGAGATCCTTGACCAAGGGGTCATCCTCGCGCTGGTGGCGCGCCCTGAGCAGCCTCTCTGCCTGCCGGTGCTCCCTCTCCTCGGCCTTCGTCGCGATCCTCATGCCATCTGGCGCTAACATGTGCGCCACGCTCCGCTCATCCTCAAAGTTGAGGATCGCTCTCGCCCCAAAGTGCTGGACCGCCGCGCAGTCGTAGGCGCGGGCCGCCTGCCACGGGCACCTGAAAGTACCAAGCTGGATCTTCCTGTGATCCACTGTGATCTGAGCTGCCCAAGTCGGGATCTTCGTGGGTCTCCGGTGAACACCACGAAACTTTCGCTCCGGCTCCGACATGATACTTAGTTAAGTAAAAGCATTTGATACAGGGTTAGTCATATATGAAATGAATATATGAAAAATAATTGTCAACAACATTTTATTTGCTACATTATTTTGCATGTGTTGCGTTATTAATCATTATTATGGTAGCAAAAACTTTGTTACTGGTTATTTCTTTGAAAATGTTCACAATTTAGTAAACCTAACACCAAACCATCCCGCATTAAGATAATAAGACCCATCCAACACTTCCCTAAATACAACATTCTTTTGTACTAAATGAACAATTATTATAACATGGATTTTGATGAACAAAATCTAATTTACAGTGGACAATACTACATTTACAGTGGATAATTTCTACTCCTAAAATCCCTAAAATCCTAAAATCCTACTCCTAAAATCCTATAATTTTTAACACTAAACACCGACACAATCACTAACACAATCCGTGGTGAGCTCAAATCCGTGGTGAGGACAAGGAGAGAGGAGGGGAAGGGAGGGGATGAGGAGGAATAGGGTGTACCGGAGAGGGGAGGGGAGCAGCGGCAATGCGGGATGGCTGGGCCGACGGGGCGACGGCGCTGCTCGACCGGGGCGGCGCTGCTCGACGCGGGGCGGCGCTGCTCGACGCGGGGGGTGCTGCTCGGACCGGATGCGGCGCTGCTCGGACCGGATGCGGCGCGGGTGGAGGAGAGGAGAGGCTGGGGTGTGGGTGCGGTCGACGTTGGGCTGGAGGAGAGGAGAGGACGAGGGCGGCGCCGCCGGTGGCCGGAGATCGAGCAGGGGGACGAGGGCGGCGGCGGCGGCGGCGCGGGTGGAGGAGAGGAGCGTGCTGTGTGTGTGTGTGGGGGGGGTGGGTGGGTTGGGGACGACCACGCGCGCGGGCCGCGCGTTTTGGTAAGTGGATAAGACTACGCCGACGGCAATGCCGTCGGCGTATCCTTTTTTTTTAGTCAATATATTCCCTAATTTAGTCCATATTCCCTAATTTATTTAAGTTGTACTATACAATAATATTATATTTTTTAGACCTTTATTATAATATATTGTATTATGTGGTAGGCCCACGCGCAAATTATTCCTGCGCTCCGCTATCCTTTTCCAGCGAAACCCTAGGTTTGGGTGGGGCTTGTGAAACCAACTTTTATCAAAATTAATCGAAACAGAGTAGTAGCAACTAAGATAGAACAAAACATAGACAAATGACAACAAACTTGGGTACATAGACGAATAACAACAAACTTGGGTACATAGACGAATAACAACAAACTTGGGTACATAGACGAATGACAACAAACTTGGGTACATAGACGAATGACAACAAACCATTTTGTCCTAACCAATGATGTGGCTCAGGTTAGTCATACTCTTGCCTAGGCCTATAATACTCGTGGGTGTAGTCGTCGTAGTCGCCGTCGTCGTCGTCGCTGTCGTCGGACGGCCGTGATGTCGTCGTTGACGGGGGTTGTCTCCTGGACTGTGATTGAGGGTAGCGCAGGCGGGGGTTATCACCGGCCGTGATGTAGTCCATGACCCTCTTGAGAGTCCGGCCGGCCCACCACAGCCGACGGCCGGCCTCGTTGAAGTTCGAAGGACGCGGGCGGTCCTCCTCGTACCTGGCGAGCGCCTTCTCACGCCTTTCGATGAAGAAGGCGTCCCAAGTTGGGCGATAGTCTGGATGCCAGCGGGAATCCATCCGCTGCTCCGGAGTGAGCTCGAGGTAGTAGTGGTTCGTGATGGCCGCCCGGCGCGCCAAACCTTGAGGGACAGGAGGGACTGGCACGCCTCCGGTGCTCAGCCTCCAGCCGGTGGGGACGTCGTAGCCGGGTGGGCAGGGGTAGTTCGAGGCGCAAAGCGCCTCCGCCTCCGAGTAGGTTAGAGTGGGTACGGTGGAAGCCATGGGAGAGTGATGAGGGATCAATGATGGATGTGAAGTGTACTCCTGCCTCTCTTATAGACCCGCCTCTCCGAGTGACTCCCTCCAGCTAGCCAATCAGGAACAAGTACGCGGATCGTGTGTTTCCTTCGAGAGCTAGGGAGCCGTTGGATCAAGCGAAAGAAACACACCGCTGATCCAACGGCTCACAAGCGCTGGGAGGAAACACACGATCCGTGTACTTCTTCCTGATTGGGCATACTACAGCTCACAAGCCCTGAAAAGAAACACGAGGTGCTGATCCAACGGCTCACAAGCGCTCGAAAGAAACACACCGCTGATCCAATGGCTCACAAGCGCTCGAAGGAAACACACGATCCGTGTGCTTCTTCCTGATTGGGCATACTACATGCACTGGAATCGTGTGTCGATTTGGGGTAGACTTTGGTTTCTCATGTTCCTATGGCCTAACATAACACAACCAAGCAAAAAAGTCCACTGGGCTACCCCCTTTCGACGCACGTCTATGGGGGTAGACGGAAACGTTAGGGTTTTTCCAGCGGATTCAGGGTTTCACCGAAGCGGGGCCCCGGAGCGTCGGAACCCCACCCAAACCTAGGTTGTGACATACCATATGTATACAAGTGAGTTGTGTGTTGTAAATGTGCAAGAATCTACTCCTACGTGTGACCGACATCACCGGCTTCACTTTCTCTCTAGTGAGTTTCTGCACTTAGAGGTGAAAACTCCCCTTTCGGACGAACCGGATGGAATCGTGTGTCGATTTGGGGTAGACTTTGGTTTCTCATGTTCCTATGGCCTAACATAACACAACCAAGCAAAAAAGTCCACTGGGCTACCCCCTTTCGACGCACGTCTATGGGGGTAGACGGAAACGTTAGGGTTTTTCCAGCGGATTCAGGATTTCACCGAAGCGGGGCCCCGGAGCGTCGGAACCCCACCCAAACCTAGGTTGTGACATACCATATGTATACAAGTGTGCTGTGTGTTGTAAATGTGCAAGAATCTACTCCTACGTGTGACCGACATCACCGGCTTCACTTTCTCTCTAGTGAGTTTCTGCACTTAGAGGTGAAAACTCCCCTTTCGGACGAACCGGATGGAATCGTGTGTCGATTTGGGGTAGACTTTGGTTTCTCATGTTCCTATGGCCTAACATAACACAACCAAGCAAAAAAGTCCACTGGGCTACCCCCTTTCGACGCACGTCTATGGGGGTAGACGAAAACGTTAGGGTTTTTCCAGCGGATTCAGGGTTTCACCGAAGCGGGGCCCCGGAGCGTCGGAACCCCACCCAAACCTAGGTTGTGACATACCATATGTATACAAGTGTGTTGTGTGTTGTAAATGTGCAAGAATCTACTCCTACGTGTGACCGACATCACCGGCTTCACTTTCTCTCTAGTGAGTCAGGAAAAGTTTTTATTTGTTTTACATGTATATGTTGTTGGGTTGGGTTCCGGAAAACTCAAACCGTTATTTTACGTGGGTGGGATACTGAAATTGGGAGGGCAATTATAGGTCCAATATATATATAAATTACAACTACATTAAATATTATATAGAGAAATAAAGAAATGAATATTATATACGAAAATAAATAAATAAACAACTAAACGCCGACGGCAGCCGTCGGTGTATAATAACGCGTGTACGCCGACGGCCGTACCGTCGGCGTATCAACGATGCTGGACGGTCCCGTTATGCCGCCCGTTTGTACGCCGACGGGAGAAATAACGCCGACGGCAGCCGTCGGGCACGTATGTCTACGCCGACGGCGCTTCGTACGCCGACGGCTTGCTCGTCGTCTGCCCTAGCCCGTGCTGTACGCCGACGGCCCCGACATTTGGCCGTCGGCGTACAATAAGGCCGTCGGCGTAGTGTGGCTTTCCCGTAGTGTGCAACCTTCGTTCAACATGGATGGAGCAAAAAAACCAAATTCAAAATGTTTTTTCGCTGACAATGAAGACGATGATCAACTTTACGTATCACAATGTCTATAATACACTAAGCACGTATTGTTAGGTAAAGCGTACAGGGTTTTCTCCCGACTCTAATACGGAGCAAAACACATATTGATGTGTTTTCGAGAAGGAAAAAAAGAGTTCCTATTGGGTTTTTCTGAAGGATTATGAACCAGTCAAGCTAATGAAGAGTCAAGATTTTTTTGTTAACACTGATTATGGTGTCAAGGGCGACTCGAATATGATCATTATGTATTTATGTTTGTTCTAGTACAAGAAACTTCCTATAGATGAGCTCTCAGACGCGTTAGGAGGAGACACAGCTCGGAAGCCAATCTGTCCTTTCCATCCCTCAACACAGGGGGTCGCAATGGGCAGCAGAATCTGCACTACACTAGGGAATCTTTAATACTGGTCATCACTGTCCATACTGAAGCTCAGTCCTGTACTTTACAGACCGAGATACTAGACACACGGATTCGACATTGCAGTTCTCCTACTGATGTTCTATGAGACTCCAACTCGAATATTAAAACATGTTTGTTCCGCGATGTCTCCCATTTCCAATCTAATTTTCACGCTCTTGTCGGTTTACCCTCTCATTATCACACATTGTTTTCCTCCGTCCCTACTCTTTTGGCCGAGGAATAGCAAATTGGTAGTGTTGTTGGATGAACCAAAGAACATAGTAGCTCCCATGCTCATATATAAAGCGTCAAGGCGTACAGGTTGGTCGGGGCATTTGTTGTGGCATAGTGCTTGACAACCACCGTCTGGGAATAAATCATTAGATTTGAAACATACCTTGCAATTCTTGGCAAAGAGGTTGGCTCGCATGTTTTAGTTATCGGCTAACCCAGAGGGGGCAAAGATCTCAATCTTCCATGCAATCTGGTTTCCCAGTTCTTAATCTTTTATACATTATCTTAAAATATAATTCGTCCGTTCTGAATTATAAGAAGTTATAGTTTTTCTAAATCGCACATATATGCGTTTCAGTGTGTTTTTTCTGCTCATTTCAGTTCATATGTAGTTCACGTTGAAATATCCAAACATCTTATAATTGAAAAGAAAGGGAGCTCATCATAATAGCTGATTAGGAAGAAATATACACACAGGGGATTCCGAGAACAACGATAAGGTGACGCCGCGGCATAAGGAAAATTATATCGATTTGTCTGCTCCAAGGAAAACATAGGTAAAAAAATTACTAGAACGGCAAAAATCACACTATCAATATACAAAAATGCAAAAACTAGACTATGCAGATTACACGTTGAAACGCGTTGGCGGTAAAACGTGGCAGGCTACACAAACATTAGGAAAATGTGGCAAACAGAATGACACCCATCAATTATTTCGCCCCCCAAAAGATAGCAGACATAACATCATGCTGCGCAAATGCTGACATACATTTTTAATCTAACGGCAGATTATCAACGATGACATGTCTGGAGATGTCTCTCTCTAGAAAAGTATTCCTGGTGATTCTGTGAAATTTCATTCATACTAGAAGGAAATGGCGCGCTTTGCTGCGCCCGGAAGACTATGATTTTAAGTGTAGTTAAAATTTTCTAGGCATGCCAATGGCACAAAGAAACAAATAAACTGCTTGCAATGAACTTCATTCCCCTCACCATACGGCATCAAATAGCCAACAGAGACAATTAGTATAACAGGTAGAGCCATGTCGTAGGCAGAATAGTACATAAGTGATCTAGTGCAGAACGAAATATGTTTTCCACATTTCTGCACCATATTGAAGTGGTTATATATAGCCAAGTAAACTGAGTAATCATCTGATCACAGTACAAAGAATTTAATATATATTTACAGATAAGTAGATTCTGCCCATATAAAAAACTATTAGAACTTCCACCCTCTGCAATTCCAGAATGCAGCTCATCAACTCCATTTTTGGCGATGCTGTGGTGGAGATGCTGGCACATGTGGAACAACTCCATTTTTTTGGCGATGGTAAGTGTTGAATCGATCAATCGGCCACTTTTCTGCAGTCCTACATTACCTCCTAGGAAGAAGAATATGATACCTAAGAGCATCTCCACCGGGTGCCTCCAAATTTGTGTCCGCCCATGTTTTTGACACCGCCCACAGCGGCGCACCCCAAAGGCCCACCCCCCAAATGGCCCTAGTTTTGAGCAATAGATCGAACACCTTGCGGGCGCACGAACCGCCGCCGGTTCACCTTCGCGTCGCTTCAGAACACGGCGGTTTGGTGTGGACGTGCAACCGCCGGCGCGTCGCTTCGGGGTTGCGTTCACGCGGTTTCGCAGCGATATAACCATCCACGCCGTCACAATCTCTCCACGCACCACCGCCCACAACTCGCTCGCCATGTCGTCGACTGAGAAGGAGCCCGTGGTGGCCGATCAGGAGCGCGAGAAGGAGGCCGTGGTGGCCGATCAGGAGAAGGACAAGGAGGCCGTGGACGTCGAGGCCGATCAGGAGCAGAAGGCCGTGGACGCCGTGGCCGATCAGGAGCAGGACGTCGTCGGACGCTTCTTGCATCTTCTTCTTCTCGGCAGTCGACTCGGCAACGAATATCTTCAACGACTCTTGGATGCTGCCCGACGCCGCCGGCTTCTTGCCAGCCCTGGCCGCCACCTTGCACGCCTTGACTCCTATCTCTGGACGGTCCGCGCTGGCAGGCGGCAGGCTTCTATCATCTCCCTCGGCGTTAGCGTTATCCTTGACATGGCGCTTCCACTTCGGGCAGTCGCAAAGCTTCTCCCAGCAATGCATAAGCTTGTATGGCTTATTTTTATCCATCTACAAGTCGAGGTACATGAACTTGGCATCCTCCAACTGTATTAAACAAAAAACAAGTCAACAAACATGGCCGGCTATAAGTAAGCCACAAGTTAAGATGACAAGCTGACATTGTCGGCGTCATTCTTGCCACTCTCATCTCTATTCATGATTTGCTCATGGCAACCATGAAACTTGCTAGTGAGAGCCGCGATGACGCCCCACCGGCTCTCAACCGTTTTGACATTGCGATTGGGCAAAACATCATTAGGTGGATACGATCTTCTTTCGGTGTAGTCCTTATGGATGCGTGCCCAATATGCATCCCTCTTTTGGTTGGCGCCCTTCATGGTATCCATGCTCACATTCATCCACGCCTCGCACAACAACACGTCCTCCGTGTCGGTCCAAGTCCGGCCTCTGTAACCTGCCTTCTTGCTGCCATCTTCGTCGTCGTCGCCGTCCTCTTCGTCACCCTCCCCTTCCTGGTCCTGGCCGTGGTCGCCATCCTGTTCGTCGCCCTGGTCGAACTGATCTGTGTCGGCGTGGAGGTAAGTTGCATCACCGGCAATGATTCCATCCATTGCCTCGGCGCCACAATCCTACGACACAAATACAACAATTTGCATCCGGCCGCCGATCGCAATAAGTACACACACCAACAATTTGTATCCGGCCGCTCGCAATAAGTGCGCCCAACAAACAATCGGCCGGGAACACAATAAAAAGGCGCGGATCAAGAAGATAAGTAGCACGCACCTGGCCGAGTTGGTCGACCGCGTTGCCGAAGAGGAGGCCACGGGAAGCAGTCGCGTCGGCGTTTGTGGCTGACGTCCGCCGCATCGCCGGCGATTCGCTGAACACCAACGGCGCCTCGTTCAGATCGATGGCGTCGGGGGGAAAGCCGCGACTGCTGCGTCTGTTAGCCGGAGGTGTCGTCGAAGAAGCCCGGGGCAGACGGCGACACGCAAAAGACGTCGGCGCCCCCGGGCTTGTGCTGCTTTGGCTCATGGCGGTCAACATCTCGACGTCTCACCAGCCGCCTTGTCCTTCGCCTTCAGTCGCCTCATCTGCCGAACGTGGGAGGCGGCAGAGCGCAGATCGCCCTGGCTCAGCGGCACCTTTTTCAGCGGCACCGAATACTCCTGCGGCTCCCGCTTCATCGACTGCGACGACGCCGGCGGCTTGCGTTGCCCCTTGGGTTTCGCGAGCCTGACGCCCTTTGGCGGCATGGTGGCGGAAGGCGAGGAGCTCGCGGCGGCGGCGCAAGGGTTTTGGAAATGGAGGGAAGATTGAGAATTTTGCCGCCGGGGGCGGCAAGGTAGACGAAGGGGAATTTGGGCGCGCCGCTCTGTCTCTATGACGGGCGGGCCTCCCCTGTCAGATGCATGTCCGCCACCATGTACGGCACCCCCGAGAGGCCTCCAATCGAGGCAAGGCATTGGGGGTGCCGCTGGTGCCGTTTTTGGCCATCCGGACCCCCCAATGGGTCTTTGGGGGTCATTTGGAGGCCCCCCGGTGGAGATGCTCTAATGACCTGTGCACCAAAGGAACAAAACCCCTGATTGACATGGGAGAGGGAGAACCGAGCTGATGATTAGGTAGTAGTGGATCTGTTCAGGACAGTAGTGGACCGTGGAAAGCTATCCTCCCGATGAGACTGGATCTGTTTTACTGTCAGTCTGGGGTAGAACCTGCCAAATCACTGGCCTGCCTTGAGGGCATTAGAGCGATCACTACAGAAGCGGTTCTGCCTGTCCAATTAGAGTCAGACTGTGCAAGCCTTGGATCTGAAATGATGGCCAAGGACAACACAAAATCTGAAATTCGAACATCGTCTAAGAAGTGAATTTATCTGATCAGGTCCCTTCCAGATTGTACAATTAAGAACAGTTAATCAAGCGGCTCCTAATTTAGCTAGTTTCAGTCATAATTCTGTTTCTGATGGTGTGTTTATATGGTTTGATTCCACCTTGTGTGAAGGAATCGGTCCTATATGATAGTAACGAACCTTGTGTCCCATTTACTCTGTTTTAAGTAATACACACCAGGTTTCAAAAAAAATGCAGCTCATCAATGGTACCGTGTGAGTAAGTTTTTCATATTAGGTATTAGCCACCTGGTCAAATTCCCATGCAGATATTGTGTTCATACCTCACTTGAACTTCTAGCTACCTTTTTTTCTTTCACCGGTGGTCAAATGAGTGATGAGATATCAGAGAGGAGGTTCATTTGTTTTTGTACACAAGACAAAACCTGTGTCTTTTGAGATACACTGCCATTAAAAAGAACTCAAAAGAATTACCATCCAACTAACATCGGTCTCACTTGCTTCCTGCTCCTCCTCCCTAAAAATGTTCTTCACCGGTTTGACACATCAGCACTGACCACATGTTGAGACATCTGAAAATCGTGAATAAATCACTATAAACATATAGAACTCTTTCTAGTTGAATCGAAACAGGCACATAAGTGTCATGTGAACTCTAATATAAAATAAAATAGGTTACCTTTCATATGACATGCTTATTTATTTCTAATCTGTATATTAAACCTAAACCGGATTGATGCACTTGAATGTTAAATAGAAACAACCATTATGTCAATGAGCCCACGAGCTTGGAAACAACTTCCTTGAATAACATGGAAGCAAATGTTAAATAGAAACAACCATTATGTCAATGAGCCCACGAGCTTGGAAACAACTTCCTTGAATAACATGGAAGCAACCTGTGATGAAAAGCTTGATGAGGACCGCTAAAAAGGAACAAAAAGAGAGCACTTTATGTGGATACTCAGAGGAAACAAGCTGTACATGAATATATAGCGGTGACTATAACGTGCCGATGGCTGTAACTTAAAATCCACAAATAAGTAAAGTTCACACGTTCCACAAATGAGGCCAGGCTTGAATTCCAGAAAATTATCAAATGATCGAAAACCCACTTTGAGACGCTGTCATCTGAAAAGAGCAATAGCTGTCAGCAGCAAAAAAATGCAACCACTTTGTCCTGGAGAAAAAAGGGTAAATGTAGGATATACTACAGAAAACTGGCATATCAGTGTGATAAAACTGAGAAATTGAATGCAATCTAGATTATTCAGGTTGATAAATAGGCTTTCATCCAATATTTACCATACATTGTATTTATTAAAACAACTAAACAAGGTTAAAATGCTTACATGCTCGCTCTAGAAGGGTAGAAACTACCACATTAGTTAGAAAACAAAGAAAAAGAACTACAATGCTTATTAGGGTGCTTGCAGATTGTAACAATGACGGTTAATCATGTAACAAATACGCATTATAGCTGTTACAAATGTATAAGAAATACAGTTATATGATACATCAGCAGCATTATAGTTGTATAGATATATATATATTCAGCTCGCTGATAATACAGGTGCCATGGAAAAAAAACTCAGGTTAACAAATGGTGCAGAAATGAGATCGAATAGTATGTCCTCAAAACGCCAAGCCAAGAATTCTGTACGCTGAAACATGTCCCAGTACCAACATTTAAATTTCCGAACAGGCCATAGTCTGATAAATAGATCTATAAATTTGAAAGAAGAGAAACACGTGAAAAGCTTGGATAAGACCGTCAATCGTCAGCAAAAATTGCTGCAACATTTGTTGAGAATATTTTTTTCCCGAGAGAAGGAGTTCCCATACTCACAATCGATTTATCATCAGGTCTTAAAGAACAGACACTCACCCACGCGCTAGGTATGTGCATCAACACATGAACATGCCAAAGTTTAAACTACAGTAGTAATGCCTATTCCAGAAACTGAAACTGCACACTACGAACTACAGTATCTAGCAAAACATAGCGTCGTCCAAACTATCTCAGAATATTAATATGTAAGCACGAAGGCCACCTGAAATTTACACTGACAAACCACAGATGCTTGGGGCTATGCACGCCGTTCAGCATTGAGCAACTGCACGTTATTCCATTATCCATATATCCATAGAGAAACAACCCATAGTCACACAAACAATCAAAATTTCAGTTAAAAAAGGATAACGAATAACCAAACTCAACTACTCCCATATTAAAGTGTTAAGAAAGCCAGAGAAAGGAGTAAGGAAATAACTTTCGAGGTTCATACAACCAGATTCATATCAATCCTACATTTCAAACAATCTTCGGTGCATAACACTCTGTCTTGGCTACAATTTCATGTTGTTAACACTGCGATAATAATCTGACATGATAGATAATAGCAGGATGGTCTTAATATCTAAGATATGAGCTTGAATATTATATCTGCCCAGATTGATTAGTGCAACTGTGGCTTTGGTATTACAGCTGAAATGTTTAATTTCATAACCCAGACAGAGGTGTTCAAATGCGGGTAATGTCATTCCGGCCAAAATCAGAAAACAACAGCTAGTCATTTTCTTTCCCTGCCCAGGATCCAAGCGACAAAGCTAGTTCGATAAAATGAATACAATGGTTAAACTTGTTGAAAAAATCCGTATTTGAAGGAACTACCAATAACTAAACGGGTGTTTGCTACTAACAGTTGGCCAAAAATAATATCATGTCTGATCCATAAGGAAGTCTGGTAGTATTAGCAAAACGGAACTAATTGATAACAAACCGTGGAACAGATCGAAGATTTTATACATATTTTATTGAACTAAAAAATGAGCGTTCGGATTACCTCAGGATCAAAGATTCATGAACACCAGACTAATCTAAACGAAAATACCATAATTTAGAAAATCACCTAAATCCATTGGGAGAAAAGAGAGAAACAGATTGGAGACTTGGGGAAAAGGAAAAAAAATCAGATCTGCAATCTCACCAAAAAAATCACGCTGATCCTTTGTCCAGCATGCGTCCCGACCCTGCTGCACCCTCCTGCTAGGTTTCTTCGTATATGTCCACGCCTCTTAGTAGATGAAGGCACGCCTCAGTCGGCGACCGCTGGGTTGCTGGATGGAAGGATTCATGGCAGGCAGGGGCAAGGCGATGTGCTCTGATTGAGCTGAGGCGTAGCAGCAGGAAGGCCCGCACCTTTGGAAGAGGGCGTTGCTCCACTTCTCCCTCTGCTTCGTCGTGGCCTCCTTCGCCGGCTTCGCGCCCTCCTCCTGGAGGCCCACTGCGGCGGCGGCGGCGGCCCAGGGCTGCTGGACCACGTGGGCGACCAGCTCACCGCCGGAAACCAGCGGCGCCGCCCTCGCCGGCCGGCACCGGGGCGGCACGGTGGTTGACGTGGACGTGCACGACGACGAGGGTGTTGGGCCGCGCCATAGTGGTGCGGTCGGGAGCAGGGCAGCGCAGGCGGCGGTGGCCGGAATCAAAGGCTAGTGCGATTTGAGAAGAGGGATAGAGAGGCAGAGAACTGGTGGGTTCGGGAGAGCACACGCCCAAACGAGCGATGACACGCGTAACCTGTGAGTCGGTCAAGGGGAACGAACCGTCTTACTGTAACTATTGCTACTGACAGTGGGACCTAAAAAACGTGGACGCACCACAGATCAGCAAAACCAGGGAGCTTAGATGTTGTAAAGATGCTGGAAACCGGTACACAGGTCAAGTAGCATGATGCCCGATGATACAGTGCTTGATGTCCAGGTAGCCACGGCTTTGCCAGACCAGATCACAGGGCTGTCTTATGTGGATGATCATCTTGTCGACAAGCGCCTTTTGCTCCGGGAAATACTCCAGCAACTCGTCTTTGGTCACCCACACGTGGTCCTTGCACTTCCCGATGTCCAACTTGGTGGTACCGATCACTTGAGATTTGAAGAAGAAACGCTGGCAGAGGCATCCACATGATTACACTAGTGGAAACAGGGCCACTGGTCCCGGGTCGTAAGGGCCTCTAGTACAGGGTGTCCACCCGGGACTAGCAAGGCGACACTAGAGGCCCCCCCTCTAGTACCGGGTCCGTTACGACCCGGAACAACAGGCTCCCACGTGGCTGCCGAGGCGCGGACGTGGTGGAGGACCTCTAGTCCCGATTGGTCATACGACCCGGGACCAAGGACCTCACACGTGGCAGCCTGTAATTTTTTGTTTTTCCTCCCAATTTAATATTGAAATGGTGCAAAAAAATATGCGTTTAATTAATTAAAAACAGAAACTACATATAACATATCAAAATGTTCATAAATAAAAATATGTTCACGTCTATCCGGTTACATGGAGGTGCTCATAACCGGGACTAGAGCCCGTCTATTCGATTACACGTGTGTGGAGATCATAACCGGGACTAGAGCCCGTCTATTCGGTTACACGGGAGATCATAACCGGGACTTCACCGCTATTCTCCATTGTATGTTCCTTTTGTAGGTATGACTTCGCTGAGCAGAAACCCCGCAAGTTCCTCTGCTAGTGCTTGAAAGCGCTTCTTTAGTGGCATACTCTCGCGCAATGGCTCTGCCTATAAAAGAAGGAGATCAATACGAATATTAATCATGACTATCAAAAATTATGAATGATACTGGAGATCAATTGATGAATATGATTGTTCACGTACGTCTAAAAATTTCTTTGGGTCCCGCTCAGTGACCGAACGACGAATCCACTCGCAAACGAAATATCCACAGAAATTGGTCCCCTGTGGTTGCCTCTCGATCCACTTTGCGAGAATAGAATTCAATCAAATCATAGTCAACATATAGTGGTATTGAAAACTATAAATAAAGAGATGCGCGAACCTAGCTAGACCGTACTACCTACCTGTGGGTGAACAAAAGTCAGTTGTTCTTCAAATGAATCTGAACCCTTTGTCCTCGCTTTGAATTGTTTCCAAACCCTGCCAGCCAAAAAAAAGAATAAATGAGTTATTAGTTGCTTGATATCTCTAAAATCAATAAGAGAGACTGATATAGTGCGATAATGTTTGAAATTACCTTTGGAGCGTATCTAGAATGATTTGGTACCTCTCCTCAGGCCAGTCCAATGAGTCGTAGACTTGAACTCTTGATCTATCAACTTCAATGACTAGCAGAATGTAATGATCGCTGCGCATAATTATATACACGTCAGTAACTCATCAGTTACACTTAATTTGTACAAGCGAGTAACACTCTCTTACCTGAAGAAGTAAGGAAACATTATCTCCGTGTTGAAATGTTGCTTCATTAGGGCATTTAGCAAGTTCTTCTCCGTGTCCTTCACGTGGTTTTTTAGTGTCCTTGCATTAACTCGTACTGGGTTAACGAACCCAAAGCCATAGATGCCCTTTCTACCACATTCATCACTCTTCATTCTGCATAATACCGTAGTGAGCATAATTAGCGATGGCAACGAACGAGCTGAGAGCTAAAGACTTTATCTTTTTTGGAAATAAATGAATTGAATCACTTACAGACAGTAGGCACCGACGAGAGCCAAGTCGAGGGAGTCAAGGTTGTATAAGTACCAGAGTTCTTCGAGCTGAATTGTGAACATGTCTTCACCCGCGAAATGATTTTTTGTAACTTTCACACAGATCAAAAAGTCATCAAATTTCTTTGTGGTTTTCATGTACCAACTATGGAGTTGTCGCATACATGTCGGTAGACACTTTATCTGATCACCTCGCAGCAGGGACCTCCCCCATTTCCATTTCCATGAATCATCTACATCAGACGGAAAGAGATTTTTGTTGTCCAGTTGAGCAAGAGTAATACCAGCATCTGCAGCAAAGTCCTTCTTCAAGGATAAAGTAGGAATTAGGTCCGTCACGGAGCCATGACCACTGGGTATAACTACGAGCGGGGCTATCGACTGGTTTGCCTGTTGTCCGAGCTGGGCAACGTCTCTTTTCCCTCTGGCACTACTACTTCTCGTCTTCGGAGAGCTGCTACTTTTACTCAGAGCTCGTAAATAGTTATCTGGCTTATTTTTCTCATATTGCGATGGTTCCGTGATGAATCCAATAGCCCACTTGTTTTCATTTGCAGTAAATGTTTGCTTTTCCTCGGGCTTTTTCCGTGCAAGCTGTCTTTTTGTGTCTGCATCCACCCACGCATCCAATTGCTCTTTAGTCATGTCGCAAGCTCTGAGGTCGTCAAGGCTTTTGGGTACTTTTGGGAGGGGCGAACGTCGGGGGTCTCGCCCGAATCCCATGGACGACGAAGTGGCGCCCTTTCTATGTCGGGGCTCAGGAGTCGGCTCATGCGGCGGCGGAGTCGGCTCATGCGGCGGTGGAGTCGGCTCATGCGGCGGCGGAGTGGGCTGACGCGGCGGTGGAGTCGGCTCACACGGCGGTGGAGTCGACGCACGCGGCGGCGGAGACGACTAATGCAGAGGCGACTGATGGTTGTCGTCCCCTTCATCGTCATCAGGTGGTGAATCGTGAATTGGCGGAGACGATGGTGGCCTTGGCGCCCAGCCTTCAAACTTGATGTATTTCTTCTGCCATAGAATTAGACCACCCACGACGTCCCCTAGCACCGACTCATCATCAGCTCTTGGGAACTCAAGGTTTAGTGATTCATATCCTTGTACAACTTGATCCACGCCGACACGAGCAAATCCATCTGGAATGGCATTGCCAAGCCACGATGCTGTAGAGTCAATGGAGAATGCATAGCCGTCCGCCGCCTTCATGGATAAGTTAAATACTGGGACATGCAGCTCACAAGTTGTTTTCTCCGTGATATAATCCACGGGGTAACTTGTCTCATCATCACCGACCATAACCGAGGAAGCCACGCTGCTTCTGCGATGCGATGGGCCACCTTGACTCGCTTGTTCCAGCTGAAGAGAGTTGTCGCCCCTTGTTCGCGCATTTGATCTATTTGCTTCTGCTGCTCCTTATAGAGAGCAACCATCTGGTCATGATTTCTTTCTAAGATCATCAACCGGTCTGATTCCTGCTGCTCCTTCCTCCTCTTTGCTCTCAATCGGCTTCTATAAGAGGCACGGTCCTCGGGAAACCCTTCAATCCACGGCACTTCTCCTAAGCCTCGTGTTGATCCTCCTTTTTCTTTGGTCCCGAGGTCCTCTGACAGCTCGTCCTTCTCTCTGTCGGAAATAAACTTTCCCTCTTTAGACTTGGCAATTAAGTCAATAAATTTTTTTGGGCTCCGTTGACTACTTTGTTTTCATCAATTATTAACTCCCCTGTTTCCATGTCATACTCCCCTCCATGCGCAAGTAGCTAATTCCTTATCCTTCTGTCCCATTCCTCTGTGACCGGGGTGAGCCCTTTTGCACGCAACTCGGACTCAATTTTTTCCCACTTAGGCTCGGCAACTCGGTAGCCACCTGGCCCCATCTTATGGTGATACTTCTTTTTCGCTGCATTATTCTTATTCGTTTGCGACCTTTTCGTAGCTCGTTCTGATTTCTTGTACTCCAGAAATGCAGGCCAGTGAGGCCGCTGCCTCTCTCGTGTGCCGGTGAAATCCAGAAGTTTCCCATCTTCTTCCCACTCACGGAATAATTTGTTCTTGTAGTTATTGAATTGTTGAGCCATCTTCTTAAGAGCGAAATGCTTGACTTTGTCCGTCATTTTTTTTGTCTTCACCTCATCTTTCAAGACCGGTAGGGTGAAATGTGCAATGAGCTTGTTCCAAAGCACATCTTTGGTTCTCTTGTCGACGTAACTAACTCACTCTAACTTTGGCTTAATCCATTCCTGAGTGCTGATATAAACGTTGTCCCTGACAGTGACTCCGCATTGATGCACAAACTTAACTGCGTTCGGCACGGGTGCCAATGGTTGGCCAGTAGTTGCATTCACCTCGTCAATTGTGATATGCTCATCTTTGCCCATCCCTTGAGCATGGCCTCGTTTAGTGGATTGGTTCGATGCGGAGGTCTAAAAATTTGAAACATGTGTGAATACATATATATGCACAAATCAGTTATTGCATCTGCTCAACATAGGCTTAATATACCTCGCCAGACGGCGTGGGTCCACCAATTTCCGAGTCCTCATCTTCAGCTCCTTCCGCGGGATGCCGAAATTCACCGGGTTCCAAAATGTAGGAAAGCATCTCTTCTTCCCCTTCTCTCGTTACGAAGGGAGCATCGACATCCATTGTTTAACTAATACAAAAAAAAACAATAATAGCATTAGTACAATAATTCAAAGGAGGGAACTATACAAATATGCAACAAAAACAATTTAATATTGCATCTAAAGAAAAAATCTTTCAAAAAAAACATAGGCTGTCCCAATCCCAGCCCAGCCCAAATTTGGGCCAGAACCTGGTCAAAGGTGGCCACCGTGGTCATCGCTGGCCCACCTGCCAGCGCCTACCCGCCCCACCGCCACGTGTGACCGCGCACTGGCCACACGTGGTCAATGCTGGCCCACCTGCCAGCGACCCAGTTCTGACCCCGCCGCCCTGCCTCGTGCTCCCGCCCCGCCTCGTCTTCACCTCCCCGCCTCGTGTTCCCACCCGGCCGCCTCGCCTTCACCCCCCGTGGTCAATGCGGAGCACCAACAGCCCCCGCCCACCCGGAGTCAATGCTCCTGGCCCACTTGCCAGCGACTCGGGCGTTGGCCCACCCGACGGTTCCCCTCCCGACGGTCCTGGTCTCTAAAAAGGGACGCGCCCGTGTGGATATGGACACTCTACTCCGCTCCGCTCCCACGGTTCCCCTCCGCCCGACGGTTCCCCTCCGCCCGGCCAGTGCCCTCGCCGCCATGTCGCGCTGGTTCGGGAAGTCCCCGAAGAACGAGACCGGCGAGTCCTCCAACCGTCGCCGCGCTTCTCCACCGCCTCCGCCGCCGGCGGCCTTGGGCGTCGTTCCGCAGGGCGTGCGGAGGACCGCGCCACCGGTGCGGGTCGCCCACGCGCCCGACGCGCCGTCACGAACCACCACCACCACCGCCGGAGGGAGGAGGATCCGGCGCCGGCGCTACGTGCCGGAGCCGGAGTGCCAGTGGCACTGGGACAACGCCGCCACGCAGGTGTGGAGCGACGTCCACCTCCCCGAGGGCTGGCACCTGAACCCGCAGAGGATTCTGGTGCCGGCGGTCCCGCTCCCTGGGAGGCAACTGGACAGGGAGATCACGCGCCGGCGCCGCCTCCTCCCTCCGGTGCTCCGCAACGACCCCGCCTACGCGGCGGACTCCCCTCACTGGGAGCAGTGGCTCAAGGACGAGCACGAGGACCGCCGCCACTCCTACTTCGCCCCGGCGCCCCGCGCCGTCCAATCCGCCTACCCAGCGCTGCCCGACGCGCTGTGGTTCGAGGAGGAGGTCCCCGAGGATGAGGACGACCCGGAGATGGTGGCCGCGTTCGAGGCCTCCAACCTCAGCCTCGTCGAGGACGAGATCAAGAGGTGGGAGAAGGTGAGGACCGCGGCCGCGGCTGCGGCCGCGGCCCTAATGCCGCCGCCGCCACCGCAGCAGCAGGAGTACGACCCGGACGAGGTCGAGCCGTGGCACTACGCCATGGAACGCGAGCAGGAGCACGACCTTCCGCCGCCGCCTCCTCTGCCTCCCAGCCTCGTTGGCCAGTCCTGGGTCTTTACCGGCGGGAGCTGGGAGGCGCCACCGGAGCAGGAGCAGGAGGCGCCACCGGAGCAACAGGAGGCGCCACCGCAGCAGCAGGCGCCACCGGAGCACCTCTGGACCCCGCCGCCCTTCTTCATCCTCGACGACTAGGCGGCACCGGCGACGACGACCCTCCCTCCCCCCTCCAATGTAATGGCCTTATTAATGGCCTCCCCCCCCCCCCCAAATGTAATCGGCCGTTTGTGGCCTCCCCCATAATGAAATCGGCCCTTAGGCCCTTGAAAATACATTCTTGTTTGCCAACTCCGGCGCCGGCCCCGTGGTTAGGGTCCGCCGCCGCCGCCGCGCGCTAGATCTGAGAGAGGGAGAGAGTAGTTGGTCGGGGGGACGAGCTCACCGTGGGTCGGAGGGCGAGCTTTGCTTGCTCGGCGGGGACGACGATCTTGCTCGGGGGATGAGGGGACGGCCGCGCCCGGAGCAGGAGCAGGACGGCTGTCGGGGGAATACTTTCTGGATTAACCCGCGGCCCAGTGCGACTTAACTTACTCGCACGGATGAAGGCCCACTTGGGAACAAGCCCAATATTGAACCGCCATAAGGAGAAAGATCTAGAAGACAATCCCGGAGGACGTGAAGACCAAGTAGTCTCCGAGTAGGCCTCTGTGGATGTATTCCTTATGGGGAAGTTTCCTTTTGTAACCTAGCGAGCCTCTGTGTATATAAAGAGGACTCGCAGGACTTAGAGCGGGTCAAGCTATCAAGCCCCAAACCCTAGCTCATACGGCGAGTACCAGATCGGATCGCCTCCATTGTAACACCTCGATTATCATATCAATACCAATCTAGGGTAGGCAGGAAGTAGGTCTTTTACCTCACATTGAGGGGGCCGAACCTGGGTAAATCTGTGTTGATCTTTGTTCCTGCGATCCCAAGCTCGGAGATGCTTGACTCGCGTAATCCCACACCTACGAAGTCATCTATGACACCTGACGTGACAAACCCACGACAGTTGGCGCCCACCGTGGGGCCTGCGGTCAAAAGCGTCACGTTCCGCGCAGGATCGAAATCAGGCTTCAAGGACATCGCCATCGGCCAAGTTGAAGACATCAATGGGGTCCCCTTCATCGACGACTCAGAGTGGGGACCCGAGGCAGATCGCATCGAGTTCGGATACATCGTTCCCATCGGATCAGTAAAAGTTTTCGTCGGATCCGTCAGTCGCAGATCTATGGACGCGACTCAAGGAAGCGAATCGGTGAAGGAGCTGCGGCCGGTCAGGGTCCGCGTGTTGGAGGAGCTACAACAAGCTACGGCAAGATTGCCCATCCCCGTCCCATCAAGACCTGTTTGGGGATCTCTACCAAATCAGGAAGGAGACCTCAAGATTGAAGAGATTGAAGCTATCAGGACGGAGCTCTGTGAAGAGGCACAAAGACTCGCGGCTGAGCGCGAAAAACTCCAAGAAGAAGGCCGACGACTCCGCCACTGCCAGCCGAAGCACCAGGCGGTGCGAACCAAGATGACATCTGAGCGCAAGAAACTCCAAGAAGAAGAGTGGCGACTCCGTCGTTGGCAGCAAAAACATCAGATCAAGATGGACAGAGAGAGAGAAATCACAGTTCCACGGCGACCCAGAGAGCAACGTGCACGCCGCGATAGGGATATTGTCAAAGATAGCACCGGTTGGAGACACGCGAGCTGATAAGGAAGCTCGCATGCGATCGACCTACTACAAACTGCTGCTTTACAACAAGCAAATATGTATGGAGTCACGCCCAATGAGCCGCAAAACGAGGTATCATGGGGAGGAGAAAGTACAGCGTCGAAGAAGTGGTCAACCAGTTAGCAGGTTTGCAGGTATCATTGGAAAAAGAAAAGAAGATAGAAGGCGAGTCGCGGACGTCCGGAGCGACTCAGCCATCCCAGATTGAAACTGATTCAGATTCAGCGCCAGTAAACTCCTATTCATTATTGAAAGGACCAGCATGTTTTGGAGAGAAATACGGCTCACTCGTTTCCCCCCGAACTTCGACGAGTCGCAGCGAGTCACCACCTATCGCAGTGACCAAGACCCTGCCTTATGGATAGAAGATACGAGGCAAGCATGACAGGGGCTGATGTGACTCAAGAAATACGTGCAAAATACTTCCACTTGGCAATACAGGGAGAAGCTAGGGATTGGCTATTAAGGCTGCCATCAAAATCAATAAGCACATGGGAAGACTTGAAGGACAAGTTCATCGCAGATTCCAAACAGAAGATATGAAAAACCTTAGACAATGCATTCAAAAAGAGGACGAATCAAGCGGCGACTGGATCAAGAGAGTCGCGGAGATCCTTGGCTCCGCCAAAAACTTAACAGTACAAGCTGCAATACAAGCTATGAGAAGAACTGTAGATTTGAGCCGCTGGTGCACAAATTAAGTCGCGCTGAGCACAAGATTGATAGTTTCGACCAGCTTTTGGCAACGGCTGACAAGTATGCAAAGACAGATAGAGGGACAGGCGGCTTATCACAGAACCCAACGGGAAACTGCCAGTCGCGAAGACAGAACGTCGCGCACACCAGATGCAAGAGCAAGGGAGTGATAAGGCCTTACCCCTAATAACTGCAAGGGGATCTTCGACGTGCCTTGCGACTTACATCGCAGGAGAGATGGCAGGCCAGCGGGTCACACAAAGGCGCAATGTCATTATTACCGGAGGTGGAAAGAAGGCGACACGCCAGATACAGCTCGCAGCAGATCGATGCACACAAGAATAAATCTAGCTCTCATCAAGAGCCTGACGTTTTACCTAGAAGAAACATAGGACAGTTTCATACAGTGGAGGTACAAACGACGGATGGAAGCCGGAAGAGCAGTCAGATTTCAACGCCAGAAAGGTATCGTCGCTGGACAGAGCAATCGGTTATTTGGAGTCGCGGCGATCACCCCCCAGAAGTAAGAGATCCAGGACAGCCAGCTCTGGTGGTCACGCCAGAAGTCGCGGGATACAAGTTAAGTAAGGTCCTAATGGACGGAGGAGGAAGAGTAAACATCCTATATCAAGACACGCTCCGAAGAATGAATATACCCGAGACAAGGCTGCGACCATCCAGGAAAGAAATTCAAGGAATAATCCCAGGAGCTGTTACGCGACCAATCGGAAAGATAACACTTGAAGTTAGCTTTGGAACAGAGCGGAACTTCCGCTCAGAGCTCCTAGACTTTGAGGTTGTAGCAGTCAAAAGCTCATATCATGCAATCTTTGGAAGAGAAGCCTATGTCAAATTTACCGCTCGCCCCTGCTACGTCTACCTACAGTTAAAGATACCAGGACCAAACGGTGTTATTACAATATATGGAGACAGACAGAGAGCATTAGAATGCGAGAACGCAGGCTCAGTACTCGCAGAAGAAGCTTGTATCGCCAACTCTTCACATGGTATCAGTCGCAGATCGGTGATCGCAGCTCAAAACGAGTCGCGTTGGAGGTACCGCGGAAGCGGCCAACAGGATGCAGCCACCGGATGGTAAATACCCACCGAGAAGTCGCGCATCAGCAAGATAATGCCCCAGAGGTCGCCTTGATACAAAAAGAAGACAAGAGATGGCGCATGTGCATAGACCCAGCCTCGATCAACAACCCAGCCAAAGGGGCTCAGTTATCGTGAGACCTTACAAAGCAAACTCAATCAACATAAGTCGCAGCTCAGTGCGGCTGATCGCCCAACACAATGCTTTCTGCTTCAACATGAGACATACATCGGAGCTATCATGCTCGACCCGAGTCGCTTTTAGCGACTCAAAATTGAACCAATCAGGTGTTCAACCCACTCCGTTAGGAGTATTAATTCGCAACTAAGTGCGATGAGTATCAAGTATGCATGGCCTGCGGGGAATAGAAAACCCGCATTAAAGGGCCTGCATCATCATGTAACACCCTGTAAAACATCGAGTGATTATGAAATAAAGCCGGCACCCTTGACATTCAAGGGTTTGTCGTTTCGCCTCAACTATCATTGAGTCGCTGAGTCTTTTGAATTTCATATATCACTGACCCTTGAGGGCTCCTTACGAGCATCGCGAGTACCAATCGCACCTCAAATTTTGCCAAACTAGTGGCAATCCTTAAGCTAGAAGCGTCTTGCATTATGCGACCAAAGTACTGGGGTGTGGCGTCAATCGAGCTTGATTGCCTATCATGGCCGCTCTCGACCCTGAACACACATGTTCCTAGGAAATACTGAGCCGCGCGAGCGTCTACTTAATGGAATTATCAAGAAAAGAACCTGCTTATAGGTCACAAAAATACTGTTTATGATACATGAATATCTTACAGACTAACGGGCATGTCCCACATTATTTATTTTTCCTCTTCCGAGCAACAGGAGTGGGAATTGGCGCGGCTTGTCTCGCAGTTGCAGTCGCAGGTGTCCTAATAATCAGGGCGCCGCCAGACGAAGCAGAAGGGCCACCAGATACTGTTGCTGGAGCGGCAGCCCGAGATGACTCAGCTCCTGAGGACTTTTCCTTGACACCTTGCTCCCATCAAGATTGAATTTATCAAGATAAGTGCCCAAGTCTAAGTTATCAACAAATTTGTGGCATACCCGCGCATCCCTTTCCAGATATCGAAGTACTCGCTTATTGGCAGTTCAGTATCATCTGCGCTCATCGCCAGGCCGTGGCGAGCAACCTTGCCAACATCTATCTCTGGATAATATGCTCGAAGCAATGTCAAGACATGCGCGGCTCCGGCGCGAGCAGAGGATCGTTTCCAATCAGAGACATAATGTGGAGCCTTGAGCAGTTTATTATCCAATACTCGCAAGATGTTGGGCCATCAGTCGCAGGAGTGATTACCGTCATAACTTCCTTGGTAACCTTTAAGAAGCGCTGGCTGAGGTCAGACAGATATACCAGTTGATCCTTCAAATTGGAGCGGGACACTGGGGCCTCAGGTCCTATGTCAAAGAAAGAAAAGGCAAGAAACAAGTCAGAGACTAACGAGTGGTTACCCAAAATATGTATGATTAAAGGAATACAAGACCAACCAGCAAGCTGCAGGACGGCTGATTTGACCATGGAGCCAAAACCCTCAAAGGCTTTGAGCAGCGAGTTATATTTTTCATCTCGCGCGGCGAGTTCCTTTGCGTGGTCTCCCTTCAGGCGATCAATCAATTCAGATTTAAGAGCCAGTCCTTCTCGCAAAGATCTAATGACCTCGTCTTTCTCCATGAGTCGCTGCTGCATATCAGCTTCAAGTTCTTTAAATTGCTCTTCGCAGGAGTCGAGTTGACCTTTGAGAGATTTTATTTCCTGATCTTGGTCCCTAATGACCTCATTATGCTGCTCCAGGCGAGACTGCATCATTTCAGGATGGTCTATGGAAATGCCTTTACCCTTTATTGAGCCAGAAGCATCAAGCAAGGACAGTTCACGCTGAAAACAAACAGAGCAAAACGATAGGTAAATTATCCAGGAATTTGGGGGCTCGAGATTTGAAGCAGGAAAAGAATCAACACCCCGTGCGATGACACAAGGTTTTGATCCTTGGGGGCTACGGTATATGTACCTGGCGACTTGAAGAAAATTGCTCAACTAAGCCGCGCAGCAGAGCAGCATGCTTGTCTCCAGCAGAAATTATGGCATCTGCGATTGACTTAGAACTATTTCCTGGAGCTGGAATTCTATTTTCAGTAGATATCCTACCAGCAGCAGGAGTTGTGGATGGAGCTGCGGCTGGAGTCGCGGCAGGAGCCGCGTCTGCAATACCTTCCTCCAGGGAGGGCCTTGGTTGAGTCGCACCATTACTGTTTCCCACGTTTTCATCAGCAGCATCATCCTCGCTCATAGCTTGCAGAGAAGAAGTGGGATGGGAATTAGACTTGGGAGCCTCTTCAGACATAGCCCTGCAAAACATTGATGGGTTAATAAGCTGACCTAGCAGAGCCGCAACATTAAAAGGAAGGCGAACCATACCCAGAGGCGACACGGATACTCTTCATCAGGCAACCAGAAGAAGGAGAAGATAAACCTTGCAAATCTGAACCTACAGAGTATGAAAAGAAGTAGTGATCAGCAATTCCTTGCCAGAAATACGTAAAAACAAAAAGAGAGGAGAAGAGTCGCAAACAATTACCCGAGCTTATTGAGAAGCAATCCTCTGCAGCAGTTTCGGAAGAAAAAGTAGCCTTGTTGGGATCAGCAAGTTTTAAAGATTTGGCAGCTCTTGTTTCTGCCAGTAATGCCAAGGCTTTGCGACGTTTCTCAGGCTGCGTGGGGTCTTCTGAGCTCTGGCATAAAATACGTTTCGAGGACCTGCGAGGCACCTCAGGAAGTTCCAGGAAAGGTGTATTTGGAGTCGAAGACAAAAGAGCGTCGGCCATTTGTTGTTCCTCTTCAGAAGCACTACCCTCGTGCATAACTGTATCTTCGTCAAAGGCTGCGGCTTGCCTTGACGACTCAGCCACGGATCCTTGGTTCAAGTCGACGTCCTCTGAAGGAAGAACCCAGAAATAGGGATCGATCTGAAAAGGAGCTCAGGTCAGAAATAATCAATTTTTGGGAAAGGAATTTTCGAGGAAACAAGTGACAAGTAAACATTACCACAAAAGGCTTGTGCTCAGCCCAGAAGGGAGCAAGTCCGACGTTGTCATACGAGTCAATATCCTCGTCCGTCACTCGGCGAATGAAATTTATCCACTCCCCTTTGTCCCAATCTTCAGGGCAAGTGCGATCGACGTCATTTGCATGACAAGTGAAATCCATCATAAGCCGCGAGCGGCGACTCACAGGCTGAACTCGCCATTTAGTCCAGCAAGATATGAGATCTAATCCAGTGAGACCATGGAGTGTCAGCGCTCTCACCTTGTCTAGAAGGGATTCGACAAAGGGTAACGAAGAAGGATCAGGTTTGGAAAACAAAGCATCGGTAGCCTCGAAGGGAAGAGGAGACCAAAGAGGGAGAGGAATTTCACCCTCAGGAGAAGTGTTTTTACAATAGAAGAATGTCCTTTGCCACTCCTTGATTTTCTTGGCAGAGTTAGTTTTGGGAAGATACTACCCCTACGGCGTTGGAAGGAAATGGCGCCGCATTGGAGAAAAGGACCATCTGTGGTTTCCCTTTGACTATTGCAATTGAAAAGAGCAAGCCAGAAATCTATTGAAGGCGGGACGCCCAGATAATCTTCGCAGAGGACGTGGAAGTTGCTCACTTGCAACATCGAATTAGGGCCAATATCATGGAAGCGGAGACCTAACCGCTGCATCAAGGAGCGGAAGAAGAGAGAGCCTGGGGGTTTGAACCCGCGCTCAACATGCTCCGCAAAAATCACTATTTCTCCTGGTTGAGGATTGGGGATTACCTCCTCGCCAGCCGCCCGCCATTCGCATTGATCTTTTGGCGGAAGAAGGCCCCGTGCAGATAGGGATTCCAGGAAATCTTCGTCGACCCACGAGCCTTCCCAGTTGCACTTGCGGCGAGACATTTTTCTCGGATCAACGGAGATATCCACCGAAGGATTGTGAGTACGAGAAGCGAGATTGGAGGCGGCGGAAAGGAGTAGCGGATGCGTAATACAGGACTTGATGCAGAACGCTGGGAAAAACGATGAGTCAAGATAAATAACCCAGACGTGGAAGACGTTTAGATCTGAAAATCAACCGTCAAGAAAGGATAAGTCGCGTTCTTGAGTCGCCAAGAAGAGTTATAAGCCGCAGATTGGAAACAAGGAAAAGCACGGCCTAAGCATTCAAGATCAAGAAGTACTATGAAGTTCAGGCCATGCTTGGGGGCTAATGTCGGGGGAATACTTTCTGGATTAACCCGCGGCCCAGTGCGACTTAACTTACTCGCACGGATGAAGGCCCACTTGGGAACAAGCCCAATATTGAACCGCCATAAGGAGAAAGATCTAGAAGACAAATCCCGGAGGACGTGAAGACCAAGTAGTCTCCGAGTAGGCCTCTGTGGATGTATTCCTTATGGGGAAGTTTCCTTTTGTAACCTAGCGAGCCTCTGTGTATATAAAGAGGACTCGCAGGACTTAGAGCGGGTCAAGCTATCAAGCCCCAAACCCTAGCTCATACGGCGAGTACCAGATCGGATCGCCTCCATTGTAACACCTCGATTATCATATCAATACCAATCTAGGGTAGGCAGGAAGTAGGTCTTTTACCTCACATTGAGGGGGCCGAACCTGGGTAAATCTGTGTTGATCTTTGTTCCTGCGATCCCAAGCTCGGAGATGCTTGACTCGCGTAATCCCACACCTACGAAGTCATCTATGACACCTGACGTGACAAACCCACGACAACGGCGACCCACGGTGAGGGCGGCAGCGGCGCGGGGACGAAATCCGGCAGCCTGGCGGCGCAGGAGGCGGCGTCGTCTGGAGCCCGGAGGCGGAGCGTCGATTTGCTGGACTTGGGCAAATTTTCGGCCCGAGCCGCTAGAAGTAGCGCCAAAAAGGCCTCTAGTACCGGGTCGTGGCTCCACCAGGTGCTAGAGACCCTCTAGTACCGGGCCGTGTTACCACCCGGTACTAGAGGTCCCTCAGGGCCGCGAAAATTTGCGCGCCAAGCCCAGTGGACCTCTAGTACCGGGTGGTCGCACGGCCCGGTACTAGAGGTTATTTTTTTTTAATTTTCTGGTTTCTTACTTTTTTTATATCTTTTGATTTACTTGTCTAAATTAAGTAAAAATTGCTTTCATTTTCCTGTTTTCTGTTTTGCTTTAAAATGAAGTATCACATGCGCTTGGTTTTAAATTAAGTACTACATACGCTTAATTTAAAATCAATTCAAAAATTTATAAATCAAGTACTACATGCGCAGTGGATCATTTCACATCACAAAGTTTGATGCTACATCAAAAATTTATAAATTAAGTACTACATTCCGCCACCGCCATACGCTTGATTTCATTGACATGTCTGTCTTGTCCTCCATACTATAAATTATATAAAAGTTTAATAAATTATTACACATCATGAACAACATCCCTATTTATTCTTCGCTTTTTCTTTTTGTGAGACCCTTTCTTCTGATCGCTCCGTAACCATGGACAAGGGTCTGCATATAACTTGAGACTTGGGTCAGTGGTCACTTTGAAGGGCGGAATTTCATGAAACTTGTCGTAATCTTCTGACATGTCTGTCTTGTCCTACACTCCCACGATGGTTCTTTTCCCTGAAAGAACTATGTGGCGCTTTGGCTCATCGGCTGATGTATTCACTTCCTTATCTTTTCTTTTTTTTGGCTTGGTAGACATGTCCTTCACATAGAAAACCTGAGCCACATCCTTGGCTAGAACGAATGGTTCGTTGTCGTACGCAACATTCGTGAGATCCACTGTAGTCATTCCGTACAATGGGTCTTCCTTTACCCCGCCGCCTCTCAGGTTGAACCATTTGCACCAGAACAAAGGGACCTTCAAAGAAGGTCCATAGTCAAGTTCCCATATCTGCTCTATGCAACCATAATATGTGACCGTGGCCTCATTCATGCTCTTATCATCAAAGCGGACACCACTATTTTGGTTGGTGCTCTTTTTATCTTGGGCGTTCGTGTAAAATGTATTCCCGTTTATCTCATACCCTTGGAAAGTCCAAATAGTCGAAGATGGCCCCTTAGACAACAAGAACAGCTCATCTGAGACTGTGTTGTTGTTGTTCAGGTGCGTTTCCAACCAACCGCCAAAATTCTCCATGTGTTCCTTTGCAATGGCGGAGTCATCCATCCCCGGGTTGTTAGAGCGTACAATATCCTTGTGCATCTGGATATACGGAGCCACCAAAGTGGAATTATGCAGAACTGTGTAGTGTGCTTTTGTGAAAGAATACCCGTCCCTGCATATGTATGATTTCTTTCCTAGAGTGCCTTCTCCACTTAGTCTCCCCTCATGTCGCGATTCAGAAAGACCAATCGACTTAATGCCAGGAATAAAGTCAACACAAAACTCAATGACCTCCTCTGTTCCATACCCTTTGGAGATGCTTCCTTCTGGCATAGCACGGTTATGAACATACTTCTTCAACACTCCCATGAACCTCTCAAAGGGGAACATATTGTTAGCGTCCTTCGGAACAGACTGTCCGCCAGGACCCTTTCCAAAGATTACATCTAAATCCTTGACCGCATCATATATATCTTCACCACTTTGGAGGGGTGGCTTCGGCCGGCGATCTTCCTCACCTTTGAAATGCTGCTGCTTGCTTTTCTTTCTTAGGGGATGCTGAGTTGTAAGAAATCGACGATGACCCGGGTACACATTCTTGTTACCTACATATATACTTTCAGTGCTATCTAAACAGTGTGTGCATGCATTGTATCCCTTGTTCGACTGTCCTGAAATGTTACTAAGAGCAGGCCAATCATTGATGGTTACAAACAACAACCCTCGTAGGTTAAATTCCGCTTGTTTGTACTCATCCCACACAGGTACCCCTTCATCACGCCACAACTGTAAAAGTTCATCAACTAATGGCCTCAGGTAGACATCAATGTTGTTACCGGGTTGCTTCGGGCCTTGGATGAGCACTGGCATCATAATGAACTTCCGCTTCATGCACAACCAAGGAGGAAGGTTATAGATACATAGAGTCACATGCCAGGTGCTATGACTGCTGCTCTGCTCCCCAAAAGGATTAAAGCCATCCGTGCTAAGACCAAACCTTAAGTTCCTTGGGTCACGTGCAAATTCCTTGTACTCTGTATCGATTTTTCTCCACTGCGACCCATCAGCCGGGTGTCTCAACATCTCGTCGCTCTTGCGGTCTTCTTTGTGCCATCGCAACAACTTGGCATGCTCTTTGTTTCTGAACAAACGTTTCAACCGTGGTATTATAGGAGCGTACCACATCACCTTGGCAGGAACCTTCTTCCTGGCGGGCAGGCCCTCAACATCGCCAGGGTCATCTGATCTGATCTTATACCGCAATGCACCGCATACCGGGCATTCATTCAAATTCTCATACTTCTCACCGCGGTAGAGGATGCAGTCATTAATGCATGCATGTATCTTCTGCACATCTAATCCTAGAGGGCAGATAATCTTCTTTGCTTCATACGCACTCTCGGGCAATTCGTTACCAGCCGGCAGCTTGTCCTTCACTATTTTCAGTAAACTCCCAAATCCCTTGTCAGATAAACCATTCGCTGCCTTCCATTGCAATAATTCCAGTGTGGTACCGAGCTTTGTGTTGCCATCTTCGCAAGTTGGGTACAACTTTGTTTTGTGATCCTCTAACATGCGCTCCAACTTCAACTTCTCAAGTGTAGTTTCTGCTAGGGTATGTGCATCAACGATGACCCCACGTAAATCATCATGTATGATGGGATCATCTGGTTCATCATCAGCTTCCCCTGTTGGGTTACCAACATATTCATGGTACATGTAGTTGTCATCGTTCTCTTCTTCTTCGTTATCTTCCATCATAACCCCTTTTTCTCCGTGCTTGGTCCAACAATTATAGCCGGGCATGAAACCAGAAGTTATCAGGTGGAGGTGAATTCTGTCTGTGTTAGAGTAATCCTTCTCATTCCGACATTTCTTGCATGGACAACACATAAAACTATTGGCCTCTTGTTATCCTTAGCTACATTGAGAAAAGATTGCACGCCATCCATGTACTCTTTAGAGCGTCGATCAGCGTACATCCACGGATGACTCATCTGCAAATCACCGCTAAAACCCATTACGATAAACCAACATAATAGGAAACATATCATATTCATTAATACAAGTTCATCACATTAAAACCAAAGTATAGTAGTGAACAAATGTAATACTTCCTCCGATCCGGAAAAACAGTCGGAGGCTGTACACAGGACTTGAACTGTGTACGTTGTTTAGTCACGAACGATTTTACGGATCGGAGGGAGTACATAGTTCTCATAAAACATAAATTAATTGAAACTAGAATACAACTATCTAAAGAATTTCAATCCAACATCAAATGCGATCAGAATCGCAACTAAGGTAACTATTGAACCAACAACATAATGATACCAAGCCTCTTGACTAATGACATATTTTCTAATCTTTCTAAGCTTCAAGCGCATTGCATCCATGTTCATCTCGTGAACAGCGACGATGTCGGTAAGCTCGACCCCGTGAGCATCAACGATGTCGGCAATCTTCAAGTCTAATACCATCTTCTCTTCTAGGCATTGGAGACGAAGATCTTCACTTATCTTCAATTTTGCTTTCAAATCGTTGTTTTCTTTTTTAAAAAACTCTACAATAGGGTCGGCTGGAATTTCCGGTTCAACTACCTCCTAAATAAAAATATATCTATGTCAATTTGGTCGGCATGATTGTTATAAACACGAAACAAAATAAATAGTGATAAAAATATACCACATCCGAATCATAGACCGGACGAGGGACGACGGGGACGGATATCAAAACCATGACACTATACATAAAAAACATAAGAAAATTATACAAGAAAAATAATTATGCAATCAAATCATACAAGTAATTTTGTAAAATAACAGATAAAAGAAGAGGCTCACCGAGGTGGTGCCGGTCACGGGATGGCGGGGGCTATCGACGGCGGTGAGAACCGAGACGACACTAAAATCCACAAATAATAAATTAATTTGAGCTCAAAATACATAAAAAAATGAACTACCTAGCTTAGACATTTCATCATACACCTAGGTAGCACTATAAAAATGAAATGAGCTAAACTTGTATGGAAATGGCTAAAATTCGGGCCGGGTGAAAGGATCAAGTGTTGCTAACCCTTGGAGAGATGGGTGCCGTCTATCTTGACAAATCTTGGAAAAAAATGGGGCTACACTTGAGCTTGAGAGAGAAACAATGAAGATGAGCTTGAGAGTTCAAAAATGGTGGCTGGCCCGGGGTGGGAGATGATATAGCGGGACCTCTAGTCCCGGGCTGTACCACGGCCCGGGACGAAAGGTCCACCCTCTTGTCTCCACCCTGCCGCTGACTGCCTCGGTCCCGGGTGGTATCACGGCCCGGAACTAGAGGTGCCCTACAACCCGGGACCCGACCTGCGCAGCGTCGGAGCAGCCGGCCCGGTACTAGTTCCCTCCTCTAGTCCGGGTTCGAACCACGCCCGGGACTAGAGCCCAACACCCCTCTCAACCAAAGCTCCTGTTTCCACTAGTGTTATGAAGACATCACAGGGCAGTTACATCAAACAAATAAATCATGTTTGTGTTACAAAAAATACAAACAAACTAAACATAGTAGATAGTACTGAACCATTATTTATTATTTTGATACGGACATACGGTGAGAGATGAAGTACCTTAAATGATGCAACACTCGAATCTTCCATTTGTTCAGCCACCATATGGGCCATTGGAGCATTGCCGACGAAATATGTGTTGTCCAGTCCGCCCAGAACAGACTTTAATGCCGACTCAGCACACTGAAATCAAATACCCTGTAAGTAAACACATGATAAATGAAGCATGATATAGTAGTCTAAGACAACAATGCTTAACTGGTTGCATGAACAGAAGGTCTAAAACAGTATTGAAAAAGTAAACTGGAACTGAACAACAGCATGGATCATATATGGGAACTAGTAGCTTTGCACGTGCACGCACGTTTCAACTAAAATTTGTGAAAAAAATTAACACATCCTTTTTCTATATTCCGAAGTAGTAATACTTATGTAGTATGATGAATTACCGTCAAATTTACAAAATTAGTCAGCGAGCAATATCCGGCAAGATCACTCGTACATGTTTAATAACTTGAAATTCATATGAAAGAAACTCATCCAAATAGTGTCGTTTAAAGTGGTAAATGAAGTAGCATTATAATGTCTTAATTATAGAACGTTGTCATAAAGTAGCATTATACTACCGTAGACGTAGATCATTATTGTGTATCTATAACAAACAAAGAGTAACATCAGCCAGATTCTTTTCTACAAAATTTCAATAGTTTCTCCCGTTGACCTTTTGAAGAATGCCAACCATTCAAGGACAGGTCCTCTCACCCACGCAAGTAAGGAAACTACATATGTCAGCCCCAATCACCACTGCTAAACCTGGTGGTGAGGCATAAACAATTTCTTATCTCTTCACACGCATAATCGCGTACATAATATTTTGTTCCTACCACTGCTACCTAGTAACAAACTAAATAAGCACATTGTTCCAAAATGATAATATTGATATCATAATAAAATACAATTTCGGAATCCAGAATTCCAGGTAGATAGAATTAAGTAAAAGATTTATAAAAAGACTAAACATACTATTACAATGCAATTTCAAATAGAAAAATTCTTTTGTGTAAATGAAGTTATTTTGACAAGCCACATGCATTTCTCAGTATATCTTGACATCACTGTGATGCGTTCACAATGCATGTGTGCTCCAAATTTTTCATGCTTCCTACGACAACACCAAGAGGAGCTTACACCGACAGCTACACCTGCACAAACATATCAGTATTGAGACGGTTCATAATGAGAGCACATATTTATTCAATGAGAAACATGTTACGGTATTAAAAGTTTAAAACAGACAAGTTGTTTTTCGAACCATGCAGGACTGCATGTTTTATATTAGGAAGAGGCGGTAGGCTACCAAACACCAGCTAGAGTAAGCCAACTATACACCAGCAAAACAACCCTAGCAAAGAAGTAAGAGGAAGTTAAACGACCAGAAAAACAAGTTGGCAGCCTATATAGGTCCTGATATTAAAAAGAGGCGACGTCGACACACCACAACCTATCTAGTTCCTGACATGAGAATGAAGCGGCCGCGACTTGCCTGCACACACTACACGGCATCAGCCTTGACCTGATCGATTATTCCTTTCTCTCCGTATCATCCATGTAGTCAACATAATCAGAGTGTTGAAGCTGCTCTTTCGACTGAATCCACCAAGAGCTAAAAAGCCTATCCACGGAAGGAACGACCTGATCAAGATTAGCCAAGCTGAAGTAGCACTCCAGATGATATTGATTACTGCACATTCGACGAATAGGTGTTGAGCGTTATCCTCCGCAGAATTGCACAAGACGCACTTGTCATTATGTGGAAGGCCTCACCTAGCCAGACGATCAACAGTCCAAGTTCTTCCCCTGATAAAACATACATTAGTGAAAGTATCTGGCTCATAGTACTCTGAACAACACCTCATGGACTCTGTTGTGAGTGCCTTACAACACCGTCTTGGCAACCATGCTTATTCCGGTGAGTGAGCTCTGTGACGGTGGAGGCGGTACAGCGAGCTGCAGCTTAGGAACTGCGCCAGGAGTCCGCCGGCGAGGCCGAGCTTATTTACCTTGAGGAAATACTTCTAAGTGTGGCTCTGTATATACACACAGCACATGAACATAGATATATACACTGCAGCTGTTTTAGTCAGATAAAGAGATGAAAAATAACAACTGGGAATGATTCAGTAGTAGACAATACATCTTGGATACTTCCACCAAGCATTAACTTTAACTAAGTGATATAGAAATGAGCCTTCAAGAGATATAACAAAATTATTATCATCTATAACTTCCAAAAATTATAGAAAATCCTCAACCACACAGTTATATGAGATGCTACAAACATTTCTCAAGATGCAAAGCATAAAGGCATTTAATATGAAGACTTTCTGAGTGAATAACAAATCAATTAAATTTCAAAGATCAAAGTTTTGAATTGCATTGAACAACAGAACTGATGTTTAACAGCTTCACCAAATACCAAACTGTACAAGAATGGCATATCATCTTGGTTTAGCACCTCGATGGTTCACCCAGGTAGAAGACGTGCCTGCCAATACCTGCTTATTCATGTGTGACGATCACCACAAACCAAATAAAGTTAATACCAAAGTGAATTTGCATGCTGCTTGGCAACTTGAAATTATTAGAAGGCATTCACTTGACACTGGAAGCATGAATGACTCTCGGAGAGTTCCAACCAATGGTACTCTGAGCGTCTAAGCGACACCGGTTAGACACTGCTGCGAGTGCCCACGCGGCACCGTGTTAACACCACACTTCTCACAGGATGTATTTCTCACCGATTCATCAGGTTCTAGCTCTAGCCATTAGACAGGAGAAGGGAAACAACGAGAGGAAGAGGAGAAAGAAGCAGAGGCCGAAGCCATCCGTTCCAAGCCAACCTCTCCGTTGTTCTCTGCATTGTCTTTATAGTGCTTTTCCTCCGTGGCTGCTGACCAAGTCCAGCCCAATGCCAACTGGCCCACCGACGTGCTGGCCCCACAGTAGTATAGAAGGTAGTCGTCAACATTCCCCCTTCCTTAGAAGGCGGCTTGCCCTCAAGCCGCCACCACGCAACACCACCAGGGTCCCATGGGACGCTCAAGGAAGCCATTCCATGATCAGTCGCAGCACCATATCCAGTGAAATGAATCAGATGGCCGTTGAAATCCCGATCGATAACCAACACCTTGTTGTATTCAGTAACGATTGCCTTGTGACGACAGATTCCACATGAATTCCCGCAGGCAATTAGCCCAACCATGCACTCATAAGAAGCTGCAATAGAGTCACTGAACTGCACTGTCAAGAGCTGGAAGTTCCCATTCTCAGGCTGTGGAATGTGCCCTTTCAGGTATAATGGCCAAGCAATTTGCCATTGTAAAGCTGAAAACAACACTGAGTAAAAGCAACGTCTCCAGGATGGCTGCCATGGCATAAGTGCAGAATACTTGGACTCGTTGCCTCCAACAATTATTAGCTCTTTGTCAATTGTTTTCCAAAGCATCAACCGTATATGCCAATGATCAGGAATCTCTACCAAGTATACAATGTCACAGCAAAAACCATCATTCTTGGGCACCATTCGATCCCTCCCACTAGCCTGCCAAGTGATGTTCTTGAATCTGGGTTTGACTCCAAGCCGATGTTGAGTAAGACCACCAGTGTCCCAGTGCAAGTGCAGCACATAAATTGAACTAACAATGGAGCACTTAATCTCAATCTCCAAGTAACAGATCACACTAGAGCACTCCCAGGTGATGTACATGTGCATACCGCAATGAATAGAGTGTGACACTGTTGTAGTTGGCCATGCAATCTCCCACTGAATTTCTGCAGCGCCATAGCCATACAAGGAAGCTTTTCCTGTAGGGTAAAACTGAAACCAACTACGTTGCGCTGAATGGAACCATAGAAACTTCCAATGTATCAGTGCAGGATCCCCTTGATCCTGATCACTAGTGAGGCAGTAGGTACCCAAGGTTTGCAAGGAACTAACAAGTACCACCTCCAATTGGAATTGTGACCAGTATACTTGTCCCACTAGCAACCTTCCAATGAACTGCAAAATGGAAGCGCCTTCTCCAATTACCTTCCCGAGCATAATTATGCCGTGGCAACTAGCGGATGCAATTCTCAGCACTTTCGGAACTAATAAAAATATCTTTTCGGAAGGCCAAGGTTGCAGCTCTCGTAATGCCACCATGCAGTTTGGTATCCTCTCAACCTCCAAGCTAAAGCTAAACATCTCATGCCTTGTATTTCCTTGCAAACAGACAACTCCACTAGCAATAATCAACTTGGTACTCATGCCACCATGCCCAAGACCTGGATCCCATGGCACTGCGAGTCTCAGCTTGTCAACAGCAAAGTAGTCCAAGTAATGCGACCAAGCAACCTCACACTTCCAATGAATCAGTTCAGAACCACACTGAATATTATCACCCTTAGAGCACCACAACTGAAGCATCCAAGTGATGAGGTCAGAAGCCACCCCAAACTGATTAAACACCAAAGAAATGCCGATGATGTGCAGAGATTCAGCAACACCAGTAGAAATGGCTGGAGCAAGATATGACCATGGGGGCTTCGGTTGCAAAAATATCACACACTCACATGGCTCTTCAATATTAAGCATTAGCTTACCAACCGAGAGTTCAAGTGAAGCACAACCACACCATAGCTCATCTCCAGGAAAGACCCATATTCCTTGGGCCATTGAGAAACTCCCATGATCAACTTGGTAGACCAGGTGCTTGGTATTGTGAAACGTTGTGAAGCATCCCATTCCCAAACTGAATAATTTTTCCAAATAATTCCCAGAGTCCAGAAGGTATCCTGACACAGCAATGTTGCCCTTCTCACTGCTAAGTAATTGTAGGTCCCTCAAGCGACCATGCAACAATTCATTGCTACATGACTTAACTATTACCAAAGATTTTTCTTCTGCCATGATTTGTTGTTGTTCTTTGTACTTGTGAACACTGCACGCAACTTCATATGATTCCAGAAGTCCTGTAGCAGTATCAATTGACATCACATTTGTTCCATTGAAACATGAATCTGTCCTCTCATCTGCGAAGCATGTAAGGTTACTGAACTTCCAATAGTTGACTGAATCCTCGATAGACATATTGAGATTGTGCAACCTGCGTGTACTGGACTGCCCCAGGTATGCCGGTGGAGGCCACGGATTCAGCATAAGCAGTATAATTCGGCCTGTCAAACACAGACTTCTCGCCACAATGGGCATATGCAGTGTCCAGAGAGCAGGCTTGGCGTAGATTTTGTTGGTACCTACCCAGGTGGTGGTGATGGACTGGGTGTAAACATGAAAGTCACCAATTAAGGATGTCCAAGGTGCTGAATGGAGCACCTGCCGTTGTTGCTTGATGCTTGACGTCACATCTGGTGCAAAGCATACTGTCGAGAGCTTTGTAGAGGACAAGGTGCGAAGCTCACGATAGACGAACAACTGCTGTGACTGAAAGGTTGAGACCTCCGACGATACAGCAGCGGTCAAGTACTTGCCCTCCATATCCATGAACACCTCCCTGGCACATGTGTCATCAGTGTCGAGGTCGTCACCACACGCCGAGATGGCATCCGGAAGTCTTGGTGAGGCTTCTGGAGGGGCGTTGAAGGTTGTAGGCGCACTCCAGGAAGTCAAGGACATGGCCATAGGGTCTTCACCGTCGGTGCTATGACCGGGAACACCCTGCAAGGAGATGGCGTCCGTCGGTGGAGTGTCACCCATTACGTTGACGTCGAGTGCCTTGTCGCCTGCCATAGGTGCGGCGAGCACAGAGAGGACGTCGCCAGTGGTCGTCGATGAAGTTTGTGCTGTAGGCGAGATGAACACGGACGCCGGTACATCGGCGTCGTGGCTTGGGCATTGCGTCGAACAGGTTGTGGGCGGGCGAGCGGCGAGTTTGCCATCGTGTACCACACACGCAGTGACGACGGAGGCGGACGCGGAGAAGTCGAGGTCGCAGCGAATGCAGCATGACGCCTTGCCATCTTCTCCGCCCACACAGGGTCATGCCTCGCCCTGTCTTCGGCGAGCTCGATGCGACGCCTTCCCTTCTCGCCGAACGACATGGTGCGGCGCCTTGCCGTCTCGTCCACTGACTCCTCGACGGACGTATACCTCTCGAGGGCCGCCTCGACTCCCGCCTGCACGGCCGCCTCGATTGAGGAGACGAGCTGGGTTTTCCAATCCATGGAATTGAGAGGAGATGGGAATTTTGGGGAAAATTTTGGTGGAGGAATCGATTGGCTCTGAATACCAAATGTTAACACCACACTTCTCACAGGATGTATTTCTCACCGATTCATCAGGTTCTAGCTCTAGCCATTAGACAGGAGAAGGGAAACAACGAGAGGAAGAGGAGAAAGAAGCAGAGGCCGAAGCCATCCGTTCCAAGCCAACCTCTCCGTTGTTCTCTGCATTGTCTTTATAGTGCTTTTCCTCCGTGGCTGCTGACCAAGTCCAGCCCAATGCCAACTGGCCCACCGACGCGCTGGCCCCACAGTAGTATAGAAGGTAGTCGTCAACACACCGATGTCACAACAGCAACGGTTGGACACCGGCTGGACACTGCTGGTAAGATCTATGACAATCACGGCAGCACGGCAAGCCTGCGGCTTTGGTACTACCGCTGGAATCCGGCGACAAGGCCGAGCATCTGGACCTTGAGGAAGTACTTCTGACTTTCTGAGCGTGGATGTGTATCTGATATAGATAGATACAAGACTGGTTAAAGAAATGATTGAGAGAATCTCCAGGTTTAAACTATATGTCATAAGAAATTTATGCTTGAAGTTGTTTCCCTAAGAAATTACTCTCCTTGAAGGCTTGAAGCATTTTAACAAACAGAAGGCGGGCAAGCTGATTAATCTACTACTATCCGTGAACCTGAAACTTTACTAGTCGATGATTAACTGAAGCATCTACTTTTATGAACCAGTGACCCTGCTGGATGCAAGTGCACAACGCATGCGTTCCAATGGTCTCGAAGAACACACAACACAAGGTACATCATTCAACAAAATGTGATTGATTTGATTGAGGGTGAGTGCAAAGAAAGAGGGAGTGCACCGTTCAACCAAGCCGCTGGACGTCTTACACCAGTCGGCAGTCGCCGTCGCGCGACACTGAAGCGTCGCCGTCGCGCTAGGTCATGCAGCCGGCCTACCGCACCTGAATTCCGTCCTGCTGCCACCTGATGAGAGAGATAGCCGAGGGTGCCGGCGGCGCGACAGGCGTGATCCGATGATGTTGCAAGCTGCTTGGTGCCCGCTCGCCGCCCGCCGCTCGGGCCGCTTGACGCTGGTCACCCTCCTGCATGGAGGACTGGCGGAGGCGGCGTCCCCGTCGCGAGGAGGACTGGTGGGGCGGCGGCGTGTCCCCAGCTGTGACGGCGCCGGCGAGTTGTGTGTCCCCTGTCCCCGGCACATGACAAACCGGAATCGGAGAGTATACCGGAGCAACAAGATCGTGGGGAGGGAGGTGGTGGACTCGATGTCCAGATGCAATGGATAACAGGGAGCGAGACTACAAATCGGGAAGGATGATCAGATTCCATGAATTTCTACATGACTTATTATATAGGATTCTTGCCACACGATGCGGTTTAACCCGCCATACATTTCACTTTTGCTAGCATTGGCCTAGGTTGAGATCTACGGGCCAGAAACGGCCGACGCAGACACAAACACGATAACGCAGAACGCGACGGGGGAAGAGGAAGCTTCACCTGGCCTCCGCCTTGCCGAGGACGTCGTCGGGGTACTTCCGCCTGTACTGCTGCCGCCACCGGAACCTAGCGAGTAGGAGGAGGATACGACGGGATCAGCCAGACGAACGGCGGAAACTGGACGAGAGGCGTGGATATGGGGCTTACGAGAATTCCTGGAAGGCGTAGACGACAGGGTGATCTTGGGGATGACCACGGGGAGGCGCTCGAAGACCACCGACGCCACGATCTTCCCGTCGGCCCCGGAAGCAGAGTTCGAGGGGGTGGGGGAGGAGCTGAAGCCGCGCGCCCACCGGAGCGACCGAAGGTGAAGGCGGAGGCTCGCCGGTGGTCGCGGCAACACGGTGGGGGTCACGCCAGAAGAGAGGAGAGGTGGGGGCGGAGGCAGTGAGGAAGAACCCTGCTTAAACCCGGCTCGTGGGCTTTGTGCACCGCCCGGCTTGGCCCGTATCATCACTTTCCTCTTCTTATTTTCTTCTTCAAGTGATGATTAAGTTCATGTATTAAAATTTGGAGAGAGAAATATAATTTGATTCTTATATAGTTCTTCACTAACAACTTGGAGAGAATACCTTTCCTTTTTGTGGGAATGGCTTTGGAGAAAAGTCGAGGTGTAAGTTTTGAATGGCCCCGGATCTCGGTGTTCCTTTACATTGATCATTTTCTAAAAAAATTGTATTCCTTTGTTTTAGTACCCTTTGATAAGAAACATGCACTAACTTCCTGTTTCCCTACAAATCTTTAAATGACCATGAAATCTCCACCATAGCCCTATGAGGTTGGTTTAACAAGGAGTCGTCCACTAGCCGCACTAGGCTCGCTCGAGACCGAGAAGAAAGGTAGCAGCGACATCCGAGTGAGAAGAGGACATCCTTGCCATGAAAAAGTGCAACAAGGATCCTACCGATTCGGAAGAGCTTTCTCAACCAACCTATGTCTTCTTTGTTGTGTTCTCTCCCATGCGACAGAGAAACGTGCCTTTTCGAGACGACGAAGGTGAAGTGGAATTTGTGTGCTCGCCTCAGACCCCTAGTATACGCAATTGTGTTGCCATGGTGCCCCATGAAAGTATACAGAACTTCAGTTTTTTTGACAGCATATTAAAATTATTGCTAAAAAGAATAATAGTTAATTGATTGTTCAAAATAAACATGGAGAAAAATGCCGTCGTTTCTTTAGTTTTTTTACCCTCCATCAGCTTTGCCGGTCCATTTTTTTTAAATAATACACTAAAATTATTAAATTACAGGAATAACACGCGTTTCAAAAAATTTCCAAAAATAGGATCCCGTCGTCTTCGTCAATGACGACGTCGACCTGTCGTCGTTGGCAATGACGAGAGGGCCCACAGGTCCACGTGTCGAACGCTTACTGGCTGAGCCACGTCGTCGCAGGCGCCTCGCTGGCTTGTCGTCTTCGCTGGCCTGTCGTCCACGCCGATGACGACATTGGCGGGCCCGTCGTCCACGGCAATGACGAGAAGTGGCTGCATGCATGCAGGCGACAGCCCGGCCGCGCGATTTCCTCTCTCTTCACTTCTTTCTTCTTCCTCACTCGCCTGCGTGTTCTTCGTTTCCTCTCACTGCTCCCCACACAAACCGAATTAAATCTCCATTTTATACCAATAATCTTCAGATTTGCCACCATAAATCGGTGCTAGAAGGTTAAGAGAAGCTAGGGGAACTCCGATCTGTTGATGGGATAGCTCGTGGAGGTTGTGGTGATGGTTGGCGGGTGGGGGTGATGGTGGTCGTGGAGGGCTGCATGGTGGTGGTGGTGGTGCTAGAGGCCTGCATTGTGGTGGTTCTGCTCGTGTTGGTGCGCCGTTGATTCGAGACTGCCGGACGGCGTTGCCTCTCACGCTTCAAGGGTATGATTCGACGGTCATATGCTATATTTGTGACGGTAGTAATTTTGTAGTGCTATATTTGTTATATGTATGAACATGCGTTGTTAAGAAATAGTTTGTGACGGTAGTAAATATTGTAGCTATATTTGTAGTAAATATTTATATGTATATTAACGATGGTAAATATTTATTTATGTCAGCGGAGATGTCGGATTTAGTGAAGATCAGGTTTTTCTATGGTCCTGGTAGAGTCCAAATGTGTGAAACGGGAGCTGATCTGAGTGAGTTTGATTATATAGATGTTGACCTCCCAGCTCCTCAAACATGGTCTATAAGTGAGGTAAAAAATTGGTTGACGGGAAGTTTAGGGCTTGATAGTCAGACACAGACCGTCAGTGTTCATGCTTTGTGGAGCAATTCAAGACAAATATTTACTTCGTTTTGAAACCACTGGAGTCTGATTCTAAATGGTCGGGATGGTTAAAAGGTTGCGCAAAAAGGAGTTGCTCTCCTTGTGCCCTAGTTCTTCCCGCCTTCAACGAGGTCAGTGTCCCTGAGGACGAGTTTTCTGCCCATGAAGGTGAGGGTGCTTATGATCCTGGCCAGGGAAGTGAACCGATGGACATGTCTATGTCAAATTATGGGTCTGATTTTGGTGGAGGTGAGAGCAGTCAAGTTGAAGGAGAAAATGAGGTAAATGACAGTGGGGAGGTGGATGGCGACGAGGTAGACGGGCAAATGAACGGGCACATGCAGAACGAGATGGAAGCTGAAGATATAGATGGCTATAGTACTGAAGGCGATGATTCCGATGAGTCAGACGGAGAAGAGAACGTAGATGAGGTACCAAATCCTGCAGCATGGGATCGGGACTTCTCTACGACCATGACCGTAGATGATGGTCATGATTCAGCATGGGAATATCATGAGAACAACATTGCCAAGGGTGCTATGTATACTGACAAGCAAGCTTTGAGGGATGCAGTCATCAAATGGGCATTGTCCACCTGGAGGGTTATGAATACTGTGGTGTCCAGTCAGAAATATTTGACAATGGAATGTGCTGAAATAAATTGTCCCGGCAGGGTGCATGGACATCTCCCAAAGAATGGTTATAGCTGGAGGATAAGTGACTTTGTACCTCACACATGTCGAATTGACAGTATCCCTAAAGAGCATCGTAATCTTTCTTCCACGCTTATAGCTCGGTCGCTATACACCGAGATAGTGTCATGCACATCGATGGAAGTTAGTGCCCTCCAAACAAAAGTGGCTGTCAGATTCAATTATGAAATATCTTATGGCAAGGCTTGGAGGGCTAAGCATACGGCGCTTGAGAACAGATTTGGTTCATATTTCGACTCATATGACTCTGTTATACGGCTGCTACATACTCTGCAGTACCGGAATCCAGGCACCTATGTAGAAATCCAAGATTTGTTCAGGCCAGAGTTCCCAAATGTGAGGGTGCTGCATCGAGTGTTTTTCTCATTAGCCGTATGCATCGAGGCTTTCAGACATTGTCGTCCGGTGATATGTGTAGATGGCACATTTCTCACGGGCAAGTATAGGGGACAGATCCTGACTGCAATTGGTCAAGACGGTAACAATCAAGTTGTGCCCCTCGCATTTGCTTCCCTCTACCACGTGTTCGTGATGCAATTGGTCAAGACGGTAACAATTCTACATACCGGATCTTTAAGATACTTGTAAATAATACATGGAACTCAACGATAACTCATTCTAATCAACGAATTCACTTCCTCTACCACGTGTTCGTGATGGAGGCATGAAGTCATCATCACTATTTTCAGATGCGACAGCCTTCGATGCGCCAACACTCTTAAACTTACGTCTGCATTTGCCTCGTTTAGGAGGCATGAAATCATCATCACTGTCATCTTTGGCCTTTGATATAGCCCTCTTCACGTCATCAGCGTACAATGCATTCTGTGGACGCCCATCAGGACAAGCGCCAAAAAGAGCTTCCATCCAACAAAAATGAGGGATCTCTTTGTTCAGAAACTGTGCGTCTGCGGGCCAGCGCTGCACAAGAACAATAGCAGAGGAAAATATTTCAGACAAATAACACTATATTCTAACATAATATAACTTCTGTACTCAGTTACCTCCACGTGAAATGCATAGGCCTCCGCGAAAAATGGATTATCTTTGACTTAGGTGTCATAGGCATGTCCCGTAGACCCGCCTCGATATCTTTTAGCTCATTCACTCTCTGCCACTTCCACCGCCACCCATCAATTTCATCTAAAATTTCTTCAGGGGTCATATGCAGGATATTGTATTTTTTGGCTATAGTTTCTCTCAGCTCACGAATGTTTCCCCACTCACTAACTAGCTCCCTATAACAGCTCTTCGCCCTACCCTCCCTAATACTACCATCAGTCCATCTTACGGCTTCATATAGAACAAACCATGACCTATGTTCCAAACTAGGACCCGAACTACCAGACATCCTTCCTATGCGACTAAGAAAATCACCCACACCACACGCCTCCATCACAACGTCTGCTGGGGTATATATAAGCTCACCCGGGAGAAAAAGAGCGGGAGAAAAATGGCGGGAGGAAATGGGCGGGAGAAAAAGAGCGGGAGAAAAATGGCGGGAGGAAATGGGCGGGAGAAAAAGAGCGGGAGAAGAAGGGCGGGAGACAAATTGCGACGACCGGGAAACACAAAAATTAAATCGTGAGTTAGCAGCTTTTTCTTCTTTTTTTTTGGCCCTAGCGCGCTGTGCCGTGGCTGGCCAACGTCGTCGTCGGCAAAGACGACAGGCGAGCGTCGTCCTCGACAAAGACGACGTTGCATGGCCTCTCAGGACGACAGGCCAGTCGTCATCGTCAACGACGACAGCCTGCTCGTCGTCTTCAGCAATGACGACATGCCAACTTCGTCTTTGGCAAAGACGACGGAATCCTATTTTTGCAAAAAATTTAAAACGCGTATATTTCTGGAATTAAATAATTATTGTGTATTATTTAAAAAAAATTAGCGCTTTGCCGCCTGCCTGGTAGAGAGGAATGGACCATTATACCCCTCATTCCCCGAGCCACCCTAACCAGACCCACTCGCCACCTGCACCGGCTCGGCTCTCAGGCCGCCGCAGGGGCCTCGTCGCCGTTCCGCCGCGCCGCCGCAGGAAATCGCCCCCCATCCCCCTTCCCTAGGTGAGCGCCCCCCTCTCCATCCCCGCTCTCTCGCCCGCTTCTCTGCCTCCGGGCCTCGCTTCTCCCTCGCCGCCTGTTCGGATCAGGCACCGCGCGGGCGCGCTTGTCGACTGGGCGTCCGTACGTGGAGCCCTCGCGTCCCGGCGATTGCTGGTTCGACGCCGCCGTCGCGTTGCCTCGATGCGCGTCCTGGTAGTCCGGTTCCGTGGATTTGGGCGCGATGGGTGAGTGAGTGAGCGGTAGATGCTGTACGGACGCGGAGGAATCGTGGGCCGCGGGGCCCTAGGGTTCCACAGGACGGATCGTGGTTTCGAGATGGGGGAAGGGCCGCGCCTCCATCGTTGGGATGTGGCAGGACTGGGCTGTGTTTGAGCGACGAAGCGGGGCGATGGCATGCAATTAATTATACTACCCCGATGTCGTCGTGTGTGATTGTTTGTTCTTGTCTTGCAGTTGCTCGGAGAGCTGGGAATGGAGGAGGGTGCGGCGACAGTGGTGCCGGAAGCGTCTGTCGCAGGGGACCAGCTTCCCGTGGGCTCGACCGTGCCTACGGTGGTGCCAGAGGAGGCTGTTGGTGCGGAGCAGCATGCCGAGGGCATGACGGTGCCTTTGGTGGTGCCAGAGGAGGCTGTTGGCGTGGACCAGAGTGCCGAGGGATCAACGGTGCCTATGGTGGCTCCAGAGGAGGCTGTTGATGGGGATCAGCATGCTGAGGGATCGACGGTGCCTATGGTGGCGCCAGAGGAGGCTGTTGATGGGGACCAGCGTGCTGAGGCCTCGACAGTGCCTATGGTGGTGACGGAGGAGGCTGTTGATAAGGACCAGTGTGCCGAGGGCTCGACAGTGCCTATGGTGGTGCCAGAGGAGCCTGTTGATGCGGAACAGCATGCTGAGGGCTCGACGGTGCCTAGGGTGGTGCCAGACGAGGCTGTCGACATGGAGCAGCATGTCGAGGGCTCGATGGTGCCTAGGGTGGTGCCAGATGAGGCTGTCGACATGGAGCAGCATGTCGAGGCCTTGGCGCCAGCTCCTGTGGTGAATCCTGAGGTAGCTGCTGACGGAGATCATCATATTGAGGACTCGACCAGCCAGGACAAACACGGGTAAGCGATTCAAATCTATGTCGCTGCAGCCGCCTGCATATCTTACTTTTGTTTACTGTATTCGTCCTTCTCGCCGTAGGATTTCACTGATTGCTGGGTAGTGAAACTTATATGCCCATGGGTTGATTATGGAGCATAAAGATTCCGATTTATGGACAACTAATTGGGTATCATTAATAAATGTGTGTCGCGTACACATTGGCGGTGCGCTTGTTTGTCTGAATCTCATTGTTCTAAAATTCGGCCGAATCACCGATTAACTGGCCGAGTAATCGCTATTCAGTGGGTTACTGAATAGCCGATAAATGCCGATTACCCGATTAATCGGCCGATTAACTGGCGAATAGGCCGATTATTCGCTATTCAGTGGCCGAGCGAGCCGTTACCAGTTAACGAATTCCTGAACAATGCTGAATCTTGAAGCAAAACCAGGTAGACACATGTGCATACCAGCAACTCTGAATGCTAACAAAGTTAAAAGGGTGGCTGAAGAAGCCAGCCACCACTGCGTTGACACACAAACATCCTTCCTGTTGTTTTCACAGTCCTTCCTTAACGCATTCCTTACAGTTTTCTGAATGAACAGATGTCTAAAATATTATTAGTTTTTCACCAAACTTAGACCTACATTTCATGCTTATGAGAGTGGATTTCGTACTTTGTCTGGGTTAGTCCTCCTGCTATGTCACACACAGATATATGCTACCAACCACCGATACGGCAAAGTCTGGCCTGTCCGCGTGCGTACAAAACGTGTCCGATAATCCGATATATGATTGCTGCCTCATCTCATGGGTCAGAAAGTATGAGCGCTCACCCATACAAGTGCAGATTGTTTGCGTAATGCATATTTGGTGCATTTCAAATATAGAAATGTAAATCTGCATCACGTATTTCAAGCATAGAGCATGAAGATACCGATTTATGGATAATAATTGGGTTTCATTAATGGGTATGTCGTGTGTGACATGTCCATATTGGATCGCCATGTGTTTGTCTGAGTCAGAGAATGGTCACATATATCTATACGCATTGCATGTGTGAGACAGTGTAGCGCTCACCCATACCAATACAGATAGTCCACGCTAATGCATAGTTGGTGCATTCCAAATATATAAATGAAAATCTGTGCAGCCACAAACTAACTGAACAAGCAAGTAGCACAACCTTCCCTTTCCATGTCCTGATACTCGATCTCTATCTGGTTAAGTTTGTTGAACTATCCATTGTTTTTTTTGTATTGCCCCTTTAACTTTATTGCTATTACTGTAGATTGGAACATACTTCTTGCAATGCTTGCACTAACATGTTGACTTGCAATTTACAGTAACATAGCTAAATATTTTTATATGTCAACTTGTTAATAGTAAACAAGGCAGTATATCTTAGGCCTACAAAACCTAGAAATGTATTTTATTGGTATCAGTTTGTTGAATCCATGTTCTGTTTTTTTTATTGTCTAAACATTTGAAAATGTATTTCATGCTAGGGATATTGATGGAATTATCAATGTTACTCCTGAGGAAATGAGAGGCATCATCCAAGTTATAGCTGATACGGGGAAGTTCTGGTATTATTCTGGACCTGGATGAATTTACATTTACATACTATTAATGTTATTTAGAGGTTCTTTGAATGTTGGACGCAACTTCATGCTTCATATTTCTGTTCAGATCCGCAACTTATAATTCAGTTTTCTTCCTCATAAGAAATAGGCAATGTCATGTCTTTTCTCTTTAGCTTAGCATTTGAAAAAAAGTAATAATCTCAGCTGTTAGTTCCAGTAGCGCTATTTTTCCGGGTGAACCAAGCATAGGTTGATTTAATTGTCCGCTTTTAGCTTTCAAGAGATAGCTTCTGGTCAAGGGCATTGGGACAAAATTCAGTGTAGTGAGTTTTACTTTATAATCTTGGCCTTGGGATTAACTTCCTCTTTACAGGCACGAATGGAGTTATCTGAAGAGATTGTTGTCTCTCCAATTGATGCAGGTATGTGGAGGTATGCCATGAAAAAAGTTTCACATCGTCTGTAGATTGTTGTATTGGCTATGCTTTGTCCGAATATAGTGGCTGCACTTACCTTCTAAACTGATTTTCATCATTTCACATATCAAGGTCTTGGGTGAATACTCTGAAGTTCAAATGGTGATCAGAGCTGACGGGCAGCAACAGAATTCTTTGTCAGCAGAGACAAACTCAGAGCTGTTTAGCCAGCTCAATGATGGTACTATTAGAAGTCTTCAATTTGTCTCAAGTCTTCACATTTTGCTGTTGCAATATTAAGTTTTAGCAAAGTTCACATTATTGTACGGCATATATGTTCTTGTCAGCCCCTTATAATAGCATAAGTCGTAAACTCCTAGTATCTTCTCAGTAAGTGCAGATTTATTGACTTCGGTATTGTTAGCAATTACCTGTTGATCCTGGCGTGTAGTTTGTGCATCGTCATAACTCATGTTGGCTGTTAAGAATATGAACTGCAAACTACAATGCATTTGAAGTCGACGCACTAATACGCAGTTGGATATCTACTACTAAGAACATGAATACGAGTATGTTTTGGAAAACTTTAAGTTGTGTTTTTTGGAATCGTAGGTTTGTTGTTTCGCAATTCCCTTACATGAATATTGAATTGTTTGTTGGTGTTGCACTTCATAATAGAGTTGAAATGCATGTTTATTTAAACTTGACACTTGGAATCCTTTTTTTGTTACTGTGCTGTTTCTATTTTTAAAGGTGATGTGGAAAAACAGTTGTAATAAAAACTTCTTTCACAAATCTGGTTTAGGTTAAGGCAAATTCTGTGATAGTTATTATTCTTACATTTGCACTTGTTTGCTGTGTTATTTTGAATGGAATAATATCTCCATTCATAACTTGACGTACTTTGTGAGCATGAACTCTGATCATTTGCTTGCACATTTTTGCAGCCCTCTTGAGGTTTGAAGAAGGACCTCCATTTACACTGCAAAGACTTTGTGAGGTGATGAACTTTTTCCTTTAGCCCGATTCTAAAATTTCTCCAGTGATTTAATGGTCGGCAACGCAGTTACTCACGAAATGAATGTTATATGAAGTTTATATGGTTTCTTTTCTGTGTGGTATTGGTGTTGCTTCAAAAGGAGCCTTATACCAGTTTTCTGTTGACAGATTTTGTTGGATCCAAAAGGAACATATAAGAAATTGTCAAAGCTCGCTTTGGCCTTGGAGAAGGTTTGTTAACCGAACTTCCACCATCATGTAGTGTCTGGTTATTTGCTATGTTAACCTGTAACTCTGCTGTGCAGAAGTTTAAGTTGTTAATCTGGAGCCTCAACTTCTCCACTTATACGACTAAAATGCCGACTAATAGATAGACTACAAGTAGTTTTATGTAAACTAAAATTGATCTTTTTTACGATTTCAAGCTCTCTTATTTTGCAGACCCTCCTAGTCACGTCTACCATAACCAGGTGCAGCGACCCGTACCCGGTCGCCGCTCACGGTCTGAGCCCCGAGGAAACAGAGATCGCCAAAAACACGGATCCTGTTGTCGCTCCCGCAGAACCTAAAAGGCCGCCCGAGCACCAGCTAGCGGCGGTGCCCAACGGAACGGAGCATGCAAGAGGAGGTGACTGTGATGAGGAGATGGCCGACGCCGAAGCCGAGGCGGCAGTGCCTTCGGGAGGCAGCCACGATGACGTCGAGATGCAGGAGAAGCCGGATCAGATGGTGGACGTCGTCGGCTCTGGTGCCATATCAGGCAATGCGGTTGCTGGTGAAGCGGCGACCGGTGCCAGCAGACAGTCCCTGGATCCGCAGAGCTGAGTGTGCTCGCCGCGAAGGCAGTTCTCTTTAGCAGAGATCTGGATATTGGTACGTCTCCCGTGATTAGCTGAGTGTGCTATGTGATTTCCGATGCGTGGCGCGCCGTGGATGGACGGACATGGATTGGTTACCATGACTGAGACGACTGAAATTCTCTGCGGGAAAATGTGGTCAAATTGGCGACGGTACATTTTCCTTGGTTGACTCCTGAAAGTACGCGTCACTCTGGCAAGGCTTGCAATGTAGTGATGCACCCAAGGTTACTTGATGGCTATCTTTTCATTTGCAACTTGCAATGTGGTGAACCTATGAATCATGAGGAAGTGGTAAAATTTCTTTCGTGCCCGTTTTTACCGCGAAGCAGTTAACCTTGGCCGCGTGTTAACCTCCTGGTACCCCACACCCTACTGTCATCTGAGATTCTGAGGTTGTTTAGCCATCTTATTGGCAAATTTCTGTCAACATAAGCTTGTGAGTAAACTAGTCTTGGCAAATCTTACTTGCAAACTTTTAAGGTGTTATTATACTGGATTTTACCAAAACAAGATAAATATTTAGGCTTAGTTTGGCAGCAAAGTGTATTTAAAAGCAAAGTTTTCGAAAACCACAGTATTCGCACCATGTACGCAATAAAGTCTTCATGCATCTGGAGTGGAACCGTACCGAGATTATCTACTACGTGGTGCATCGTTAGTTTTTTTTTTTTAACAACGTACCGATCTTGAAGTACCCAGCTGCATAAATTTCGACCGCGGAAAATTACGAAAAGGTTCAAAAGAAAAAAATTACAACCAATATCTTCTTGTTTTTTTTTTTTTTGAACATGGAGCACCCTGAAGGGCTTGGATACCATTAGCGGCGGGTACAAATTACAATAGAGACCAGAAGAAAACTGGAAATTACAATCGAGTCCCTAGTTTTTACAGAGCAGACCCTACAAAGAAAAATAGGAATGCAATTGGGTCCTCCGCCGTCGACGATGATGAGCGAGCTCCAGCCGCGGCCGTCTTCCTCAGCGCCGGGGACAACACCACTTGACTCCGAGGGGACGATGAGCGCCACAGCGAACTTCGCAAAGGGCCTCCGTATGGAGGTAGAACAGACGCCGAGAAGCTCCGGCGAAACTGGCCACCAGATGACCTCCAGAGTCGGCCGGCAACAGATGGCCGCCGAGATTGTACTCCAAATCGTGGTATCTCTACTCCAAGGCAGCTGAATTTCAACATCGCATCCAGCAGTTTGCATCCTCCCAGCACCTCCATTGTGAGTAGAGGACGAAATTGCCTCGTCAATCACCAATTTCAAGCTGCCAGCTTCCGGCCACCACACCTGAATACCAAATCCGCCATCGAACCCCGAGCTCCCACCACAAGCCGGAGGAGACAGATTATAGAGAAATTTGCAGTAGCAGAAAGCAGAAAACCAAGCCTTATTGAAGAAGGAGTTGCCTGGCGACTGCATCGCCGTCTTCGGCTTCGTCCAATGAAGCGCCACAGCAAGAAGCAGAAGCACAGAGCAGAGTCGAGCCTGGCAAGAACAGCTCCACTCCCGAACCCCCGCGCGTACCTTATTTAGAGAGATGCAGAGCTTCCGCGCCGTCGCAAGCAGCACCACTTGCCACCAGTGGAGCGCTGCGAGAGCAAAGAAAACTCCGGCGCGGTGGATCTGGCCGCCAAGGTCCACCGACCTACTCTCACACACTACGGCATGAAGCCAAGATCTGGCATATAGCCAAAGCAACCTACAGCTACGACCTAAACTACTGCTGTACAGCGCGGGCCGGCACCCTAAATCATCTCCACACCAACCAGCGAGGTCGCCGGCGGCGGGAGCGGCCGGATCTAGCGACGTACGGCGGTGGACTCTCAAGGAGAGAAGCGGAGAACGAGAGAGAGGAAAAGTTGTTATATGCAAGCTAAGCAAGTATATCTTCTTGTTTTACACCAAGGACTCCAAAAAGGTAGGGTGTGTTTGGTTTAGGGGATAGGTTTTGTGGATGAGGGTACCACCAACCAGCTGGTTAGGAATAACCACTTTTCTTGTTTGGTTAGGTTGGATGAGAGGCGGTTAGCGGTAGCCATATTTTTGTTTGGTTGAAAGGATGGTGAGTGGCACGAGCGGGCAGGACGCCGGCGAGTGAGAGGCGGGAGCGGGCAGGACGCCGGCGAGCTACAGGCGGGAGCGGGCAGGACGCTGGCGGGCGAGAGGCGGGAGCGGGCAGGCTTGCAATGTAGTGATGCACCAAGGTTACTTGATGGGTATCGTTTCTTTTGCAACTTACAATGTAGTGAACCTATGAATCATGAGGAATGGTAAGATTTCTTGCGTGCCTGTTTTCGCCGCGAAGCAGTTAGCCTTGGCCGCGTGTTAACCTCCTGGTACCCCACACCCTTCTGTCATCTGAGGTTGTTTAGCCATCTTATTGGCAAATTTCTGTCAACATAAGATTGTGAGTAAACCAGTTTCGGTTACTAGGTCCACATGATAAACTTTTAAGGTGTTATTATACTGGATTGTACCAAAACAAGATAAAATGCTTAGCTTAGTTTGCCAGCATCGTGTTTTGAAAAGCAAAGTATTCAAACCACAGTATTAGCACCATGCACGCAATAAGCGTTTGGAGTGGAACCATACCGAGGTTATCTTCTACGTGGTGCGAAAAGGTCCAAACGATTTTTTTAACCAGTACCTTCTTGTTTTACACCAAGGACTCCAAAAAGGTAAGTAGACAAAGCAATTCGATAGATATGCAAAATTGGACTCCACCACAAAGCCATAATGAACTCGACAACTGAAGCAGCGATGTCGTCGTCGGGAAGAACCACTTGGAGCAGCATCTCTAGGAAACCTCTGACCATAGTTGAAGATCCTCCATGAAGCCAAGAGAAAGAACAACCAACATATCGTGTCTAAGAGGGTCGGTCTTGGACCATCCAAGGCAGAAGCAAGACGGAGAGCTCCCTCGCAAGTCGTTTACTGTGAGCTCCTCTAAACAACTTTTCAGCCTACTAACGTTGCAATGGGTTCCCCGATCCTCTGGCTTGACATTATCCGAGTCCTTTCATACTATGCAGCGATATCTTTCATACTACATGCGATAATTACGCCAATTATAACTCCGCCCGTCGACTTCACAACATCGAAGGTGCGCCAGACGCGCACCACTCGGTCCTAGAGGTCGTGCCCAAACGACAAACCATGCGCTGCTTCCACTTCATCCCTTCTAGCACCACGCCCAGTCGGACAAGGAAGAACCAACCACAGATCTTCTCAGGAGCACGCCTCTCCAGGCTTATTCAAGCACGCACCTCCGAATCTATTCCTCCATGGCGCCATCTGCCATTGACGCACGCCAAACAGGAGCTTCACCAGGCTTTGGTTGCCGCCCGGAAGCAACCACGCTAGGCGCGTAGGAGAGAAAGACGATATCTCGCCATTCACCACACCACTAACCCTAAACCTAGCACAAAGGCGAGAACGACTACTCCTACTATGTACAGAGGAGTCCGACCGCCATCTCCAGCTCCACTCCGACCAACAGCGCCGACGGAGAAGGAGGGGAGTGGCGTCGGGCGACTCTCAAGTTTCGAGGAGGAGAGAGAGGAGGGAGGAAAGCGAGCACCTTTCCTCAAATAGAACATATTTATTTGCCCAATCCATTTCTAACATGCACATAGTGACTTGCAATGCAAAAATTACCCACTAAGATTTACAACACAAAGCAAAAAAAAAACCAAGCAAAAAAAAGGAAAATAATCTTATTCTATCTAAACTCACCATAAACCCAAAATCTCTTTTGGGCTTATTCGTTTTTTCTTTGAATTAATTAAGGAAGCATGTGATATAATTCCCAAAATCCAATAAATAAACCCTAAATATTTTGTGAGCTTATTCGTTTCTTCCTTCTCCTCGACGCATTCGTCTCCCTCCGTCGTCTCAACCACACTCCAGATCCGCCTCGCCGTCGACCATGGCGTCGCCGTCGGGGAACCCTGGCCCCTCCCCGAGCGCCCCCTTCGAGCTCACCAGGCTCTTCAACCCTCCCGCAAACCCTAACCACCCCACCACCACCGCCACCGGCGCTATCTTCCCGCCGATGTCTTCCGGTCCTTCAGGCCCCTACTCCTACCCGCCGGCCACCCCGCCCTTCCACCTCAACCCCTACCTCCCCTACCCGCCCGACCCCAACCACTTCCCCGCCGCCGCCGCCTACGCCAACCCTAACCCCGCCCCTATCCTCAACCCCGGCCACAACCCGGGCGCCCGGCTCATGCAGCTGCTGGGCACCGCCGCCGCGCCCGTCGACTCCTCAACGCCGCCCCCCACGCCGTCCACTTCCTCCGGGACGCCGCCGCCACCTCTCTCATCTTCGCCCTCCGCGCTGGCGAGGATGACGAGCAGCAGCAAGATGCCCCGGGGCAGGCTGCTGGGCGCCGGGGACAGGTGCGTGCACGACGTCGACTCGCGGCTGCACCCTGGGGAGGCGCGGCCGCCGCAGCTAGAGGTCACGCCCATCACCAAGTACACGTCGGACCCAGGCCTGGTGCTCGGGCGGCAGATCGCCGTCAACCGCACCTACATCGTCTACGGCCTCAAGCAGGGCAATATCCGCGTGCTCAACATCAACACCGCGCTCCGATCGCTCCTACGTGGGCACACACAGGTGCGTCCTTTGTGTTGCTTAGTCTAGCGCTGATCAAGTGTTTGTTGGAGCCGGGCTTAAAGCGGATTGCAGATTTGTTGCTTTATGAGTGAGCCTCCGAAGCAATAATTAGTACACTTGCGAAGGAACCCGTGTGTTGCTTTTGGGTTGACTGTATGGGCTAACCATGAATTCATTTGCAATGATGCCATGCATGAAAATGGATTTGTATGAACTAGATATGGATTAGTTGTGGTGTGTAGAGATATCTCATGTATCAAGTTAGCGTCCTTATTTCGTGTTCAACACCGCACTCCGCTCACTCCTAGGTGGGCACTCGCAAGTATGATGGTTGATGGTGCCGAGCGAGATTTGATGCTGCTTAGTCTAGCGCCGCTCAAATGCGTTTGTTGGAGCCGGTGACCTTAGTGGAACTAAAGTGAACTGCAGATTTGTTGCCTTATGTGTGAGCTCCCGACGCATTGATTGATTAGTACCTGCGAGGAACCCGCGTGTTGCCAAGGTGTCGACCATCACTTAACCGTAGACTCATTTCCGGTAATGGCGTGTATTGAAGTGGATTAGCATAAACCCGTGTGGTGTTGACCATCACCTAACCATAAATTCATTCCCAATGCTGGCATGTATGGAATTTGATTAGTATGAACTAGATACGGATTAGTTCGTCAGAAAAATAACACAGTGTAGCCACACAATGTGCGGATCTCAAAGCATGGACCGGATGTAGCAATCTGGACTCTTGGACTATATATTATTGCAGTCAGTTTATTCCGGGCCGAGGGCTTGAATAGTCACTATGTATGGGCAAAATATAAATTTGAATGTTGTGTTGTCAAATGAACTAGTATGGTCCCCACATAAAGCAGAAATCCGAAGGGAACAGTGAATATAGTGGCTACATAAATCAAGTCGGAGATTATTAATAAGTATTCATATTTATAGATCCACTGGAATTAATTCTTGTTTCTTGTACCAATGGGGAGCGTTTTTCATCAGACTTGTAGAAACATATCTGATTTTTTGTTAGTTCCATATTTGTCTCGTTTCACAAGGTTTGATATTTGTTAGTATGAAGATGCATTTCTTTGTTATGTTTAGCGTCCTTATTTTGTTACCTGCAGAGGGTGACGGACATGGCTTTCTTTGCGGAAGATGTCCATCGTTTAGCAAGGTACTTTTACTGACATATGGGATCCCTGGATACCTTCTCTTTAGTTTTAGGGTAGCCCTGTCGGGTACCTGTGCCGGCATTTTAGCTGGATCGTGCACACCTTGCGGTAGGTGTGTGGTGGCCTCCAGTTACTGCACATAGGTTTTCTTACTAGTTTCAATCTCTCTCACACAATTGATATTTTGTTTGGTGTGTCTACAGTGCAAGTGTGGATGGGCGTATATATGTCTGGAAGATTGATGAGGGACCGGATGAGGAAAATAAACCACAAATCACAGGGAAGATTGAAATCGCCATCCAGATAGTAGGAGATGCTGAAACTTACCATCCAAGAATATGCTGGCACTCCCATAAGCAAGTATAGCCTCATCGCCTGTCACTTTCAGTGTATCTTCACTGGTTTTCTGTTAATGACTCATGCAACTATCTTGTAGGAAATTCTGTTTGTTGGAATTGGAAACTGCGTCTTGAGAATAGATACAACAAAAGTGGGAAGAGGAAGGGACTTCATTGTAGAAGAGCCTCTTCAATGCACACTTGACAAGCTGATTGATGGTGTGCACTTGGTTGGTAAACATGATGGGGATGTCACGGACCTTTCCTTATCTCAATGGATGACTACTCGTCTGGCTTCAGCATCAGCAGATGGCACGGTTTGTACAAGATGTCCTATTCTTGTTTAAGAAACTCATGATAGGAAATGGCACAGGAAAGAAATGATTTACAAAACAAATGATCCTGAACATCCTGCTTAAAATCATGTACTATTGCACAGTCACATTCAGATTTCGTTTCACCATATGATCAACAGAAACACAGTCACATTCAGATTTCCTTATCTCAATGGAGTGCGACAGCAGTGGTGTTCTCTGTATCTTCTCTGCTTTTCCTGTGCTTGTATCTGGTTGTGTACTGGTTTCCTTTTAGTATGAATACAAGTATTAAAATTCAAAAAAAACAGAAACACACTCTGAATTTGTTGATGCAAATTATAATCCGTGTTTATTTTTTGGCAGGTAAAAATCTGGGATGATCGCAGGGCAGCGCCTCTGTCTGTGATTAAACCCCACGATGGTAAAGCTGTTTACTCGGTTTCTTTCCTTACGGCACCTGAACAACCAAATCATATAAATCTTGTTACAGCGGTATGCATTCTTATACATTTTTTCACATTTTATTAAACTATATTTTCTGTCATCGTTAATCACCATCAGTAGACGTGCTATTCTGCCAAAAAAATGAATAACCATAACACAGTTGTCCATCTCATATTGGGTTGGAGTTTCACCATGCTTAAATATCATGGCAGTGCCTGAGGAAACTGGATTTTAAAATGCTGAAAGGATCGCTGTTTTCTTATTACTATTAATGTCATTCCTTATTTAGCATATATCTTCAGTGTGATCAGTACCTACTTTTTTTTGTTAATATTGCAGGGCCCTCTTAACCGAGAAGTAAAAATCTGGGCTTCCTCTGATAAGGAAGGTTGGTTGTTACCAAGTGACTCTGAGACTTGGAGATGCACTCAGACTCTCGAACTCGTGAGTTCTCTGGAACATAAGGTTGAGGAAGCATTTTTCAACCAAGTAGCAGTGTTGCCACGAGCTAGCCTTATTTTGCTTGCGAATGCCAAAAAGAATGCTATATATGCCGTCCATGTTGAGTATGGTCCAGATCCTGCTTCTACTCGGTTGGACTATATAGCAGATTTCACAGTTGCAATGCCTATCTTAAGTTTGACTGGAACACATGAAAGTCAACCAGATGGTGAACAAGTAGTGCAAGTATATTGTGTCCAGACAATGGCTATCCAGCAGTATGGGTTGGAGTTATCCCTCTGTTTGCCTCCTACAGCTGATAATACTGGTCTTGGTAGGGATCTGGCTAGTTCTCATGTATATGAAAGACCTCTAGAAGTGGAATCGGCGGAGTCATCCCCAGGAACGAAACCATTAAGTGATCATCGGGGCACAGGTAATGCCATAGTAACTTCACATGCTATTCGTTCAGTTAATTCATATACTCTTGAGATAGGTGGCGATCTTTCACCTTCACTTTCTGTGTATGCAGAACCTGATACTACTGCGAATGTTCCATCCTTGACTTCTAAATCAAGCATGGATAACGCTGGATCTTATGCAGCAGCTGTCTTGAGAAGGGATTCTTCAACTGGTCCACCTCTTGGCGATCAGTCATCTTTTGATTATTCGAGTAACAAAATGATGGATTCTGATGGTACAAATGGGCAAGGAGCATTAGGTAGAAATGATAGTACTGGGAAGCAAGAGCCAAGAGGCCAAGGTGATGCTACAATTTCAGATACTCACCCCACGTTTAACGTCGGAGTGAATGCCACACACTTGATTACCCCATCTGAAATTATTTCAGGTGTGCTCCCATCTGCGGAAACAACTGCTAAAGGCAGCCCACAGAATGTAGAAGTGGAGTCAAAGCATGTGGTTGAGAAAAAACCAGATCAAATTGTTGACTTTGAAGCTGTTAAGGAGACCCAAATTGTTCATGAGAAAATCGATAGACTCAACCAGTCTTTGGAGCAAAATGTAGATACTGACAGTAAATGCTCGGTAACAACTGACAAGTACAGCTTGGAAGACTCGCATCAATCAGATCCCATGCTTTTGAAACAACATTCCGGTGCTGGGGAGGAAAACGGTCGTGGAAGAACAACTGAAGCTCCCAAGAAAACCAATGGTTCTGGTGCTTCAAGGAACTTGGATACCAAAGAGGAGAAAGTGCTGCACCCTCAGGTCTCTGGGCAGTTGTCTCCTCTTACGAGCACTTTCAACTCCACTGACTCCCCTCCAAGCAATTCAAACCCTGCTATTAGTTCCGCCCCAAAAATAGCTGCTATCCAAGGAGCATTGCAACAGGTTATGACACTAACAGTCCAACATTATAGATGCTGATAGTCTTTAACCGATTTACATCAAAATAGTTGCTAGAAATTCTAAAACAGCAATCCAATTTGATAGGAATTTTGTTAGATAAATAGATTTGTAGTTGATCAAATTTATACCTAATTTATCAGTATGTCAAATGATGCTGCTATGGTTGAAGTAATTAAGATTGCTGTAGCGTATGTATCATCTTGCCTTTTGCTAGGAGGAAGAAGGCTGTCAGTCCTCACTGCTATGCCAATTCTTTCATGTATGGCCGGAAGTAATATATGTACTTCGGGCCAATTAATAAGCTTGAAATAAAGTTTCTAACCTGTGGTTGTGCATTGCATAACAATCCTGAGCGGCATATTGAACTTAGCCACTGGTTGGAAATAAATCGCTGGTTGAATACAACAGCATACAGTAAGTAGTAAAAATTCTAGTTCCCAAGTTAGCCACTGTGCATCATAGTAAGCTCTAATCAACTGATATTAAACTTTCATTGATTATATCTTTCCTAATTTTCTATTATTTCATTGTTGTTGGGTTCATGTTGTGCCATAATATTACAGCATATTTTGTTACTTGATGCCATGGAAGGGCGGCATTATTTTTCTTGCATAAAAAGTGTTCAAATCTATTAATTGTGATGTGAGGCATTAGATATTAACAATACATGTTCATATTGCAGCTTATGGCCATGCACACTGACATGCAAAAGCAGCTGAACACAATTGTGTCTGCTCCTATTGCAAAGGAGGGCAAAAGGATAGAGACATCACTAGGGCGTAACTTAGAGAAGTCCATGAAGGCTAACGTTGATGCCTTGTGGGCTCGTTTCCAGGAGGAAAATGCAAGGCATGAAAAGGCTGAGAAAGAGCGAATGCAGCAGTTTGCTACTCTAATCACAACTTCTGTAAACAAGGATATTCCCGCAATGCTGGACAAGTCATTGAAGAAAGAAATATCTTCATTGGGAGCCACTGTTGCACGGACAACAGCACCTATCATTGAGAAGTCCTTGTCTTCTGCTGTTTCTGATTCACTTCAGGTTGTGGCTATTTTCTTGCTGTTTATTATATTCCAACTTCCCCAAATATTTTCTTACTGTTCATTATATTCTAATTTCCCCCATATTTCTCATTGATCTCACCATTTCAGAAAGTTCTCGGTGAAAAGGTTGTGAATCAACTGGATAAGTCTGTTACTACAAAACTTGAAGCTACAGTTACCAAGCAGATCCAAACACAGTTGCAGACATCTGCCAACCAGGCACTTCAGGTATGGATCTTTGGTACATATATATAATCCTTGTAGACATCCTGGTTTTCCCAGTTATATTTCTTTAGTGTTTGATATTTGTATGGTTGCCTGAATGAACCCATAAATGCACGAGGTTGTGTACGATGAAGTAGCTTTTAGGTGTTCTATTGGGAAGATCATGTTTGTAGGAGATGGATAAGATAATATTTTCTGGTGACCAGATTGGTTGCACGGTACCATGTAGCATGGACACACACCCATTCACTCCAAATACTGTACCTGCTCATTAAGTCACCAAGCTCCTTGTAATAATTTACTAATTTAGCAATCAAACACCATGTTTTGCATATCCAAACCCAATGTATAAAACTGTACATGCAAAACAAAATGTGATCTCATCGCAGCAACTTACTACATATCTCTATGCACGACGTGTTAAAATGCGAAAGATAAATTTATTGCTTTTGATTTGATCACTGCAGGATGCTTTGCGGTCAGGCTTCGAGTCATCGATTATCCCGGCTTTTGAACAATCTTGTAAGACAATGTTCGAGCAAGTGGATGGTGCATTCCAGAAGGGTATGTCCGAGCATGGTGCTGCTATCCAGCAGCAGGTCGCGGGAGGACATACTCCATTGGCACAAGCTCTAAGGGTAAGCTTGCAAGCCTTTTGTTGCGCTCTTACTGCATGCAGATCCATAGGCACATGGAAATACAGAACACCCAAGCGGGCATATATTGTACATTTTTTTCCATATGCTGAGTGATGCTAATGGTGTCATTCACAATTGCATTATTTCAGGAAACAATCACTTCAGCATCATCGATTACCCAGGGTCTTACATCAGAGTTACTTGATGGCCAGCGCAAGCTTTTGGCACTAGTTGCATCGGGGAACCCAGTACCACATAGTCCTAGTGTTATGCTGCCCGCCAATGGTCCAGTGCCTAGTCTCCCTAAGGTACTAATTTTTTCACAACTCTAAGTTCTCCCTGTTTGCTCAATGACAGATTGTTCTCATCTCTGGTGAATACGGTCTTAACCTCCTCAAATGTTTTGTGTGTTTTGTGAATAATGAAAGCATCAAAGCATTTGGTTTACTGGTTGTGTCCGCTTTTTCAGGTCGATGTTCCGCTAGACCCGCTGAAGGAGCTAAGCAGACTGATATCTGAGCGTAAATTTGATGAGGCGTTTACGATGGCTCTCCAGAGAAACGACCTCTCCTTGGTCTCTTGGTTGTGCTCTCAGGTATTGGCAACAGTTCAACTTCCAAGTATAGTTGTTGGGCTATTCCTTGTCGCTTGAAATAGATGTCTATAAACACGCAAAGCTTGCATATTATAGTTAGTCCACCTCATGCACCCATGTTTCCGTTACACGGAGTAGCTCTTATATCAGGTGATGTGGGTACCTGATAATGTAATACCCTTTCTGCCAGGTTGATCTGCAAGGGTTGTGTGGAATGAACCCAGTCCCTCTAAACCAAGGGGTGCTCCTAGCCCTTTTCCAGCAGCTGGCATACGACGTAGCCAAGGACACGCCCCTGAAGCTTCAGTGGATGAGGGCCGTCGCCATGGCGATCCAACCGACGGACCAGATGATCGCCGCACACGTGAGGCCAATATTCGAGCAGGTCTACGCTGTGCTGGCCCACCTGCCGAGGACCAGCCCGCTGGAGGCGAACGACATCCGCCTGATGATGCATGTCATCAACTCGGTGCTGCTGAGCTACAAGTGATTCATGGTAGGTGGGGATCGGGCGCGCATTCTGTGTCTGCTGTAAGTTCTGAACCGTCTGAGATCTGCTTCGGCGTCCATTGTACAGAGAATTGTTTTTGGAAAGTGTTGAGGTACGGTGTGGGAGGTGGTGTAAATTGTTTCAGTGCTGTGTTTTCTTGGTTCCGGTCCCTGCTGTGAATCATGTGTCCGTGCGGAATACAAATCTGTATTTATAAGTTCACGGTGGGAATGGTGCGGGTGGGAATGGGGATTTTGGTGTGGGTTATGCTATGGTGTTGATTGGTTTGGGCCCGATTGGGGTATTAAGGCAATAGCACTCGGTGTGGGTTGGATTAGGTGTGGGATTCGCCCCATTCCCACCGTGATTATAAGTGGTGATGATGTATCCATTTGTATGTGGGATTCACCCCATTCCCACCGTGATTATAAGTGGTGATGATGTATCTATTTGTACGCGAGCACGCCGACGGACGGCTATCTTGAGGTTCGCCAGAGTCTCGATGAGGTGCTGGACATTACCCTTACCTTGACGACCAACTTGTGGACACGCTGAAATTAAAACGCATGTGCCTTTAAGCAACACGGGTGTAAGAACTCGCCATCATGTTGCCAGTGCTGGTGCCAACGGATCTCTCCGTTTCCTACTCCTTCCGTATTAAAATATAAGACTTTCTAGCTATTCCATACACATGCATCTAGACATGTTTTAGTGCAAGATTCACATGAACCTTGCACTAAAACATGTCTAGATACATGTGTGTGGAATAGATAGAAAGTCTTATATTTTGATACGGATGGAGTAAAATGCATCCGTCCCGGGACTCCGCTACGCCATGCTGCCGACACCCGCTGTCGTTGACGCGTTAGATGCCACGACGCACCACCTCTAGACCCCTTGTGATGCTCCAAAAACAATGACGCTGAACGGCGCCATTGTCCACTCTGGGAGATCCAGATCTAGGATTTCCAACTGAGCATCCCGAGCGAGGAGACAAGAACTGCATGAGCTACTCAACAAACATAGAAGCTCCTAGAAGATGCCTCCATGGATGGGAGTGATGCTCAGAGCGCCATCATTGACTGACTCATCTGTAGGATCTAGGGTTTCCATGCAGACTCCCAAACTAGGAAGACGCAGTGCAACTTCCCAAATAAATAGATCCACTAAGGTACACGACCCTCGAAGGCGTCGTCGACGGCTCCGGCCAAAAGCCGTAACAAGGTTCTCACCCAGGGAACACACACTCACCCAGCTATCTCATATCTGAACAAGACCGACGGCATCACCAACCCCACCTGAAGCCTCCATACCACGTAGTGAAGGCTCCGAGTGCATTATCGAGGGCGAAAGGCATGCTATTGACAAGGACATTGCGCCACCGCCCCGAGATCCAATCTTCGCAGCTGCAGAACGACAGATGGTCCCTGCTCGGCTTATCGGGGCCCAACGCCACCACAGTTGAAGCCACCGGCAGCTGGGCCGGGTAAGAGAGAGGCGTGTGGGGAATAGGTGCACCCATAAGGAGAGACCATGTACCCCGACAGCTCCTGGCCTCCAGCTGTCGGGGGCTATTGTTGACATAGCTATCCCCCGATGCCATGTGGAATACCTTGAGCTTGCGCCCGTAGACCGACCAGGTAGATTTTCTTGACGACGTCGAAGTAGTCCCTGTGTGTGATTGCTGGAGACGTCAGGGTGTACTCCTTGTCGCCCGTTATCCTGGCCTCGACCACTGCAGGAGGTACTGAATGGCCAAAACTTCCCGACAGGTCGTCTCGACCTCCATTTAGCAAATATCGACCTGGCCTAAGGTCGAGATATCCATCATAGAGGTTGGTGTTGATCCCATCCGCACGATGACCACACCCCCTAGCTAGCGCGCCAATTGTAGAAGGATTTTGTTTTGGTTCTACGGCAATCTAAACTTGGTGAATTGAAGAGAGTTTATTGTTTCCCTAGGCGGCACCGGTGAACAGGGCTGGATCAAATATGATGTTGATGATGAACTTCCCTCATACTTATTTCATGGTTTATTTTTGGGATGTACCCCCAACCTCTGCATTCAAATGATGCACACAGCCGTATACTTATTTCATGGTGCGATCACAAGATTGTAGAAGTGGTTACAAGAGGACCCGCCAAACTTTTAGATGTGTTTGACATCGTAGTATGTGTCTAAGATTTAGCCTATAGAGACTAGGAAGGCTAGGGCTTCAGCCTGAGTTCCTCCGATGATCTTCTGTGTGGATGCCTTCCCATACTTATAGTCTTTGGTAGGGGCCTTTGCCTTGTACCTTCTAATGCCTTGTACGTTAACTTCTGATTTTGAAACCTTCCCTCCTTCAATGTGCGTCTGGATTAAGAGAATCTTCGGGTAGTCTTCATGCAGCACGACATGTTAGGTCGGTGGAGTTTGTAGAAGAGAGCCGCCCGATCGATGGAGTATTTCGACATCGTGTGTTGTAAGTGGTGCATGTTCATAAGATTATGATCTAAACCTACTTATCTCCAACAATTCCCAAAAATATACACTCATTTACTCTAATAAAAACTCTCCAATAAGGAGAATCATAAAATCTTGGTCTAATAGAAGACAAATTGGTTGTAAGGATATTTTGCTTTGACAATGGTTTGCCAAAAACCACATTTATTCTCGAGTTTCCAGCGCGACTTACAAAGCAGAATAATATTTTCTTTCTCATATCGTTAACCACGTGAGAAAATTATTTTTTATTACAAATTCTTTTCCATTTAACCAAATAAAATCCTCCTTTTTTGCCCTTTACATGCAAAAAAATCTCGTTCTTTGTTTATCCTTTTTTCCAATAAAGAATCGATGCAAATAAATATAGAACATAATAGGATGGTATGCCAGAAAGGCTAGAATGGAAGAACAAGTCTAGCACTAGATGATGAAGAGTTACCAATCCAGCATCGAACATCTTTAACATATCCTTTACCTAGAAGGTCCCAAGCAATATTCTTCAAAATTGAACAAGTCATAGGTATCCCGCAAATTTTCATAGGAAGACATCCAATTTGAAAACATGGTGGCATAAAATTGCATCACATTATGTTTGCATCCTATAGCAAAGCTCAAACTCTTCAAGTAGTTTAACTTAAGGCCACACAAGAGGTCAAACAAATTTAAGAACAGTTTCAAGTTTGCCGCTTTCTCACGATAATGACAGGTCCTGGATAATGAGAAATACAAAGAACCGTATCATCGGCCATTCCAACATAATTTGGGAGATGATCGCTTTTCTGGCAACCACAACAATACGTGTTAGGCTCCAACCAGCTGAAACCTTAGGAAGATATGACAAGGAGAACAAATGTTGTGGCGCGGCGCTCAAGTTTCATGTAAAAAAACGAAGTCGTAGTAATTTCTTTTTACAAATACCAACACAATGACACAAGCTGGGTATACATCTAGTTGGATGAGAAGAAGCGGTGCAGCTTGGCTGACATCTCCGGGAAGACGCGAGTCGGGCGGTAGTCCATGTTAAGGCAGACAATGGTGGCTGTGGCGTCCAAAACAAGCTGCATGCGTACATGAATTGTTGGTACCTGTATGTATATAAGTGGTGATGATGCATGCTCCGTATTCATATATTTGTACGTACCTTCCGGTTGGGCAGAGTCTCGATGATGTGCTCAGCGAATATCCTCACGCCCTTGATCCCCACGAGCCTCACCTTGACGACGAACTCGTCGCCGCGCTAGAATTGAAACGGATATACATGTAAGACACGCATATATATGGAGACTAAATCTATTAATGATCGTTTCTTAGTATTATTGTACACCATCAAGGCTGCCTAACTCTAGCTTAGGGCGTACAAACATACTCTTAAAGGCGTGAAGTACTTGAGGTTCAGCTCCGATAGCGCCATTGCATTGCCAGTGCTTGTGATCCAGTCCGCGCCGATGCCAAGGCTCACAAGCAGCTCCTCTCGCGCTGCATATATACATATTATATATTTTTTTCGACATAACAACAAATTTAGAAACTGATTGTCCAAGAAAAAAATTAGACTGGAAAATGTGCATATGGCATGAACCTTTTTCGATGTAGCTCGCGTAGATGGCATAGTTGACAACCCCATACTTGTCAAGCTCGCAGTCCTGGACGATCATCTCCGCTTCGAAATATTTGTCCACCCTATTCCATCAGTATTGAACACTTCTAAACTGTGGCATGGATCATATTTAAATATATAGGGAAAAGTTTGACGGCGGAACCTCAGCTTGGCATCCAACTGCTGGTTCTTTGTACAGACGAATTCACCACGGGCAATGGGGTTGGAGACAGCGAACAGAGTCCCGCCGAGACGACGCCGGTGGAAGAGCACGCCGGAGAGAGGCCCAACACTCGCTTCCAGAGGAATTAATGGTGGGCGTTTCGTGTTTGATGAGGGAACATACCCAGCCACCATGTTGTGACTAGCTGATGCCTGCCACATGGTGAAAAGATGTATGATGATATGGGGACCATATTTTCTCCATATATATATGTATCACAAGTCTCCATATTTTCTCTACCGGGACCAAAAAGCCACCAGCTCATCGGGTAAGCACGATCTCAGCATTCGCAGGTAAGCACGATCCTCGGAACAGGTAAGCAGGATTTGATCTCGGCTTTCCCTAAAAGGTAATATGATCTGATCTCCGGCTGCATACTCTCTGCACGATTTATTTTTGTATCTAGAATCAGATCAGAATCAAAAGCGGAGATATTGTAGTGGTTGGCAAGTTGGCAATCTGATCAAATTCGGAGACCGCTTATTAATTCGATCTGATCACGGCATACTCGCTGACTATTCCGAGATCCGAATCACAAGCCTTAATAACTGGCAAGTTGGCTGCCGTCGTACTTTACCACTGGATATAGATTCATCTTAGTAGTCTAGAATGTTGTCTCCTAGGAGCATACCTCTAAGCAGCAGCAGCAGTCTAGCTCCATTCTTCCTGTCCGTGTGTGGCGGCTGATGTTCTGTGTATATTGTTTCTGCTACTTGGGGATCTCATCTTCTAGGTCATCCTCCACACATGGGCTGTAGAGAAGATGGGCTGGCCACAGCCCACAGCCCATAACGGTTCAACACTCCCCCTCAAGATGGGTGATAGATATCTATCATTCCCATCTTGTCACAAGCCAAGTTACAGTTTTTTGTTCCAAGTCCCTTTGTCAAGCAATCCGCGAACTGCTGCCCAGAGCTGACATGAGTAAGGCTGATGATCCCAGCATCAAGTTTCTCCTTAATAAAGAAGCGATCAATTTCCACATGTTTTGTCCTGTCATGGTGAACTGGGTTATTTGCAATACTTATAGCTGATTGATTGTCACACCACACTCTCAAGGGTCCCTTCCTCAACAGTTTCAACTCGCTCAAGAGGTGCTTCACCCAGAGCATCTCACTCAACCCTTGAGATAAAGCGCTATACTCAGCTTCTGCTGTTGATCTAGACACAACCGTCTGTTTCTTGCTTCTCCATGACACCACATTTCCTCCCACAAACACACAATAGCCTGACGTTGATCTTCTATCATCTGGACAACCAGCCCAATCAGAATCACTATAGCCGTCCACCTCAAGATGTCCACTCTTTGCAAACCACAACCCCTTTCCTGGAGTCCCTTTCAAATATTTTAGGATTCTGTGCACTATGTCAAGATGCCCACTTCTCGGTTCATGCATGTATCTGCTCACCACACCCACAACATATGTAATGTCAGGTCTTGTATGGCACAAGTACAATAACCTCCCAACTAGTTTCTGATAATCCTCCTTATTCACTAGCTCACCTGATTGTGCTGTCACTTGATGATTTTGTTCAATCGGGGTGGGGGCTGCACGACATCCCATCATGCCCATGTCACTCAAGAGATCCAATGTGTATTTTCGTTGGCATAACGATATTCCCTTATCAGTCCGGGCCACTTCTATGCCAAGAAAGTATTTTAAGTTGCCCAAATCTTTTACCTCAAACTCCTTGCTCAGACACCCCTTCAATCTTTTTATCTCTTCCTGGTCATCTCCAGTGATGATAATGTCGTCCACATAAACTGCAAGAATGGTGATCTTTTGGCCAGAGTGTTTGTAGAACACTGTGTGGTCACCATTACATTGACCATACCCCATACCGCAAACAGCACGTCTGAACCTATCAAACCATGCCCTCGGCGATTGTTTAAGTCCATACAAGGATTTTTTAAGCCTGCATACCTTCCCTGTGGTCTCTGAGGTACCAAAACCTGGTGGTATCTCCATGTACACTTCTTCCTGCAGGTCACCATGTAAGAAGGCATTTTTGACATCTAATTGATGCAACTTCCACCCAAAGTTAGCAGCACAGGAAACCAGTATCCTTACTGTGTTCATCTTTGCCACTGGAGCAAAAGTCTCATCATAGTCAATTCCATATGTTTGACTAAAGCCTCTAGCGACCAATCTGGCCTTGTACCGTTCTACCTTTCCCTCAGGATTTTGCTTCACCGTATAGATCCACTTACAACTTACTGCTTTCTTTCCTGTCGGCAATGTAGTTAGCACCCATGTCTTGTTTTTCTTGAGTGCTTCCAACTCTTCTATCATTGCATCACGCCACTTCGGATCTTGCTTTGCAGCCTTCCAATCCTTTGGTGTTGATATAGTTTGTAGAGAGGCAACAAACGCTCTGTAGGCGGGAGACAAAGACTCATAAGACACATAATTTCCAATGTCATGGTCATCTCGGACAAGTTGTAGAGCCTTCTTTGCCACTATAGTATCTTGCTCATCCCTATATTTTTCAGGAGGCTTTCCTGCCTTAGATCGTGGTTCTTTCCTCAAGGCAATGGGAAGATCCACTGTGTCACATGAGTTAGCATCACTACCTTGCTGCTCCGCAATATCAGATGAGCTAGCATCACTACCTTGCTGCTCCCCCTGCACATGTGGCTGCCGTCTAGAGTACACACGCAGATTTTGAGGCCAACGATCTCGAACAGGAACCTCAAGAGTACCAATTTGAATTGTACTAGCATCACTACCTTGCTGCTCCCCCTGCACATGTGGCTGCCGTCTAGAGTACACACGCAGATTTTGAGGCCAACGATCTCGAACAGGAACCTCAAGAGTACCAATTTGAATTGTACCCACTATTGGTCGGACCTGAGCTTGCACATTATCACCAGTGTTAGTGCAATCATCCTGAGAACGTGACACAACCTCCTCCCCCTCATGACCATCTGCCACGGAGTGTAGGTGGTCAAGCTCTGCGAACAACAAACTCAGATCAGTCGGTTCACCATAGAAGGGTTCACATTCCCTGAAGGTGACATCCATACTGACAAAATTTCTTCGCTCTGAAGGATTCCAACATTTATAGCCCCGCTGTCCAGAAGAGTACCCAATGAAGATACACTTCACAGCCTTTGGATCCAGTTTTCCCACGCCCGGTCTATGATCCCTAACAAAGCATGCGCAACCAAATAACTTTGGAGGAACCACAAATTTGTTCTCTCCTAACAGCAGCTCACACGGAGACTTCATACCCAATATCCTTGAAGGAGTTCTGTTAATCAAATAAGTTGCAGTCATCACGGCTTCACTCCACAAGAATTTTGGAACATTCATGGTGAACATAAGAGACCTAGCAACTTCCAGGATGTGGCGGTTCTTCCTCTCGGCAACTCCATTCTGTGGTGGAGTGTCTGGGCATGAAGTCTGATGAAGAATGCCATGTTCTGACAAGAAAGCCCCAAACTTGTTATTCACATATTCAGTTCCATTGTCAGTTCTCATTGCCTGCACCTGCACACTGAACTGAGTCTTGATAAGAGCGTAGAAATTCTGAAAGCAGTCAAACACTTCATCTTTATGCCGCATCAGATAAACCCATGTCATGCGTGAGTGACAATCAATGAAGGTCACAAAGTACTTCGCACCACTAACGGACACCACGGGACAAGTCCATACATCTGAGTGAATCAGCATGAACGGGGAAATATTCCTAAGTCCTTTGCTCACATAAGATGTCCTTGTATGCTTTGCAAACTCACAAGCATCACATTGTAATTTGCTCTTGTCTATGCCGCACATAACATCCGGAAATATTCTAGTCATCTTGTCAAAAGAAATGTGCCCAATCCTACAATGATGTATCATCGCCTGCTTCTCTTTATCTTCCATGGTCGCAGCACATACCAAGTCTGGCTGCACCTCCTGGTCCACATACCAGAGTCCCCCACGCCTGGTGCCAGACCCAATTGTCTGCCTTGTTTGTCGCTCCGCAATCAAGCAACCGAATTTGTCAAAGGTCACACTACAGTCAATTTGATCAATCAGTGCACTTAAAGAGGCCAAATTGACAGGAAACGCCGGCACATGTAGAACAGAGGATAGTGAGATGCCCGAAGTGCATTTTACTGTGCCAACCCCAACGACAGGCTGCTTTGTACCATCAGCAGTTTGAATAGTGCCCTTGTGAGTAGGAGGATGCATATTGTAAGACTCAAACACACAAAATTTACCCCCAACATGCTTAGATGCACCAGAGTCAAGGACCCATTCTGTATCACTTCTGTGAGCAGCAATATTGGCCTTTTCAGTGCTACCTTCATTGGTATAGATGAAATGAGTAGTCGCTGCCGGTTCTCTGCCCGTTTCCTTTACTTGCTTGCTCGTCACTACCATTTTCTCCTCCTGGATGACCTCTACCTCACACAGACATCCATCAACAAGTCGCATCGAATCCATGACCTCTCCACCAGCCATCTTCCTCTCAGGCACCTGCACGCAGCAGCTAGCCCCTTCTTCACCAGATGAGGACACAGCCATCAATGCCCTCTGAATGAGCCCGTCGAGCACCTTGAACCACCTCTCGAGCTCGACGATGTGTGCAGCCTCCTTCCGCTGCTGCAGCATGCGCAGCCGCACAGTGACGTGCCTCGCCTCCTCTAGGACAGCGAGGAGCTCCCTTGGGACCCGTTCTGCCGTGCGCTGCCGTGCAGCCTCCTCCCGCACGACCTCGGCCAGGTGCCCCATCTCCTCCTCGTCCGCCGAGGCTAGCAGCGCTGCCGATGCCTCAACATCCTCCACTGCTGGCCGCGCTGGCAACTCCGAAAACACCCTCGTGAGTGCCTCCACTACCTCTGCTGTCGCCACCATCTCCACACGCCCCGGCAGCCTTCCTCCTCTATGCTCACCTTCCCTTACTTCCTTACCTTGGAGGTCTCCTCCGTGCGAGTAGCAGCACGCAGCAGCAGCTCGTACAAGTCCTCCTCTGAAATAGCTGCACGCAGCAGCAAAAACATCACTCTCCCCTACCGGGCAGCTGCACACAGCAGCAGTGCAGGTACTTCCCCTTGAGTGAGCCGCAGCAACACAACTCAGCTCAGCTCCCTTCTGTGCCACAGCCGCTCCCCCACACCGGCAGCTGCAGCCCTCCCTCAGCCGCACCAGACCACCACGCTCAGTCACCTCCTCTCCGCCGCCGATCTCCGCCGGGGCCACCGTCCGGTCAGGCCCGTGGTCGCCGTGCTCTGATACCATGTTGTCTGTTATTTTTTCTGGTGTTCCAAATTCCAGCGGTAGTACCGCTGGGTTAAGCGGTACTACCGCTGAGAGCTACCGCCGTCGCTACCTCTATCGCTACCGCCAGAATGGCCTTCTGAAGAGCTTGTGCGGTACCAACTGGTACCGCTGGCGGTACCGCCGCCGGTACCGCTGAGGTGGGAAGAGACGAACCAGCCCACCCCAGCGGTAGTACCGCTGGGTTAAGCGGTACTACCGCCGAGGTGGGATTGTTTCCGGGTTGGACTGCAGCCGACCTAGGGTTTGATGATTCTATTTATTCCTCTTGTAAGCCGCCGTTTTGGGATAAGCCATCCATTGTAAACCCACGGCGTTTGTAACCTCACCCGATATAGTGAAGTATTGCTGGCTGGCGCCCGTGGTTTTTTCTCCTCCATTGTTGGAGGGGTTTTTCCACGTTAAATCTCGTGTCCTCTGCAGTGTTTACTTATCGTTCTTCGTTATTGTTCATCTCGTATTAACAAGTGGTATCAGAGCCCGTGTTTGATCTAGGGTTTTGCGAGATGTCGTCATTGAAGTTCGATCTACCGCAGCTGGACTATACCACGAGATTTCTCTGTGGCAGTGAAGATGAGGGCGATTCTCGCCCAATCTTCAGATCTGGATGAAGCGATCGATGCTTTCGGCGGAAGGCGAAGGAACTTGGACCGATCCGGAGAAGCGGAAAGACCGTAAGGCTTTATCGTTGATTCAACTCCATCTGTCCAATAATATTCTGCAGGAAGTGCTGCAGGAGAAAACCACCGCCGAGTTATGGGACAAACTAGAGGAGATCTGTTTGTCCAAGGATCTCACGGGCAGATTGCACGTGAAGATGAAGTTGTTCTCACACAAGCTGCAAGAGGGAGGTTCGGTAATGGATCACCTATCCTCCTGGAAAGAGATTGTTTCTGATTTGCAGTCTATAGAAGTTAAGTATGAGGATGAGGATTTAGGTCTTCTTCTTTTATGCTCGCTGCCTAATTCTTTCAGTAATTTTCGTGACACCATATTGTTGAGCCGTGACAAACTAACTCTTGCTGAAGTTTATGAGGCTCTCCAGCAAAGGGAGAAGATGAAATCTATGGTGCAGGCTGAAAGTTCGTCCTCCAAGGCGGAGGCATTACAGGTCCGTGGGAGGCCTGAGCAGCGAGACAACTACCACTACAACAACAACAGAGATAAGAGTAGGACCGACAGAGGTCGCTCAAAGTCCAAGGGACGTGACAAGTTCTGCAGGTATTGTAAGAAATCCAACCACACCATTGATGATTGTTGGAAGCTGCAGAACAAGGAGAAAAGAAACGGAACTTACCAACAGAAAAATAATGATGGTAATGGTAAGGTTGCCGTAGCCTCTGGTAAGGGTGAGGCTTCTGTTGTTGCTGGTAGTGATAGTTCTGATGGAGATTGCTTAGCTGTTTTTGCTGCATGTGTTTCACGTGATGATGAATGGATTCTTGATACTGCATGTTCGTTTCATATTTGCTGTAACAAGGATTGGTTCAGTTCTTATGAGTCTGTGCAGACTGGAGATTTTGTGCGTGTGGGCAATGACAACCAGTGCAACATTGCTGGCATTGGATCTGTTCAGATCAAGACCCATGATGGGATGACACGCACGTTGACAGGAGTGAAGCACATACCCTCCATGGCGAGGAATTTGATCTCTCTCAGTACCCTTGATTGTGACGGGTACAAGTACAAAGGTGGGAACAAACTTCTGAAGGTATCATCGGGTTCTCTCATTGTTATGATTGGTGATATGAATTCTGCGAAATTATATGTCCTTAGAGGTAGCACTTTGCCTGGTATTGCTGCTGCTGTTAGTTCTGATGAATGTAAGACTAACCTTTGGCATAAGCGTCTTGGACATATGAGTGAGCTTGGCATGGCAGAATTGGCGAAGAGAGAGCTGATTGATGGTTGCAACTTGAGTAAGTTTGAGTTCTGTGAGCACTGCATTTTTGGTAAGCATAAAAGAGTTAAATTCAATGCTTCCGTTCATACCACCAAAGGCATTTTAGATTATGTGCATGCTGATGTTTGGGGTCCGTCCCGTAGAACTTCTAATGGTGGTGCAAATTACATGCTTACTATTATTGATGATTACTCAAGGAAAGTGTGGCCATATTTTCTGAAACATAAATCTGATGTTTTTGCTGCTTTTAAGAAGTGGAAAGTTATGGTAGAAACACAAACTGAAAGGAAGGTTAAAATACTCCGTACTGACAATGGTATGGAATTTTGTTCAATGAATTTGATGAGTTTTGCAGCAACGATGGCATGGTAAGACATCATACCATACCGTACACCCCTCAGCAAATGGCGTGGCTGAACGCATGAACAGGACCATTATTTCGAGGGCTCGCTGCATGTTGTCTAATGCAAAGATGCATAGGCGTTTTTGGGCTGAAGCAGCCTCCACCGCATGTTATCTCATCAACAGGTCACCTTCTATTCCACTTGATAAGAAAACTCCCATTGAGGTATGGTCTGGTTCACCAGCTGATTATTCTGAGTTGAGAGTTTTTGGTTGCACTGCTTATGCTCACGTTGATAATGGAAAGTTGGAGCCAAGGGCTGTTAAGTGCATCTTCCTTGGTTATGGTTCAGGAGTTAAGGCATATAAATTGTGGAACCCTGAAACTAAGAAAGTTTTGTTAAGCAGGAATGTCGTTTTTAATGAGGCTGTTATGTATTATGATAGTCCTTCCACTGATATTTCTGATGCTATTGATTCTCCTAATGTTTCTGATGATGAGCAACAGAGATTGGCGTGCAGGTGGAGCACGCTAAGGAGAACGAAATTGTGGTTCCTGAAAATAATGATGATGTTGATGTTCCACCTTCACCGCCTATTGTTCAGCAACAAGCACGGTCTATTGCCACTGGCCGTACTAGGAGAAATATGTGCCTCCTAATCGTTTAATTGAAGAGTGTGATATTGTTCATTATGCTTTGAGTTGTGCTGAACAGGTGGAGCAAGATGCTGAACCAGCTACGTACACTGAAGCCATTGCTTCGGTTGATAAAGAGAAGTGGCTAGGTGCGATGCAAGAAGAGATGCAATCGCTTGAAAAGAATGGCACATGGGATGTTGTGCACTTGCCTAAACAAAAGAAGGCTGTCCGCTGCAAGTGGATATTTAAGAGAAAGGAAGGTTTGTCTTCTGTTGAGCCTCCAAGGTTTAAGGCAAGGTTAGTAGCAAAAGGTTTCAGTCAAATTCCAGGTGTTGATTATACTGATGTATTCTCCCCAGTTGTGAAGCATAGTTCTATTCGTGCTTTCTTTGGTATTGTTGCTATGCATGATCTTGAGCTTGAGCAGTTAGATGTTAAGACTGCGTTTTTGCATGGCGAGTTGGAGGAGGAGATATACATGGACCAACCTGAAGGTTTTGTTGTGCCTGGTAAGGAGGATCTTGTTTGCAAGTTGAAGAGGTCCCTTTATGGTCTGAAACAGTCACCACGACAGTGGTATAAAAGGTTTGATTCATTTATGCTTGCACATGGTTTTATGAGATCTCAGTATGATAGCTGTGTGTACATGAAGTTTGTTGATGGATCGCCTATTTATTTGCTGCTATATGTTGATGATATGTTGATTGCTGCCAAGAGCATGAAAGAGATCACTACTTTAAAGGCACAATTAAGTAGTGAGTTTGAGATGAAGGATCTTGGTCCTGCTAAGAAAATACTAGGCATGGAAATTAAGAGGGACAGAAAGTCTAGTTTGCTATTTCTTAGTCAAGAAAAATACATTGAGAAAGTTCTTCATCGTTTTAATATGCATGATGCAAAGTTTGTTAGTACACCTATTGCCTCTCACTTCAAGTTGTCAGCTTTGCAATGTCCTACTTCTGATGATGATATTGAGTACATGTCTCGAGTTCCTTATTCTAGTGCTGTTGGTTCCTTGATGTATGCCATGGTTTGTTCTCGTCCTGATCTGTCATATGCTATGAGTTTGGTCAGTCGTTACATGGCTAATCCTGGTAAAGAACATTGGAAAGCTGTTCAGTGGATTTTCAGGTACCTGCGCGGCACATCTAAAGCTTGCTTGAAGTTTGGCAGGATTGGTGAGGGACTCGTAGGCTATGTGGATTCAGATTATGCTGCCGACTTGGATAAGAGGAGGTCCCTCACAGGTTATGTATTTACTGTTGGTGGTTGTGCTGTTAGCTGGAAGGCTAGTTTGCAGGATGTTCCCGCACAATCTACTACTGAGGCTGAGTACATGGCTATTAATGAAGCATGTAAAGAAGCTGTTTGGCTGAAAGGTCTGTTTGCTGAGCTTTGTGGAGATGATTCTTGCGTTCAGTTATTTAGTGACAGTCAAAGTGCTATTTATCTTACTAAAGATCAGATGTTCCATGAGAGGACAAAGCACATTGATATTAAGTATCACTATGTTCGCCATGTGGTTGCAGAAGGTAAACTGAAGGTATGCAAGATTAGTACTCATGATAATCCTGCTGATATGATGACAAAGCCTGTTCCTGTGTCCAAGTTTGAGCTTTGCTCGAGCTTGGTTGGTATAACTGTTTAGCCCAAGTGGCTGTTTGGCGCCAGCAAGTGTTTTCTTTGTTGATTCAGGTGATTGTTGAAGTTCATGCTACAAGATGGAATTTGTCTCAAGGTGGAGTGTTATTTTTCTGGTGATCCAAATTCCAGCGGTAGTACCGCTGGGTTAAGCGGTACTACCGCTGAGAGCTACCGCCGTCGCTACCTCTATCGCTACCGCCAGAATGGCCTTCTGAAGAGCTTGTGCGGTACCAACTGGTACCGCTGGCGGTACCGCCGCCGGTACCGCTGAGGTGGGAAGAGACGAACCAGCCCACCCCAGCGGTAGTACCGCTGGGTTAAGCGGTACTACCGCCGAGGTGGGATTGTTTCCGGGTTGGACTGCAGCCGACCTAGGGTTTGATGATTCTATTTATTCCTCTTGTAAGCCGCCGTTTTGGGATAAGCCATCCATTGTAAACCCACGGCGTTTGTAACCTCACCCGTTATAGTGAAGTATTGCTGGCTAGCGCCCGTGGTTTTTTCTCCTCCATTGTTGGAGGGGTTTTTCCACGTTAAATCTCGTGTCCTCTGCAGTGTTTACTTATCGTTCTTCGTTATTGTTCATCTCGTATTGTAACATTGTCTCCTAGGAGCATACCTCTAAGCAGCAGCAGTCTAGCTCCATTCTTCCTGTCCGTGTGTGGCGGCTGATGTTCTGTGTATATTGTTTCTGCTACTTGGGGAAGACAGTATCGATCTCATCTTCTAGGTCATCCTCCACACATGGGCTGTAGAGAAGATGGGCTGGCCACAGCCCACAGCCCATAACGGTTCAACATAGAACGTATCAGATCAGAATCGCAAGATGCAGTTGGACATGTTAGCTGTTGGATTCAGAGTTGACTAACGGTCCTGGTAAAGTTGTAATATTCAATTTTTTTTGTCTTTTTTATATTTAGATTTAGCTTTGTTGTTGGACTATTGTATACAACTGCTTAAATAAATTCATAAAACTAGAAAGTCTCCTCGAAAATCATATATTACTCTAAGCTGATATAGCTGGATGGGCAGGCGTCTGGAATTTAAACTATTGCTTTAGAATACCAGATCTATGTTAAGACATGTTAGCAAGTATATATTTTCCTTGTGCTACTGAAATATTTGACACTTCCGTATTAGGATATCGGAGGGTATCCATTTTTTTCAGAACATGCCATTGGAGGAAGTTTTTTTTTGTAAGTTTTTTTTTGTAATCCTAGCCTGCTAATAATTCAATTCCAATGATCTTTTAAAACCTCCAGATGTAGACTGCATTCAAGGTTTGCTGTTATGGCGTAAAAGTGCATCAGTTATCAATGACGAACTATTTAAGGGTTCTAGACAATGACGGGGAAGTGGAGTAGACAAGTCGAATGAATTTTCAGCAGGTACCTACTGATCTAGCTCAGTGAATTCTTAGCACTGATTCATTTTTTGTGCTTTATATAAAAGTCTTTTGTTCACAGGTTACGACTTCCTGAGCACAAATATGGATAGTCTTGACATTAGTATTTGGTTGAACTCTACCTATAACAACAATATTGCAGATTCTGAATTCGCATTATTACGAGTGCCACGCTTGGCAAACATGGTACATGCTCTGAACTACTCCCCAACTTCATGTTAAGTGATTTTCATTTGTATTTAAACTATTATTACATTGTGTGCTGTCTTTCACATAGGCTTCCAATGCATACATCAAATTTCTTAAAGGAATGGAGTGGAAATGCTACTTGAATTTGTTAAAGATATGCCTAAAGTTGGAACAAAATTAAAAGTTGACCTGTCTTCTCTTCTTGGTGCACTGTTCTTCACATGGATCGTTGAACTACTCTTTCCAGTGAGTATGAGGCACAACATTCGTAAGTATGTTTGCAAAATGGATAAAATGATGAGTTGATACAAAACCTTTTGCAGGTTATACTAACATATCTTGTGTATGAGAAGCAACAGAAGCTGAAAATTATGATGAAGATGCATGGTTTAAAGGATGGCCCGTACTGGACGATAACCTATTTCTACTTTTTTTGCTCTATCAGCTGTATATATGATTGTATTAATCATTTTTGGCTCATTGATAGGTAAATATTCCGAATATAATGAAAAATTTGTATGTTTTAACGTTAACTTACTATCCTTAGAATGGTTTTATTGTACAGGTTTGCATTTCTTTACAATGAATGACTACAGCATTCAGATTGTTTTCTACTTCATCAACATAAATCTACAGATTGCACTCGCTTTTTTTACTGTGTCCTTCTTTTCTTCTGTCAAAATAGCCACAGGTTCGACCTTAAAAAATTCAGTAAGTAAAAGTGAAAAGAGTGCTTACAATATTCTGTGATTAGCTAATCTGAAATTATGCTGCTGCAGTGGTTGGTTACATCTATGTATTTGGTTCTGGTTTACTAGGAGGATTTCTTCTGCGTTTTTTTGTTGAGGATAACGCTTTTTCAAGTAAGTTTCTTTCTTATTTATGCTGTAAAGCTTGACAAATCTCTTTACATCGTAAGCATGACAAGATTTTTTTTCGTATAAAGAGGGCTGGATAGTAGTCATGGAAATCATCCCTGGATTTTCACTTTTCCGAGGGTTATACGAGTTTGGTCACTATGCAATCTCTGGAACTGCAATGGGAACCAACGGTATGACGTGGGCTAATTTGAGTGACCCGGTGAATGGAATGCGTACTGTGTTGGTTATCATGGTTGTTGAATGGGCAATACTTCTCCCGTTGGCATTTTATTGTGATCAAGTCTTATCATTGGGTGGTGGACTCCGAAAAATATTGTTAACCTTCTTGAAATGCTTTAAAAAACGAGCTGTATCATACCGGAGGCATAGCTTTGGTCGAATAGGACCTAAAATAACACTTAAAATGGACAACCCCGATGCTACTCAAGAAGTAGGTTAATCCCTTTCCTATTTCTCAAAGATACCTATTCATTTTATTGATAATGCATTTCTTATTATGCTCAGAGAGAGGTAGTTGAGCAGCTTCTGCTAGAACCCAATGCAAACCTGTATGCTATTATCTGTGATAATATAAAGAAGGTTTACCATGGAGAAGATGGAAACCCGGACAAGCTTGCAGTTCGTGGGTTATCTCTTGCCCTCCCAAAAGGCCAATGTTTTGGAATGCTCGGGCCGAATGGGCTGGGAAAACATCCTTTATCAGTATGGTACAGTAACAAGGCATAATATTTTCATATTCTGACAACTTTAGCCAATATATTCAGCCGTAACTGATATTTTTCCATTTTCCTCCACAGATGATTGGGCTCATTCCACCTACATCCGGCACTGCTTATGTACATGGAATGGATATACGGACTGATATGAATGACATTTACACAACTATGGGTGTTTGCCCACAACATGAGTAAGTCCCTTAGCCAAAATCAATCTAACAAAATATTTTGTTAAACCTTTCCAGGCACACTACATTGCCGAAATGCTAATTCTTTTTGAAATATAGCTTACTTTGGGAGACTTTGACTGGAAGAGAGCATCTGTTGTTTTATGGGAGACTGAAGAATCTTAAAGGTGCTGACTTACTGAAGGTACAGTTCTGCAGTTTTTGTATGTGTGCACTGTGCACCAATGTATATTATGATTTATCTCATTCTGAAATTCGGTGTTGTATATTCATGGTTATGCAATGCAGTAACAGTTCAGATCATCACATGGATGAATGCATCAATATTTGAACTGTAAACATATGTTGTGCTGTCAGGCAACTGATGACTCTCTGAAGAGTGTTAACCTATTCCGTGGCGGTGTCGGTGACAAGCAAGTGGGGAAGTATAGTGGGGGCATGAAACGGAGGCTTAGTGTTGCGATCTCCTTAATAGGGGACCCCAAAGTACTAATCTTATTCATGTTATGTTATCAGCTGCACCAGATATAATTGAACCTCCAACTGAAAATTGCATATATATATTTTGTTATGTGGCGTAAGGCAGCCACACCAGGGAAAGGCAACGGCAGGGAAAATCCCCGAATTTATCTTTATAGATTCCGTAAATATTGTTAGTTAGTTTTGGCAGTTAGATCTCTTAGAGATATTTCTTGATTCCCAAATTAGTTATTTCCTAAAGTTTGTTAGTTCGGCTTAGCCTCCAAGTTTGTAAGCTGGCTATATAATGCCTAGCCGTATCAATCAATAGAGAAGCAAGAAAATAGTCTCAATTATCCCTCCCAAAGATTTCTTCCTGCTCTTGTTGTGCGGCAGCCCCTTTTCGGCTGGGCGTCGCACTTCATCTGTCCAGGGCCATCTCGTACCAGCCTTAGGGCTATTGTCCTCCCTACCACGTTCATAACATCTTGGTATCAGATTCAGATCGGTCATGGCCGCTACTGCTGCAGATCTGGAGAAGATAAACACCACCCTCATCTCCCTCATGAAGCGCCTGGACGGCATCGACCAACATATGGTGGACCAGGGCAATAGGATCGACTCCCTCTCTGGTGATCTGCAGGACACCATGCAGCAGGTCCGTGCCCACAATCTGGCTATCCTCAAGTTAGAGAAGGGCACGGGTCAAAGTTCTGGCACCACAGACGACAAGGAGAAGAGATCCGATGCAATTCTGCCACTGCCTGAAACTGATCTGAAGGCTGCAAACAACCATCCACCACGCTTCTTCAAGATGGACTTTCCTACCTATGACGGGGAAGTTGATCCGCTTGTATGGCTGAACCGATGTGATCAATTCTTTGACACGCAACGGACGCCCTCCACCGAGAAGGTGGGCCTTGCATCCTTCCACTTGACGGGCGATGCACAATTGTGGTACCAACAGTACAAGGGTGCCCAGGGACCTCCAACCTGGCGCCGCCTTACTGAATTAATAAATATTTAGTTTGGGCCACCATCCCACAGCAATGCTCTAGGAGAACTCATCTCTTTCAAGCGCACAGGAACTGTGGCAGATTTCAACAAGAAGTTCAATGCACTCTTGTGCCGAGCGCCGCAACTTCCGGAGGATCAAGTGGTTTCCATCTACACCACTAACCTGCAGGATCCTTTGCAGATGGACGTGGAGATGTGGAGACCGGGCAGCCTGCTGGACGCCATGAGTTTGGCACGCTCCTGTGAGCATTGTGCACAATGGCCGCCCCCTCAACAACTAGCACTAGATGTCTACCAGCCATGCCCAGACCTCAGTGCACCACCTGCACCTGCTATTCCAGCAGCACCACCTCCAGGAAAGATGACAATAGCAGCACTAGCAAACCCACCACGGCGCACACTGTCACCGGCAGCAATGGCAAACCGGCGTGAACAAGGCTTATGCTACAACTGCGATGAGCGTTTTGTGCCTGGCCACCGCTGCAAGAAACTTTTCGTCCTAGAGATTGATCCGGATGCAGTGGATGACGTTGAAGACGCCCATTAGTCCAGCTCGAGGACGAGCTGTTTAAAAAGGGGGGAAGAGATGTTATGTGGCGTAAGGCAGCCACACCAGGGAAGGGCAACGGCAGGGAAAGTCCCCGAATTTATCTTTATAGATTCCGTAAATATTGTTAGTTAGTTTTGGCAGTTAGATCTCTTAGAGATATTTCTTGATTCCCAAATTAGTTATTTCCTAAAGTTTGTTAGTTCGTCTTAGCCTCCAAGTTTGTAAGCTGGCTATATAGTGCCTAGCCGTATCAATCAATAGAGAAGCAAGAAAATAGTCTCAATTATCCCTCCCAAAGATTTCTTCCTGCTCTTGTTGTGCGGCAGCCCCTTTTCGGCTGGGCGTCGCACTTCATCTGTCCAGGGCCATCTCGTACCAGCCTTAGGGCTATTATCCTCCCTACCACGTTCATAACATATTTTCAGATTGTTTTCATGGACGAGCCAAGCACTGGACTAGATCCAGCATCAAGAAATAACCTGTGGAGTGTTGTGAAGGAGGCAAAGAAGAACCGGGCCATTATTCTTACAAGTATTTACTTTCATAATAATCTCTTCATTGCTTAGATAGATACATTTGATTCATTCGTGTATGTTTTACAGCGCATTCAATGGAAGAGGCAGAGGTACTATGTGATCGGCTCGGTATTTTTGTTGATGGTGGTTTCCAATGCATTGGAAATCCAAAAGAGGTAACTTACATATTTACCCTGTAAAGAAAAAGGCTCTATGCATCATTTGAGGCACGGGCCGGGGGTTTCAACCTCCATCTCGAAAACAAAAAAATACCTCTATATGTGAGCATATTACAACATTTTGTGTAGTTGTCCTACTTTACAAAACACTTACCATAATTCCTGCTGCAATGTTCTGCAGCTGAAAGCAAGATATGGGGGAGCCTACGTGTTCACAATGACAACATCTTCAGAACATGAACAGGATGTTGAACAGTTGGTTCGCCGTTTGTCGCCAAGAGCAAAGCGGATATATCACATATCTGGAACACAGAAATTTGAGCTGCCAAAGCAGGAGGTGAAGATAGCAGACGTTTTCCATGCAGTTGAGAATGCCAAACGCCGTTTTAGCATACAAGCTTGGGGCCTTGCCGACACCACCTTGGAGGATGTCTTCATCAAGGTTGCCAAGGGAGCGTCAGCATTCAATGAGAACGCGTAACTTGTATATCCCTTCTTTTAGATTATAAACACTGCGGCTTATATTAAAAGCATCTACTATACCACCTATAAATTCTTGCCTTGTACATACGTGCCTTCTATGGGAGCTCCTACTGTACCCGGCTACAGCGAAAGTCAGCCCAGCCTTCTTGTGCAAGCTAGCCCACCGTAACTAGGTCATGTACCACCTTGGGTCTATGGGCCGTCTCCATGTCGTGGGCCTACCCGTTTGGTATTCGCTTGTCAGACGTGGATGACGGCCAAATACTCCCTCCCATCCGTTAAACTGTCGCTGAAAAATGGTTGAGATGGTACAAAATAGTATTATATCTGGCGACAATGTTCTTCATGGACAACATTGTATGATAACAAGTTTAAGCTGAAATTTGAGGTGGCTGTTTTTCCTCAGAAATTATAGACTACTCGTTTTGTATTCCCTTGCCAGATGGGAGTAACAAAATTCATGGCACTTCAGCTTCCATACTATCGAGTCATCTAACTATCCTGCACTGAAATTAGTCTATAATTTCTATAGAAAAACAGCCACTGAAGCAAAGAAAATCTATTAACCAAACTAGCAAATCTGATTAGACAAACATTATGATTATCATAACGCACCACAATAACACAGCCAAGTCAGAATACTCCAAACATTGTAAACTCAGTCAGAATGAACAATTCATTTCACACCAGGTGTATAACAAGCTCAATTACACAACCCAGCAACGCCGCACATCCACAATACAACACATTGAAATCCGGTTTCGGTCAGCAGGATATGTTCACAGCACAGACGCCAGACTGGAGTTAATCCCAAATTCATGGATAAAACTAGCCCTAGAAATCTAACTTCTGATGATTTCTACCCCAAAGCAAGCTCTGTATGTCGGTATACATTTCCATATGCACACACGTTAAACATGATACATGAATTATTATTATAGAACCACCAACTTAACACGAACCCCAATTTGGGGTTTACCTAATCAGCGCCGATGAGGAAACCAAGCGAGGCACGACAGGCTCGCTCAACCTCCTTTGCTTTGACCTTAGAACAGCGAGTTGAGGTACGACTGCTTATAGAGGCGGCCATACTGAAGCAGGCTGCCGTAGGTCCTGTCCCAGACGCCGACGAAGAGCGTGTCTGTGTCGGGGCTGAAGGACATGCCAGATATCTCGCCGAAGAAATCCAGCTCCTGCCTCTTGCTGTAATCGCTGCCGACATCGAAGACATGGACAAAGTCTGCCGGCTCCGCCGCCGCCAGGAACTGGCCATCCGACGTGAAGCGGATGGATCTTATTGCACCAATGTTTCCTCCCAAGACATGGAGGGACTGCGAAAGATTTCTCACGTCCCACACCCGGCATGTCCTGTCTTGGTTGCCGGTGGCAAATGTCCGGCCATCAGGGCTCCAAGCTGATGCAAATGAGTAATCCAAGTGACCTTTCATAGAATGAAGAGTCTGCATGTGTCCAGATAAAAAACCGTTTAGTAGTAACTTAAGTAAGATGCATGCTCACAAGATGCTTTCACCTTATAACTAGCATCCAAGTGACCTTTCATAGAAATGAAGAGCCTGCATGTCAGTCTTACCTTTCCTGAACTAGCATCAATAAGTAAGGCATCTGGGTCGTCCCCGACAACACCAACAAGCTTTCCGTCAGGGCTCAGAGACGTGTGCTGCACCAAATACAAGAATCAGATACTGAAACTATTACCACAAAAGATAAAATAAATTCTGAATGCTCTGCTGAATGCTAACACACAAGAAGTGGAACATTATATTATCCAGATAAGAAAAGATGTGTAATTTTTTTTTGGTTTATCAGTTGGTCCTCGGGAAAAGTACTCCCTCCGTTCCAAATTAAATGACTTCCATTTTTCCACATGCACATGTATCTATACATGTAACATGTCTAGATACATCCACATGTGGAGAAAGGAAAGTCATCTAATTTAGAACGGAGGGAGTATATGTTGAGTTTCAGGGTTAAACACCATCTTATTATATAGGGAAACAATTGCCGAAATATCAGTGTCAAGCCTTAGGGTGGCGTTGTGCAAGAAGAGCGAGTAATAGAAGAGCACATTCGGCACCAAGTAAGGCTTAGAGATAAGTAGGTGTTTTGATCCGATTATATTTTTTCCAGAGTATATACCGTTGGCCCTCAACTGTTGGCTGACTCTAGGTTCGGTCCTTCAGCTCTAATACAAGAAACACTTAGTACCTAAGACTGTACTTTTGGTCCCTAACAAAACTTTTAGTGGTTTGAAGCCGACTTCGCCCAGTTTACTATGACCTGACAGCTGTCAACATGACCAGGACTCGAGAGGGCAGGGCCATCTAAAGGTGTTCAAAAGTAGATGAGGTTATTTCCACGCTTTTGCTAGCTGAGCGCCTAGCTCGCAGGGCAAAGAGAGTCAGGTCAAATAGATGCATGTCTCGCTTCCTGAAACCATCCCACACCTAGCAAAACCAAGAAAAAACAAATATCTCTATGTCCTTTGAATAACAGCAGAGCACGGACCAAAATGTAACAAGGATGCACTGAACAAGGATGGAAGCACAAAGCTAACTGAACTTACTACCATGAAATATTATATTTGCATGTTTTATAGGCTTGTCAACATGACAATAGAAATAAAATTGAATGATAAATATGTTTTACACATATGGTTGTAGAAAACATCACCACATGACTGAACTTACAAATCATATTCATGAAGATAAAAAAGGGTAAATGGCAATGCAGGTAACAGAACTTACATTCACTGGCCATTCAAAACGGAAATGCTTACATAACTGATATCTTTCCATATCGTATTCTCTTACACCGGAGTCGTTAATAGCCGCCATGAAGTGAACAGCGCCACTGAAAAATTATGGATGAGAGAACATCATTAATAATAATGTCAATTTCTAAAGAAACTTTGGCAACAGTTATAGATATGTGCGGATTCCCTGCATTCTGGTGAAAGAAGTTCCAGGGAAGACCGAAAGATTAATCTTGTGGCTACAACCTAGCTAGTTTCTTTCAACAGGTTGAATCTTTAAAATCCGAGCACAACACTCACCTAGAAGTATTGAATATTTCCACTGCATTGCTAATTGCATTCTCATCATATGTTGTTCTGCAGCAATAGCTTATTCCTTCCTGGTTGAGGTTCTGCATCACATTAACAAACGTTAACATCAGCAAAACATCAGCGTCAAGAGCTCACAACAAGAAAATAGCTAAGAGCACATTCGTACATATCCCCACAAGCAAACAAGAGAGGCAATGGGGCTTCACCATATTTCCATAAGAAAAATAGAACCCCATCATCGAACAAGCTTAAGTTTAAGATTGTGGGCTTAGATATATAACTAGAAGCAAATAGTGAAAATTCAAGGAAACTTGTATAGATAAATTCCTGCGGACAACCCAATACTTTTTCCTTGGGCGGTCATGTTTTTAACTTTAATGAACTTTTGCTGCATTTTATTACTCTTAGTTGTCCCTAATTATTTTGCAAATGGGCTGGGTGGTCATAAGACCACCCACACCTACTGGCTACTCCCTGATCGCAGAACTTACGACGAAGAGAGAGGCCAGTGCCGAGGTTGTGATGCAAGAGAATAGGAGGCGGGGTTGAGGAAGCTCTATGGTGGCAGATTTGCTAGCGATGGCTAGTTGGCCACATGAAAGGTCGGCCAGTGGGGTAGGGAGATTGTAGAGTGGATGGGTGAGGCAGGAGAAATACAGGTGATGGTCCCGGTACCGTGGAGTGGGGCACGGTGAGATCATTTGCAAGATGCAGCGATCCGCAAGTTTGTTTTCTGGGATCATCTGCTAGACATAAGTATATAGCTCCCCAGGAAATTTAGGGTGAGTGCAAAAACAAAGTGATACAAAGACCTTACTTTGCATATTAGCTCTCCTTGGAAACCACCAGCTACTAGCAAATTATCCTTGACTGCCATCGTACTAATTTGAGTCTGAGAAAACCCTTCTAATAAACTTCCTGCATGCTTCTGCAAAAAATTGAAATATTACTAAAAGACAGATAACAGATGGAAGTATAACCTAAAATGAAAATTAAAGAACTGTAGGCCTACCTCACTTGGTGCAACGTGCCCTTCGACATTCATAATTTCTGTGTCCACACTACTCACGGCTGACCAGTGTCGCACCGAGTAATGCGATATTAGATAGACATCATGCTTTGATGTAGCCCATATTAAATTTCTCAGCTGCACACAAATTAGCTCAATTAATTTAATATTAAACATCAATGCATCAGAAGACATATAAAGTACCAGAACCAAGACTGACAACAAGCATCATCGATATTTTATTTAACCAATTGAAGCAAAATTACAAGCGAACCCATGAACAAACAAGTCCTTGAACAGGTTAAACCGTTATTTCACTAACTTCACTCAAATAATAATAAGGGTGAGAAATAGATCGATGTAACCAAGCCAAACAGAGTCCAGAATTTTATAGTTCTTGGTGGAGTTTATTTCCGCAGTGATCCATCGTGGCACAAAAAAATACAATAATAGGCACATTAAGATACACTAATAACTGAAGATATACTAGGTACGCCTTCAATTACTTTTGTATAAACGAATATATCTACAATCAGAGGCAAGCATGGCCATAAACATGCCAGTAACAGATTAACCGGTAGGTCTGTTCCACCTACACTGGCCACTATCATCTGTTAGAACATGGTAAGACCCTAGAACTACACAATTGACCAGTTCTACTCCCTCCGTTCCACGATGTAAGCCTTTCTAGCCATTTTATGCACACATGTATCTAGACATGTTTTAGTGCAAGGTTCACATGAATCTTGCACTAAAACATGTCTAGACACATGTGTGCAGAAAATGGTTAGAAAGGCTTAAATTTTGGAACAGAGGGAGTAACTACTAACAGAAATAGGTATGGTACCAAAAAAATGTAAAGTTATGAGTTAAACTGAGGGACAAAACTTGACAAGTGATCATAGAGAACTGAAGAAAAGTAGAAAGCAGGTTGTTCAAATTTAGGAAGTTTATAGATAGCATCATGATATCCATCTAAAAGATAAACTATAGATCGGATTTCTAGACGCTGGGAGCTTGTTCCGTAATGCTGTAGTAGTTAGGTATAAATTTTACAATGTTACAGCATAACTTCTTGTACTACAATATTTCATAAAACTATAGAATCATTGCAACTGGACAAATACATCACTTCATCTTTGGACAGAGTTTCTAGTTCCTCGTACTGAACTCTTCAAAAAACTATTTCTCTTGTTAAACTTTTATAGCAAGCCATCATTACAAAAAATTGCAGGATGTAATATGTGACGGTCGAAAAAAGGACGTAAAGGCACTCACCTGAAAGTGTAGTATAGTTGATTTTACTTTTCTAGTATTTCGCCTGAACTCATAATATGCTCCTCCTTTCTCAGTAGGTTTGCACGCCTGTTTTACAAAGTGTCAATCACAATGTAAGAACATCTTCTCAAACAAAAACAAAAAAAGTAGCTAATCTGAAAGGTGTACCTTCAACGCTGCTTCTGCAGAATTAGGTATATTCTCATAGTTTTTATAATCCCCTAATCTTTTCGCCCTGTATTTATCTCTGGTAGTATTTAGGCTAGCCCATGGTATTCCTTGAATATCTTTCCCACGTCTTGCTTCTTCGGCTGATGTGTCAGATGCCTTAAAATCCTAAAGCAAAAATTATTTCTTTCAGAGCATTCACAGTGACTATACAAGCAGGAACAGAGAAACAAAGCTCTACACAGAACAAAAATGATACCATAGTTATATCGAATCTTGCGGCTCAAAACGTAAATAAGAACTTCAAAGGCGAACAAACACTAGTTGAATTTTTTCATTGTAACCCCATTGGACTGCAGGGATATGTACACTAACAAATTTATTGACGATTCAGAAATCAAAGGGAGAAAAGATAAGACAAGACAGTTTGAGTTTGAGATTTACACCCAAGTTAAAGATGACAGTAAGATAAGACAGACAGACTGACAATTTAATGTGGCGTCTCATTAGTCCCCAGCGTAAACATGACAGTGAGTCTAACATTCCCAACTGCCTATCTATCCCTATGTTGCTTGGCAGAGAGTCAAAAGGCACATACCCCCTGGGCATACTCCTCGTCGCCGTCGTCACCCTCATCGTCGTCGGAGTCGGAGTCATGCCTGGCCCCCGGCCCGATGAACCCCTCCTCGTCGTCGGTGTCGTCGTCCATGCTGACGTAGTCGTCCTCGTCCATCGCCTCCGCCGCGTTATGCTCCTCCTGGTGGTGGTGAGACATGGCTCGGCTGGTTGGTGGCCCTGCACACACACACAAACCACGGTTAATCAGACAACAGGTGGAACATGAACGAATAGCACTACGAATTCAGCACCACCACTGGAAATTTCTAGAGCGGGTTCCCCCAGGGTCAGACGGGGGTGAAATTCAGAGCCGCGGTAAGATTCGGCTGCTCGCATGAAAGAAAACAGCAGGAACGAATTGGGATGTTCCGGGGCGAGGTTAGGTCTTGGTTACCGAGGAGACGAGAGAAGAGAATCCGCGGGGGAGGGCGGGCGGCGGATCGATCCCCGCGCCAATTTTGGTGCAGCGGAGAGGAAGGATCCGCGCGGTCCTGACGGCGGAGGAGGCGGTTCTGGCGGTGGAGGGCGGCGGCGGGTTTGGGGAATTTGACGGCGGGAGAGAGGCGGTGCGGCTGACGCGGAGAGAACAAACCGGTTCTTGAAATAATCAAAAAGGATTCGGAATTTTTGTTCTCTTCGATTTTGAATTCGTGTGGCCGGGTTTGTATTTGGTCGTTTAAGCGGCAATGTTCGACGAAATTGCAAATTCCCATGTTAGGAGTCACTTTGGTTTTTTTAATTTTAGATAGAAAGAAAGAAAACATGAATTGATTTTCTTTTACCTCTTGTTGTCGCCTCCTCCTTGAAGTGGCAGGCCCCTCGTTGTCGAATGTGGGAGGAGCCTAGCATCGACAACGACAACCTCCTCGCCGTCCTCGGCCCAATGCGCAGCAAGACGGGGCGGCCATATGTGGTGTGGGGCTGCGGCCGTGCAGAGGAGGTCGTCAAATCAATAATTCAAGTCACACACTCCTATAATCCGCCTTTTTATTTCATAAAATTAATTTCAACTATGTCGTATTGTATCAAAATACTTCGTAGCTGAAAAGAAGTATCCAATTGACATGTGTTATTTTACAATAACCCATGTTTGTAGCAATGAAATACCACAACTACCCTACATGATATATGGCGCAGCAAGGTGAAAAACCCTGATCCTTCTTGTTGGATAATCGATGGCGCCCCCTTTGTTACCGAGGAGATGAGAGAATCTCCGGGGCCAGCTATCACCGCGACAGTCAGGTGAAGTGGGGGAGGATTCGGTGTGACGCTGTTCTAGGGTGGCGACGGGTTTGGGTGATCTACGGTGAAAAGAGGTGGTATGGCTAAGATTGAGCGATATAATATTGTATGAATTAGAATTTCTAATCTTTTGTTTTTGAATTCATTTGCCCAAATTTGTATTATGATTGCACCAATTATGTTGTTTGTATTCATTGGGCTCCACTTGGATTTTCCATGGCCTCCATACTACCCATACATAAGAGCAACTCTAGTAGATCAGTTCAACATATTGTCAGCCTTCACAACATAAATGAAGCGCGTCCTAGAATACTTTTGAAGTTGTCGAGGTGACGTGTTAACTCACAATCGCCATATCGTGCCTCCATTCTCCCTTTTATTTGAGTTGAAACAGTGGGGTGAAACATTTGTTCAATTTCAGTTCAAACTGCAAAGGCCAGTAATCATGCATATTTGCACAATTTGCATGAACAAAAGCAATCAAAAGTATCAGGCACAAGTTTTTTTTGCCTAAACACAAGCATCATTTTAACATCTGGAAATCACATGTCAGTCCCTTCTCCGGTGTGGGCATGACATCCTCTTATTTTATTTTTAAGAAAACACACCCGAAAACATCTTATGTCTCATATTTATCAAGGAATTAGCTGGTAAAAAGGAGATACAACTCGACACAACACAACCAGTACAGAATAAATATATAATGAAACTCATATTGATCGTCTTGTTCATTCGATTGTTCGACCGCTGCCAGCGATTGATATATGCAATGAACAAGCAGCAAATACTAGGTCCTCTGCAAATGCCCTCGCCATTAAGGCTTTGAAAACAGAACCACTCGCCGTGGACAACGAGATCAAATAACCGTAGATGGAACATCGACTAGGGACACACCCCAAGCAGCACAGGTTTGCAATCCTTCACCATCAATTCAGAGGGTTGGAGAAACCGGATCTTACCGCAGACCCAAACGAACGAATAGATTGAAAATGTCACCAGTGAACAACTTCTCTCGAATGACACACATACTTATTCCAATAGGCATCACATCCTGTGGGGGTAGTAGTTCCCTTCTTCCTCGACGAATCAAGGGCTTGGGATTGAGCTGCATCCAAATCCTTGACCTTTGTGTCCAATGTCTAGAAATGCTCCACCCAAGCACCACCAAGACAAAAACAATGGGGGTCAACAAGGAGTCACCCATCATACTATCTAGAAATGACTGTTGTTGACCGACGATGCTCCCTCATGCACAAATGTATCATATACAACACAAAGCTTTTACAAAACTTTGTACACACGCACATAGAATGTCCGGATATACACCCAATTTTTATTTGACATTTTAAAATGCTCTTCTGGGCAGTGGGAGCATAGGCTCCTTTGAGCCAAATTGGATTCCTATTAGTTACGTCATGATTGCAAGTCATTTTTCCTAGAGGAAACGATGGAAGGTATCATCTTATTAGTGTCAAGAAACAATTACAAAGATGAGAAGAGCCCTAATGCTGCAAGAAAAACAAAAACAACCAACAACAAGCACACAACTAACTGCACTTGCTTCATGGCTTTTGAATACCACAACTGGGCCGAACCCATCCCGGTAAATCCCATAGACATATTCCTACGGTTTCTACCAATGATACATAATTCCTAGGGTTTCCTCACTTCCTATACTCGATCATTTCAGGGCAGTAGCGCCCCGACAGCAATTCAACCTGCTCGATGAAATGCTTCTCCCAGTGGCCACCGATGCCGCGCACCATCTGGTTCCATCTCTGGCGACAGACCTCCCCAGATCTGAGTAGAGAAAAACACTTCCCATTATTGTAACCAAAAAAGATAGCAGTATAGTTCATTTCTTTCGGAATTACAGAGTACCAGCACAGAATGAAATAACCAGCCGTACTTGTGTATGCACGTCAGGGTTGGTTATCGAGCAGATTTTGTTTAACTCCGTACATGATCCAAATGCATACTATCGCTAGCTATCTATTGTTCATCTTGATAAGCATGAAACGGTAAATTTTGCGAGCTGGAATCGGCAGTCACAGTCAGCACTCACCTGTGATCGAGAAGGCTGTCCCAATCAACATCTTCAACACAAATAGCGTCATCCTTTTGAAGCCTGTTTGTTTTACAAGAAAAATTAGCACAAGGAATACATATTGTTCCATGATGACAGGGCACTGAAAATAAATAGCCCATATAGGAGGCCTAAGCCTGAAACAACAAGCAAGTCTACATTAAAAGTTAAAACTGGTGCAAGCTAAGAACAGAGACGAAAAATGTAGGGATGCCAGACTTTCATTCTGTCCCATTAGGTACAGAGTTGTGGCCCTAAACAACAGAAAACATACACAACATGACCAAGCAAACAATGAAATAAGAACATAGACAGCATGACAAAGGAGGCATTTAAATTCCTACTTCTGAAGTGCATGCCTTATGGTACTTTGTTATGATGTACACCCACAGCATTATTTGCATCAACGATACATCCATACCTTTAGGAAGTACTCAAAATATATGTTTATGGGTACTTCCCTAGGCAGGCTTGTTAAACATGTAACACCGTATACGGTATGGTGTAGTACACCAACCGTATACGGCCCCTATGTATACGCCTTCGGAGGCTTTCTGGCACTATATAAACACGCACCCCGAACCCTAACAGGTATCGGTTTCCGCTACGTTTGATATGGTATCAGAGCCAGCTCTCTTCCACCTCTAGCCGCTGATCCGATCTCAAAACCAAAACCCAAAAACCCTAGAAAAACCTACGACCACAATCCCGTGCCGCACCCATGGCGAGCTCCTCAACCTCGCCAGCTAGCCTTGCCGCACTAGGATCCCCTCCCTCCACCAAGCTGACTAGGTCCAATTTCCTGTTCTGGCAGACCCTAGTCCTCCCGCCGATCCGTGGTGCTCATGCCTATGGTCTCCTCGATGGATCTGAGCCCGCCCCGGCGAAAACCTTGGAGGTTGAAGATGACAACAAGAAGAAAATGATAATCCCCAACCCAGCCTATACCTCCTGGGTCACGCGGGATCAGATGGTGCTCAGGTTTATCAACAACTCGCTGTCACCAGAAATCGTTGCACATGTCTTTGGGCTGCAGACCGCCGCCGAGGTGTGGGCGGTCATCACTCGCATGTTCTCCACGCCCTCACGGACGCGGATCAACCATCTGCGAGGCTGCCTCAACAGCACCAAGAAGATGACCTGACGGCCGCCGCCTTCTTTGCTCAGCTCAAGGGCTTCTCCTCTGAGCTCGCCGCTGCCGGAAAACCCATCGAAGACGACGAGATGATCGGGTACATCCTCAACGGACTCGACGCCACCTACAACGACCTCGTGACTTCGGTCAATGGTAATCCCGGTACCACACTTGATGATCTTTTTAGCCAAATCTGTGCTCATGATCTGCGCCGAGATATGCTCTCTGCAACCGGACAGGACGAGTCCTTCGTCTCCTCCGCCAACACTGCTCGTCGTGGCGATGGAGGCCGTGACAATGGCCCCCGTGGAGATCGGGGCCGATCTGCTGATCGTGATGCTGATCGCGGTGACTACCGTGGTGGCAACCGCGGTGACTACCGTGGTGACCGCGGTGACTACCGTGGCGACCGCGTTGAACGTGGAGATCACCGTGGTGATCAAGGCCGACGCGATGGTGGCTGACGCCGTGATGATCAAGGCCGCCGGGACGGTGGTCGACGCCGTGATGATGGAGGACGTCGCGACAATGGGGTACGCCGCCGTGGCCACGACCGTGCTCCAATTCCCTTTGTCAATGTCACCTGCCAGATCTGCAAGATCCATGGCCACCCAGCTTCTGATTGCTTGTGGCGCTACCAGAATGATGGCTCCGACAGCGATGATGATCGCCAGGACGACAAGGCCGCCAACATGGCATCTTATGGTGTGGATACCAACTGGTATTCCGACACTGGAGCTACTGATCACATCACCGGCCAGCTGAACAAGCTCACCACGCGGGAGAAATACGATGGATGTGAGCGTGTCCACACCGCCGATGGCAATGGTATGCAAATAAGTCATATTGGTTATTCAACATTATGCACCCCACATACATCTTTACATCTCAAAAACATCCTTCATGTGCCTAATGCATCAAAAAATCTTTTGTCTATCCATAAGCTTACAATTGACAATGATGTGTTTCTTGAGTTTCACCCATTCTTTTTCTTGATTAAGGACCAGGCCACAAGGAGAATTCTGTTTAAGGGTCCCTGCCGTGGTGGTCTCTACCCCTTACTGCCTGTCTCTATAGGGTCGTCCAAGCATGCGTTCATCACAATAAAGCCTTCATCATCTACATGGCATCGTCCTTTAGGGTATCCTTCTTCTTTTGTAGTGCAACAAATTCTTAGAAAGCATGAACTATCTTATACTCCAGAAATAAGTCCTTATATTTGTGATTCTTGTCAACTAGCCAAAAGTCATCAGTTGCCATATCCTGTATCCACTAGTGTATCCACTGTTCCTTTGAAACAAGTCTTTTCTGATGTATGGGGTCCTGCCCCAGCCTCTGTTGGCAAGCACACTTATTATGTAAGCTTTATCGATGATTTTAGCAAATTTACTTGGATCTACTTGCTTAAGAAACGTTCAGATGTGTATCAAGTTTTTCTCAATTTTCAGCAACTTGTTGAGCGCAAGTTCAATACAAAAATCATCACCATGCAAACTGATTGGGGTGGTGAGTATGAAAAGCTAAATAGTTTCTTCCAAAATATTGGTATTACACATCATGTTTCATGCCCACATGCTCATCAACAAAATGGTTCAGCTGAACGTAAACATCGCCACAAAGTTGAAGTTGGTCTTGCCCTGCTTGCAAATGCATCTATGCCTCTCAAGTTTTGGGATGAAGCTTTCATCACCGCCACATTCCTCATTAACTTGCTCCCTAGCAAAGTCATCAATTTCGAAACTCCTGTTGAGCGTCTCCTACACACAAAACCAAACTATGATTCCCTTCGTGTTTTTGGTTGTGCTTGCTGGCCCAACCTTCGCCCATACCGCCACGGTCGCCAGGCGAATCCTTCTCGGGTGCTGGTTCGGCGTCATCTCCAGGCTCCGGATCTTCTGCAACGGCGTCTCCTGTTGCTTCTCCTGCACCTGCTGCTCGAACAAGGTTACAAAAAGGTATAAAACAACCAAAAGAATATAAGGATGGCACAATTACATATGGTAGACAGCCTAAAATTTATAGAGAAGCAAATTCTGTTCGCTATGGCTTGCTAACATCAACAGGAGAACCCTCTTCACTTTCGGAAGCTCTTGCCAATCCGAAGTGGAAAAAGGCAATGGAGGAAGAATATGATGCTTTATTGGAAAACAAAACTTGGCACCTTGTTCCTTCAAGCCCCAACAAAAACTTGATTGATTGTAAGTGGGTCTATCGTATCAAGAAAAATGTTGATGGCACAGTTGATAGGTATAAGGCTCGCTTAGTTGCAAAAGGATACAAGCAAAGGTATGTCATTGATTATGAGGACACCTTCAGCCCTGTTGTCAAAGCTGCAACTATCCGAGTGGTGTTAGCTATTGCAGTTTCTAGAGGCTGGAGTTTGCGGCAGCTATATGTCAAGAACGCGTTTTTACATGGTGTTCTAGAAGAGGAGGTTTATATGAAACAACCACCAGGTTTTGAAAATCCTAATGCTCCATATCACATTTGTAGGCTTGATAAAGCACTCTATGGATTAAAGCAAGCCCCAAGAGCATGGTATTCTCGTCTCAGTTCCAAGCTTAGTGAGTTGGGATTCAAACCCTCCAAGGCTGACACCTCTCTATTTCTCTATCACAAATCAGGTATCATCATGTATGTCTTGATTTATGTTGATGACATCATTGTGACTAGTTCTTCCAATGACGCCATTTCTACTTTGCTTAGTGCTCTTAATAAACACTTTGCAATAAAAGATCTTGGTGATTTACACTTTTTCTTGGGCATTGAAGTTAAGAAAATACGAGATGGTTTGTTGCTAACACAGGAGAAATATGCTATGGATTTGTTAGCCAGAGTGGGGATGAAAAACTGCAAACCAGCTCCGACGCCTCTGTCTCCTACTGAGCCGTTGTCACTTCATGATGGTGTTCCTCTTGGTCCTTTAGATAGTACAGAATATCGCAGTATTGTTGGTGCTCTTCAGTATTTGACTCTTACACGCCCTGATATATCATTTTCTGTTAACAAAGTGTGTCAATACCTTCATGCACCAACTACAACTCACTGGACAGCTGCCAAGAGGATCCTACGCTATGTTCAGGCTACATTATCACTTGGTGTTACATTTATTCGTTCCTCTCACATGAGTCTAAGTGCCTTTTCAGATGCAGACAGGGCTGGATGCCCTGATGATCGACGCTCTACTGGAGGTCTTGCTATCTTTCTTGGACCGAATCTTGTTTCCTGGAGTTCTCGGAAGCAAGCTACAGTTCTAGATCAAGCACATAGGCAGAATACAAGGCTGTAGCTAATGCTACTGCAGAATTAATATGGGTTGAGGCACTCCTTCTTGAGCTTGGTGTTCCAATGAAAGAGAGACCATGTCTATGGTGCGACAACATAGGAGCTACTTATTTGTCTGCAAATCCTGTTTTCCATGCTCGTACAAAACACATAGAAATTGATTATCACTTTGTTCATGAGAGAGTAGCAAGTAAAAGTCTAGAAATCAAGTTTATTTCTAGTAAAGACCAAGTGGCTGATGGCTTTACAAAAGCACTTCCTGTAAAACAGCTAGATGGGTTTAAGCGTAATCTAAACCTTTGTAAGAGTTTAGATTAAGGGAGGGTGTTAAACATGTAACACCGTATACGGTATGGTGTAGTACACCAACCGTATATGGCCCCTATGTATACGCCTTCGGAGGCTTTCCGGCACTATATAAACACGCACCCGAACCCTAACAGGTATCAGTTTCCGCTACGTTTGATAAGGCTAACCCTGATTTTAGCAACAATTGCTTTTCAAACCCAGTTACTGTTTTAATGGCGAAAAACAATCGGTATTAAGAGTCTGTAGGATCTTACGCTTCCACCAGTAGATAATCATCAATGTCTGCCCAGATTCCTTTCTTAACCAGTGGAGATGCTAATGTATCGTACCTGAAAGTGGATCAGGAATTAGTGGCCATGTATGCGATATTAACCCAGTCTGAAGATAACATACATGCATATATAAAACAAGATTTAGGAAAAATATACTCATTTTAGCTGTATGAAGGATGGGTTAAAACTAGTTCGATCCGATGAAGCCCACATTATCGCATTACCCCAAACATGACCTGCTAAGCATTGAAACCAAATTGATTTTTCATCTCTAAGCATCAAAATTCCCAGAAAATCTGTATGGCTGAAGAATGTTTAACAATTAACCAGTTACGAGTTGAACTAAGTTAAGAAACGGATCTGACGCTATACACAATGCACCATCTAGCTGTATGACGGACGGGCTTGAACTTAAAAAATTGCCCAAAAAACACTCAACAGCTAACAATACGCATTTTCCAAGCCTATAAATTCAAGCATGCTCAGGTAAGACCTAAACCAATCAGATGCAATTCAACAATAATAAACTGCACTTTATCTCCTAAAATGACCAATTCAGATAAAGATAAAAATAGGAGATATGAAAAAATAACGTGCATTAAAGATTGCAATGTGCATAGTGTTCACTAGAGATTCAGTGGGAAAAAAGTTATACATATAAGGGTAGTAAACAGAAATACTAACCACTTCAGGCAGCAATTCTTGTGATTACGGGTAGTCAATTTCTCACTGATGGCCTCACAGGAAATGTTATCTCTTAGCTGTCACAGAAAATAAGTTAACCCCCTCATAAGATTCATCCACGGTTCATGCTATCCAACAACATGGACAGCTTTGAACATGGAAGCTAGAATGAAGTATAAAATTTAAAACAATTGTGGTAAACTACAGACCTTCCGATGATCAGGATTTTTGTTTTCATGAGCTTTTAAACGCAAGTCAATGTTAACCAAATCAAACAACTTTTGGTGCTCATCCTGAGTCCAATACCCTGAAGAATCACCAGTCAAAGAAGCCACACAGAATAGAAAAGGTCAACAAGAAGGTCAAAATTTTACATTCACTGGGTATGATGGATCATTTGCATAGGGAAGCCCCAATAAACAGAATTTTGATCAGTACAATCCTTCTGTACTTATCTCGTGACCGAATTTCCATTTAACTGATGCCCAGCAACTTAAAACGGGATAAATAATCATCTACGGACATAGTTTGTGGTAGTAGAGCCATATTAGCCCCCAACTCAAAAATGTTGTTGTTTCAACTATTATTTCAGTAATTTCAGTAATAACCAAATATGTGAGGTTTGTTGCTGTTGCATGTTCGATACTTGCACTAAATATTAACTACTCCCTCCGTATCATAATATAAGATGTTTTGGGTATTCCAATGCGGACTACATACGGAGCAACATGAGTGAATATACACACTAAAATATGTCTATACACATCCGAATATTGTCCATATTGGAATACCTAAAACATCTTATATTATGGTGCAGAGGGAGTAGTATACAAAGTTGGGTTCAACTACTGCCATGATTACTTTTACATGACCAGTTTGCCTGAGTGTGACAAAATGATGTGAGAAAATCATACTCAAAGAATAAAAATGATTAATGCAAAACTTATCCAATAGAAGAAAATAAACAATTACATGTTAAGTCAAGCAGGTGTTACAGTCCCGACAGATAAATTAGCTAAGAGATGGCAAAGCTTTAGGAGAAACAGGCACCTTTTTTCAAATTCTCAAGTTTTATTCTTCTCCAAGTATCTTTCACATGGATATCACACTTCCCAAGTTCATGTGCCAATTTCTTCCACTCCGTGCCATTTTTTTTTGACAAACCTGCATCATAATGAAGTGATCTAATCTTAATTACGTGAAGCATAACAAATAACAGAGATAAATTAATCACTTCACAAGTGGCAACACAATCTAAATCATAGCATCCAACTTGCAGCAGGGAAAACAGAAATTTCCACCACAAAATTTTATTCATGATCCACCATGATCTGATATGGGCTGGTGCACAATTTGATGATGATGATGCCATGAGAAGTTTATACCAGTCACCATCAGATCTCACTCCAATGCCTGACAGATCAAACCACCATTTTCCCAGTCGATCAAGCAAACCTTCATCCCTCTTCCTCTGCCACTAGAAGAGAAGGTTGTCGTCCGACAGGATTGAGGGGGGGGTCACTCAAAGGAAATGGGTGTGGAAGGTGAGCCAAAGTAGATAGATCGAGACAGTGGTGGCAGCAATAAGAGGCCCAAGCAACTACATGGATAAATTGCATTAGCTAGTGCATTTACTTCAAGCGGCGGAGACAGGCCGGCTCAACAAACATGTACCTTCCTTTTCAATTTTTCAACTCCTAAATTATCAGATTTATATCAGCTGCAACACAAAACTAATGCATGCAAATCAATGTATATGCACCGAAATATCGGGTTTGTGAACTGCCCGACGAGAGAACCCTATTTTCTCATACCATGAGCCATAAACTATGTATCAGGCAACGAAAACCTGTGAAAATGTTACATGTAAACTACATATATTAAACATACAGCAACAGCTGAAAACGATAAATGAATATAAAATTCATGCTTTTCTTGATTAGCTATAAACTTGTGGTTCGCGCTTGTTGAAGCCAGTTCATGAATGGGTGATGCATGTGCTGTTCCGATTGCCTACTGATGGTACATTCCATGAGACGCAACCTCTGGATCGTATTGTCAATTGGAAGGCTTATTACTCTTCTGATTTCACAGCTGCTACAGATCGGATGCCTCTTCGAGTGTTATTCCATGTTATGGAACACTTATTCGGGAATTCGTATTAGTGACAATTGCCCGTTGTTCTATCAAACTTTGGTGGCACACATAACCACCAAGCAAAAGGTATAAGCATCATGAGGGGAGGAGGTCAGCGAACGACCATCACCAATTGAATTTTTTTATAGGAGTAAAGATTTATAAAAGACATACTGTGAAGTTAGCAGCAAAGATGAATTTATTTCAAATCATGGAGTAAACATGGCCATGGAGTAAACATGGCCATGGAGAAAATAAATATAATTTTATTTCGGCAAAAGGAATTTATTGTACCGCCGAATATACTCTTTTTCTTCCTGTGTCCATTTACGTTCATCACTCCGATTGAGCAATATGCGCTGCCCGACTGTATATGGCACTGTGAGGTCTATGGGGTAACGATTTCCCTGCAAACAACTGCAAACAATGTGCATACTGTGTCCATTTATGGATTGAAGGATGGACTCATCCACACCTTCGGTGCCAAACACCTCCGCAGAATCAGCGAAGCTCACCCGCCTACCCTTGTTCTTTGACCGACCTGCATTTTTCTTCTTCTTCCTTTTTCCTTCTTCAATCCCCTCGCCGTCACCGACTTCGATGGAAAACACAGTCCGCAAAGCTCACTGCATTTCTTTTCGCCCTAATCATTCCTAGTGCACTCCCCTCCTCGCTCTTCCTTCCCTTCTTGCCATCCTTACCATCTACATCAGATTCCTCTTCCCAGGCAGATGCAGCCTTGCCAGATTTACTGCTTTCTTTTCGCCTCTTCTTGATCTCTCCATTCTCACCTTTATTATCGTTTTTGGTGTGGCTGCTCCCTTCTTGATTTCTCCCCATGAATCGACCGCCGGCGGCGGCGGCATTACGCTTGCGTTTGCTCTTCTTCCACTTGCTGGACTGTTGTTTCCCCTCTGCCGCTACATTGTCGACAGCAGCAGTATCAAACATCTGCTTCTCCCCCGTCGTCTCAGATCCTTTCTGTTCCTTCTTCATGTATTTCTTCGCACTGCACTGCACTCGCTCGTATCGCCGTCGATTTTCCCCGACTTCTCGGCACGCTTCGAACCGGAAGAAATAGGCGGGGAGTGGCGACGGGGCGGCGCCGCCGGCGAAGGGCGCGAGGAGGCGAGAGCGATTCAGCGGCGGAGGGAGCGGAGACCGGAGTAGTGCCTGCGGCGCAGTCACTCCCGGAGAGGGTCCGGGCTGAGGCGGAGGCGGAGCCGTGGAGGACAGGGGCAGAGGGCGGCGGAGCGGCGAGCCGGTGACGGCAAGGCGGCGCAACAAAAAAAGAAGTGGCGTTAATGGGCTGATCTGCTTGGTCGATTAGTTTATATGGACCAAAAGATGGGCTCTGTATAGGACCCTTTTTTTTTCTTTGCTGAATGTGGTAATACTAGCATTTGACATGATTTAATTCAACTACACACATCATAGGAACACAATAGTCAGAGAAGTCGATCCTTACAACTCTTACCACAAACCTCCATCGCCTTTGGTGCCACAGTGGGGTTGTCTGTGTGGCAGTATTACAGCGCGTGGGGATACGCCAGGTCATGGTACATCACCAACACCTCCGAGTCACCGTCACATTGTACCTCGTGCATAGCGTCGCCCTGCCCAGAGCTTCGACAGGCAGATTCCCGGAGGAAAACGCGCGTAACTTTATTGGGATCATCTCCATCTTCTGACCCAATCACAATTGTAACTTTATTGGGATCTTCTTAAACTTGGTTCAAGACTTCATTATGTCAATATTTGCCTTCATCTGACCAATATGACATAGAAACTTCCTTGAGATGCCTTCTTGTTCTATCCCATATGATACCTACACTTCCTTCAAATTTTTTTTTTTGACATGTCTCGTATGAAATGGAGACTTCCTTTTAGATTATCCCCACCTTCTACCACATATGACATAAAGATCCCCACCACCAATTCTACCCCATAAGAAATATTTCTTTTGAATAATTTTTACCTTCTAGCCCATAGGACACACCGATATTTTCTTTGGATCCTCCCCACCTATTGATCCATACGATACCCAAATTTTCTTTAGATTTCTTCCTTTTGTGGTATGATTTGATTTAAATTTCGTGGAACGTTCTTCATATCCCTTTATCCTTGTAACCCATATGAAATTGGTACTTCCTTCATATTTTCTCCCACTTTTTGTCTATGTGACGCAAAGAATTTTTTCAATTCTTGGTTACCTTGTGAACTAACTGACATAGACGGTCTCCTCATATCCTCGAGGAATTTGGGTTATGTACCATTGTGCCCTTCTTTACATATTCTTCACCTTGGGACCCATATGAATCGAGCAGAAGTTTTGCTTTAGCATCATGTGCCGAGACTGAAGATCCATCTGCTGTAGTTAGGGAAACATTATGATTTTTCCTATGTTGCACCGTGGCCATGGAATGAAAAAATCTAGAAGTTTCATCACCCAAAGTGACCCATGTTATCTTGCCCCTTTGCTTCCAATAGGCCAACGTACTGCTGCTTAAGAAGAGCAGTTATAAATGGTTATTGAGCTTAACCCGAGTTTATTCTCCTCGGCTTTTAGAAACCGGAGATTCTCCACTGAGTCTTGGAAGGCAATCAACGAATTTAGATCTGCAATGTCTGTCTTCAGAGATGAAAGTGAATGTGCCCAAACTCGCAAAGCTTTTCTGAGAATTTTGAATTTTGCTGTAATACGTTTAGCAGCGCATAATGAATTGACTGCGTCCAAACTGATTCAACAAGTGATAAGAAGCCAGGCATCTCAAGCCATCTATTTTCAAAGCGAAATATGTTGCTCTTAGTCTTAGGGATAGAAGCTTCCATTCAAGCTGGAACACATTCTACGCACACACAACATTCACGCCTAGATTCCACATCCTACATACAATACCCAATGGATTTCAAACTGGTCTACACTACAGCCCGATATTATGCTTACAACAATCATGTAACGCGGTAACGCCACACTTTTTTTACGCGCAATTATAACAACATACATATATATGATCTGCATGTCCATATATATATATATATCACTTCTATCAGGCCGTTGCGTGGGCGCCTCCCTGGTCGCTGTCCGGAACCCAGATGATGCTGAGCTTAGTGAGGAAGTGGCACACGGTCACCTCCCCTGGCTTGACGTTGTGCAGCTCAAAGAACGGGTTCTCCGGGCTCCACTGCGACGTATCGAGGTGGCACACCGCCAGAGCCTCCATCGTCGTCGGCGCCCGGGCGTCCTCCACGCTCGCAAGCGTCACCGTGTATGCGGCGGTGGGGTTGGCCGTGTGGCAGTAATACACCGCGTACGGGTATGTTAGATCATGGCAGGTCACGATCTCCGACGACTCGCCAGAAAGTTTCCGCACGGCCGTCACATTGTACCTCCCACGCAGTGCCCGCGTGCCCGGAGCTTCGACGGGCAAATCGGCGGCTGAGAAGGCGTGGACATGGCGTGTTCCGAGGAGGGATGATGAGAGCTCGGTGAGAGACTCTAGGGAGGTCGCACAGCCTGCTTTTTTACCAGGGAGTGTCTTCGGGTGCTCACATGTCTCCAATGCCCACCCTATCTCTCTGGTCATCCGGAGGGATGCTGGCGCGAACATCGTGATGATATCGGAGAGGTGTTCGGTGGAGAATGGGATGGAGCTAGCGATGTGGCGGGGAAGAAGCAATGGTAGGGAGGTGGTCGGCGGGATGGTCGGGGTGATGATGGAACCCGGTCGAAGCATGTCGTGGAAGAAGAAGACATCTGCCTGTTGTCTCTTGTTATTCTGGTTGTGAGTGTGGGCATGATGGCTATGTTCCGTTGTTCCTACATAACATATATACAAAATTTAAATTTGCGTGATAATTAAATCATCATATTGATTAGAATATACAAAATTGTAACCGGCGTGGAAACCTTACCTTCTATACGTGTTTCATGCCTCGTCGAAACTGTCTTCGGATGTTCTTCATGCTCTGACGCATGTGACATTGTAATTTTGTGTGGATCATCTTCACCTTGGTTCAAGACTTCATTATGTCCATGTTTTCCTTCATCCGACCCGTATGACACCGAGATTTCCTTTAAATTTCCTTGCTCCTTTCCGTATGAGGTCACGACTTTCATTGGATTTTTATTTTGTTCTGTCCCGTATGACATCGATATTTCCTTTACACCTTCCCCACCTTCTACCCCATATGACACTGAGATTTCCTTTAAATTTCCTTGTTCCTTCCCATATGATGCCATGACCCCCATTGGATTATTTTTTTCTATGCCATATGACATCGATATTTCCTTTACGCCCTCCCCACCTTCTACTCCGTATGACACCGAGATTTCCTTTAAATCTCCTTGTTCCTTTCCATACGAAGCCATGACTTCCACTGGATTTTTGTTTTGTTCTATCCCATATGACATTGATATTTCCTTTACACCCTCCCCGCCTTCTACCCCATATGACACCGAGATTTCCTTTAAATTTCCTTGTTCCTTTCCATACGATGCCATGACTTCCACTGGATTTTTATTTTGTTCTATCCCATATGACATTGATATTTCCTTTACACCCTCCCCACCTTCTTCCCCATACGACACCGAGATTTCCTTTAGAACATCGTTGCTTTCTACCCCATAGGACATTGAGATTTCTTTTAAATCCTTTCCACCTTTTAACACATGTAAATCTGAGATTTCTTTCATATCTTCTCCCCCATTTGATCCATAGGATACAGATATCTCTTTTAGATTTTCTTGATTCTTTGGTCTATATGTTGCTAAGATATGTTTCAAATTTTGTGGAACTTTCTTTTTATCTGTTTCAGCATCTAACCCATATGACACTGAGATTTCCTTCAGATTTTCTTCGGTTTTTGGTTTGTGTGTTGTAAGTGATTTTTCTACTTCCTCTTTAACTAGTAACTCACGTGACATTGATTGTCCCTTCAAATCCCTACGGAACTTCGGCTTATGCAGCATTATTCCCTTCTCCATATATTCTTGACCTTGGGACCCATAGGATACAGAGATCTCCTTCAAATCATCTTCAACTTCTTGTGCAATATGAACATATTTATTCACGCGATCAGGTTCTGACACAACTATCTCATTGTTTGGTCCCATTTTCCAGAGTCCTTTGACGAACTTGACGTTATTGGAACTAACACCAGCATCATGAACTTCAGAGGAAATCACTGAATGCAAATAGGGAATACATGATGTACATATACTTGTTAGTTGGTTGATAATGGTTGTGAACGAAAGTTGCAAAACAAAAATGAATTTGATAAGGCAATAAATGCATGCATGCATTCATACTCAACAGATACAAAGTTAGGACTAAATACATAGAATGTGCCTATTTGATACCTATGTTTATTAGAGTCATCAATAAACAAGGAATACAACCATTTTGTTTTACGCGGTTTGCATGGTTTTCAAGGATAGTTTCTTTATGATACAACTAATGGGTACCTCAGTCCAGAAAACTAATGGGCACCTAATAGTGCAAGGATATATTCTTTTTCATATGTAGCGTTATTTGTTTTTGAGATGTACCGTTAAAATAAATTGAGTCCACTGTCTGAACTTACCATTTATAACAAAAGGGAAATCATAAGATATAAGGGCCAGTATTAGAAAAAAAATGAGGTCAGCCAAGTTGGTTTGTAGAGAGAGAGAGAGAGAGAGAGAGAGAGACCGTTTTGTTTCGCTAGCAGGTCACTGATAGCTGGAGGCATTGGAATTCCAGGAAGAACCGCCTCCCAGTAGGTCATTGGCGTCACCGAGTTTGGCGCCGTCGGTGTGGCCATGGCAAAGCTCGGGTGTAGCCCTCCGACGAAGATCTGCGTGCGTCACAAGTATAAGAAAAAAGATCGTTAGATATAGACACCAAATACTTGCTCTACTGCTGGTTGTGTGCATCATTTTGATGCAGAGGCCGGGGTACGCACCCCCTTTTCAAAAAAAATACTTGCTCTACTGACGAACACACACTAACAACGTAAATAGATAACAAATAACTAAACGATTGTTGCAAACACAAGCTAACAAATAAATGCGCAACTATAGTTACAACCACACATTGACCACGTAAATACGCAACTCAGTGTATGGATGCGCACATGAATGTATCTGATAACTAAGAGTGTGATGGATGCATGAACTCACCAAGAGAAGTGAGATGATCATCTCGAAATAGGCTTTCGCCCCGCTTTATAAATAAAGCAACATGCCAAGCAAGTTCAAACACAGTTACAAACATAAGAGCGGAAAGGCCGCTTGCTGGGGGCGCAGCACAAGTAAGCCCACATGAAAAAAGCAAGAAAGAAGTGGTGGGGGGGGGGGGGGGGGGGGGGGGGGGGGGGGGGTGCGAGAGATACATCAAGAAAGACAGAAGAGAGCGAACACAAAAAACTAAGCCCCTCCGGCGCTAGCTGGAAGAAGACGCGGAGACGCGCCGAGCGGTCTCCACAAGTCTAGTGATCATGGCGTCCAGCTGCTCCCTGTCCCGCTGCCTAGACAACGGGTGCCACTGCTGCAAGAAAGCCAGAAGTTTAAACATCGAGTCAGAAGCACGTCGGAGAAAAATCCGCTCGATCACCATCTTATTGCGAATCGTCCATAGGGTCCACATCAACGCGGCAAACACCAACCAGAAGAGGCGTCGCCTCTCCCCGGTACGGTTCGCCTGGATTTCTAGGAACTCGCCAAGGTCTGAGGCCTGCCAAGCAGGCCCCAGCGCCTCGTGGACGAAGTTCCATAGAAACCTGGCAGCGGGGCAGGTGAAAAGGATATGGGTTCCCGTCTCGGGGATCCCACACATGGGGCAGAGCCCATCACCCGGCCCCTGTCGCTTGCGAACCTCCACCCCTGAGGGGAGGCGGTCCCTAAGAAGCTGCCACACGAAGATTTTGATTTTTAACGGTATGGGGGACTTCCAGAGTGGGGAGGTCCAAACTCTAACTGGGGTACTAAAGAGACTCCGATACGCCGACTTTACAGAGAACAACCCAGACGGTGTCAGGTGCCATGACACGAGGTCACGACCGCCTGGCAGCGACTCAGGAAGCAAACTCCGTAACTCTGTCCAAGCTGCAGCCTCGGCAATACCGAATGTTCGTCGGAACGAGATGTTCCAAGTCCCATTGGGTATTGCCGAAGCCACAAGCTGCATCGGGTCCGCGCTGATAGCAAAAAGAACAGGGAACCTATGCTGTAGCGGGCTCCCATCGAGCCACGGGTCCAGCCAAAAAAGGGTGTCCTCTCCATTACCAATGGAGAAGCGGACCCCTTCCTAATCTCATGCTTGATGGATTGGATAGATCGCCAAAATTGGGATCCATCCTGGCGGTCACAAGAAAAGAGGGGGCGACCCTGCAGATATTTCGCTTTGATTAGCTGCAGCCATAGCCCCCCCCTCTCTAAGTATCCGCCATACCCATCGTAGCATGAGCGCAACGTTCATCTTACGGGAGGAAATGATACCAATGCCCCCCATGTCTTTGGGGGTGCACACATCCGCCCATTTGACCATGTGGTACTTCTGACGCCCATTGGCCCCCTGCCAGAAGAAGCGTGAGAGATCCCTGTCAAAAGAGGCGTGCGTGCCTTCTGGGAGTATATAAACTCCCATCAGGAACATCGGTAGACTAGAGAGACAGGCGTCAATCAGGACAGTCTTGCTCGCCTTAGAGGTGAACCGCCCTTGCCAAGGCTCCGCCTTGGATTTGACACGCTGGGTGACCGGTTCTAGGTCCTTAATAAGGATCCTAGAATCACTAATGGGCGTCCCCAGGTAAGTAACAGGGAAGGTAGACAACTTGCAATTTAGTTTGTCCGCTATCCGCTGTCGCTCATCAGGGGAGTATCCCATGATCATGACTTCGCTCTTGTCGAAGTTAATCTTGAGGCCCGACATGGCCTCAAAGCAGAGGAGAAGGAACTTGAGATTAATAATGTCAAGCTCCGAACCCTCCACCATGATCATGGTATCGTCCGCATATTGGAGGTGGGTTATCCCACCTCCAGGAATAAGGTGCCCTACCACACCAGAGATGTGACCGGCCGTCTTGGCTTTGTCCAAGATGGCCGCCAGGGCGTCACCAGCGAGGTCAAAAAGAAGGGGGGAAATCGGATCCCCTTGTCTCACCCCACGCGAAGACCTAAAGTAGGGGCCAATGTCTCCATTAATGTTTATGGCCGTGTTCCCGGACATGACGATCTGCATAATCCACGATATGAAGCGGTCGTCAAACCCACGACGCTCGAGGACCTGGCGTAGAAAAGCCCAGTCCAAACGATCATATGCCTTCTGGAAATCTAGCTTAAGAAAGACACCTTTAAGGTGTCTCGTCTTGACTTCATGAACAACCTCATGAAGAGCCAGAATCCCATCATGGATAAATCGTCCCTTGAGAAAGGCGAACTGATGTGGGTGAGCCAGGCGCTCCACAACTGGCGCCAAGCGTGTTGCACACACTTTGGCGAGCAGACGCATGATGACATTGATCACCGTGATCGGCCTAAACTGACGAACATCCGTGGCCCCTACAACTTTAGGAATTAGGGTAATCACCCCAAAATTAAGGCGGGACATAACTAGTGTCCCAGTATAGAACTCCTGGAACATCGGCATAATCACCGCCTCAATATACTCCCAGAACTTCTGGAAGAAGGATACAGGGAGACCATCCGGCCCTGGGGCCGAACTGGTTTTCATCCCCATAATGGCCCGGCGCACCTCCTCGGGACTGAATGGGAGAGTAAGCTCCCTATTCTCGTCATCCGAGACTAAGGCCCCTAAGGGCCAGAAGTGCGCGGCCAAAGCCACTCCCGTGCGGGGACCCTCCGTAAATAACTCCTTATAGAAGGAGTATATATGGTCGGAAAGGTCCTGGGCCTCCTCTAATAGGAGGCCATCCGCCCATAAGCAAGGGATAGAGCACCTATGACGGCGACCATTAGCAATGGCATGGAAGTATGCTGTATTAGTATCTCCGCGAAGAATCCAATTCTGGCGACTACGCTGTCGCCAGAATATCTCCTCGCCTTTGTAGATCTCCATCAAGGAGTTCTCCAAAGCATACCGCCCCAACCATCCATCCGCGGGCAAACCTGTCGAGTCAGCCGCCATATCAAGCGTCTGAATCTGGGTGAGATGATCATTGGCGCAAGTAATCCCATGTTGCCTGTTGCTATTTGTTGCATTGGTTGCTAGTTTTGGTAATGGTTGTGAAGCAAACCAGTTGGACAAGGAGCCCTATTTATAGTTCAGACGCGTGACCTACTTGCATAAATTTAATGGTAAGCAAAGATGAGTATGAGTACTACGTAAGAATCCAAGATTCATGAGCAACACAAGCTGGACCTACACATATGACCCAGAGGCAGCAGCTACATAGGGTGCCGCTACTGGACGCTGACCACTCAGCCATTCAGGTGACATCTTGCAGTTAAATTGCACCATGCTATCCACGCGGTTATTTTTTTATTGGCTATAAGAGCTGCGTGGCACATCAAGAGCCCTTAGCGGCCTCGCGTATAGTAATTATTGCTGGTTAAAATCTTGTCTTGACTAAACAAAATAGGAGTATGTCTTATATTTTTTGTATGAGAGAGTAATCTGATGTAGCTGCCTGAACATATCCAAGATTCATGAGCAGTACACAAGCTGGCCACTAGAGCAGTCGCGTGCCCAGTATCGATCGATTCCCTTTAATTGGAAGAAATATGTACATAATGGGGAATAGGTTGTCCAAGAACGGTGGCCAATGGGAATGCTAGCTTCTTTATTTTCTTCTTTTTCTTCTTCGAAAAGGAGGCAATGGATGAACTATTCTTCCCAATTCATTTTTGTTGTTGTTGTGAAAACAGTTCTTTCTGATTCGGCTACTGCCTCGGTTGATGCATACAACTTGATAGCTGCATCATGCTATCCATATTGAGTTTGAAACCTCATGTGGTGTGGATGGACGTTAGCATAACTCCAGAGCTCATTCCAAACTAATGAAGGAGAATTCTCTCTGTTATTTCCAGTACTTTTTTGCTTTTGTTATCGAAAGATTTTAATTTCCCAGATGATCAAGAGGGAAGTGATCATAAACCCAACAACTATTTATCCTGATTCGTGCAGCATCCATCCATGCAAGTGGGTCTGTTATTTGTTGCATTGTGAGAGCTCTCTAGGTTTGAATCTTCTTGCATGGTGCAGTCCGGTGGGAGGGCGCACAGCGCCGCCCCGCGATCCCCCACCTGTAGACGGCCGTGGCGGAGCCCCAGCCATCTGCCGAGGCGGCGGCGAAGAGATGACCGCCGCGAACGAACGTGCGAACCTTGGCGGCGAAGCAGGAGGCGATGGAGGGGAAGACGAAGGAGCAGACGATGCAGGTGGGGGTGTCGATCTGTTCACGGCGGAGGGCGGCACCGCTCGTAGGGTTTCTGTCGAGGAAGAGAGCCCACGATCCCAGATAGCCTTGAACCAACGACGGGGCTGGCTCCGTGCGCACGGACGGTCGGGATGGTCCGCATGCGAAGGGGCCCCACCACACGTAATTCCTGGAATTTGAACTTCCGGGGTAACCGCCTCCGCGAGCACCGGATCGGACAGCGCCACTTGGGATTCATGACCTTGAGGTCAAGAACAGAGCCCTCCTTGGCAAGTGGCTTTTTAAGCTACTAACCGAGAATGGGGTTTGGCAGACCCTGCTAAGAAGAAAGTACGTGTGCTCACAAGCTCTTTCTCAGGTTTACTGGAAGCCGGGTGATTCTCACTTCTGGGCTGGCCTCATGGCCACCAAGAAATACTTTTTTCCGCATGGGTCTTTTTCAATTCAGGATGGATCGGAAATTAGGTTCTGCGAGGATAAATGGATGGGTAATGCCACTCTCCGAGAACAATTTCCGGCTTTATACAACATTGTGCGACATAGGAGCGATACACTCGCCAAGGTGCTGGAATCCTTCCCACCAAATGTGTCGTTCAGAAGAAGTCTGTTTGGTCCTAGACAAGCATCATGGAATGCTTTGTTACAGCGTCTTGCTTCAGTGCAGTTGACGGAAGGATCTGATAAATTTCGATGGAACCTCAATGAGAATGGAAAATTCTCGGTGGATTCTATGTACAAGGCATTAGTGCAACCTGAGATTCCAGTTGTTAATATTAAGAAGATTTGGAAGATGAAGATTCCACTGAAAACTAAAGTGTTTGCGTGGTATCTTCGTCGAGGAGTTATTCTTACTAAAGACAACCTTGCTCGGTGGAATTGGCAAGGAAACAAATCGTGTGTATTTTGTCCTCATGACGAGAGTATACAACACCTTTTCTTTCATTGAAATTTTGCTAGATCTATATGGTCAGCCATTCAGATAGCCTCGAACTTATATCCACCTCGTAGTGTTGCTAATATATTTGGCAACTGGTTCAATGGTGTAGACTCATGGTTTAAGCATCTATTTAGGGTGGGAGCGATTGCCGTTATTTGGTCGCTATGGCTATGTAGAAATGACAAGGTTTTTAATGACAAAAATGTCTCTCTTATGCAGGTCATCTACCGGTGTACGGCTTTGATCCGTTCATGGGCGCCTTTCCAGCGTGCGGAGCATCGATCCCTGTTCACGGAGGCGTGTACGCGGTTGGAGGATTCGGCGAGGGCTATTTTTACCCTTCATGGATGGCAGCATAATCTTCGGATTGGTCCTCCAGCAGTTTAGGCGTCTTTACAATTTCTCATGATGATATGTAATTCGCCTTTTATTTTCAATGTTTTGATACTCTTGTGGACATGTGGCTGTGTGCATCTTAGCTATGCAGAGGCCGGGTACATGCTTAAACCTTTTAAGTAATAAAGTTCCCTTTATCGAAAAAAAAAGATCTTTGGCTAATGTTTTTTAAATAATACACTAAATTAATTAAATTCCAGAAATAATACGCGTTTTTATTTTTTTTCAAAACTAGGATCCAGTCGGTCGCGGCGAAACCGACAGGACCTAGTCGGTCACGACGAAGCCGACAGGACCCTAATCGGTGACGTCGAAGACGACTAGTGGCGTGTCTCACACATACACGCCACTAGTCGTCTTTACCAGTGGCGTGTATACGTGAGACACGCCACTAGTCGTCTTCGACGTGACCGATTAGGGTCCTGTCGGCTTCGTCGTGACCGACTAGGTCCTGTCGGTTTCGCCGCGACCGATTGGGTAATATTTTTGAAAAAAAATAAAAACACGTATTATTTCTGGAATTAAATAATTTTCGTGTATTATTTTAAAAAAAAAATAGCCAGATCTTGGTGCATACGGCCGATTGTCTCATCTCACCATTGGCTTTAAACAATACACCATGTGGAACTCGCTCTTCCTTGTTTAGCTCTTGTTGGAACAGGGACTTGCCAATGCATATTTGGTAACATCTGTCAACCGTAACATATGTATAGCCCTCATCTCTTGTGAAAAGAGGAAGTGAAAGCAAATATAGGATGCCAGGTGGAGCCACGCGAGACATCCCTTGTTGTTCTTGACGATTCATCACATAGCCGGTGTAAAAAGGGACGGAGTTTCATGAGCATGCACTGCCGGATTTCAGGGTTTTACGAGGGTCAAATGTTGGCGCTCAGCAAAGAAACATGAGCTGACGGACATAATAAAGAGGAAAAAAAAACAAATTTAGCTCTTGCAACATTAATGGGCTCGATTCACAGCCCGTAAGTACAAAAAATTGAAGCAGCACATTTCAACTACATGATCATTCAAGTCCATATATAAGGCAATTTGTTCTATTTCTATAAAGTACATCACCACCTGTATGAAGAATAACCTTTATTGACGAAACTAACTATAATACAACAATATGTAACTACGAATATATGATCACCACCGGGGAGTTCGTCAACCAAAAAAATCATAAATTGTAAATTCTTCTATCACCAGCACGTGCAATCAGTCTCCTTCCTGACCAAATTCATAGAATCATCTGTCCAAGATCAGTTCTCGCGTCTAAGCGAAGTATGATGACGAGGACGACATATCACGCAGAACCTGCAGGGCATAAACAGAGCAAAACCCATGAGAAATGAACTCATCGACGACTAATGCAACGGCAAACTGAAGATTTCAGAGCTTGCCTCGAGCTCGTCCTCTGTGAAGGCGTCCTTCTGGATGCTCCAGGTGTCGGCGTGTGTCCTCTTGAACTCGGCGACGGCTTTCGTCATGGTAGATTTTACAGGGGACGGCTCGCGGATGGAGCGGGCGAGCAGCGTTACGTGACCAGGAAGCCAGCTGCAAAGAGCACATGTAAGTACGGAGCAATACAACTATCACCAGTTCTGTTACCAGTGAAAAAACTAAGATATCACGGGGCGGCCTGCTTTCCTTGCCAAGGTAGTGTCACCTCCTAGCTATCCAATAGTATGCAACAAGGTGAAAGAGACGGAGAGAGTACCTTGGCATGTCGTATGGGACAGAAAGCACTGAAGCCGTCAGAGCAAGCACTGCACCATGGATGGTAGCGACAGGGTGACCTGACTTAGGAGTTCTGCCAAGTGAAAAACATGAAGGGGTATTACGAAATTATCTGCTCAACAGTCTGGTGACATGAAAAGACTACATGGTAAGATCAGATATTCAGTACAACCTTCTCCTAGTATCAAGGATACGTTGGGCTTGTGCGTATGATCTGTCACGGAAATCCTTGGAGAGATCCTTATCTATACCCTTCATTAAGCTTGCAAGAACGCCAGCAGCATGCTCCCTGACCTGAACATAGAATAGTATAGTTCATATGCACGCTATATACCAAGGCAAAGGCTAGCAATACAAATAGTAATTTAGCTCATATTTTCATGTCAAAAATTGTACAATTTTTTTTTGAATAAAGACATAGAGGAAACGAAAATTGTTCAGTGAATACAGGTCAAATACATATATATACTTGCCTCAACTTGGTTATCCACAAGTAACTTCTCAATTGTTTGCCAAATTTGTAGTTTCTCCGAGGCAGAAAGAAGGAAGGTGTGCCTGTGACAAAGGTAATTTATTGTATTAGCTCTCTCTGTGTTAGCTCCAGGACCACTGGGAGAAACACAAGCCACATGACAACTAAAGAAAAACTATTCGATCAAGAGACTATATCCGTAAGTACCACATAATGTGTGTTTCTATCACCCTTTAATGAGAATATAAGACATAATAACCTTCACCAATTCATGCATAGTACAATAGAAACAGTCACTGTGCTGTTTGTAGCAATGACCTAGGTTTTGACACTGATGAAGTACTATCAAGCTAAATCTCTCATTATGTGTACCAAATTTGCGAAGCACAATACATTGTGGAATAAAACCTTTATGGGCAAAATAGCAGCCAGAAGAGGGGATTTTGAACCTGTATGTAAAGGTCCGGAGATATGATAACAACGCAGATCTGGTTCGCCAGTTAGGATCATTGACCGAAGAGAGGATAGCCATAATAGATGTTTCAAGAAAAGGACGCTGCCATATCCGCCATTTCAACAATTCAAATGCTGCCTTCGCAAGCAATGACAAGTCTTTGTTTGATGTTTCCTGCGAAAACACAATAAGGCCACCAAACTGTTAGAATACATTCAGTAACTCTTACAATTAACAGTACCCATCTTTATAAAAAAGAGAGACAGATCTCAATTTTAAGAATTTTAATAGGCAGGATCAACTTCTGTCTTTCCTCAAAAGGAAAATGCATCAACTACACTCTTAAGATGTGGTTATCAAGAAAATCGAAAATGGAAAAATTTCACCTGCATCGTTCTTATTTCTCTAATAATACTGTGAAAAAGAAGCAAGAAAGAAAAACATCACATTCAACTATGATAGGGTTATGGCACCATGGCAAAGTTACCATATTATGTACCTGTAATGATAGAACAGGGTAGAAGAGCCCAATAATAACATCTAGTAGGACAGAAGATCTCCCAGACTTCAGAGATGCTATCATAAAATGAAAAATCTGCAAAAGAAAAGCATAAGCCTAGAATGAAGAAATGGAATAGTACACTTTTTGACATGGAGAGAAGGTATTAAATAAGCACCGTTTCCATTCTTTTAGCATCAGCCTCATCTTTACTGTCCAAGCCATCTTCAGTGGCTGAATCCGATGCCAACCCCAGTTGCTTAGATTGAATATTGTTCTGTATACTCACAGATAACTCAGTAGCTCCATCTGTCAAACGTTTGGACCAGTATTCGTTTCCTGTTTGTTCAGTCATGCTTACATCCCCACAAAGTTCTCCTGGTGAACATGCAGGCCCAAATGACCCAGATAGTCTCACATTAGAGCATGCAATAGACATTGCCACACCAATCGCTTCTCTTACCTGAACTCCAAATGAATGAAACGAAACGAATAAGACTTCAGTCATCCGAGATAATTAATATTTCTGTTCAGCACCAATTGGGAAGGGGAGTGGGAGCTAAGAGGGGATTTATGATATATTAATTGTTACTCTTGGAATTACCCTCTGATCCATATTAATTGTCGCCAAATCGGATGTATCTAAGACTTATTTTAGTGCTAGATACATCCGATTCGGCGACAATTAATATGGATTGGAGGGAATAAAAGATATATTTTCATTATGGATTTAGACTTTGCAGTTTGCCTACACGAATAAAATGAATTTATCAATGGAATTTGGCATGTAAAAGGTGCTTTGTCATGTATCCTCCAGTAGCCCAAAGCTAGTGCGTACACATCTGACAATTATGTCAGTAAGTAGTCTCCCACCAGAAGAGAGTTCAAGCCTTAATATAAGCATGTTATGCATCCTACGGTAGCCCAAAGCTGGTTCATCTAACAATTCTGCTGGTTACTCACCAGAGGATACTTCAAGCCTTAATAAGTGTGGTACAGTTTACAGAAAATTTTAATCCAGCAGTCTAAGCCTGATTACAGCCAAGGTTCTATTAAGCGCTACGCGCTGATTGAGCGTTTTGCCTCCGCTTTTCTCTTTTCTAAAGGATTAAAGTGCTAAGCACAATTAAGCTCATGTTTAAGCGCAGTTGAGCGCTAGGCGTTTTGCTCCGCGCCTAAGTCCTTAGTGAAGATATAGTCCTTAGTGAAGATATAGTCCTTAGTGAAGATATAATTTACAGCAATATGCATACATCGATATAAACCCAAAGTCCTTAGTGAAGATATAGTGTACAACATTAAACACACAGATTAGTCCTTCCAGAACAGAAGGGAAACTGATTTTGCTAAATTTGACGATAAAAACAGTTCTTATATGCGACCACAGTATCAACTAAAATAATGACAAATGGAATAATGAAAAAGGTACTCTCACAGTGAAGAGATCTAATGTTACCTGTGCAGACGAGTGACTCATGTTGTCAAGCAGCTCATTGAGAATTTTAACATGATACTGCTCCTCTGCTGGGGACATTTTACGTGGAGAAATTTCAATCAGAGCAACAGACAGAAAAGAATATCTCTTGGCAAGTACACTAGTTGCTATGGATTGGGGAACTGCTGTACATAAGCAATATAATACTTTTTGCCTGAGAACAGGAGCACGAGTTCCAGATCTTTCTTTCCCAGTAACAGCATATCGAATGCAAGATGCCCATTCAGGAGCTGATTCCACAGATGGAGCTAACACAATCTTCTGCAACTGAAGCATCAACCAGTCGCTCCCGGACTCCAAATTCCCAGTGACATCAGAGTGAAGCATGCCTGCCATGGCTTCAGCTGCTACACATTGCCTCGATCTTTCTTTTGAACTTAGAAATTCTTCAAGTGCACTCTGAAGTGAAGACATTGCTGGCGTTCCACATTGTTGTACAAGTCTTTTGAATATCCTTGCAAAGTTGGAATAGAACGTGCCACCGCCCACTAATGAAATCCAACTCGGGGTGCATGGCCACGCGGCAGAGAAATCAAAATAGAAGTAAGTCATCGCTTTATCAGATCCACTTTGAAAAGATGAAGCTCCGTAACTTGCTTTTGATGAACCATCATTATCAGATATAATGTGGACATGTGATAGACTGTTTAGTGTGTCACTCATAAATCCTTCCTCTTGGATTATGTCATTCAAGAAATTTCCTGTAGACGAAATGCTGGTTTCTTCAACAGATGCCTTATGAGGTGTTCCTTGTAATAGTGTGTTCAGAGCAGATATTGCAAGCATCCTTGAGTGGGGGAGTTGACTCTTCAAATCCCTTAAGAAATGACCTAACATAAAACAGACATTTTAGACAATGAAGGACAAAGACGTGAAAGAAATACCCAAGTTGGTCTTTCAGGAACATGCAGGTGGAGATAATGAAAACGAAATGCATGTTCCATTTCCATGTTACAAGAGAGCAAACTATCCATACCAGCAGTTTCCGCCAGGATCCGTGAATATATGTCAGGCTCACTTCTGGATGCCAAAATTAGCAACAGAAGTACTCTGTTGGCCATCAGGTTGTACCTGAAAGTATGCAATTTGCAAGTTTAAGTAAAATGCATGTAAATGGCTGGAAAGACGACGACGTGACAGTTATGATAAGATTAAATTATCAGGAGGAATAATGAAAATTAGATTTTTTGCATTATTATCTTTGTAAAAGTGCTATATATAGACTGCTTCCAAGGACAAACCACTCAGAAGAAAGCTTCAGATGACAAGTTTTTCTCTCAAAATTATAACAAAAAACATAAATTATCAATTTTTCTAGTTCCACTAGATGATTATGAAAGCCATGTCTCATTATCACATCACAATTCACATGTCATGTTGACAACAAGTACTGTGCTCAAGTACAGCGCATGATACTACCTTTTGTAGCCTACATACAAAGGAACAGTTCTAGGGAAACAGAGGGAGCAGTATTCAGAACTATGAGGATGAGGCATCACAGGTTGTGGGCACGGTGAATTTGCTCGTGGGTATACTTACAAGCAAAGCATAGAACTCTAGAGAAATTCTCTATGGCAAAACTAAAGTAGAGAACTGGGAAGATAATGTTTGACATACTTACATCAAACAAAAGAGATCTTTGATATTTCAAGGTAAAGAAAAAAGAAGTGCTAGATGCCTAGATGGTACTATAGACATGACAGTTTTGAACGGTATGGTTGGCATATACGAATCGCTTACCGCCAATGTAGACTGTTAGTCTCAAAGCCCAAAGCATTAATTTGAGAAAATAATCTGAGAAACCCTGGCTTGTCAGACTGACTATCAGCACTCTTGAAGAAACTCCTTGATATTCCAGAAAAACGTATATTGTACTTCACAAATAGCTGTAAACATCATATACAAAACATTTCAGTGGCAAATATTGTCTTTTTGTTCTCTTCGTCTTCTGTTAATGAAATATACCTCAGTAATAGCTTTCTGGCACTTCAGCGATTCATGATGAGAACTACAGAAGAAAAGGATTTGGTTTAGTAAATACATGTCAATAAAGTTCCTTGTTCAATAAAAACATACTGCAGGATTTCTTTCCTCTGTTTGTTCAGTGATCATATTTGTTTGTGTGTAATACAATGATACCTTACTAGTAGTTCAGCTGTTAGAAGTGGTAAGAGAACCTAGAGTGTTATACCTTTCCAAAATTCCCATGATAAATGAAGAGAGGGAAAGAGAATCCTACATTGAACAATGGCGTTAACACTATCAACTTTACTGACAAAACTTAACTAAGTATATGAAGTTTGAAATAGACATACAGTTGTCAAGTGTCTCAACACAGTATGTGATGAGAGAATGCTGCAAGAACCAAGCACCACATGTTCAGGGGCTTTTGAATCACGCAAATTCTCAGTCAGGATAAGAACACAACTAGAAATTAGAGAAGGCCAGCGCTTCAGCAATTTTGTTAGGGATCTTCCAGCATACCTGTATCAAAAGAATTTAGAAAAATGGAAACATCATAACAGATTAAAGTAGGTCATTACTACATGACCACATAATCCTTCAATCAAAACTTCATTTATGCAACGAGGTCAAGATCAACATCACGCAAACAGAGAATTATGATAAACAAATAAATATCCACAACTGTGTGAACTTCATATTCCAAAATAGGGAGGAACAATAGAAGAGCGATAATGTATACAGCTGAAATTAGTATGTCTTGCAAATGCTGAAGGCAATATTCGATTCAAATACATACTACAAGTTATTGCAGCTATATAGTCACATATAAGTAATTCGAAAGAGGGGAAGAGAGCTCACGAGCGAACAGTTTCATAATTGTGTAGTGAGAGATCTAGGAGATCATTCACCATAGTAACCATGAGGCTAGAGGGAGACACGTCTGCATTTGTACGGTATCTCTGGTATGATGATTGTGCACATCTCCACGTATTATGCAAGTGTGCTTTATCGACAAGTGCCCATCTAGGCCTACCAGAAGCACAAAGTTTGATTTAGAATCACAGTCCATGTAATAGAATCAAACCACACAAGATAGGGCAGACCTACCTCTTTTTGCCTTGAGCATGAAATGGAACAATAAAGTTGCATGGAGGCTCAATGATGGCAGCAGATTCTAATTTCCAAGCTTGAACATGACTTGACCATTCATCATATTCCAAGCTACCTACAGCAGTAAACCCTCACATCAACAGTCAAAACTTTAAACGTAAGTTTGAAGTATAGCTGCCATACCATAGTTTGCCAAAGCATCAATCACACGTAATACAAGTGCTAGGAGGATACTATCATCAGTTCTGTCCTTCAATAAGTACCTGTGAAAAGAAGTGTGATGCTGAGACTAACTAAACTTGCAAATACTGGGAGCAAATAAGATTAAAACATACTATTAAGAAATTCTGGATGGGGTACAAATAAATGATACCTGCAAGCTAAGTGCACAACTTCTGCAGCCTTTTCACGCATTTCAGAGCTGCCGATTGTGCTACCAGAGGATCCTGCAATAAAGAAACTGGGCTCTACTACCTTGGACCTCCCATCTTTATATGATGGACGCATTTCAGGTAAGCATGACATTACTCCCTGCAATGCAGAATGAATGCGCAATAGTGTTACTTTTAGGTGCTCCTTCTCATCTCCTGCCAAAGAACAAAACAACTAAATATCAAGAGAACACTTACACAAAAAAACTGAATGAGATAATAAGCAAACAATTTAAATATTAACATAGTTTGGCGTGATCAGCTTCCTGTCAAGGCCGATCAGCATACAGACTTTAAAATACTAACATACATACTGATTCTTGCATACAAAAACACATGTAGTAATTAGTACTCTCTACATGTACAACCAAACCGATAAAACTACACAGGATTTTCTGGTCAGAACTAGAATATACCTTTGTCAGAATGACCTTTCGTCTGGCAAATAGTCAAAAGATCTTCCAAAGCCGACTGAAAATGAAAGTCTAACAACTCATTGGCAAAAGATAGTTCATCTTGACTGGGATCATGCCATTTTGGAGGAAAATTAAGCATTTCAGCCTCCGTGTCCTGCTGAGCTTTTGAGCAACCCCATGGTTCAATAATATTAGCAATAGAATGACAAGAAAATGGCCTGCAAAACAACAGAATTGTTTATTGGCAACATCTAAAAAAAACGAGTCCAGCAGAGGGAGGAACCCCTGCGGATTTTTATTAAGAAGAAACTGCAGGCACAACTCGCAGAGCTGAGGCTCGAACGCGGGTCGTGGGCCGCGCTCACGGCTAACCGCGCGCTGCTGGCCAACTGGTCGACGCCCAGTTCCCCTTATTGGCAACATCTAGTAAATATCAAATGAAGAAACCAGCAAAGTATACAAATGCTAAACATACTTATACTGATCTAGTGGATAATACGAAACCAGGTTCCCTAGCACAGAGCGAAGGAGATGATCACCAGCTCCGTTGACCTAGTTACACCAAAGGAAAAGGAAATTCATGATTTTAAATGTAATATATAAGGTATCTATCAATCCAAATGTATGAAAATAGAGGGGGTATAAAACCTTCCATGAAGGGGCCTGGAATGCAGACACAATTACGTGCTTTAATTCTTCTCTATAGTTGAGTAAGGCGGGACCAGCATAACTGATGGATATAGCCAAAACCCTCAGATAGTAGTCGAGTGCTGTTTCCAGAGCAGGAGAAAGTGTAGCCTGCATGGGCATCCAACGCAACTGGTGTGTGATGCATGTAAGAGCTCAAGCAAAAAATATTTTCGGTTTTGAACAAACCTTAGTAGCCACATTGTGAGGAACTGCGCTTCCAACATAACCTGTTGTTGGAGTGCCTTCGAAGGAGGACATGATAGTCATTAAGATAGGCTTTACAAGGTAGACTGAAGCCTCTTCAGGATATGAATGAACGCAGGCACAACAAAGAAGCCCAACTTCTGAAGTGGCACCAGGAAGGATATTTGCATTGACAAACTTGGCAATTTTCTTCAGGCACTGCCAATTGGAAGGGGAAACATGAGCATGACAGAAAATTTGCATGTTTAAGCTTTTCAGGACAGTTGAACTACAGCGCAATACCTGATTAAATAAGGCTTTTGATAACTTCCCCAAAAGTATTTCTAGCATGCAAAAATAGTGAGGGCTGTCCTCAACGAGAAAAGTTCCCGACATGATTGAGGCCTGGTAACCCTCAGAACTGCCACATCCAAATGATAAAAATGTCATTTACCCTGTTCAGGAAAGAGAATTCAGTAGTAATGGTAATTCAATTACAGGAGCTGGCAATCACAGCTTACATGGGACTACTTGATTCCAAATTCTGAAGCACAGAAAACAGCCGACAGAAGAATTCATCTAGCCAGTCTGACAGAAAAGAAGATTGGAGGAAAGCAGGCACATCATCACTTTCACCAACTGTAGCCAGCTATAAGCACCGACCGATGGTTAGCTAAACGTTACACACCATTATCATGGGACCAGTATTGCAAAGATAAGGTAAACAAAAAATACTCACATTCGAAAATATGGAACCAATTAATTGCATCGTCGCTATAGTTTTAGGCGGATCGTTGGCATCCATACCAAGCAATGCATTTGAAAGGGAAGTGACGATAAGGTCATTGAGTGTTTCAACGGTGCTACTATCATCAGATTGAGCTGAAGACAGAGAGCTTAGAAGAAGTGTACGTCCAGAAAATGCGACAGATGTGACCGCATTTTTTAACTGGTGGGTGGCAGTAGTCTGTCAGAAGAATGAATACAGTTAGCTTGCTTTCGAGTTAACTGAAAACTATACAGGTTGTAGGGCTTTTGTAGGTTCCAATGACATCCAAGCTCTATAAATAATATGTATGCCGCATATATATCCTTACTGTTTCTAAGGCTAACTGGAAGTTCGTTGCAACAAACGGAAGCACCAAGGATGGCTCAACATAAGATAGGACTGAAGTTGCAATTGATACTGTTTCAGCAAGAGAATCATCCTTGCTATACTGGCCACGATCCAGTAATTTCATGACTACTTTGATAAAAACAACCCTTTCTTCCTTTCCCAAACAAAACTGTTCATTTTTCTCATCCATTGTGCAACTGCATGCAAATATTACATCAGATGAAAATGCAACTAATAAATGATGATCATGTAAAGCTGCGGCCCGAGATAAGATTGACCCTTACAATTGTTCATGTTGAAGGCGTCTTTCAAAGTAAAAAACAAGATACCGAAGAAAACGCTCCAACGAGTAGGTCCAACGACCCCCATTTGATGGATGATAGAACCTAAAAGCCAGAAAGACACAAGTTAATCAAAATAAGAAGCCAGTGTAACAAGCAAAAAAGTACTAAATTCAGAAGACAAACTGTTCTAGAAAATTTATGAGCTTCTCAAATTGCTCCAGTGCCAGACTTTTAGGCTTCAAAAGGTACACCTGAAAAAAACGAAACAATAAATAAATGAGTGATATGTTGCTTTGGATAAACAATGAAACAAGTTGTAATGTTTACAAATATCATACTGTAGCGCATATATGTTCCATTTGCCAAGTTTGTTCCACATGAGCTAAATCATGAATAGAAGTAATAACTTCATCAGCAGAATAAAACCACACAAGCGACTGAGCAGGTGACTAATATCATAATCCCTGCGTTTTGTACTAAATCTGCGTCAATTAATTTGGAACGGAGGGGGTAATAAAAATGGCTTCATTGCCTTGGACTGTGTTGTTGATGCAGGCATATACAACTTTTTGTAATTTTTTGAACAATTTTCTTATAACTTTGCATACCCACACTTGAAATTCTAGGTCCAACAGTCCTCATTACTACTTCCTCTGTCCCATTATATAAGACGTTTTGATAAGTCAAATTAGCCTACCAGAACGTCTTATATATTGGTACGGAGGGAGTAGTAAATATTGTATTCCAAACATATAAAAAGCCCGAAAGGATAAAATAACTTACAACAGACTTTGCAATTGCCTTGGAAGGTGATCGTGTCTTAGTGGAAAATAAAAATCTTGTGTTGCTAGGCACCTCCACTGGAAACGGGTATGACCCATTCCCACCTGATATAGGAACCTAGCCAACGAAACAGAAATATATCAATGAATGTGCTGGAAATATTTATTATTTCTTGCATGGATTTATTTACCATATAATAGTACTTCAACATAAGACGAGCTCAACTTAATGAGATAACATAAGACGAGCTTTTGTACTATACCAATGGTCAGAAGACATGCCAATTGCAAAAAATAAATGAAAGTATAACAGCTTCATTTCAATTAGCAAATATTCCAATCCTTAAGAGAACTTGAAAGGTAGAAAATAGTGTTGTCCAACAGGACACGTAAGATGAAACATAAAACTCTTCAACGGTTAGTGTCAAGTATAATTTTCATCAAGCTGTCTGGCTCCTCCTAATCGACTGCCTAAATGCTACAAACATTGCCAGACGAGTATTCATGCATAAAAAGTAAACGCTTCAATGCGTTGGGGGACTATTCATGCATGTTGTGCAATGATGGTACCCACAGATGTGCAACCACCTTTTTTTCGAATGTGCCAATAACATGGCATGTTGCTGCAGGAACTTCCTACGGCTGTTCTTCATGAAAACTATTAATAACTGCTTTGTGGCATATACAAAAACAGCGCGATGAAAAGATTCTGAACAACATCATGCCTAATGTTAGATCCTGGAAACATCTTTTTTAGGAGCGTGATTACTTTGAAATCCTTTGGAGTTAAGAAAAGCCTAAAGCTCTCCTTGCCTAGTTTCTTTTTTCCCTGCTGTGCATAGCTTTTTGTACATTTCATCTACCTTGACTTGTAAATATGTTTTTTATATTAATAGAACACATACAGTCAGAATCTCCCCGACAGTCTCCTCACCAGAAAAAAAGAATCTAAAAATTCAAGCTGAAAGCTAGACATACCTCAAACATGTTCAAGTATCTTGTAAACAATAGCGGCAGGAAATTCTCCCATTCAAGGGATTTGGAATTTTTTATACAACGTGATATGATCGAAGCCCATTGGATATCCCAGAAGTTACAATTTGTGACAGAGTCCCAAATGTCGAGACATTGTGCAATCCAATCCCTACAAATCAGTGTCAAAGTTAATTAAAACAATGTTCAGCAACGTAAGAGAGAGACAAGCTTATTGCAAAAAAGGTTCCCCCCATGTCAATTACATCGTAAAGTGATCCTGGTTCCTTGAGTTTGCAGGAATAAGCAGCCTAAGAAATCCAACACCTTCAAATGCTGAGTTATGCCATGGATTCTCCAGCAAGGGCCTGTGGTTCCAATAGAGTATCAGGTAAGGCAGTTTGATTTCAGTAGAACATTGCCAAGCATAAATTTCCAGTTGTGGTAGTAAGATAAATCAATGCACTTTGTGATGATTTTTCAAACAAAAATACCAACAATATTCAATATAGGAAAAACATAACAGTACTATAAAAGAAAAATATTGATAATAACAACACAAGATAAAAAAGAGTGAAAATACAAACACAAGTGTTCAGCTGCTTGTTTGGATACTCTCTACTGGGCTCATCAGGGAAAAGAAACACCAGGAATTACATCATGGGTCCTAAACTAGCACAACCATGACACTTAAGCCCCTAACCTTGCATAAGTATAGGTCCATAAAGTTGCATTGTGATTTTGCAGGTACCAATGTACCATACTTCATGGGCCTGACACTTGTCCCTAAACATGCATTGTGATTATCTAGTTTCCCTCCCTTCTCACTTTCACGAGATACTAAGCCAACGAATCAAAATAAACATAAAAGCAGCATAGCATAAAATAAACAGCAGTATGCGGGAAGCGATAAACACTGGTGCTGAGTATGCCAAACAGAAACTGCAAACCTGAATTCCAACCAAATCTCAGCAGCCGCACCTTCAGGAAAGAAAGCCCTAGAGGCACGCACCAAGGCGGTGACGGTTTCGAAGTGTTGTTGTCTTACTTTCCAGCCCTCGGGGCCCATGTTTCTGAAACAAGCACGGTATCCACTCTGTTATTTTCTGTACTTCTTTCAACACGAGAAAATCCGTGTGCTCAGAATTTTACCTCTTGAAATGGGTTCTTGTCAATGCCTCGTAAAGCGGCCTCCATTGCACATCAAGTGAAAGGCTCTTCGCATGCTTTTTCAAAAGCCTGACAAGCAAACCTCCCCATTTTATCTGGTTACCGGTCATTTACAAAGCAGAGCGTGGATGTCACCAAATAGCAAAAGAAGGTTGCCATACATAGACAAGTCATTAATTGCAGGCCGTTACCTGAACAACGAACTTGTCCTGCGACGCGTGAAATATTTCAAACCCAAGCTCTACAAGAGCATGTATATCCCCAGGAGCAACATCACTCTTTGCCTTGATAAATCTAAATCATAGCAAAATCGAACATCGATGTTAGTTACATTCTTATAAACTGTATTCCTACTATTTACAAGATCTAATTGCATTGCTACTATGCCACAACAAAAAAACAAGCTGTATCCTTCCTAGTATAGCCTCACTTCAATGAACAACGCAAACAGTAGTGTACAATCCGGTTTCACATGTATCAAATCTTATAGTATTTACTATTCTGAGGCTCCGCTGGTAGCTCTCGCGTCATCCTAGTTTATCAGCGACAGTTGGGTCTTAATTTGTGCGTCTAGGATTATGAATGAGGGATGAAGTTTGTCGTGAAGAATCACGGTAGCACACAAGTTTCTAGGAATCACTCTGTCGTATAGGCCTCGAGCATAGCAATCAAACTCTAACGTAGTCACGCAAGCATATACAACCACATGAGCTATCAATCCGAATCAAGTGCGTGCTCACGTGCGTAATTGGCTTTTTTCACATTAAGGCTTGTCATATTATCCTTACGAAGCTACACGAGCAAATCAATTGGTCCCAATTCAATCACTAGTCACATTGAAATTATGAATATATATACAAGCCATGATAATCCAATTAGAGCCACCATGCTATTCTAAGTTTTAGAAACTATAAATTAATGATCCACGGCGAGGAGCTCCTCTCCAGATTACACTATATAGAAGAAGGCGGCTTGTCCAATAACTCTAACTGATGCTTCCCCACTACCACTAGTGACTGGAGGGAGGCTCGTTTATCGCCGCGGCAGCAGAATTCGCCGATCCCTAACCGGACCACTCAGCAGCTCCACACCACGGCCGAGGAGGCCCCTCCCTGCGAACGCGCCTGGAGCTACCGTACATCCATGGAAATGGAGCCCCCCGCCCGACCAGAACCTCTCCGGATTGATTCTACACAGAAACCCTCAAAATCGGAGACACACCCAACAGTACGGAAAAGCGAATCGAATCGAATCGCATCGGCGTGGAACCGGTGGTTTGGTACGGACGAAAAGGTTTGGGGCGAAAAGGGGTTAGTAGATAGTAGATTACAGGTCGAAGACGGAGATCCACTTGAGCGTGGCGTAGGCGGCGGAGTCGTCGTCGGGGCCGCGGGGGGCGCCTTCCCAGGCGTCCTGAGCCGCCCGCACCGCGCCGGCGAACGCGGCGGACTCGCCCCTCGCCGCCTCGGCGACCGGCGGCGGCAGCCAGGCGTTGTAGAGGTGCATCCTGCCTGCGCGCGCTGGGAAGGTGGGGAAGGAAGGAAGGTGGGTGGGAACTGGGAAATGGTTTCTGGTTGGGGTTTAACCGGGCGAGTAGATATGGGCGGCGGGCGGGCGGGCGGGGTTCTTCCTTCCTTTCTTCGCCTCCAAGAGAAGACGAGGGAGACGACGACCGGACCACCACCACCTCCTCCTCCTCCAAGCCAGGCTACAGTTGGTTATCAGTGACGCAGTCTGCCTTTTGGCGTGCTTCCAGCTTCCTAGACGCGGTCTACGGTGGACTTTGGAGTGTTTTTTCCTCTATTTTTCTCTATATGTCTTTTTGGCCTCTAGGGTTCCACTTCAAACTGCAATAATAATGCATATGATTAGACCAGCCATATTGTGGTATCGATTCTATTCTCCCTAGTTAATTGATGCTTTGAGGAGCTATGAGCCGAACTGACAAGTTGGTTCGCTTTTTTATGCCTGCCACTGGCTATCGATTCGCTACATCGTGTCGAATCGATTCTTCTTCACTTCATTCACTACAACGTGTTGAACCGGTTTGTACTCAGACTCACCGACTCGATCTCCTTAATCGTGATGCGGTGGTCATTGATGTCGCTTCTGGTTGGACGATGAAAGGATTTCTTCATGTAAGTTATCCAGCAAGATATCAAATATAATGCATCAATAGATCTAATCTAACACAACAATTATTACATCAGACTGATCTCAATCATGTAGGAAAACTCATGAGATCATGCATTGTATTAAAGATCAAGAGATATATAATGCCATTGATCTATCTATTATTATGGACCCGTAGTTTAAGGGGAGCTACTCACACATCTTCATAAGGAAGACAGTAAGGATGATGATGAAGACTCCGACAATGGATTCCCCCTCGGACAGAATATAGGGACATGCCTCAATAAAACTCTGCTCCAAACCGTTTCGTGTAGAAGACAACATATATGCGTAGAGAGGCGGTGGACGAGGGCAATAAGGGCCATACGCGGGTAGGGATAACGCCCTCATTGACCAAGCCAAGCTCCCATTAGTTATCAGTGACGCAGCCTGCCTTTGGCCCGCTTCCTGGACTCGGTCTATGGTGGACTCTGGAGTGGTTTTTTGCTTCTCTATATTTCTTTTGGCTCTGGCTTTTAGGGTTCCACTTCAAACTACAATAATGCATATGATTATATGATTAGACCAGCCACAGCGTGGTATCGATGCTATGCTCCCTAGTAAATTGATTCTTTGAGGATCTATAAGCCAAACCAACAAGTTGGTTCACTTTTTTATGTCTGCCACCAGGAATCGATTCACTACACCGTGTTGAATCGATTATCCTTGATTTTATTCACTAGAACGCGTTGAACCAGTTTGTACTCAAACTCGCCGACTCGTTCTCCTTATTAGCGACGCAGCCTGCCTTTGGCCTGTTTCCTGGACGCGGTCTACGGTGGACTAAGTGATAGAGAGAGAGTGTGCCATGTACCTACTATTATGGACCCATAGTTTAAGGGGAACTACTCACACGTCGTCACTGAGACAACAAGAATGATGATGAAGACTCTGAAAATGGATCCCCCTCGGGGAGAGTACCAACACGGGTCTCAACAAAACTCTTTTCCAAACTGTTTCACGTCAAAAAGAAGATATATGCATCGAACCCCCTTGAAACAGGGGGCATACGCGGGTAGGGCTCGCACCCCCTTGAACCCGAGCTTAGCTATGTTACCCTTGCGCATAATCTTTGACGTTTGGTGCAGGAACCATCATCCGCTTTGCCCCAAGTGGCCATGTCCACTGGCAGTGTTGCTGGCGCCCGAACCTTGAGGTTTCGCAGATCCGGCGGCGAAGACGAATGACTTGATTGCGTTTCTGGTGTTCTATCTAAGGGCCCATTTGCAGAGTTCGAGGAGTTGGTTGTAATGTTATCTCTTTTGGGGGTCCTCTATATAATTTTGCATGGATACGTTTCCCACGTGCGACTTGCCCAGTCGCCGCCGCCGCCGAGGGAGAATGAAGAAGGAATGAAGGATACAGGCAGACAGGCAGGCACGACCAACCACTCCCATTCCCACCACCGGCCTCCTCCTCCTCTCTCTTCCCCGACTCCGACCATCGAGGCTCGACCCCATGGCGGCTGCGGCGGCCCTGCTCCGCTGATCTACGGCGGCGCCGGGTACCCCGAGGTGGCCGGCCCCCTCAGGCGCCGCGCTCCTCCGCCCCGCGCCCCTCGCCAGCCTCCCGGCACCGTCGCTCCTTCGCCACCGAGGTGGGCTCTCCGCTGGTGTCGCCATGAAGGTGCGTCCTCGCTCTTATCGCTGCCCTCGTCGCCGGCACAGGCTGGATCCACGACTGCAGGTGGCCGTGATGCACACGTAGATTCTGACTGTTAGTACAGAGGCGGGGCGCTGGACGCCGCGGATTTGCGGAGGGTGTTGGGCTCATGGAATCGGGTGGGGCTCAGGGGATTCTTCTCGTCCAGAAATCGGGTGGGCGCGAAGAATTGGGTGGTGGCCTAGCTGGTAGAAATCGGTAGAATTGCGCAATGCCGATTATTTGACACGAATTTCAGAAATGCGAGTGTTTATGGATGAATTTTGTTCTACTTCCTCCGATCCACAATATAAGATGTTTTAGCCATTTTCCACATTCACATGTATAAACATGTATCTAGATATGTTTTAGTGTACATGTCCACTCATTTTACTCCGAATCTAGACAACATGTGTTACACCTAAGACATCTTATATTGTGAAACAGAGGGAGTAGTTACCTATTTGCATACTTGAGTGGATTTATTAGTCAGTAGAGCATATCAAGTTGATTTGGATCAGGGGTACAGGCTTCAGTTCAGATGGACCTGCCTTCGAAAAGAAGTACCAAGGGGATTGAATGATCAGCATCACTTAATGAAACGATTTAGTTCAGGTGGTGAGGTTTTAGTTGGGGGCATGGGGCCGGGGACAAGAAGTGATAGACGATGATGTTACTGCCACTAGGCATTAATCCTTTACATTTAGTTCTATATAAATGGGATGCAGTTATGGAACACCAGAGTAAGTATGTGTCTGAAACCAGGTGATGGTCTTAAGCTGATGCACTTTGCTTGATCCCTTCCTACAAAGATTGTCCGCCTGGTTCCACCTAGGCAGATATGAGATATCATCATTTTGGTTGAGGTCAAAGAAAAAAGAAAATGTCCGCTCTCACCGCCCTTCATGCTAAAGATATATCTTATGGCATTCCCATGTTTGTCATGGTCTTTGGATGGCCATATTTCTGACCACAACTACATCTAGTTACGCCCCATGAATTTTGTTCCCTATTATTTGTCACTTCTCCTATTCATTCTTTTTTTTTGCGAACGACTTCTCCTATTCATTCGAGTGACTTACAATCATCCTTTTCTAGATATGTTCCAGTCTTCAGAATTTGCCTGCTAGTCTTTACCTTTGATTTCCAAATCTGATACTTATCTCCTTGGGGACCTTTTCCTTCTTTGACGATGTAGCTTATGGCCTTGCAGCCGTTGACAGCAATGTGCATGAAGTCAAGATGTACTAGGGCTCCCATTGATCACGCTACTGCTCCTGAGCATACAGATGATGAAATGCCTGAGCCAACCACCGAAGAGGCAGAGATAGACCAGGGAGCTGCTCCGCCACAGAAGAGTGCGATAATACATGACTTCTGCCTAGGGATCCCTTTTGGTAATGATGGCAACTTCCTTTTTAGCAAATTTTAATGTGATTCACATCTCCATTGACAAGCTAATCATTACTTGAGTCTAAAAGCAAATCATTTATTTTTCGCTTAGCCCCTTAGTCATTCAGTTGAATGTCTCCAAATTTCTTGTAATATGCTATCAAGTTTTTGTGAAAGCTGCTAAATGTTCCTATAGTATGCTGCTGTTATCTGATGCCTCGTTCATCCGTTCTTGGCACATTCGTATTTGCTTGCATGCTGATTACAGTTTCCCTAATTCAGGCGGATTATTATTTTCTATGGGCCTTGTTGGGTTTCTGTTTTGGAGGAGTCCTGTGAGTCTGACTTTCGGTGTTGCACCTGGGCTCGCTATACTGGCACTTGCTGTGCTTAGTATGAAGGGCTGGAGGAGTGGGAAGTCCAGCTTGCCATTTATACTGGCACAAGCAGGTATTTTAGTTTCATTACTTAACATCCTAATAAGTTCTGATTAATATTGACACTCCTTGAAATATTTGATGCTGGACCTGGTAATCAGCTACTATAAGCCAAACTAAAATGCCACATTGTGGGAAAAAATAGTATACGCCAATTAATTTGTGCTTTCCTCATCATCTGCAGCCGTTGCTGCTGCTGTAGCATGGAAGCACTGCCAGGCATACACCACAGTAAGTAACGCAGCCGCTATGGTTTAAAAATAAACCGCCGAATCTGAATCTTATCCTGATTAATCCATTTTGTTTTGACAGACCAAGAAGCTGCTTCCCTGGGGCTTTTATGCCGCACTCAGGTTGCCCCTCATTTTCTCTTGCTGATACCATTTTTCATCTTGCACTCTTATATATGCCCCCCTGACAACTTCTCTTGTCACCAGCGCCGCGATGATCTGCTTCTACTCGTACGTGCTGCTTGCCGGGGGGAACCCGCCGCCAAAGAAGAAGAAGGCAGCGGCCGCTCTATAAGTCGAGCCTTTAGTCGAACTGTGGCCAAGGTTGTACTCGTAAATGTACCGATGATGCGTGTGTGTGTGTTTTGTTTCCTTTTAGTCATGGAATACTGGAGATAACAGGTTGTGTTGTAGCATAGTTCATCTGCGTTATCTTTGTTTACTTGATGGAGGAGACAGAGCAGATTAGTAGATTTTTCCCTGGTTTACATGAACTTTTTTTGTGGATATTGTGCTTATTTATACCTTAATAAAGCTTTTCTGGTTCTGACTGTATTGCGTGCGCATGCGTGTGTACGGAGGCTGCTTTGTCAGTGACAAAATTCTGGTCTACCACCAACATTTTGTTTAAATTTAGACATCTTAACCTTTTTTAAGCAAATTTTGGTATTTTCTCAAATGTTTACAAAATTTGTAAACTTGTATCCCTTGGCACCTTTTAGGGCCTCTTCCATCCGCATGGTTCAAACAACACATGAATAGGAAAATCATGGGAATGCAATGTCATGCTTTATTCGAGTCTTACGTGATTTGGTTTGCACCAAGTTTTCCTTGATTCCATTCATAGGAAAAGCAAATTGTTCTTACCGATGTATTTAAGTGGACGTTGGATTTCATATGAAATGGAGAGCGGAAGGATTCCTTAGGAAAAGATCATACGCGATTCAATACAACAAATCAACATTCTCTCTCCTCCTCCTCTTCCCCTGAGAGTCGCTTTGCGGGTGGAGAAGAATCTCAATGGAAGAGTCCGCCGGGTCCCGTCCCCGGTTCATCGTCAGCGAGCAACATTTCGGCCTTGTTTACCTCCAGAGTATTTTAGGGGAGGGGAGGGGATTATCCCGGATCCCGAAAAATCCCCGCTACTCTGTTTACTTTTAGTGTATTTTAGGGGACCCGGATCCTCTGACTTTATGCACCCTGACATCCTCTGACGTTGGGTCACCGACAGGTGGGTCCCACATAAGGTGGGTTCCACATGGCAGGGACCCAAAGTCAGAAAAAGTCAGGCAACATCATGTTAGAGGATCTCGTTCCATTTTAGGGGATGAGAGGGGATAATCCTCAAATATCTCCTACCAACCATCTTATTTTTGTCTAACACAAAAACTCTAGTCCATACTAGTGTATTATAGGGGAAGACTATTTGTGGTGATTTGTGTGGATTGGGTGTTCACCAAATCCTCACTCTTCCCATCCCTTGAAAAACTCTTGTAGTAAACTAGGCCTTCTGGAGAAGAATCCGATTACGATTTACTTTTCTTGTTTAGGACGCATTTTGTAAACTCCAGGCCTTGGTTGTAATTTTGTTTACTTTGGGTGTCCTCGCGGTCTTGTAATTAAATAATTCGCAGAAAAAAAAACTTGTATCCACACGTCCTTATCCTTCCTGGCAAAGATGCCACGCTCTGTGTCCACGTGGAGGCAATCCATTGGCTCCCGACACGCCACCACCGTCCAGCCTGGCACGACCACCCTAAAGTCCACCGCCCGGCGCACCCCCCCGTCGCCGCCGCAAGCCCTCCCGTCGCCGGCGACGACAGAACCAGCTCCCGTTGAACCAAAACCTATCGAGGAGGCCCCCGCCCATTACCTCCCGGAGGCGGAGACTCACCCGTCCTTGAACTCAGTCCCAGTGGCCAGGGTCTCCGAGGGAGTTGAGGGGAGCGCAAATCCACAAATCGCCGGTGTCAACAGCGGCCGCCGTGTCCCCGTCCATTCCCTCTCGGATTGGGCTGCTGATTTGGCCTTCAGTTCTAGGTGATCCAGTGGTGGTGTGCCCGGTGAGGGCAGGCACGATGATCCGGCTTCAGACGTACGCGGCGTTCAGCCTGCTGGCGACGACGGCCGCCGTCTACCACGCCTTCAGCACCCGGGGCCAGTTCTACCCAGCCATGGCCCACCTCGCCGCCTCCAAGCCCTGCCTCCTCCTGCTCCTCAACGCGGGCCTAGTGGCCATGTGCGCCGCCTGGCAGCTCGCGCGGCGCGTCTTCCTCGGCCCGCTCCGCGAGGCCGAGGCCGAGCGGCTCAACGAGCAGGCGTGGCGGGAGGCCGTCGAGGTGCTCTTCGCCGTCACCATCTTCCGGCACGACTTCTCCGTCGCCTTTCCTCGCCGCCGTCGCCGCGCTGCTCCTTGTCAAGTCCCTGCACTGGCTCGCGAGGAAGCGGGTCGAGTACATCGAGACCACGCCCTCCGTGCCCGCCCTCTCGCATGTCCGGATCGTCTCGTTCATGGCGTTCCTTCTTTGGATTGCCTCTTCCTCTGGAGCTCGCTCGGGTCGCTGATCAGGAAGCGGGAGGCATCCGTTGCAATCTTCTTTTCCTTTGAGTAAGTTCTGAACATGCATTTAGTTCAGTTTTAAACACTTGACATGACTGGATCTCCTGGCCTTGCTGTACACATGGATACAACCGGCGCAACTTAACATAGAAACTGCACCAGCATTCAAAAGTAGAGTACAAAATATTTATGCATAGTAGGAGTACCAGGTATTGCGTGGGTCTTCTGAGATTAGTTAAGGGAAATCAATTTCATGACTCCTACAACGGCTACCTCATGGACTCCTGTAGTCACAACACACAAAAGAATCATGAGTCGTCATTAAGTGCTGGTTATCAGGAAGTATTTAATAAAAATGCTTCAGTTGCTGAATATAATGTCCTTAGGCAGAGTTGACAGCCAAGAGACATTAACGCAGCCAACAGATTTTTTTTAGATAAAAGGCTCAAAGAGCCCAGCTTTAAATTGATAAAGCCCCAAGGTCCAAGCACAACTTACAACAGCTTGCTGGGGTTACCAGCTTAAGATTACAAGCACACAAAGAACAACAGAAGAAACATAAAAAGAGAACAAGACTAAGCTCAAAAAAAAAAAGCTAGAAGCCTGCTTGCTCCACTCGATGAAAGGGCACCATCTTCTGCTGATCATGAGGCAGGGTCGAGACTTCGAACAAGGAGCGGTTGTAGAAAGCACCTGACCTCAACCCACGCACATGAACGCCCAGAACCACAGCCGGCCGACGGAACCAAAAGCCTCCCAAGAGCAGGACGATAAAGGAGGGGCAACAATGGCGGTGCCTCCAAGGAGGAAAACAGCGTTTAAAAAACGTCGTCGCCGTTGCAATGGCCAAGGCCTTGCACAACTTTCGTCGGCGCCCACACCACATCCTCGAGAATCGACGGCCCCGAAAACTCCCATAAGATGGCAACTCAAACCTTAGAAGAAAGCATAGAGTTCCCATGGCAAAGCCTCAACCCGACAGACCCCTGGTCTCGAAGTTGGCCGCACAAGCTGGAAACCCACCATCTACAAGAAGGCAAGTAAACATCAAGGAAGAACACCGGAGGCAAAGCAATCCTGAAGAGAGATCCAGCAATAAAGAGGGCCAAAAGCACCACTTGAGGCTAGGCAGAGGGGCACACGGCGCAGGGTGGGAGAGCTTGACACGAGGAGGGGGGAACACGACGCCCGTGGGCGACGCCGTCGCCGGCCAAGGCCGAGGCCTGGCACAGCTTTCACTGCTGCCCATCCAACGAACGGAAGCCTACACCACCCGAGGGAAGACGAGGAGACCAGGAAGATGTCTCCGAGGTAGGAAGGAGAGCACTGCGGCTGAAACACGCAAAGATCAGCAGGGAGCCATGTGGATGAGGGGTGGAAACAGCGCAGCCAACAGAATTACAAAAGGATCTAGTTATATTGCTTCCCATACAGCTAAAACTACAGATATAGGTCATCAAGACAGTATCAAGGCTGATACTGTTGGTCAGAGTAACCATAGCTATTTTGACAAGTTTTCTTTTGTTTTTTTATACTAGAAGTTTTCTTTTGTTGATGCAGATTTTTTTCGATTTCGAGGAGTTGAGTATGCCAATCTGTTTGAAGTTGGTTGGGCACATTATGGTAACCTTGATGACAGTTGCTTCTCAAAATTGTAAAGGTCTGCATCAGCAAAACAAAACTTAACCTAATAGAAATGGTTATTTTGCATGACCCGCCATTAAAGTCTTATTATGACGAAATGTTTGATGATTATGCTTCTAGTGCTGAACCTCAGACTCATGGGGCTAAACATCAATGCTTCATTCGCTGCAACGTGTTCCAGCCAAGCGAGATGAACTTTGAATTTGTCTGATGGAGAATTTTTTAATGATATTATGCTAGAATAGGAAGTTTGGATACCCCAATTTCAAAGTTCATCTCTCTGTGCTGGAACAGGTTGCAGGAATGAAGCATAGATGTTCAGCATGATGAGTCTCACGCTCAACAACAAAAGCATTGCCATTACACATTTTCTAATAAGCACGTAATGGCGACTCATGGTTATTTTGCATGTGATCACTACATGAGTCCATGAGTTTGGCTATTGTTGGAACCATGAACTTGATTTATCTTACCTATAATCTCTAAAGACTGGAAGACCCTGCAATATTTGGTACTGTGCATAAATCCTCTCTACTCAAGTTCTGCATGTCGGTGAAGAGATCCAGTTATATTAAGTGCTGAAAGTTCTAAACGGGGATGTGTCTGCCACATTACCTTCCAAACAGTCCCTGTAAGATCAAATTCAAACAGAACATCAACTCTTGGATTTTAAATTATGGAAGCCATGATTTGGTTAGACACCTATTAAATAAAAGGGTGGAAGTTTGTGAAAATAATATGCACCTTTCCATGGAAAGGCTCCCGTACATGGAAAGACAGATTAATGTACCACCCCTGAAAAGTAAAACTACAGTTTCTTGTTATATATGCTTGAGGATGTATTACTACGTTGTCAGGTTACTTGGTATTTACTCAATTTCTCCCTGATTCATAAGTATTGTTTGCCATTGATTTTATCTAGCAACTTCTGGATTGGTCTATGCCAAGGTAAGCGCCATGAACTTGTTAGCTTGTTAAATTATTTTTATAAGTCAAGTGATACTTTTAAGTAAAATGTGGTGCAAATCATGTGGTCTGAATTGTTTATTGTCTAAAGTGCAGTAAAGTCTTACCAGCTATAGAATTTGTGTGTTGATTATTGCTCTTAAAACATGAGATAGGCCTTTTCAGATATGGTAACAGCCATATTGAAAGTTATTGACTAATCTTGTATTTACCACATCTTAAACTTCTATTATTCTGAATATCTGCAGATTATTCTTGATGTATTATTTTTAGAAATTGAGATTCATAGTAGCTCACACATGTGTAAATCATGTTTCAGGTATATGATACTAGCAACATCCACAACATCGACATTTGTAAAGTATGTATTATATGTCAGCGACATGCTAATGGAAGGTCAATGGGAGAAAAAGGCGGTGTATACATTTTATTTGGAGCTTATCAGTGACCTTGTGCACTTGTCTTTATATATGCTCTTCTTCATAGCAATCTTCTTGTAAGTTGTTTGAAGGTGTCTGTTCCCCTTAGTATACTGCAGTTTGAACATTAACAGCTGATTTGCTATGCTGAAATCAGGAACTATGGAGTCCCACTGCACTTGATCCGTGAGCTCTATGAGACCTTCCGCAACTTCAGAATCCGCATTTCAGATTATGTACGCTACAGGAAGATAACCTCCAACATGAATGAACGGTTTCCAGACGCTACAGTCGATGAACTCAATGCGTGAGTCATTTAATTCCATCGGCACTCTTTCAGTTTATTCAACGATGGAACATGTTTATAATTTGGATTCTTTATATATGAATTCAGGAGCGATGCGACATGTATTATTTGCCGTGAAGAGATGACCACAGCAAAGAAGCTGCTTTGCGGGCACTTGTTCCATGTACATTGTCTTAGGTCATGGCTAGAGCGCCAACATACTTGCCCCACATGTAGAGCTCCAATTATGCCCCCGGATAATGATCATGCAGCATCAGCACGACAACATGGAGCTCCACCTGCTAGTCAGCCTGGTGAGCTTCTCTTCGTTAGTCTGATCACACACTTAAACCATTTTTATCAGTTAGTACTAGGCTGTATGTCATTCCTGATTCAGTGTGAGGAACACAGCTGCAGGCTCTGGTACATCAAATTCAGGAGGAGCACCAAGTGAGAACATGAATAACAGCCAAGCAAAACTTGAGGCTGCTGCTTCCTTATATGGCAGATCGTTTGCTTATCCTCCAGCAAGCACTTTGAATAGGTATATATTTTTTGAAATAGTTAAAAATGCAAATTTGTTTATGATTCTGCTATAGATCCATTAGTTCCAATAACAGATGATGATTCTGTTTTTTTATTTATTAAATTTGAAGCTTCCATAATTTTTGGACATCTCAATGTGAGCTGCGATATTGCCAACTTGGAACATATCTGTGAACTTTGTCTGTTTGGTCATGAATAATTAGATTTACCTGTACTATGTTGATGCTGGTTCAGTATGCTGGATAAAAATGGTTGAATTTTTTCTTTTGTCCTTAATAAATGTATATGTAAGCTCTTTGTCTTTGGGATAATTTTATTTTTACCACTAAGCCTTGCATTCATCTGGTTATACCATTTTTATTTGTTTCAGCACTGGTTGTCTCATTGACGTGTTGACCCGAATAGTGCAAAATGGTGAAAACGAGATGATCACACAACCGTTACAAAAAACTAAAATTAAATTGTGCTCTTTTTTACCTTTAAACACATTCTGTGTTAATGGTTATTGTATACAAGATTAAGTTAAGATGATTTATCTAGTTCTGGGCTTTGGTTTTTTAGAGCTAGTTATTATGTGGCCTGCATATAATCTACTAGGA